>OX387423.1:90551019-91768019 GCA_947563755.1 Lochmaea crataegi
GATCTGCCATGTCGAAATGATCTGCCATGTCGAAATTATTTGACGCTTACCAAGTTATTAATTAGAGAACTGTTTTTATTTTGCAGGTATTACCTAATGTGCATAAAACCAGATTATAGAGGAAAACTCTTAGGCTATCAACTGATGTCGACGGCCATAGATATAGCTAGACATCTGAAGATATCCGTCATCATGGGAATATTTGACGGCTGGAAGCTACAAGAATACGCTCAAAAACTGGGGATGCAGAAGTTTTTTGAAATTTTATATCGAAAATATCACGACGAAGAAGAAGAGCTGATTTTCTGCGACTTGGGAGCAGGAAACTATACGTGTGCTTTAATGGCAGGAGTAATTCCTCCTCCACCAGAACCTGAACCAATCAAAAAAGTAGAATCACTAATTAAACCGAGAACTAGGGCTGAGAAGAGAGCGACATACAACAAAAAATAATAAATGATAGTAGATATACTAAGCGGGTACGAGCGCAGCGGACATTGCCCTATTCATGCACCAACCGACTGTGTATGTCGACCAGCGCACTATCCGACGTCAAACGTTAATTCTCATAGACGCCAGTAGGCCGTCCGACATGCGCAGTCAGTTAGTGTATAAAGATCCTCTTCGCTCGAACCCGCTTAGTATATCTACTAATAATATTCAGGTTGTAAGTTTTTTATTTAAAAATACTCACCTGCTTATCTCTAAGACATTCAGTTCTGTCATACCACCATTTGTTCATCAATTTCGTCAACTCCCCGTCTTCTTTAAGAGACAAAACAGCAAGATTGACAGCATCTCTAAAATAAAATTTGTACAGTTCTTCGAAAATATGTACCTACGCCAAGCATCTTACCGTAAAGGTGAACCCAACGGTGTAGCAACTCCAAATCCTTTCGCATCAAGATTCCTTCCGACTTTCATAGTATCACACGGCTCTCTTTCGTTGGTATAATCATTTTTAGGAGACTCAATGAGTAAGCGAACTTCCCTTTCGACGTACGTACTCTTTTGATACCTTCATCATAGGTTTTCACGAATACATGCTTCCTGAATTCATAAACTCCCACATTTTGGAGTAGAGAGTTAACTGAGACCTCTGAAATGAACAAGAATATTTTCAAACACCATGTAAGTGAATAATATGAAACTTACTCTGAAGAAATCCCACGTAGCTCCGTGATACAACGTTCCATACTCTACTTCAGTTTGTGAAGCTAAATCTTCTGGTGAATTTATCGGAGTTACCATTCTTTCGACTGTTAAGAAAGCTGCTAAGTTAGCAGTGTAGCTTGATATTAAAATCAACGTAAAAAACCACCAGCAAGCTCCTACAATCCTTCCCGATAAAGATCTCGGTGATAATTCTCCTCCTTGTTGCATAAACGCAGCTAGAGCGAACCACAGAGAATTGAGTATGGTAAAATCATTAGCCATTGTTCCTCCATGGTTTGTATGAGAATTTGTTTGATCTCTGGAAAATTTAAAAAAAAGTTAAACGGTTTTTGTTATCTCGTTTTATGCTATTCACCTGTGTTCCCCTGTTAGATGGAGCAATCTCCATTCATAGGGAGAGAATCTGGATACGACGAACAAAACGATGCTGACACCAACATAGGCGAACAAAACACTGACCCAAATTTCTTTCGAAAGTGGATTTAGGAAGCTCCAAACACCTGGTTTTTGTTTCATTGGTTTTTTGATCATTATTGATATACCCAGGGACATGAAAGGTTTGCTGAAATCAATTACGCGTTCTCGTTCGGATGTTATGGTCATTGGGGCTATCGCCATGTCTGCTTCCTGAAAAAAATACAGAATGTCATTTTAGATATCTTCTATACAAAGCATTTCAATGAAAACTATCCACTATAGGGTGTTCCATTTAAAAAATTGGGAATGGGACCATAGGGAGAAGGGGGTTAAAGTTATAACGTCTACATAATATGAGCAAATGGACGTCCCCCTTTATATGATTTTTGACATTTTTGATGTAAAACATCTATAGGCGCGGGTAAACCTGATTTTTGGCGTACCGAGATGATGGTATTTGTATATGTACTATACATAGTCCATTCGTAGTAGTGTGTGAGATGGGGCAACGCGATGCCATGCGCAATCGACTGTGCGCAATATCTGTTGCCGCACTGAGCTCGCACACCTGTAGGTGTGAAAAATTGTCAAAAATGGTCAATAATTGTCAAAAACTATCAAAAATGGTCAAAAATTGTCAAAATTTTGGAGAAATGGTTGATAATTGCCAAATATTTTAAAATTTCTGAAAAATTGTCAAAATTTTTGAAATATGGTCAAAAATTGTCAAAAATTTGGAAAAATGATCAATAAATTGTCAAAACCAATCAAAAATCGTCCAAAATTGTCAAAAACCTTCAAAAATTGTTAAGTATTTAAAAAAATGGTCAATGATTGTCAAAAATTTTGAAAAATTGCCAAAAATGGTCAATAATTGTTAAAATCTTGAAAAATGGTCAATAATTGTTAAAATTTGAAAAATGGTCTAAAATTGTCAAAATTTTGAAAAAATGGTCAATAATTATTATAAATTGTCAAAATTTTTGGAAAATTGTCAAATATGGTCAATAATTGTCAGAATCTGTCAAAAATGGTCAAAAATTGTTAAATATTTAAAAAAATGGTAAGAAAATTGTCAAAAATTGATATATATTTAAAAAAATAGTCAATAATTGTTAAAATTTTGAAAAATGGTCTAAAATTGTTAAATATTTTGAAAAATGAACAATATTTGTCAAATTTTTGAAAATCAAAAATGTTCAATAATTGTAAGAATTTGAAAAAATGGTCAATAATTATAAAAAACTGTCAATAATTGTTAAAAATTGACAAAATATTTGAAAAATGGTAAAAATTTTTTGAAAAGTTGTCAAAAATGGTCAATAATTGTCAGAACCACTCAAAAATTGTCAAAAATGGTCAAAATTTTTCAAAAATTGTTAAATATTTTAAAAAATGGTCAAAAATAGTCAATAATTGTTAAAATTTTGAAAAATTGTCAAAAATTGTAAGAATTTTGGAAAAATGGTCAATAATTATAAATAACTATCAAAAATGGTCAATAATTGTTAAAAATTGTCAAAAATGGTCAATAATGGTCAGAAACTGAAAAATGGTCAATAATTGTTAAAATTTTGAGAAATGGTCAAAAATTGTCAACAATTATAAAAAACTGTCAAAAATGGTCCATAATTATGAAAAAAACTGTCAATAATTGTTAAAAATTGTCAAAATTTTTGAAAAATTGTCAAAAATGGTCAATAATTGTCAGAACCTGTCAAAAATGGTCAATAGTTGCTAAAATTTGGAAAAATGGTCTCAAATGGTCAAAATTTCTGAAAAATTGTCAAAAATGATCAATAATTGTCAAAACTGTCAAAACCAATCAAAAATCGTCAAAAACTGCCAAAATTTGTTAAATATTTAAAAAGATGGTCAATGATTGTCAAAATTTTTGAAAAATTGTCAAAAATGGTCAATAATTTTCAGAACCTGTCGAAAATGCTCAAAAATTGTCAAAAACTGTCAAAAGTTGTCAAAAATTGTTAAATATTCTAAAAAATGGTCAAAAATAGTCAATAATTGTTAAAATTTTGAAAAATGGTCCAAAATTGTTAAATATTTTGAAAAATGTACAATAATTGCCAAAATTTTTGAAAAATGGTCAAAATATTTGAAAAATGGTCAAAATGGTCAATAATTGTCAGAACCTGTCAAAAATGGTCAAAATTGTTAAATATTTCAAAAAATGGTCAAAATATTCAATAATTGTTAAAATTTTGAAAAAATGATCAATAATTATAAAAAACTGTCAAAAATGGTCGATAATTGTTGAAAATTGTCCAAATTTTTGAAAAATTGTCAAAAATGGTCAATAATTTTCAGAACCTGTCGAAAATGCTCAAAAATTGTCAAAAACTGTCAAAAGTTTTCAAAAATTGTTAAATATTTTAAAAATGGTCAAAAATAGTCAATAATTGTTAAAATTTTGAAAAATTTTCCAAAATTGTTAAATATTTTGAAAAATGTACAATAATTGTCAAAATTTTTTAAAATCAAATGGTCAATAATTGTCAAAAATGGTGGATAATTGTTAGCATTTGGAAAAATGGTCAAAAATTTTGAGAAAATGGCCAATAATTGTCAGAACCTGTCAAAAATGCTCAAAAGTTGTAAAAAACTGTCAAAAATTGATAAATATTTTAAAAAATGGTCAAAAATAGTCAATAATTGTTAAAATTTTGGAAAATTGTAAGAATTTTGGAAAAATGGTCAATAATTATAAAAAACTATCAAAAATGGTCAATAATTGTTGAAAAATTGTCAAAAATGGTCAATAATTGTCAGAAACTGTAAAAAATGATCAATAATTGTTAAAATTTTGAGAAATAGTCAAAAACTGTCAAAAATTGTCAATATTTATAAAAAACTGTCAATAATTGTAGAAAATTGTCAAAATTTTTGAAAAATTGTCAAAAATGGTCAATAAATGTCAGAACCTGTCAAAAATGGATAAAAATGGTCAAAAATGTTCAATAGTTGTTAAAATTTGGAAAAATGGTATAAAAAGGTCAAAATTTTTGAAAAATTGTCAAAAATGATCAATAATTGTCAAAAATCGGTCAATAATTGTAAAAAATGGTCAATAATTGTTAACTAAGCTGGGGATTCTAAAACCGTTGGCGATACTTGACACTGAACACTGTTTACACAACCACTACATTAACACTTTACACTATCTTACGCGCGTTTCGATAACCAAGTTATCTTCTTCAGAGACTGAAGGTAAACTAACACTAGGGTGCTTCGTCATCCATATATACTAATCTTGTATCGTGCCAAACTAGTTACTCCGCGGGAACAAACCATTCTGGCGCGAAAAATTTTTTGTCAAAATTTTGAAAAAAAGGTCAATCATTGTAAAAATTTTGAAAAATGGTCAAAAAATTGTCTAAATTTTTGAAAAATGGTCAAAAATGTTCAATAATTGTTAGAACCTGTCAAAAATGGACAAAAACTGTCAAAAACTGTCAAAATTGTTAAATATTTAAAAAAATGGTCAAAAATAGTCAATAATTGTTAAAATTTTGAGAAAATGATCAATAATTATATAAAACTGTCAAAAATGGTCAATAATTGTTGAAAATTGTCAAAATTTTTGAAAAATTGTCAAAAATGGTCTAATAAGAAATAAAAGTCTCACAATATTCCGAGGGTCGTGAACCTTACCGAATCCGACTTAGATTCTGACAATTGAAAATAATGATTGTAATCACACGCAATACACTTTCTTTCTCTCTCTTCCATTTCCCTCTCTCTTCCATATCTCACTATTTCTCTCTCATCTTTCTCTCTTTTTCCCGAAGTCACCGATGAAAATAATTGAGTTGTCGCGATTTCAGATAAATTTTAAAATTTTGAATTTTTGTATTTGGAACAAATTTGTAACACTTTATCTTTTCATTATGCCATATCTGATTCCTGTCGTTATCTGTTCTTTTATGCATATAACTTATACAAAACAATTGCGATGTTTCACATCTGCCAGGCATCCCGTGACGGCTCACACATTTTTTTTTCATAAAAGTGACGCCTTCGGAATTATGTGGGATGGATAGTTTTCATTGAAATGCTCTGTATATATGCTGCAAAATTCTATTAGACGCTCAAAGTGAGCTTTCCCTTCATTCACGCATTTTCTAAGTCTACGAAGTGTAGATCTTTGAATAACATTCCAGTATCCATTGTAAGGCTGGAAAATAATTAAGAAAGGCTTATCGAGAAAAATGATGCAGCAAAGTCTCATAAATATATGTGGAACTGTATGTAAGTTAAGTGTTCAGGTTTTTTTTTGAAGGAGAGAATTTGAAATAATTGAACAAATTACAAATAAGTAAAGTTATGCAAAACCTTAATTGAATCAAATTATCACCCCCTTGAATTCATCTGTATGAGTTAACCTTTTGCGTGGATTTAAAATGGCGTAGGATGATCGATTTTGAATAAACATAAATAGATATCGAGGGTTAACCTCAAGGTTTAGCTATACATAGGGATACATTTGACGTAAAACGTTGCATATAAATTCACGCTTGGTTGGTTCAAATTACTTATGGGACGTAGAATCGTTGTACAAGAGGTCCTGTGTAATACACGGATTATTATATTTGAAGGGCGGATTTCAATCAACAATGGATGACTATTTTTATAAAGTTTTTGTGGCTTGAAAAAAATAATTTCGCTATTTATAATGAAATATTATTTGAGGGGCCTAGTTCCAAAGTGTACAATCTGAAATTCAAAAAGTTTTTAGGTAGATGGCGTTTCTGATATAATGCTTTATGCTTATTTCAATATACTATCATTTTGTTCCAAAGCGGTCAAACTACAGTCTTTTTTTAGTGTAGAAAATGAAGCTTATTTCGATAATGTACAATCTCCAATTGCAATTGAGTTTCAGTCTGTCAAAATTTTGAAAAAATGGTGAATAATTGACAAATATGTTAAAATTTTTGAAAAATTGTCAAAAATTTTGATATATGGTCAAAAATTATCAAAAATTTGGAACAATGGTCAATAATTGTCAAAAACTGTCAAAATTTTGTAAAAATGGTTAATAATTTCCAAATATTTTCAAAAATTGTCAAAAATTTGGAAAAATGGTCCAATCAAAAAACGTCAAAAATGGTCAAAAATTATTGAAATTTTGAAAAATGGTCAATGATAGTCAAAATTTTTGGAAAATTGTCAATAATTGTTAAAATTTTGAAAAATTGTCAAAATTTTGAAAAAATGGTCAATAATTATAAAAAACTGTCAAAAATGGTCAAATTTTTTAAAAAATTGTTAAAAATGGTCAATAATTATCAGAACCTGTCAAAAATGGTCAATAATTATCAAAATTTTGAAAAAATTTCCAAAAATTGTCAAAAAATGGTCAATAACTATCAAAATTTTGAAAAAATGTTCAAAAATTGTCAAAAAATGGTCAATAATTGTCAAAAATTGTTAAATATTTGAAAAAATGGTCAAAAATAGTCAATAATTATTGTTAAAATTTTGAAAAATGGTCAAAAATTGTTAAATATTTTGAAAAATGTACAATTGTCAAAATTTGTGAAAAATGGTTAATAATTGTCAGAAACTGTCAAACATGCTTTAAAATTGTCAAAAATGGTCAATAATTGTCAGAAACTATCAAAAATTGTCAAAAATGGACAATAACTGTAAAAATTTTGAAAAAATGGTCAAAAATTGTTAAATATTTTAAAAATTGGTCAAAAATAGGCAATAATTGTTGAAATTTTGAAAAATGGTCAAAAATTGTTGAATATTTTGAAAAATGTACAATTGTCAAAATTTTTGAAAAATCATCAAAAATGGTCAATAATTGTCAGAAACTAAAATATGGTCAATAATTGTTAAAATTTTGTAAAATGTTCAAAAATTGTCAAAAATTGTCAAAATTTTGAAAAAATGGTCAATAATTATAAAAAACTGTCAATAACTGTTGAAAATTTTTGAAAAATGGTCAAAATCTTTGAAAAATTGTCAGAAATGGTCAAAATCTTTGAAAAATTATCAAAAATTGTCTAATAAGCAAAAAAAGTCTTACAATATTCCGAGGGTCGCGAACCTTACCGAATCTCTCTTAGATTCTGACAATTTAAAATAATGTTTGTAATCACTTTCTTTCTTTCTCTCCCATTTCCCTCTCTCTTCCATTTCTCACTTTTTTAATCTGTTATTTTATGCACATAACTCATACAAAACACATCTACCGGGCGTCCCGTGACGGCTCACACATTTTTTTTAAACGCTACCGCCACAGGAAAATCGTGGTGGTGATAAGAAATCAAAAAAATATGAGGGTAAGAAGCAATCGGATATGAATTTTATAAACAAATTTAAGGCCATTGAGGGTCATTACTGGAGAGGAAAAAGTGAAAGGTTCCACCTTGAATCTTCTTTAAATATTAAAAAAATGTGGACCAAACTGAGAATGATGAGCAACTAGTAAAAGAAGGTTATTTCAGAAATATTTTTAATACCCAATGTAATTTGGGATTTGGCACGCCACGCACTGACGTATGTTCAACGAGTTTGCAATTAACAGAAAAGTTGCAAAGAGGAAAATATTAAGGCCATTCTAATAATAGAACAAAGACAGCACAAGCTAAGGGCTAAAGCGTATTTCAGCCTTCCACGAGAAGCAGAGGATGGCTTGGTAATTTACTCTTTCGATTGTCAAAAGAACCAGGTTCTGCCCAAAGTCCCTAAAGAGCAAGCATACTACTCAAGACAGTTGTATATTTATAATCTCACTGTTGTTAGAGGCAATTCGAAGTCTAAACTAAACAGTTGTACAGTTACAAGTTTTAGTTGGACTGAAAATGAGTATAACAAGGGATCAAATGAGATTTCCTCTTGTATTCACCACATATTGAATAATTCTGACTTTACCGGCAATCACACTATGTAAGGCTGATGTGCGATGGGAGTGGGGAGCCAAAATGAAAAAAAAAGTGAGCGGTCGTCGGACCGCCGACAGAAGCTTCCTTCTTATGCACATTGACCATTTTTCGAAAATATTGACCATTTTTCAAAAATTTTGAGAATTATTGACCATTTTTCCAAAATTCTTGACTATTTTTGACTATTTTTTCAAGTTTTAACAAGTATTGACCATTCTTGACAATTATTAACCAATTTTGATAGTTTTGACAAATATTGATCTTTTTGACAATTTTTCAAAAATTTTGACCATTTTAGACCATTTTTCCAAATTTTAACAATTATTGACCATGTTTGACAATTTTTCAAAAATTTTGACCTTTTTTCAAAAATTTTGAAAATTTTTAACAATTATTGACCTATTTTGACAGTTTCTTATAATTATTGACCATTTTTGACAATTTTTCGAAAGTTTTGACCATTTTTCAAAAATTTTGACAATTTTTAACAATTATTGACCATTTTTGACAGTTCTTCATAATTATTGACCATTTTTTCAGAATTTTGACAATTATCGACCATTTTTTCAAATTTTAACAATTATTGACAATTATTGATCACTTTTGACAATTTTTCAAAAAAATTTACCATTTCAGAGCATTTTTTCAAATTTCAACAATTATTGACAATTTTTGAGCATTTTTGACAGGTTCTGACAATTATTGACCATTTTTGACAATTTTTAAAAAAATTTGACCATTTTTTACAATTATTGACTAATCTGACAGTTTTTTATCATTATTGGCCATTTTTTCTAAATTTTGACAATTTTTGACCATTTTTCAAAATTTTAACAATTATTGACCAATTTTGACAATTTTTCAAAAATTTTTACCATTTCAGAGCATTTTTTCAAATTTTAACAATTATTGACAATTTTTGAGCATTTTCGGATTCGGTCCTTTGCGCCTTTCATCGGACGCTTTCTGAGCGGCTTCGGTATCTTTTTTCCTCCTGCATGTCTTCCATTATTTTTGCCATGTTTTGCATGGCAATCCTTAACCCCGCCATCTCCTCTTCCATTCGCTTAATGGTTTTTTTAAGCTCTTCTGCTTCTTTTTTGGCTTCGTCCCTCTCTTCTGTGAGATTTTGCATGCGGAGTTTTTCTTGTATCTTCTGCATCAGTTCCCTGTTTCGTACTATGCATTCGTCTTCGCTGTCTGATGTGTCCTCTTTTCTTGGTGGTAGGCTGTCGTTTTTCTTCTTTGACCATTTTTCAAAATTTTTTACAATTTTTAACAATTATTGGCCATTTTTGACAGTCTTTCATAATTATTGACCATTTTTTCAAAATTTTGACAATTTTTGACCATTTTTCAAAATTTGAACGCAGCGTTGGTTATATAGTATCGCACGTTATTTCAATGCGACCCTCTCTCTATCTCTGCACTGAACGTACACTATGGCCTGCGTCTCTCTCTCTCTCTCTCTCTAATGAGTCATCGCGTGACGAACGCATTTTCTTAAGATTACACGTTTCACTAGTTCACTAGCCTTCCCAAAAGTCCTTTGTCGTGCAATAAGAAGCAAGCTTCAATACAACTCTTATCGCAACGTGCTGTAACTGGCTTTCCAAACGGAACGTAATAACGAGTATTGAAGTGATTTTTCCGGTAAGAGGACATTCATTTATACCCCCAGACAGAGTGTTTGGTCACATTGTAGGAGATATTCGCAAGAAGGAGGTAATTCTAGAGCCAGAGGAATATATCAATATCTTCTCGAAGTACGCAACTGTGCTCAAGGTAGGAAAAGACGTTGAAGTTTAAAACTGGAAGGAAGAAACAAGCAAATTCATAAAGTTGCCAAGTCAATGGCATTTTGCTTTTTCCAAAATGAAGCGAATTATATTAACGGAGAATTCAAATGGGGTAGTAGGAGTACGGGGAGAAAGTAATTTTAGAGTAGATCTGGGCGGGCAAAGTCAATTGCAAAAAGAGGAAAAAGCATCCTTAATATGGATCCGGCTATCATCATTACTAAGAATGAAACAGCTGAAAATAAAAAAGTTGATGTCAATAATTTTCTGTGTTCACATTATGGAAAAGACTGGAAATGTAACGCTAGATTGAAATTTTATAAATTTGTGCTTGAAGGAGAGAGCCAAAATGGTACTAAGTGAAGCAAAAGAGGAAGAAGATGATTCTACTTTGACCGTATAACTTTTTGTAAGATTCCAGGTACCAGGTTCCAGTTGTAGTTTTTAAACTTTTAAAGAAAAAAACTATTATACTCATTTTTATTAATAATATGGATTGAACGTATTTTAATTAAGTCCAAATATAAATATCTATTCGAACTTCACTTTCAAAGTGAACAATCTCCATCACTTAATTTCATATCATAGGTACAATCTCCATAATTTTTTTGGAAATATTTTTGCAAAGACATCATCCTTATCTTTCCCTTTTTCCAATGATATAATCAAATTTCAAAAAAAATCCTTTAGATTCAACTGACAGGTTTTTCATCTTTTCTGAACAAATGTTTAAACTGGAGATTTTACACTTTGGAACTAGACCCCTCATTTTAATAGCTTAGATTTTAGTAAAAGTAATAAAATGGAAAGAGAGATCGTTTATCTTAATTATCGCGTTAACCAGAATCAGCTGTCATCGTCACACACGATCTGACAGCCGATGAAAAATGTTATAAAGTAGAAGTAGTAGACTGGGTTTTTTTTCGGAAGTGGGAAATAGTAGTACAGGGCCGGCTGGAAGATGTTTAAATATAATTGATTTATGGTTTTTTTACAGCCAAAATAATTTCGAAAGGATATTTAGTAGTTAGAAACTCATGAGATTTAAATACGACCAAATAAGATTATAAGGTTTTTATACTTCAGCTAGATCAAGCTCACGAACGCTTCCGACTAGACCTAAACTGTCCAAGAGTCACAGAAGGCTAGAGGTCCAAAAATTAGAGCAAGAAAATTTTCAATACTCCAAGACAAAGATATGCAAAGAATTGAAAAGATGAGACTTTTACTCGATGAAGATCCATACTAAATGATGAAATAAAACAATTTAATTTGTTCAAATCTTCATTTTAATAAATTAAATTGTTTCATTTCATCAAAGAATTTTATAGAGTTGTAAAAAGCTTAAAACTCAACATTACACTCAGGAATGCTACTACCAGGTGTCGCAGCCTACGGCACGCGTGCCAAACTTGCATACTCATAACTTTGTGAAGTTTGGTGTATAATATTTTAAAATAAAGCAATTAAATAAACATTTAATTTTAAGGATACTTATTGTAAATTCAAAATAATCTACGAAACTGTACACAAGCTGGCAACATAGCTCGATAGAGCTAAGTGACGGCATCCAGGCTAGAACGACGCGACCGCGACGGGACGTTTCTAGAAAAGAGAAGACGCGAGCACGTGATTCTCGGCTTTTCGAACGCACGGTGAGCGACATTGCCGCGGTTACACGGGAAACTTCAAAGAGGCGGATTTACCATTATATAAGCGAGTATTCAGTTAAAGCTAGTTTAGTACGAGCTATTAGTTCCGAAATCAAAGTTTAGTGGTAAAAGTACCTGTAACGTACAAGTGTGCGATTAACGTTAGTGTTAAGGCGGCGAAAAAGCAGAAATTAGACGTTTGGCCCTTTCAAAGTTCTTGGAAAGTGTGCACTTTGGCCTTGTTCAAAATTGCACATAGGCACCTCTTTGTTAAGAGGTTTATACGATCACAAAAAATGTAAAATTGTAACCATTTTATAAAATACTACAAAACAAGTTTTATAAAAGCTTTTTTGTAGTACAAGGTGAACGTTATAAAACAAAAGGACAACCTGAAATCAAAACAATAAAATAAAAAAGTTTTTTAGATATATTTAATTATTCACACGAAGCCATTTTAATATCATCGAAGTAACTTTCTACACTTTATACTGCTTAGGAACATTGTTTCTGCTACGGAAACTATTATTTTAAGTTACGCAAAATGTTACTCAATTCAAATTGAAATAAATGCTTTTAACAAATAAAAAACACAATGTTTTTCAACGAAATCTGCTCTAATCCAGGAGATTATAATTGTCGCGCTTTTTTTTAATTTAATTGCGAATAAAAACCGTCTCTGCGTAGGGGTTTTTAGAATGTTTACATCTTATCGATAATGTATCAATTGCGTGCAGATATAAATCTTCATCATTTCAAGCGAGTTGATAAAATTAACAAATGGGTTACTCTATTTAAATTGACGTGATGGGAAATTCAACAAGAAAAGACTGTTCTTTTTATATATAATTAATGAATTAAACTGAAAAAAGCACATTTAATTAAATTTACTGTTTGCAACCTTACTTTGTGGAATCTACTCATTTAATATATTTAATTTGTTTTTGAAAAGATTCAGTAAAACTTTGATGATAATAAATAAAGAATACACTAGTAGGGGGGTTAAAATAATAATTCGTACGTTTTTCGATTGCATATTTCAACGGACATGTGCTGATGCCAGATTTTCATTATGTAGCGGGTGTCTGAAAAAGAGAGGTAACCCACTGTATCTCAGAAACTGTTTATCGTACAGCTTAGAGAAAAAAATCGGTATGATAAACTCGCATAATAGAAACTGCTGGAAATTATTTTCAAGTTTTCTCCTTCACCGCTAGAGGGCGTAGTTCACAATAATATCACGAAAACATCACTTTTCTATAATAAATGTACCGTTATTGTACCACAAAATTTGAATATTCGTAATCATTAGATCATTTTACGTAAGTTTGCACCAGTACTTTTTCCTCTATCTTGTAAAATAACTGGTAGGCGTGAGTGGGAAAGCTGACTCAATAAAACTGTTATAAATTTTATTCCGCTTTATGGATTTTGACAAACTTAGTATCATTTGAAAGGGAATTCAATGCCTAATAAAAACATTGTTTTTTCCAGTGGTTTTAACGGCATCTAAACTATATCCATCGAACAAACAGAGCGACCCAAACAACGATCGAAGTATGATCACCATGCGCCTTTGCATCTATTGGCTAAAATAAATATGCCTCCCTACGCTGGCTAATCGGATTTAACTGCAATCGGCCGGCAGAATTCATTGTCTTTGGTACATCGGTACAGAGTCGGAATAATCTGTTACGTTTTAATGATTTGTGGTTTTTTAACAGATCTTTAGTGTTTTAAAGTTTTAAATTTTTAAAATGTCAGATACTGATACAGCTGAAGAAACTGCTCTGTCTCTGTCTCTGTCTCTGTCTCTGTCTCTGTCTCTGTCTCTGTCTCTGTCTCTGTCTCTGTCTCTGTCTCTGTCTCTGTCTCTGTCTCTGTCTCTGTCTCTGTCTCTGTCTCTGTCTCTGTCTCTGTCTCTGTCTCTGTCTCTGTCTCTGTCTCTGTCTCTGTCTCTGTCTCCGTCTCCGTCTCCGTCTCCGTCTCCGTCTCCGTCTCCGTCTCCGTCTCCGTCTCCGTCTCCGTCTCCGTCTCCGTCTCCGTCTCCGTCTCCGTCTCCGTCTCCGTCTCCGTCTCCGTCTCCGTCTCCGTCTCCGTCTCCGTCTCCGTCTCCGTCTCCGTCTCCGTCTCCGTCTCCGTCTCCGTCTCCGTCTCCGTCTCCGTCTCCGTCTCCGTCTCCGTCTCCGTCTCCGTCTCCGTCTCCGTCTCCGTCTCCGTCTCCGTCTCCGTCTCCGTCTCCGTCTCCGTCTCCGTCTCCGTCTCCGTCTCCGTCTCCGTCTCCGTCTCCGTCTCCGTCTCCGTCTCCGTCTCCGTCTCCGTCTCCGTCTCCGTCTCCGTCTCCGTCTCCGTCTCCGTCTCCGTCTCCGTCTCCGTCTCCGTCTCCGTCTCCGTCTCCGTCTCCGTCTCCGTCTCCGTCTCCGTCTCCGTCTCCGTCTCCGTCTCCGTCTCCGTCTCCGTCTCCGTCTCCGTCTCCGTCTCCGTCTCCGTCTCCGTCTCAGTCTCAGTCTCAGTCTCCGTCTCCGTCTCCGTCTCCGTCTCCGTCTCCGTCTCCGTCTCCGTCTCCGTCTCCGTCTCCGTCTCCGTCTCCGTCTCCGTCTCCGTCTCCGTCTCCGTCTCCGTCTCCGTCTCCGTCTCCGTCTCCGTCTCCGTCTCCGTCTCCGTCTCCGTCTCCGTCTCCGTCTCCGTCTCCGTCTCCGTCTCTGTCTCTGTCTCTGTCTCTGTCTCTGTCTCTGTCTCTGTCTCTGTCTCTGTCTCTGTCTCTGTCTCTGTCTCTGTCTCCGTCTCCGTCTCCGTCTCCGTCTCCGTCTCTGTCTCTGTCTCTGTCTCTGTCTCTGTCTCTGTCTCTGTCTCTGTCTCTGTCTCTGTCTCTGTCTCTGTCTCTGTCTCTGTCTCTGTCTCTGTCTCTGTCTCTGTCTCTGTCTCTGTCTCTGTCTCTGTCTCTGTCTCTGTCTCCGTCTCCGTCTCCGTCTCCGTCTCCGTCTCCGTCTCCGTCTCCGTCTCCGTCTCTGTCTCTGTCTCTGTCTCTGTCTCTGTCTCTGTCTCTGTCTCTGTCTCTGTCTCTGTCTCTGTCTCTGTCTCTGTCTCTGTCTCTGTCTCTGTCTCTGTCTCTGTCTCTGTCTCTGTCTCTGTCTCTGTCTCTGTCTCTGTCTCTGTCTCTGTCTCTGTCTCTGTCTCTGTCTCTGTCTCTGTCTCTGTCTCTGTCTCTGTCTCTGTCTCTGTCTCTGTCTCTGTCTCTGTCTCTGTCTCTGTCTCTGTCTCTGTCTCTGTCTCTGTCTCTGTCTCTGTCTCTGTCTCTGTCTCTGTCTCTGTCTCTGTCTCTGTCTCTGTCTCTGTCTCTGTCTCTGTCTCTGTCTCTGTCTCTGTCTCTGTCTCTGTCTCTGTCTCTGTCTCTGTCTCTGTCTCTGTCTCTGTCTCTGTCTCTGTCTCTGTCTCTGTCTCTGTCTCTGTCTCTGTCTCTGTCTCTGTCTCTGTCTCTGTCTCTGTCTCTGTCTCTGTCTCTGTCTCTGTCTCTGTCTCTGTCTCTGTCTCTGTCTCTGTCTCTGTCTCTGTCTCTGTCTCTGTCTCTGTCTCTGTCTCTGTCTCTGTCTCTGTCTCTGTCTCTGTCTCTGTCTCTGTCTCTGTCTCTGTCTCTGTCTCTGTCTCTGTCTCTGTCTCTGTCTCTGTCTCTGTCTCTGTCTCTATCTCTATCTCATCTCTATCTCATCTCTATCTCATCTCTATCTCATCTCTATCTCATCTCTATCCCATCTCTATCTCATCTCTATCCCATCTCTATCTCATCTCTCTCTATCTCATCTCTCTCTATCTCATCTCTCTCTATCTCATCTCTCTCTATCTCATCTCTCTCTATCTCATCTCTCTCTATCTCATCTCTCTCTATCTCATCTCTCTCTATCTCATCTCTCTCTATCTCATCTCTCTCTATCTCATCTCTCTCTATCTCATCTCTCTCTATCTCATCTCTCTCTATCTCATCTCTCTCTATCTCATCTCTCTCTATCTCATCTCTCTCTATCTCATCTCTCTCTATCTCATCTCTCTCTATCTCATCTCTCTCTATCTCATCTCTCTCTATCTCATCTCTCTCTATCTCATCTCTCTCTATCTCATCTCTCTCTATCTCATCTCTCTCTATCTCATCTCTCTCTATCTCATCTCTCTCTATCTCATCTCTCTCTATCTCATCTCTCTCTATCTCATCTCTCTCTATCTCATCTCTATCTCTTCACTTTTCCCATCCCCTCTCTTTTTTTCACTTCTTCTTCTCTTTCACTCTCTCTGATCTACGCATCAAATCTAGTAAGCAACGAATAATTAAAATGAAACTAATCAACTTACCTGTCTCACCAATTCACCAACCATACCATCCCAACCACCTTTCACTTCATGATTTTCAGCTCCGTACTTTCCATCTTTGACTATTCGCAATTCATCTATAAACAATTTATTCTCTAAGTGGATAAAATGCAACTAAAACACGAATGCAATACAACGTTTTATCCACAACCACAGTCATTTGGAATCGGATTTCATCAAAAAGTGATTTGACATTTCGCTCTGACAGCAACTCAAACATTATGAAATTAATTAAAAAATTTTGGGAGTTGTTGAATTTAAGATCGTATTTTTCATTCTTCCACTAGTGGATAACGTGGTACTTCATAAGTGTGGATAAAACTTCAATTATATGATTGTGGATAAATAAATATTTTTGAATCGATCATATCTGTAAATCAGGGACAATTTCTATTAGTCACTTAAAATGCTACTTACAATTAATACCAAGTTTCTGAGCAATCAAATTTGCAAGGTCCTTGCAATATCCTTCAAATTGATCGTTTCCAGAAAGATTTTCGCCCAAATCTGGCATTTTTCTCATGATATACGGTTCTTCCTGAAAAAAAAGGAACCATTAAAGATATACCTTTCGAGGTTCAACACAGAGGAATTTGTTAATATGTGAGAGTTTTTACTCACCAAAATTGTTGTAACTATGTAGGTTTTATTACGTTCAATATGAGCATTAGCTTTTAGTCTAACATATTTAGCAGCAATAGGACTAAAACCAGTTTGATCACTCCATTCCGCCACTTTAACCATAGCACTGTTAACTGTCATTTCAACTACATGTAATGTATAGTTCTGTCTTCGTCCTTCTTCACTAAAACGAATTTCTCCAGTAAGACCACCGATTTCCACCTGAAACAAAGCAAAATGGTCATTAAAATACTACCCTGACCACGCCAACTAAAACTTCCTGTTTGTCCATTTATTCGTAAGTCAATGTCCTTGTAAAAACTCAACTATTAATTAATTGTTCGTTTTATTATCACAAATGATTTCTGCCGAAATGCGTGTGAGTTAATTGTATGTTTTCACGAAATAGTAGAATTCCAGATAAGCTTTTGATAGGGTTATATTGTTCATTTCACTACAAACACGAAATTCTATCCACGGGAACTTCAATTAAACCTAGAGATTAAAACGAATTTAACTGTTTATCGGAGGAAAGTCGTAACATGATATCAAAAAGGCATTCCATATATATCCCATAGAATATCAATCATTATGTTTGGTTAGGGTTATGTTTTTATTCAAACCCCCTTTCTACGTCTCTGACGACCAAAATAATATTTCAAAAACCCTTTTCCTACGTTATGTCGTCCATAATAGACAACAGAAATTGGAGAACTAACGCCTCTTTCACATTGCACGGTTTTAATCGTGCGGTTAAAAACCGTACCGCTGTTGAAATGAAGAAAGGTCTTTCACACTATACGGTTACGGTTAAATGCCGGTGCGGAGTCGTGCCTGGTTAAGAGGCGCACGGGCGTGTTCGCCGAAGTGGCCTACGTGACTAAATGCATGCTTTCACATTGGACGGTTTTTTGTCGAACGGCATTAACAGCGTATTTGCAGATCAGTTTGTGTTTATTGTTGTAAGTGGAATTAAGACTGGATGATGAATTTTTAATAAGCTTGGTCGAAGCAAGACCTTCCCCTCTCCTCTGACTAATGGGGTGCACCCAAAAAAGGGGATCTTGTGCTCTTCTTTTTCGGCGACGATGAAGCAGCCACAAAGCACAAAGTTTTTTTCGATTCATATTGTCGTACTAAACAAATGAGATAAAAATATTGCGGTAAAAATCCGTGCCAATGTGAAAACAACAATGTTTGCCGCAAAAACTTGGACGATTTTTAACCGCAAGATTAAAACCGTATAATGTGAAAGAGGCGTTAGTGTTTTTCCTGTTTTCATTCTACTTGGTAGAAGAAATATCCTAACCAAGGCCATAATAATGGGAATTTTGAACTGAAATTTGAAATACACACTCTCAGATAATGAAAAAATCAGCACAGACGGATCTATAATATTTTGTATACAGGGTTACCCAAAATTGGAGAGTAAGGATTTTCGAAAAAAAAATTCCTAACTTTAGACTTTGGAAAATTTCTATAGTCATTTTCGGAATCTACGGGGTCGAATTAATAAATTTCCATTTATAAAAGTGTCGGAAGAGACTTTTTGGGAATTTTATAAATTCAAAAAATGAGGTTAAATTATAATCGCAAGTACACGCGCTAAGTCAATAAATCGCACAGCCCATAATAATGTGAATTTTGAGCTAAAATTTGAATTCAATTCTCTTAGATAATGAATAAATATTAAAAAAAATCAGCAGAGATGCTCCTATAATATTTTGTATACAGGGATACCCGAAAGTGGAGAGTAAAGATTGTCGAAAAAAAACTTTTCAGCTTTAGAATTTAGAAAATTTTCATAATCATTTTGGGAATCAACGGGGTCGACTTAGTGGATTTCCATATATAAAAGAGTCGGTGACAACTTAGTTCCGATTTTGGAATTTTGTAAATTCTAAAAATGAGATTAAATTATAATCGCAAGTACACGCGCTAAGTCAAAAAATCGCACAGCCCATAATAATATGAATTTTGAGCTAAAATTTGAATTCAACACTCTTAGATAATGAAAAAATATTCAAAAAAATCAGCAGAGATGTATCTACAATATTTTGTATACAGGGATACCCGAAAGTGGAGAGTAAAGATTTTCGAAAAAAAAATTTTCAGCTTTAGAATTTAGAAAATTTTCATAACCATTTTCGGAATCTACTTAGTGGATCTCCATATATATAAGTGTCGGAGACAACTTAGTTCCGATTTTGGAATTTTGTAAATTCAAAAAATGAGGTTAAATTATAATCGCAAGAACACGCGCTAAGTTAAAAAATCGTAGAGCCCATAATAATGTGAATTTTGAACTAAAATTTGAATTCAACACTCTTAGATAATGAACAAATATTCAAAAAAATCAGCAGATATGTATCCATAATATTTTGTATACAGGGATACCCGAAAGTGGAGAGTAAAGATTTTCGAAAAAAACTTTTCAGCTTTAGAATTTAGAAAATTTATATAATCATTTTCGGAATCTGCGGGGTTGACTTAGTTGATTTCCATATACAAAAGTGTCGGAGACAACTCTTAGTTCCGATTTTGGAATTTTGTAAATTCAAAAAATGAGGTTAAATTATAATCGCAATTACACGCGCTAAGTCAAAAAATCGCACAGCCCATAATAATGTGAATTTTGAGCTAAAATTTGAATTCAACACTCTTAAATAATGAACAAATATTCGAAAAAATCAGCAGAAATGTATCTATATTTTGTATACAGGGATACCCGAAAGTGGGGAGTAAAGATTTTCGAAAAAAAACTTTTCAGCTTTAGAATTTAGAAAATTTTCATAATCATTTTCGGAATCTACGGGGTCGACTTATTTGATTTCCATATACAAAAGTGTCGGAGACAACTCTTAGTTCCGATTTTGGAATTTTGTAAATTCAAAAAATGAGGTTAAATTATAATCGCAATTACACGCGCTAAGTCAAAAAATCGCACAGCCCATAATAATGTGAATTTTGAGCTAAAATTTGAATTCAACACTCTTAGATAATGAACAAATATTCGAAAAAATCAGCAGAAATGTATCTATATTTTGTATACAGGGATACCCGAAAGTGGGGAGTAAAGATTTTCGAAAAAAAACTTTTCAGCTTTAGAATTTAGAAAATTTTCATAATCATTTTCGGAATCTACGGGGTCGACTTATTTGATTTCCATATACAAAAGTGTCGGAGACAACTCTTAGTTCCGATTTTGGAATTTTGTAAATTCAAAAAATGAGGTTAAAATATAATCGCAAGTACACGCGCTAAGTCAAAAAATAGCACAGCCCATAATAATGTGAATTTTGAGCTAAAATTTAAATCAAACACTCTTAGATGATGAACAAATATTCAAAAAATCAGCAGAGATGTATCTATAATATTTTGTATACAGGGGTACCCGCAAGTAGAGAGTAAAGATTTTCGAAAAAAACTTTTCAGCTTTGGAATTTAGAAAATTTTTATAATCATTTTCGGAATCTACGGGGTCGACTTAGTGGATTTCCATATATAAAAGTATCGGAGACAACTTAGTTCCGATTTTGAAATTTTGTAAATTCAAAAAATGAGGTTAAATTATAATCGCAAGTACACGCGCTGAGTCAAAAAATCGCACAGCCCATAATAATGTGAATTTTTAGCTAAATTTGAAAATACTCCTAGACAATGAACAAATATTGAAAAAAATCAGCGACGATGTATCTATAATATTTTGTATACAGGGGTACCCGAAAAAGGAGAGTAGAGATTTTCGAAAAAAAAATTCCCAAATGTAGACTTTGGAAAAATTTTATAGTCATTTTCGAAAACTACGGGATCGAATAAATAGATTTCTATATATAAAAGTGTCGAAGACACATCTTGTTTATTTACGACCATATTTCGACGCGTTCAAGGCAGAACGGCACGAGCGCCAAATTTTTACTGACCTACTTTTTTGATACTCATTATAGAGTTTTAAATTCTGCGTCGAAATGTGTTAATGTTATATCCACCACAAAATTCGTTCCCGCGCGATTTTGTATTAAATTTTACACAAGTGACAAATGTTCGACTTGTAACGGTACTGAACGGCACAAACGCCAGTTGCTTATTGCCTTTGGCACGGTAAGGTTAAGGGCATTTGTGTGTGTTACTATCTGCAAAGGTAATTTAAATTATGTTTTATCTGAGTCTTCTATGTCGTTGGTTGACACAAACGCCAATACCTTAATGGCATTAACAACCGTCAACATAAAACGATTTGGCATAAGCGACAACATTCACGTTTTTTTTTAATTGCAGTGTTATTTCTATTAATACCCACTTACCATTTTTACCAAAAGTGGGGAATTTTTTTCAGTTTTTTAAAGTCAAACCATTCATATTTGGATGGTTTTCTTCACCTCCTGAACAATTTACCAATTGGAGCTTGTGCCGTTTTGCCTTAAACGCGTCGATTTATTATAATTTCTCCGAAATCACTAACCTTTCTTAAGAATCTTGATATCTTATCTCCATGCTCCCACGGAGTCACCCAGTTACCATTGACATTACAGTCCAAAGCTTTGGTAGTACCATTATAATTCAGCCCTCTTCGGACGTTATTTCTAAACAAATCCGGTTTTTTTCTTAAAACTTTATTAAAAGCTTCTACGAGTACAAAGACTGCATCGTACATTAGAGCAGCTTGAGCTGATATACTGTCTTTTCCAGCACCTGGGGATTGGGCTGGATCTAGTCTTCTCCAACCTAAAAATGTTATAAAAAAAATATTTTTTTTTACTTTGACAAGGATTAGTACCTTCTAGAAATTCTTTGACGTAAGGTTTGAAGCTGTCTACTATTCTAAAACCAGTTATGTTGATAGCTCCATATTCCACCACTTCGCTTTCCCATCTTTCGTCCATAACCTTAAATAAATGGAAGAGTAATTAATAAAGGGGCCGATAGACTTGATCGAGAGGATGTAAAAGTTTGCGTAAATTTGAAATTGCAAGAATTGTGGCAAAACAATTACGAATATATCACAATCGAAAATACGAGGGTTGTTTTTTAAGGCTTGCAAGACAACAAGAATCCCTTGGCGAATTGGTTTATGGTTTCGGTAATGAAGTACCACATCAGTCGACAATTTCTCGATGGCATGAAGAGTTTAAACGAGGACGACAAGTCACATATATATCAAGAAATTGGAGCATCAATGGGCACTTCAAAGAATTATCTGTGAAAAAATTGGATACCCCATATGTTGACAGATGAACAGAAAGCAGAGTCAATTGGTGTTAAAAAACTCTAAGCCGGTTTAACGAAGGAAACTCAAAAAATAGATACAGTATTGTCAAAGTTGATGAATCCTGGATTTACTCTTATGAACCTGGTAATAAACGTCAGTTTAGGTGTTCCAAGATGAGCCAGAACCGACGAAAATTATCCAATCTGGAAGTGTTTCCAAAAAGATGGTGGCGACTGCAAGATCAAAGAACTGTTACTACTGATTGGTACAAATCGATGGCATCTATATATTCAAATTAAACCTTATATAGTAACAGATAAAATCAAAACTGGGTTAATCAAGTTATTCAACTAATTTTATTTTCCCGCTATAACATGTTATAAAAATTTATCATACTAGCATGCCCCGTCATTGATTTTCAAACATACTACAACGTAAAACAAACAAAATAAATTTCCATATTCTGTTTTCCTTGAAAGCAATTTCCTTTCTAACTGACATTACAGTTTTCACCTAACTTCATATATATAAAAGTTGTGCGAAAAACTTTTCTTTACTGCATAACCATTAAATAAATGGGCAGTCTACAACCATGAACGTTTTTGAAAAATTTCCCAAGAGGATATGAACAATATTTATTTTCACGTTCACTACTAACGGTACGGTCGAAATACAACAACTAACTCTTCACCATTACAAACTGGTACAACAGAGGACTAGAGTTAAAAGTAGGTTCATTCATTCATTCGTTTGGGTTCTGCTCAATAGCTCAGTCACTTGGACTGAATCTTTGCACCATTTCCCATGTTATCTACTTCCATTCCAGAAGCTTCGTGTCTTCTATGAAGCCAACTAGTTTGACTGGAGTAGTAGTAGTAGTAGTTGTGATGGTTGTATTAACCCTTCTCCAAAGTGCTTTCGTCTAACTACTTGTAGGTGAGTAGGAGTTTCATCATCAAGTCCACATTTTCTGCACATGGTTCACTAACTTTGACCATTTTGTGCAGATGTTTCCTTAGGTTACCGACCTGGTGACTGGACACTGGTCCAGTCACCAGGTCGGTTACTGTCTTACCCAGTTTCAATAGCCTGGTTGAGAGTTCCTTGTATACCTTGTTCAGTAAACTCTTTGTATGAAGGTGCTTTTGAGTCAACCTTCTTTTGAGTTGGTGTTCCCTATCTAGCCAGTTCTCGATTCCCATCTTCTGTGATTCCACAAAACGGTTCCGGTTCCGGTTTTATCATGCATATCTGCTTTTATTCTCCTATGCTCGAGAGTGGATCCTAGCATCCTAGCATCCAGCATTGGTGCTGTTAATCCCTCTTTTTTAAGGGATCTGTTTATTGATGACAGAGTAGGTGTTGTGAACTTAAGCACAGAAGACACAAGAGGCTGAGGGGTAGTTCGAGGAAAATCTGTAGATTTATAAGATAAATAGAATTAGAATATTTTTTGAGACAAAACAAGAAGTTTCTATCTTATTTCTACTGCTTCGTTTCTTACCAATTTCATGTGAAATCATCAGACTATCACGATCTCGGTCTTGATAGGATTCCCTTTTCCGAATTTCGGATACGCCTATGTTTTCAGGGGTTGGTTATTTTCTTATGTCACGCAATATTCAAATACAATCAGACGCCATTAGCGTTATAAAAATAATATGTATATTTTTCTTCTAACAACGTCCATGCTTGTGTAAAGTGACATGTAGTTGATGTTTTTTAAAAGCTTTCACTAATTTATCTAGGTTAAATTACACAAAAAACAATTCCAAGTAAATGACAAATGAGCAATTATTAATAAACGTTATCAAAAATCGCACAATCATCTTTATTTTTAATCATTTGTATCCCTTGTCCGTAACCCTGTTAAAAGTCGAGTAAGAAACGATTTAAAAGTTGATATAAAACATGTCTATCAAAAATACGGTACAAGCAAAACATATTAATTGAACTAAAAAAGATTAAATTGTAAATTGAATTATATTTACATAAACCATCACGCAAAAGTCAAAAACTTTCCCCAACTTCATCGTGCTGATATTAACTTTACTCGTAGAACGAAAACTCTAGCTATATAATATACCTAACGTCCAACATAAATTGCACACTATATATTTCTCTTGGAGCAGCTTAATTTTTTTTTGTAAATACTATCATTAGTAAATCAAAAATAAGACTTTTAAGGCTTGATGCGGCAGTTTATGCCACATCAGTTGAAATGACAACAAATTTTATGCTGTCGTAGAAAATAGGATGCTTCGATTTAGTGGACTGGAATTCGATAAATTCTATAAATAATAACTGTATTTCGTTAACAATTCAATAAACTCTAATAAACGTCGAAAATACATACAGATGGAACGATGAATATAGACAAGCCTTTCAGTATGAAACAGTAATTATTAGAACGATCACTCTTTCCTTTGGGATAACTTTGCTTGGGGTTTGAATCACTATACAAACTTTAACTTTAATGAAAAATACACTTATTATGCAGGAAATAAAGAAATTAAATAATTTACTATGAAACTTGGTCTGAAAATATCGGTTTTATACTGGTAAAGGAGTGGTAGGTCTTAGCTGGGAGACCGATCGAGCGAGGGAGATAATGCATTTAAGCGCAAAGTGTGCGTTTGGTCACACCTACTTCAACTGCCGAAGAATGATAGTAAATATTGCAAGGCGCCGATCAGCCGCCAGGAAAAAAAAAGGCAATTTTGAACTAAGGTAGAAGTGTTTTGGAGGCTGTGGCGCGCCGGTAGGAATTTCGAATGTAAATAACAGAACTAAAATATAACTCTACATGAATATACAAAGGAACTAAAATATAAATATACAAATTGTTGAACATGTGGTTTCAACAAGGCTGTTTTAGTAAAATACTGTTTAAAGAATAGAAGCTTAGATTTCCATGACAAAATTAAAATTTAGAACATTTCCAGCAAATTCTTTGTAGTGGTGGTTAGAGCCGCTCCAAGACCCAAGATTATTCCATAAGTTCAGTGTCAAACGAGAAGCGACATCATTTTTGCCGTTTCTCACCTACAATGTGGTTCTTCGGGCTGCGAAAGATATAGGAGAGAGACCTTGAGACGGTCTCTATCTTGGTCTCTACGTGTTGTAATATTTAGTATTGTAATAAATTATGGAGATTTGTATTATATTAATTGAATGGGTTATATCATAAGGGTCAAAGTGACATTTTTTTAAATATCAGTTAGGCCCATATTTGCAAAGTTAAATGTATTGTTTGTTTGGTAGCAAAGAGATCCAAGTGATTCTGGGAAGTTTGGCGCCATCTATTAGTCAGGCAAAAAAGGTACTAAATTTTATTGCATTTATGCTTAGTGTCAAAGGGATCTAAGCGCACTTTGACTCATTTGTTTCCTAATTTTTCTACAAAATTTTGTAACATTGATCCAATATTATTGACGCGTGCAGACCGGCTCTTGTGTTTTCCTGATATTTTGTGTGTTTCAAAATGGGTAAACAGAAGAAAAACATTTCCGGTAAATGACTGAATTACTTAAATTACTTTTAATAAATCTATTTAACAGATAAGTTTTCCATTTAAAGTAGATTTTTATTTTTTGTTTTCTAACCTACAATAATTTTTGAAGCTTGCTTCTTATTGCACGAGATAGGACTTTTGGGAATGCTTGTCAAAAATTTGGAAAAATGGTCAATAATTGTCAAAAACTGTCAAAATATTGAAAAATGGTTAATAATTGCCAAATATTTTCAAAAATTGTCAAGATTTTGGAAAAATGGTCGATAATTGTCAAAGACAGTCAATAATTGTCAAAAATTGTCAAAAATTGTTAAAATTTGGAAAAATAGTCAAAAATTGTTAAAATTTTGAAAAATGGTCAAAAATTGTTAAATATTCAAAAAAATGGTTATTGATTGTCAAAATTTTTGAAAAATTGTCAAAAATGATCAATAATTGTTAAAATTTTGAAAAATGGTCAAAAATTGTTAAAATTTTGGAAAATGGTCAAAAATTGTTAAATATTTAAAAAAAATGGTTAATGATTGTCAACATGTTTTAAAAATTGTCAAAAATGATCAATAATTGTTAAAATTTTGGAAAATGGTCAAAAATTGTTAAAACTTTGAAAAAATGGTCAATAATCATAAAATACTGTCAAAAATGGTCAATAGTTGTTTAAAATTGTCGAAATTTTTGAAAAATAGTCGAAATTTTTGAAAAATAGTCGAAATTTTTGAAAAATAGTCGAAATTTTTGAAAAATTGTCAAAAATAGTCAATAATTATCAGAAACTGTCAAAAATGTTCAATAATTGTTAAAATTTTGAAAAATGGTCAAAAATTGTACAAAATTTGTCAAAAACTGTCAAAATATTGAAAAAATGGTTAATAATTGCCAAATATTTCCAAAAATTGTCAAGAATTTGGAAAAATGGTCGATAATTGTCAAAAATGGTTAATATTTGTAAAATTTTTGAAAAAATGGTCAATAATTGTCAAACATTTTGAAAAATGGTTAAAATTTTTGAAAAATTATCAAAAATGGTCGATAATTGTCAAAGACGGTCAATAATTGTCAAAAATTGTCAAAAACTGTCAAAAATTGTTGAAATTTAGAAAAATAGTCAAAAATTGTTAAAATTTTGAAAAATGGTCAAAAATTGTTAAATATTCAAAAAAATGGTTATTGATTGTCAAAATTTTTGAAAAATTGTCAAAAATGATCAATAATTGTTAAAATTTTGAAAATGGTCAAAAATTGTTAAAACTTTGGAAAAATGGTCAATAATTATAAAATACTGTCAAAAATGGTCAATAATTGTTTAAAATTGTCGAAATTTTTGAAAAATTGTCAATAATTATCAGAAACTGTCAAAAATGGTCAATAATTGTTAAAATTTTGAAAAATGGTCAAAAATTGTCAAAATTTGTAAAAAATGGTCAATTATTATAAAAAACTGTCAAAAACGGTCAATAATTGTTAAAAATTGTCAAAATTTTTGAAAACTGGACAAAACTTTTGAAAAATTGTCAAAAATGGTCAATAATTGTTCAAATTTGGAAAAATGGTCTAAAAAAGTCAAAATTTTTGAAAAATTGTAAAAAATGATCAGTAATTGTCAAAACTGTTAAAATTGATCAATAATTGTCAATAATTGTTGAAATTTGAAAAAATGGTCAATAATTGTAAAAATTTTTGAAAAATGGTTAAAATTTTCGAAAAATTATCAGAAATGGTCAAAAATTGTAAAATTTTTTGTAAAATCGTCGATGATTATAAAAAACTGTCAAAAATGGTCAATAATTGTTAAAAATAGTCCAAATTTTTGAAAAATGGTAAAAATTTTTGAAAAATTGTCAAAAATGGTCAATAATTGTCAGAACCTGTCAAAAATGCTCAAAAATGCTCAATAATAGTTAAAATTTGGAAAAATGGTCTAAAATAGTCAACATTTTTGAAAAATTGTCGAAAATGATCAATCATTGTCAAAACTGTTAAAATTGGTCAATAATTTTAAAATTTGAAAAAATTGTCAAAAATTGTCAGAAATTTGGAAAAAATGGTCAATAATTATAAAAAATTGTCAAAATTTTGAAAAAATGGTCAATAAAATATAAAATAAAACTTAGTTGAACGTACTGGGCCTAATGTAATTCCCAACATCGCATTCTATTGCGCGTATTTTTATTGATGGTTTTCCCAACCTCGCATTCTATTGTGCATAAGAAGCAAGCTTCTGTCGGCGGTCCGACGATCGCTCATCTTTTTTTTACTAATAGAGTCCAATTTGAGCGATATACAATCAGATGATTCAGATCCTTATGCAACGGATGAAAATAGTGACTACTTATCCTACCAGCAGCAACGGATGATGAACATATTATAAAACCAGAATTCGTTGTTAATGAACCAAACACAAGCAGGGGCGTAATAAGGGACTTCAATTTAAAAAATTCACCACATGGTAAGTATATTACCTATACTTGTTTAAAACCTTGGCATGTTATGTAAGGATACTTGAATTTATTATTGTTTCTTATACAAATTTCATCGCCTTTCAGTTGCTCCAAAACGAGCTAAAGAAAAGAGAGAGGAATGTTAATGAATGGAAAAGAAATAAAATAAAACGTTTAAGAAGCCAGGGAAAAGAATATGAGAATATGAGTCAGACGTACTTAGACCCTTTTGATTCTAACCCCTTCATTTATGATTTATTTCTAGCTATGGAGGGTAGAAGGAAGGAGCACCATCTGAATGTATTAAAAAGTGTCCATCGAAAGGAAGCAAATTAAGATGGCGCCATAGTAGCAAGTGGAAGGATTTTAAAAACAGCGCCATGAATTATTAGAGTACGATACAAACTTAAAAAAGGAAATACTACGTAAATAATTGAGATTTTAAATACTGCATATTTCTCAATTACACAAGTCACGAAAAATACTAAATTTTTCAACCCAGCACACTTCACTCGGTTTATAACCCTAAATTCACATCATTTCCATTAGCTACACGAGCGCCATTTCGGTGAATCTTCGAATTATAATTTGCTGTTTACAGGTGGACACTTTTTCAACTTGTCCCCCATACAAGATGGTACTCCTTCCTTCTATCCTCCATATTTCTAGCATACATTAGTGCTTAGAATAGTATATCATAAAGCTCTTATTCGGGATACTGTGACATTGACATATGGCATATCAGTGCAGCCAATCTTCATTCGACTATTGATTTACCTAACAGGTGTCACGTGTCTTTCTTGATAAACATGCGCAAAAAGTGCTAAATAAGATCTTAAATTTACAGAAAAATCTTTGTAAAACTGAATGACGAATTTCCCTGAAACATCTTGTGCTCTAAAAATAAAAAGAAACTTCTGGAGAAGAAATTCCAACATGAATATTTTGAATCTTATTCCAAATAAACAAACTAGATTGCTGTTATATTTTTGTCTTTATAAATAGGACATCTGGTATAATAATTGTATGTTTGAAAAGAATAAACATCGACAAGAACAACTGCAATACTATCCATGACCTTATTAAATAAATCTCTGCAGTGGTATTATTAGTCGTATAAGCACCAGAATCGAAATGTTACGGAAATATGTGCATGTTGGGCATATATTATTAAATTCTAAGTCACTCGACCCTTTTTTCCTATAGAAATATTTTATAAATTCGACAAAGTTTTATCCAAATTATTCCATTAGAAATTTTCATAACCTAGATCAATGACACCTACCAATCCTGATAATAGGTAATGGTAATTCCTCCTCCCAAGTGAAATGTCCCTGACGTGGTTAACGACAATTTCTTTAGCTGTATCTGTAGAACAGTCCAAAACTACGTATTTATTCGTCCATCTGGAATGCTCTTCTATACCTCTAAGAAACGACAAAGCTTCACTAACATTGTTGATTCTTCTTACAGTGGTAACTTGGAAAATTTCACTTCCTGGTGTTAGGCCTTGGTAGATTTGTTGAAGTCTGAGTAAACCTGAGAGAAAATTTAATGTTAAGTATTGACAGTGATTTTGAAAAATTTAGAAAAATTGAAGATTTAATTAGAAATTCTCACTTTATTGTAAGCTTACCATCATTGGAATCGTACAAATAAATAATTTGCCTCCATCCATAGTACTTGACCGTATCTATTATAGCTTTGTGGTACTCAGGTCTCATCGAAATGGCGTAATCCATGAATCCTGAAGACGGCGCCAAAACTTTTTCCGGAAACCAAGGTGTTACGAATGGCATTTGAAAGGTATTACTATAGGAATGCAGAGTATCGAAGGAATCTGGAGAAACAGCTCCCAGCATAGAGTAGACTCCTCTTGAAAACTGTGTACATACTAAAAAAAGGTTATTATTATTATTATTATTTATACTATGAGTATGAGTAACATTTACTAGTCGAGAACGATTTTGCGCCCGAGCGATAGCGAGGGCTGGCAATAAAGTAATATTTGAATTTTTGAAAAATAGCTATTGAAAATAAGCTGGAAAATAATATGAAAGAAATGATCTAAAAAAAAGGACCAGCTCTTGCGACAGCAGATGGAAATGACGCGAAATGAAATAAAATAATTTGATATTACAAGGAATTGAGGATATACAGGAAGACAAAGCCGAAGATGTAAGAACAAGAGTTGAAATGAAACTAAATGAAGCGAACATCAACCTAAACTTGAAGACAAAAGCGAGTGATGTACGAAAACTAGGAACTTTTAAGGCCAAAAAAAAACAATACTTATAAAATTTTCGCAGTTTGAAAAAAAGATGGAGGTAATTATAATGGCGAGGAATTTAAGAGGCACAAATATATGGTTAACTGACGATTACACAAAGAAAGTCAGAGGACAGAAAAACATTGATACATCAACTGAAGCTAGCAAGGTCAGATGGAAGAAGGGCGTTTCTTACATACGATAAATTAATTGTGGAGGGAGAGGTGTTTGACAGACACAAGAGGATGAAGGGGAGGAAGAAGCAGGAAGAAGAGGTAAAAGAACATTAACTGTTATATCACCAGAAACAGGAACCGAAGGGGAACAAACAAAGAAATTGTCTAAAACGAGGCAAAATAACTACTAGAAGAAGAAAGGGAAGTAAAAGGAAACGGAGACAGCAATGAACAGGAAAAAAGGAATGGAAACGAAAGTAGGTTTGAGATATATAAAGATAACAAATATAGACTTAGTTATGGTATTAGTAATAGTAAGATCATAAGTGGGATTGATAGGAAAAATATTCATAATATTAGAGACGAGAGTAAAGATAACGGGGATATAATAACTAATGAAAATAAAAAAAAATGAGGAAAATAATAAAAATACCAATAGATTTAGAACTAAAAAAAAAGGTGAACGGTCGTCGGACAGCCGACAGAAGCTTGCTTCTTATGCACAATAGAATGCGAGGTTGGGAAAACAATCAATAAAAATACGCTCAATAGAATGCGATGTTGAGAATTTCATTAGGCCCAGTACGTTCTACCAAGTTTTATTTTATATTTTATTGACCATTTTTTCAGAATTTTGACATTTTTTAATAATTATTGACTATTTTTGACAATTTTTCAAAAATTTCGACTATTTTTTATAAATTTCGACAATTTTAAACAGTTACTGACCATTTTTGACAGTATTTTATAATTATTGGCCATTTTTTCGAAGTTTTAACAATTTTTGACCATTTTTCCAAATTTTAATTATTATTGACCATTTTTGACAATTTTTTAGCTTTTTGACAGGTTCTGACAATTATTGACCATTTTTGACAATTTTTCAAATATTTTGTACAATTTTCAAAAATTTTGACAATTTTTAATAATTATTGACCGTTTTTGACAGTTTTTTATAATTAATGACCATTTTTTCCAAATTCTGACAATTTTTGACCATTTTTCAAAATTTTAACAGTTTCTGGCAATTATTGACAATTTTTGACAATTTTGACTATTTTTCAAAAACTTCGACCATTTTAAAGAATTATTGACCATTTTTGAAAGTCTTTTATAATTATTGACCATTTTTTCGAAATTTTAACAATTTTTGACCATTTTTCAAAATTTTAACAATTATTGACCATTTTTGACAATTTTTCGAAAATTTTGACCATCGTTGACCATTTTTTTTAATATTTAACAATTTTTGACCATTTTTCGAAATTTTAACAATTTTTGACTATTTTTCAAAACTTTAACAATTTTTGACAATTATTGACCGTATTTGACAATTATTGACCATTTTGATAATTTTTCAAAAATTTTAACCATTTTTCAAAATTTTTGACAATATTGACCATTTTTTCAAAAATTTCACAAATATTGACCATTGACAGTTTTTGACAATTTTTGACAATTTTTGACAATTTTTGACAATTTTTGACAATTATCGACAATTATCGACCATTTTTCCAAATTTTTGACAATTTTTAAAAATATTTGGCAATTATCAACCATTTTTTCAATATTTTGACAGTTTTTAACAATTATTGACCATTTTTCCAAATTTTTGACAATTTTTGACTAGCCTTCCCAAAAGTCCTATGTAGTGCAATAAGAAGCAAGCTTCAAAAAATAAAAAACAATAAAGGAGTTCAAATTATGCAGGTGGAACGTCAGAACCATGTTAATACCGGGTAAAATGATGGAGATTGGGGAGGAACTAAAAAAATACAAAATAGACATAGCGGCCTTACAGGAGGTAAAATGAAAAGGGCAAGGGGTGGTAGAAAAAAATGATTTTAGTTTTTATTATTCAGGGAATAAAAACCAAGGACAATATGGGGTAGGCTTCATAATAAGGGGTAATTTATGAAATCTTACATTAGAATTCAGACCAATAAGTGAACGACTAGTATACCTGAGAATACAATCAAAACCAATGAATATATCGATAATAAATGCATGCGCACCAACTGAAAGTGCAGATAAGGAGGAGAAAGATAATAATATGTATGGAAAGATTGAGGAAGAAATGGAAAAAATACCAAAAGAAGACACAACACTTTTAATTGGCGACTTCAACGCACAAATAGGAAAAGAGGATTACTTGGGAAAAGTGGCAGGAACATACACGATACATGAGAAAACAAACAATAATGGACAACGCCTATGTAATCTGGCAGCAAGGATGAATATGATAATAAGTAGCACTAAATTTTTCCACCCAAGAAAACACAGGAGAACATGGACATCGCCAGATAATAAATATAGTACACAAATAGACCACGTGCTTATTAATAGAAGAAAGCAGTCGTCGCTCAAAGATGTACGAACATACAGAGGGGCAAATGTCGAGTCGGATTACATGGTAGAGGCCACAATCAAACAAAAAATATAAACGTTACAAAAACAAACCGAATTAAATGGAACCTGAAAAAACTTAGCAATGGAAACATAAGAAGCGAATACGAGAAGCATGTGGAAAATATGTTAATGGAATGTGAAGAAACGGAGAATGTGGAATTAGAATGGTATAATATCAGAAAATGTTTACTGAGCTCAGCGAAAAGTCGATTGGGAAGACAAAAAACAAGCAAAGTGTCGAGAAAGTGTAAAAACGAAAGGAGATGCTAGAATAAATTAGATAAGTACAAACAACTCAGAAGATAAAGAGGAATATGAGAGAATAAGGAAAAATTGCAACAAATTGATAAGAAAAGCTAAAAGAGAATGGATGGATGACAGAATAAGAAAAATAGAAAACGAAAAAACTAACAAAAATACCAAAGCCTATTATAAAAAAATAAATGAACAAAATAAGACATATAATGGTAAAATTAAAGGTATAAGAAATAAAAATGGCGAGGTGATACAAGAAGAAGAATAAGCAAATCTGGAAAGAGTATTTCGAGGAACTGCTAACTGAGGTAGTCTCAGATAATACAACAGAGGAAGAAAACGAAGAGGAAAAAGAAGAGAATGTAACACAGGAACCAACAAAAAATGAAGTAATAGAAGTTATTAAAAGAAGTAAGAATGGGAAAGCACCGGACAAAGACGAAATAAACATGGAATTGATTAAGTATGGAGAATGAAGAAAATATGGAGAGAAGAGAGAATGATGAAATAAAACAATTTAATTTGCTTAAATCTTCCTTTTTATTTTGAACTGACGTTCAAATTAAAATTAGTGACGCGTTTCGCTACACAGAAGCTTTTTCACCCCAAGGGTGGTAAGTTGACTTACAACCCGTCGTCAAGGGCACTTACTAAGGCTACTAAGAGTCTAAAGAAATGTATCAAGGCTAGTCTGAGACTAATGACAAAAATAAGGGAGGCTTTGAGCCACTGAGAAAACTTCCAGGACTAATATAATGCGATGTGATTTGATTTCAACAAAACGTTCGAACATTTCATTATTATATAAATATAAATTAAGAAGGTTATTGAATAGAAAGTCAAGTTCAAGCGTGAAGTAAGGCAAAACAGTAATATGTTTATTTGTTTTATTTGAACTTGACTAGTTATATAAATATGCATTCAATATTTACTAGAGGAGAAGTTGATTTAGAATAAGTCATGAAGAACATTCTATAAAGTCGAATGGTCAGAGATCAGTAATCTTTAACCATTAATTATAAGTATGCTATACGGCTAGGTACTTATGTATATCATTAGCCATAGTAAGTAGTGTAATGTATTATAGTAAATAAATCAAATATATCCCAGTGCTAGAAGTAGTTGTTTCAATCCCTTGAGATGATCCTCCAAGTGACCCGCAACACCACCGATTCAGAGGCCTTTCCACACCCCTAGTCTACCAACGTATCCATTGGAGACGCATCCATTACAAGGCGACCCTGCCATGCCTTTTATCCATTACACTAATAAAACCAAAGAAAATAAAGATAAACGTTATATACTTACTGAGTCTGGACAGTTTAAAAGCATCTGCAGTGTTAATAACATCAACGTAAGCTTGGAATTCAAATTTTCTACTCGAAATATTTTGATTGTGTTGAAGCATGGCAAATTTAAACGCCGTTTGAACATCGTCCGTGCCTTGTTCGAAAATTGCACCTGAAAATCATTTTAATTAAAAATTCCATACATTATTAGTTTTTCGGTTGGGCTTTTTTATTTATCAAGTGAGGTTTTCAATGTAAATTCCTTTTTTTACCTCATTTTCTATAGCTACTTAAATCAAACAAATTTATTAGTTAACTAATGATTTAAATAGAGATACGAATCTCGGGATCTATTCAAAATGTAGCAGAGCCTGGAGAAATAGATTCGTGTTGTAAGTTGTAGAAAATAAAGTTGTTTTCTACTTGGACCTTTAAGGACATCAAAAGAAACACAAACAAAAGTTATATTGAGGATAAAGGCAAGTTTTGTTACCACGAGCTGGAAAATTTTCACAGTGGTGGATTTACTGATTTTTTTCAACCCCACTTTATTGAAAAAAAGTTCAAACCCCTTATAACAAATCAAACATTAGTTGTTTCAGGTATTTTGTCGGAAAAATGTTAATAGCTAGAAGTAGACTAAATAAATGTCATTACAATCATCACAATGTAACACTCTTGAACTCATAGTAGTACTTCCTTTTCTCAAACACTTGCACTTTCTTTTTCTTATTTCAATCTACCATTGAATGGAATTTTTTTTTGAAATACGTTACCTCATTATCATCTTCATTCAATGGACAGGAATCAGAAGGCTCTAAAAATTCTTAGCAACGCTGTTTAACCCTGATTAGTTCTTGATTTTAGTGGTTGTAATTGAGGACAACAAAAAGTTTGGAAAAAAACCAGTGGATTTCAAAGGCATATTCAGTGATATTTGAAGACACAAAAACTGTGTTTAAAATAGAAATTAATTGTTGATAAACACTTAATAAATGTAGATTTTAAAATATGTAGGGGGAAAAAACAAAAACTCATTTCAAATTGTAATATTGATATTTGTTTACCAAACTTTTTTCAGTGTATATTAACATGGTAGTGTAACGCAAGTATATCGTTTTAATTCACCAGACAAAAGTAATTACAATAAAATTTGACTTACCCAATGGAACTTTTTCAGCAGAAGCTAATATTCCGCTGAAAAACGTAACAAAAACAACGCCAAGGCCCAAATCCGTGGCGCCCATGATGTCTTGTCACTGCCGCAGCTTCTGGACCGAATCTCATAACAAAGAGACGCTGGGCGTAGTGGCGCTTGCGTGCTTCTATGCCCTATTCCTTTTTTTCAACCTTAGATTAAATAAATTTATCAGTTTTTTATTTTCTTGTTCTTTTTCTTTTTTAGACGGAGAGCTTTACAATGAAAACGTGAAAATTGAGTTTTATTACTGGTTAAAGTTGTTTGAGCGTTGTTTCTCTATATACAGGAGGAGTAAAATTTATATATATAAAAGCGCAAAAAGTAATATTTTGAGATTGTTGGTTCAATTTGTTACATCTAAATTAGGAGTTTACTGTGTAAAAATCTACAAAGGCGTCTAAACACTTTTGACATTTAGCTCATTTTTTCATTTTTTCTTCCACATTTTGTTCAAGAGTTTTTCGAGGATGTGATTAAGTTTAATAAAGTTAGAATCTGTTCAACTGGTCTAGGTAGTAATGCTCAGTTTGTGGATTAAGACTTTTTATTTTTGATTAGTTGGATTAATTAGCTGGATTAACTTCTTAATTAACCATATTTTAAACTATTTGTGTTTCTATTGCGACCAGTACACGGGTGTATCCAGATTCAAGAAAATAAAACGACTAAAAGTACATAAAATAACCCTTATATAAGAAAAATATTAAAGATGTGAAAAATACTTACAGAAAAAGTTTCCTCGAAGGAATTGGGGAAGTCCTTTTTCGAGCAATGAACAATATAAACTATAAGATAAATAAAAAAAATAACGTTCTGTTGTATATCACAGAAACACAGAATATTAAAAAAATAATCTTCTGTTTTTATTTTTAAATATATCCACTACTTCATTCGCTTCAATTTCTATTCCTTCGTGAATTTTCATGAGAGCCAAGCCGTTCAGTCTGTTTTCACTCGCTTTGTTCCGCAAGTAGCTTTTAAGTCTTTTTAGGCTTGAAAAGGTCCTTTCTAGAGTAGCAGTGGAAACAGGTATGGTAGCCAATATTTGCAACAATGTGTAAATATTTGAATATAATTTTTGGTCATACTTATCTAAACATTCCAAAGTCTCTCCCCCTAATCATGCGCTCTAAATCTCTCTAAATCTCTCTAAATCATTATCCCCAGATTCGACTGCTTACCGCAACAGTGCTCGAAAATTACTGTTGCGAGGTCACCATCTCAAAGCCGGCCCTGTCTCTCGACTGTACATTTTGGTGGCTGCGCTCCTTTCGAGAACATTCTGGAATAAGGTTTTGTTTACGTATACGACGAGTGCAGAAAACTGTAGAATTTTCGAGAGTTGATAAAGGCTATATATACGCGGGTTTTTGAGTGAGTTGACAGTTAGTGAAACAAAGACAAAGTGTTAGTTCACAGACAGTTTACAGCAGATCTTAGTATTCAGACAGTGAATGAAATAGTGAAGATAGAAATAAGATTACCATCATTTTGAAGTGGTTTTTCAGACTCTGGTGTAATGTGGATCCGTCCCGAATTAGTTTTACCTCTTGAAGGTATAACTTGTTTGCCACAAAAAATTACTCCTTTTACGAAAGGGATTAGTTTCTTCCGATTTTCCGGTTGCTGTCTCTTTATTTCAGAAGACAATTGATCATCGACTGAAGAAGCCTAAGAAGACATTACTTTTAGGAAATTATCTGCGACTTCCGAATTTCGTTTGTGATATCCTGATTTTGCATGAGTTTCAAGTATTTTCATTGTATATTTCAATGTAGGTAATAGTTAGTAATCAATGAGATATACCGCACGCCTGTTCTTATTTTGATTCTATGAATGTTAATATCTGAACTTTTCGTGGGTTAGAACCCCCAAAACCCTTCCCCTGGACCAAAAACACTCCAAAACGTTTTTTTTTAAATATCCTGCTATATTTTTTCATATTAACAGTTTTTTATAATTATGGATCATTTTTTCAAAATGTTAACAATTATTGACCATTTTTGACAGTTTCTGATAATTATTGACAATTTTTGAGCATTTTTGACAGGTTCTGACAATTATTGACAATTTTTCAAAAATTTTGACAATTTTTAAAAATTATTAACCATTTTTGACAGTTTTTTATAATTATTGACCATTTTTGACAATTTTTCGAATATTTTGACAATTTTTGACCATTATTGACCATTTTTTCAAATTTTTTGACCATTTTTTTCCAATTTTAACAATTATTGACCAATTTTGACAATTATTGATCATTTTTGACAATTTTTTAAAAATGTTGACCATTCTAGACCATTTTTCCAAATTTTTACAATTATTGACCATTTTTGAGCATTTTCGACAGGTTCTGACAATTATTGACCATTGTTGACAATTTTTCAAAAATTTTGACAATTTTTAATAATTATTGACCATTTTTGACAGTTTTTTATAATTATTAACCATTTTTTCAAAATTTTGACAATTTTTGACCATTTTTCAAAATTTTAACAATTATTGACCATTTTTGACAGTTTCTGACAATTATTGACCATTTTTGACAATTTTTCAAAAATTTTGACCATTTTTCAAAAATTTTTACAATTTTCAACAATTATTGACCATTTTTGACAGTTTTTCATAATTATGGATCATTTTTTCAAAATTTTAACAATTATTGACCATTTTTGACAGTTTCTGATAATTATTGACAATTTTTGAGCATTTTTGACAGGTTCTGACAATTATTGACAATTTTTCAAAAATGTTGACAATTTTTAAAAATTATTAACCATTTTTGACAGTTTTTTATAATTATTGACCATTAACTATGTGCAAAAAACTTCAATAGACACTTCAAAAAAAATCTCAAAATGTTCCTTATTAGACCCTACCATTGCTTAATAAAAAAGAAGGAACTTTACTTAAAAAATAATTTTATATATTTGTGACACCCTGTATGCCGGTGTGAGTTAAGTAGTAGTATTTTTTTATTTTTTTACTTTCTATGTACTCAAATATTAACTCATTTTTCAGTTTTATTACACATCCAATCTCTCTGCTTCAGGCAGGACCATTTATCACAAATTAACTACAGTTTTAAACTTCTCAGCTTATTAAATCTTAGTTAAAGCTACAGATCATAAACACTGAAATATATGAGGCACTCGGTAAGGTTTATAAACAATTTTCCTTGTCTAACACATTTAAACGCAAGAATAAACAAGATATTTTTTTATTTTTGTCCATTTTATTGATGATAAAAAAAATAAGGTATTTCCAGTATTTTCTTTGCAGTTTCAAATTCTGTTTAAAATTACATTTAGACAGGAAAGCCCGTAATAATAAAACCTTACCTATAGGTAGGCAACCACTCTTTCATTGAAATTATAATATAAATAAAATGAGATGTTCGGGTCTTTCAAGGACTTTTTTATAAGTAGGTACTTAAAAAGATGCAGGATTGAGGATGTCTTTTAATTATAAAATGTTAGGGGGAAGTACCAGATATAATTAACGTTGTAATAATTTATCTATCTTCTGTATGATCCTTATGGTGTATTCATTATTCTTTTTGTTAATTATTTTGGGAAATAAACCACAATTTTTTTTATATTTTTTAATTCAAAAAATTTTATTAATCGTATCCTAGATTATTAGTATTTAATAAAGTGCCAAAATGTAAATACAAATTTTACAAAAACTACGATATTATTATTATTATTATTTATATACTTAATAATTGTTTGTATACCTACTGAGTCAATTTGTACTTTGCCAAAATTATAACAAACATTAAAAATAATCTGACACATAAATAACATCAATAATATCATGATACTAATTTAATTATTAATAATAAGCATAAAGTAAACAACGTATCAGATCCTCGAAATTTTTTCTATTAAAAGTATCATTTTAATATTATTAAATTCACAACAGCCGTATCGCCATCTATCAGTCTTTAGGTAAAGCACTATCACTTTTTCCTCTAGTGTACAATCGAAGATTAGACGTTCTTGTTCCGAGCATACGTTCCAACAATGAGTGCTTCGATTTTCTACGAGATGCCAGCACTGATCTACAGAGTTCTTGAAATACTACAGCTACCGGCGCTACCATCTCAGCTGCAGCTACTTCCGAAAATCCACATTCGAAGTTTCTCGCCAAGATGGCGCCCTCCTCTGCGCTGACCTCTCTTAAATGTACCTAAGAAAATATTGAATTAATTTGAAACAATATGAACGATAGTAAAACTTTAATTTTTAAATTAAGTATAGTTGTTTCTATGTTTTAGGATGTGGAGGACGGAAACTATTGAGATGGCGAGGAAAAACGACAGCCAGCCAAAATAAAGAGCTGGAAACAGGAATCATCCGACGAAGATGAGGGCGAAAATGCATTCGCCAAAGAAATGAAAATAGTGAGAGTTGTGAAGGAAAAAATCAAGAGGACCAGCAGAGACAGACCTGGAAACGAAGAAGCCTAAAAAGAAACAGAAAAAGCCAAAAAAGAGGCAGAAAAATTAAAAAAACAGTCAGAAGAATTAAAGAAAGCAATTAGAAAAATGGTGGATGAACTAACAGGACTGCGAAAAGCCATGGAAAACATGGCAAAGACGATGGAAGCAATGCAAGAAGAAGAAAAAAGGTGAGCGGTCGTCAGAAGCTTGCTTCTTACGCATAATAGAATGACCATTTTCGACCATTTTTCAAAAATTATTGACCAATTTTGACAATTATGGATCATTTTTGCCAATTTTTCAAAAAATTTGACCATTTTAGACCGCTTTTCCAAATTTTAACAATTATTGTCCATTTTTGACAATTTTTGAGCATTTTTGACAGTTTCTGACAATTATTGACAATTTTTCAAAAATTTTGAACATTTTTCAAAAATTTTGACAATTTTTAAAAATTAATAACCATTTTTGAAAGTTTCTTATAATTATTGGCCATTTTTGACAATTTTTCGAAAATTTTGACCATTTTTCAAAAAATTTGACAATTTTTGACCATTATTGACCATTTTTTCAAAATTTTTGACCATTTTTTTCAAATTTTAACAATTATTGCCCAATTTTGACAATTATTGATCATTTTTGACAATTTTTCAAAAATTTTGACCATTCTAGACCATTTTTCCAAATTTTAACAATTATTGACCATTTTTGAGCATTTTCGACAGGTTCTGACAATTATTGACCATTGTTGACAATTTTTCAAAAATTTTGACAATTTTTAACAATTATTGACCATTTTTGACAGTTTTTTATAATTATTAACCATTTTTTCAAAATTTTGACCATTTTTCAAAATTTTAACAATTATTGACCATTTTTGACAGTTTCTGAAAATTATTGACAATTTTTCAAAAATTTTGACCGTTTTTCAAAAAAATTTACAATTTTCAACAATTATTGACCATTTTTGACAGTTTTTTATAATTATGGATCATTTTTGCAAAATTTCAACAATTATTGACCATTTTTGACAGTTTCTGATAATTATTGACAATTTTTGAACATTTTTGACAGGTTCTGACAATTATTGACAATTTTTCAAAAATTTTGATCATTTTTCAAAATTATTAACCATTTTTGACAGTTTTTTATAATTATTGACCATTTTTGACAATTTTTCGAATATTCTGACCATTTTTCAAAAATTTTGACAATTTTTGACCATTATTGACCATTTTTTCAAATTTTTTACCATTTTTTTCAAATTTTAACAATTATTGACCAATTTTGACAATTATTGATCATTTTTGACAATTTTTCAAAAATTTTGACCATTCTAGACCATTTTTCCAAATTTTAACAATTATTGACCATTTTTGAGCATTTTCGACTGGTTCTGACAATTATTGACCATTGTTGACAATTTTTAACAATTATTGACCATTTTTGACAGTTTCTTATAATTATTAACCATTTTTCCAAAATTTTGACAATTTTTGACCATTTTTCAAAATTTTGACAATTATTGACCATTTTCGACAGTTTCTGACAATTATTGACCATTTTTGACAGTTTTTTATAATTATGGATCATTTTTTCAAAATTTTATCAATTATTGACCGTTTTTGACAGTTTCTGATAATTATTGACAATTTTTGAGCATCTTTGACAGGTTCTGACAATTGTTGACAATTTTTCAAAAATTTTGATCATTTTTCAAAAATGTTGATCATTTTTCAAAAATATTGACAATTTTTAAAAATTATTAACCATTTTTGACAGTTTTTTATAATTATTGACCATTTTTGACAATTTTTCGAATATTTTGACCATTTTTCAAAAATTTTGACAATTTTTGACCATTATTGACCATTTTTTCAAATTTTTTGACCATTTTTTTCAAATCTTAACAATTATTGACCAATTTTGGCAATTATTGATCATTTTTGACAATTTTTCAAAAATTTTAACCATTCTAGACTATTTTTCCAAATTTTAACAATTATTGACCATTTTTGAGCATTTTCGACAGGTTCTGACAATTATTGACCATTGTTGACAATTTTTAACAATTATTGACCATTTTTGACAGTTTTTTATAATTATTAACCATTTTTTCAAAATTTTGACATTTTTGACCATTTTTCAAAATTTTAACAATTATTGACCATTTTTGACAATTTTTCAAAAATTTTGACCATTTTTCAAAAAAATTTACAATTTTCAACAATTATTGACCATTTTTGACAGTTTTTTATAATTATGGATCATTTTTTCAAAATTTTAACAAGTATTGACCATTTTTGACAGTTTCTGATAATTATTGCCAATTTTTAACAGATTCTGATGATTATTGACAATTTTTCCAAAATTTTGACCATTTTTCAAAAATGTTTACAATTTTTAACAATTATCGACCATTTTTGACAGTCTTTTATATTATTGACTATTTTTTCAAAATTTTGACAATTTTTGACAATTTTTCAAAATTCCAACGCAGCGTTGGTTATTTTAATGCGTCCCTATCTCTCTCTCTCTATCTCTGCACTGAACGTACACTCTCTCTCTCTTTCTAATGAGTCATCTCGTGACGAACGCTTTTTCGTAGCCTTCCCAAAAGTCGTATGTCGTGCAATAAGAAGCAAACTTCAATTCAAATTTCATTGGATTAGTGGATTATTCAGAAATCTGGCAACACTGTTGCGTGACGAACGGTTTTTCGTAACATTATACGTTTCACGAGCCTTCCCAAAAATCCTATGTCGTGCAATAAGAAGCAAGCTTCAAAAAGGAACCGAAGCCGTTCAGAAAGTGTCCGTAGAAAGACACAGAGAACAGAATCCCCCCAAGAAAAAGAAGAAAACGAGGATATGGATGAAGAAGATCCAAAAGGAACAACGAAAAGAAGCCGCGAAGAAGAAATGATGGACGAAGCCATCAGTGAAAAAAATAAGACGACACACCGACCACTACCCTTCATCCCACCATTGGTGCTCCCCGGAAGGAAAGACATATACCGGCTGGGAATAAATACGAGATTTATTACCATCCGAGAACGACTCGGAGTAAAAATCCCCTGCGAAGGACCCAAAGATTACAGGAACCTAACGAGATACCCGAATGAAAATAGTAAGGAAGTGGAATGGTACACCTATACACCACGCAAAGAAAAAAAAGGAAGGATTGTCATCGAAGGACTGACAAAACTGCGAAGACTTAGAAGAGCTAATAGATGAAATAGAAAAGGAAGAGTCCGAATCGGGAAAATAAGCCAAATCTGCCCGAGATTCGGTGCAAGAAGACAAGGATAAGATAATAAAAAAGCAGCATATACAACAAGTGAGGATAAGATGGGAAGAACAGAAGAGAGGAAATGGACTGACGCAGTGCTACAACGGATATCACCTCGGACAGACGACGTGCAGAAACACCAAGTGTGTCAAATACGGAGGACCACACCGCTCCAACGAGTGCAAACTGCCAGGGTGAACACCCAGCAATTTATGAGGGATGCTCACAGGCCCCAAATAACAGGACGACGAGGAAACCTGCCCCAAAAGGAACGAAGCCAAGAGTCAGCCACGCCCGAGCGACATACAAGAAGACAACGACGACGACCACACCGACGAAACAACAGATTCTACTGTTAGCTCAACTAACGGCCTAAAGTCACCTATAGAGAATCTCAAGAAGACCCACCCAGAAGAAGGATGAGTCGGGATTTCAACTGGGGACAACAATAACAAGTGGATCCACTCTATAAGGTCGTCTTTAGTCACAGATCGTCGGCTAAGGATTTGCCCCTTAAAGAGGCAGCGAAGAAACATACACAACAGAAGACACACAACTACGAGAAGACAGCTGAAGAAATAACCACCGCGGTTACACAGCCAAGGAGAAGACAGCCTGACGCCAGCCAGCAGCCATTTGGCTAGGGACGCGGAAAACGCGAACGTTGACGATGTGGACCCATCGGATGAGATGGGGGGTTGGTGGAAGTTCTCCCCGAGATGCATTGCGCTTAGAGCAGTGAATCTCAGGAGGGACGAGCTCATACAGAGAAAGTGGGTTATATCCTCATCCTTTAGGTATTGTGCGTTTTTCTTATGTTCATCGATATAGTTTCCCTCCTTCTGGATATTTTCGTACGCGTCTATGAATTCAATCTGTTTTATCTCTATAAATATTAGAAACAACAATTTACATACCATATCATTTTTATTACCAACAATGTACACAGGAATGTCAGAATCTGCTATCAAGGATCCAACTCGCTTTAAATAGCTCATAGAACGTCTGTCGGTGATTGAATATACTAGAAGAAGACCATCTGCCCAATTTATTGTTTCCTGAGGTGGCAGATCATCGTCATTCTGTAAAAAAAACACAAACAAAATTCAACTTTATAGTAGATATTTTCGTGGATATGAAGTAGTAAATAGATTTTGAAGCCATGTGTTCAAACACATGAATGAATTTCTTAAATTACCGTATGTCCAGAATAATTGCCAGCTTAGAGGTGAAAGTATGTCGGTTTCTTTGATGTTGTTGGCAGTGAAAAACTATTGGTGCTTTTTATAGTTACAATCTAATCAATGAGCACATTTACTACTTTGTGTTTGCAAATACATTTCAGCAGCTCGTAAGGTTTGATCCTTTCGAGTCTTCTCGTAAGGTTTGATCCTTTCGGGTCTTCTCGTCTGGTTGGTATTGTGAAGGAGCAGGATATGTCATTATAACAGTATCTCCGTAGAATAATTCTCCAAAGTTTAAAAAAGAAAATCTTCAAAAGTATAGAATAAATTAGTAAAAATATTTTTTCTATATACGATATTTTACTATCAATCCAATCCGTTCATATTTTCCTTTTTATAAAAAAAACTAAAAATAATGCTAATATCCTTTAAGCAATGATTGATTTATTCATTGTTTTAACTAATAAAATTGAGAAATAGTATATTGTGCAACTAGTGGGGAATGTTCAACTTTTCTCACGAGTGTGGAAGTTTGTGGCACGAGCCCGAAGGGCGAGTGCCGCAAACACACGTGTGAGAAAAATACTTTCCCCACATGTTGCACACTATACTTTTTCTACAACTGCACAAATTTAAAGAATACAAGTAAAGTAACTTAATATTTATTTTTATGGTTAGTAAAACAAAAAGAAAAGGTAAGCGGTCGTCGGACTGCAGATAGAATCTTGCTTCTTATGCACAATAGAATGACCATTTTTTGTAAATTTTTACAATTATCGACCATTTTTTAAAAAATTTTGACAATTTTTGACAATTTTTTTAAATTTTAACATTTATTGACCATTTTTTACAATTATAGACCAATTTTGACAGTTTTGACAATTAATGATCATTTTTGACAATTTTTCAAAATTTTGACAATTTTTGACTGTTTTTTCCAATTTTAGCAATTATTGACCAATTTTGACAGTTTTGACAATTATCATTTTTGATAATTTTTCAAAAATTTTGACCATTTTGGACCATTTTTCCAAATTTTAACAATTATTGACCATTTTTGAGCATTTTTTACAATTTTTGAGCATTTTTGACAGGTTCTGCCAATTATTCACCATTTTTGACAATTTTTAACAATTGTTGACCATTTTGACAGTTTTTTATAATTAATGACCATTTTTTCCAAATTTTGACAATTTTTGACCATTTTTGACAATTTTTCGAAAATTTTGACAATTTTCAACAATTGACCATTTTTTCAAATTTTAAAAATTATTGACCATTTTTGACAATACCTGATTTTGGCAATTTTTCAAAAATTTTGACCATTTTAGACCATTTTTCCAAATTTTAATAATAATTGACCATTTTTGCCAATTTTTGAGCATTTTTGACAGGTTCTGACAATTATTGACCATTTTTGACAACTTTCAAAAATTTTGACAATTGTCAACAATTATTGACCATTTTTGACATTTTTTGATAATTATTGACAATTTTTTGAAATTTCAACAATTTTCGACCATTTTCCAAAATTTTAACATTTATTGACCATTTTTTACAATTATAGACTAATTTTGACAGTTTTGACAATTAATGATCATTTTTTAAAAATGTTGACCATTTTATACCATTTTTCCAAATTTTAACAATTATTGGCCATTTTTGACAATTTTTGACAGGTTCTGACAATTATTGATCGTTTTTGACAATTTTTCAAACACTTACCATTGTTCAGAAATTTTGACAATTTTTTACAATTATTGACCATTTTTGACAGTTTTTCATAATTATCGACCATTTTTTCAAAATTTTGACAATTTTTCGAAAATTTTGACAATTTTTCGAAAATTTTGACAATTGTCAACAATTATTGACCATTTTTGACATTTTTTGATAATTATTGACAATTTTTTCAAAATTTTAACAATTTTCGACCATTTTCCAAAATTTTAACATTTATTGACCATTTTTCACAATTATAGACCAATTTTGACAGTTTTGACAATTAATGATCATTTTTGACAATTTTTCAAAAATGTTGACCATTTTATACCATTTTTCCAAATTTTAACAATTATTGACCAGTTTTGACAATTTTTGACCATTTTTGACAGGTTCTGACAATTATTGATCGTTTTTGACAATTTTTCAAACACTTTGACCATTTTTCAGAAATTTTGACAATTTTTTACAATTATTGACCATTTTTGGCAGTTTTTTATAATTATCGACCATTTTTTCAAAATTTTGACAATTTTTGACAATTTTTCGAAAATTTTTGACTGTTTTTTCAAATTTTAGCAATTATTGACCAATTTTGACAGTTTTGACAATTATTGATCATTTTTGATAATTTTTCAAAAATTTTGACCATTTTGGACCAATTTTCCAAATTTTAACAATTATTGACCATTTTTGAGCATTTTTTACAATTTTTGAGCATTTTTGACAGGTTCTGCCAATTATTGACCATTTTTGACAATTTTCAGCAATTATTGACCATTTTGACAGTTTTTTATGATTATTGACCATTTTTTCAAAATTTTAACAATTATTGACCATTTTTGACAACTTTCAAAAATTTGGACAGTTTTTGATAATTTTCAACAATTATTGACCATTTTTGACAGTTTTTTATGATTATTGACCATTTTTTCAAAATTTTAACAATTATTGACCATTTTTGACAACTTTCAAAAATTTGGACAGTTTTTGATAATTTTCAACAATTATTGACCATTTTTGACAGTTTTTTATGATTATTGACCATTTTTTAAAATATTCGACAATTTTTGACAGATTCTCACAATTATTGACCATTTTTGACAGTCTTTTATAATTATTGATTATTTTTCAAAATTTTGACAGTTTTTGACAATTATTAACCATTTTTCCAAATTTTTGACAATTTTTGAAAATATTTAGCAATCATTAACCATTTTTTCAAAACTTTGACAGTTTTTGACAATTATTGACCATTTTTCCAAATTTTTGACAATTTTTGACCATATTTCAAAATTTTTGACAATTTTTTAAAATATTTAACATATTTTCTAATATAATCTGACAGTTTTGTGACAACTAAGTGGGTATTTAAAGATGACAGTTGCCTACTGAATTTTTGTCGATTTTATTTGATTCTCCATATAAATATATGTGGCGTGGGCAAAGTGCCGTGAGAAATATCATTTCTCACAGTATGAGCAATATTTGGTTTTGAAATCAAGTAAGGTATGAGAAATGCGTCACTTTTCATAGCAGTTGTAGAAAAAGTTATTTTTATTAATATTTTCGTTTTTTAAACGTTTCTCGGTACTTCAAACTTTCAAAATATTTAAATTTTCCACTTAAAAGTTAATTTTTTTGATATATTGTTGTACAAGGAAAACATAAAGCGATATGGATTGTATCTTGTCAAAAACCACAAGCGCGCGGTAATTAGTTCAGAAGGAACATATAATATAGTATATAATGCTACACAGGCCTTCTAGGCCCAAAGTTTTGTGATAATTTTCTTCCATTGTTTCCTGTCTCTTACTTGCGTCTTCCAGTCCGGTACCTTCCCTCTTTTAAGTCTTCATTATACCACCTTTTTTAGGTATTCCTCGTTTTCGCCTTCCTTCGATGTCTACATCTATCATAATAGGAGATCAAAATAGCCATTCCTTTTTCAGCTAGCAAAATAACAAGAATGGCGGTTCTCCGTAGGGCGAACCCTGAGACCACGCTCAATGCGGACGACCAAACCTTGTTGGAGAATTCAATAATAGAAGAAATGTATGCTGGATGGGAGAATAAGCTCCAGTTTACTGGCATACATTTCAGACCAGGAGTCGTTCTAATCGACTGTGAAACACTACAGACTGCAGAATGGCTCCGGTTGATAGTACCATAGCTGAAAAGCTAGAAGGGAGTAGAACTGAGGGTGTACCAGGGAGATAACATCCCAAACATGGATACCGCCACGATCTTTCTCCCAAGAAGCAAGGGCGTAGAGGAAGAAAAGCTTCTTCGCTTGATAAAACGAAGGTTTGGCAACAAACCAGTGGAAGGTCCTCAATCTTAAAGAAGAGGGCGAAGGCTTAGTCTTGATGGCAGGAACAGACTATTTACCCTGTCAAAAAATAAAAAACAACGGGTTCACCAACCACTACCAGTTTGGGAAAATCCCCATACATGGCCTCAGAACGGAAGAGGAAAGAAACCCGGAGAAGGTTTCTATCTCCACTAAGACCTGTGACGACTCGGGTAGTGTAAAAAGCCTACACATCTCTAAACTTCTTGGGAAGGAGTGGCTGCTGTCCGAGGAGGGAATGGAGTTTGAATGGGAGGAAGGGGACATCACTCTTACAGAAGGGGGATCACCCTGACGAAAGAGATAAATACCCAAATCGACAACCAACAGGAAAGCGGGGATCAACTTAGCTCAGGTTAATGCTCTCTATGCCAAAGGAGCTTCGGCGGTGATCACAAGATTGTTCACTAAGAACCAATGGGGGATATGTTTGATCCAAGAACCTTGGGTCAATAATAACCATATAAGAGGATTAGCAAGTATATCAAACAGGTAGTGATATACCAAGAACATGTATTATGATGAGGAACAATATTAACTATTTTTGTCTTCCAGAATACTCGAGACTTCGTTCCAGTTCGAGCACACTTCGAACACAAGAGCAAGGAGATAGTACAAATCAGAGAGGTGAGCAGCTTTTAGAATATAAACATTAATATGCACAATATAGGGAATACTCGCACATCTGGAACAAGAAGTTTTAGTTGTCACACTGGCAACACAGGATCTAAAACATATAGTAAAATATTGGAGAGTATCGTGCGAACCATCTCCCCCCGATCATAGTTCAATAACATTCAAGTAAGAACTAGACAAACCTGAGGTAAGCCTCAAAAGAAAACCAAGAAAACTGATTGGAACAACTATAACACCACCTGTCTAAAAGAAAACCTAGCACATATCCAGAGGAAAGGAAGGGCTAAGCACCATCTCGACCTGAGCTTGAGGAAAAAATGCACCCTGGTTGAATATACATCTTTCAGAATTAAGAGCTCGGACCCGGGGCCTTTTTAATAAAGCAAAACTCACCGGAGTCTGGCAGAGATACACCGAGAGTCATTTTAGTGAGATTTATCGGTTTTTTTGGTATGTTGAGATTTCTAATCTTCATAATCTTGTATAGATGGTTTCTGTTGTTGCGAGGTCACCAACCCAAAGCCGGCCCTGTCTCTCGACTGTAAATTTTGGTGGCTGCGGTCTTTTCGAGAACATTCTGGAATAAGTTGTTGATTACGCATACGACGAGCGTAGAAAACTGTAGAATTTTCGAGAGTTGATAAAAATATACGCGGGTTTTTGAGTAAGTTTGAGTCGAAAATAAAATTTCGGACGATAACATAGAAAAAGTTTTGAAAAGCAAAGGCATATCTTTAGCGAAAGCAAGAAACAAAAACACATGGAGAGCTTTTATATGCAATGATTAAGCCAAACTTTCACACCTTACACCTTCGGGTAGATAGGTTTGCTTTTTAAAACTTTTTCTATGTTATCGTCCCATGTTTTCCTTGGTCTTCCCCTGATTCTGCTTTCATGTCTTTTTGCCTCCCACATCTGTTTAATCCACAAAGAATCTCCATTTAAATTTGTAAACAGAACATATGACACTAGCAGAAACCATTTTAAATAGTTTATCTGATAATAATTGTACGTATTTAATTGAGTGAAAAGATTTTTTTTATTTATTAACTATTCTGTATTTTTGGTTTTAGAAATAAACAAAATTATTTAAACTTCAATTCATGGATAAATATTATTTTTGATGGACGAATTGATACGATAGGTATAGGTATATCAACCAGCTGTTTAAAAAACATCAAAACAACTCAAAGAAAACGTAACATGTAAAAATATATTTTACTTCAATTTCCTCTCTACAGGGTGTATCAGGACTGTTAAAAATGAAACACGATAGTTGGTTTCTCAACACAGACTAACTATATTATATTACGCTTTTACAAGTACAAGTGGCAAAAGCACATGGCCCTAAAACTGGAAGGGACCTTGCGACAAAAACTACCTACGCGCAGTGGCGTACCAACCTTTATATTTTGGGATAAATTACAACTAGGACTTTTTACCAAAAACTTGGGAGATGAAAGAGAGACTAGAAATAATTATAGTATTTTATATAAAAATGTTTCCTCACTTCCCTCGTTAACGAACTATAGGGCTCCAAAGTTGATAATTAAAAATGGTTTTTTATTTTTAATTATTAAATGGCTTATTGGAAATTAGGAGAGTGATTTTTGTTAAAAAACAAATAATTAACTATTGTATTTTTTTAAGTTACGAAGCTTATTGAAACTTCAATTTTATGCCGCGTTGTTTCCACAAGATGGAGCTGTTTCATACTTAGACCAGTCTGTATCTAAACTCCTCAAGTCCCTATATTGTGAATTTTATTCCTTTTCAAAAATACATGAAATTTGGTATGTTCTACCACTGTCGAGTCGAGGCATTAACATTTTTCCACTTCTATAAAAAATAAGCCACGGGCCAAAACCAAAATTGTTTTTGTGGGATGTTTACAACTCCGACTACGTGGGAAAATAAACGATAATTTCTGATCTGAGAATATGTGCAGTAAAAAATAATAAACAAGTCGTATTCGTACAGATGATTTTCGCGAATTAATAAAATTGGCTGATTTATATCGACTTCATTGGTACTTGTCAGTCAATTAAACTTTATTTAATGTCGGTGATGTTTTTAAAAGAAGCCACGGTATTTATATACAGAGTAAGTCCCCAGAAACTGTACGTATCTACCAGCGCAAAGCTCGACGTTCTGAATTCAATATCCTTTTTAAAGGGATTAGGGGGAGAATGCGTAAAACTATACATAATAACAAGAGAAATAGTTTATTGAAAAAGAGAGATAGTATAGTTAAATGGTAGTGAAACTATTATTGTAAATTGTAATTGATATAAATATCTTGTTTTATTAGAACTTTTTAATTAACTTATTTTCAGTCAAAATTACATGTGTCAACAATAATCATCTTATGACAGTAACATTTTAGATAAAAGTATTTATTATATCGAACAGTTACCATGCATTCCAACACGTTCCTTTAAACATATAAAACAATAAACCCAATAAAAGTAAAACAGTTCACTTCAAACCCAATCCCTCTATACACAATTTGTGTTTGGAAACTGGTAAAGATTTAGTACAAATGTCTGCAATCATAAGTGTAGTAGGCATATATGAAAGATTAATCTTCTTGTTAATAATCAGCTCTTTAATATAGTGACATCGATATGCTTTGTACGCTTATGATAGCCAGAACTTGTTGCTATTTTCTGAGCAGATTCCTTTTGATTCATGTGAAGTTATCCAAGATTCTCAATCTCATTGATTAAACTTTTAAGATATACAGCTTCCTTAGCAGCTTCTGCTATAGCCATATATTCCGCTTCTGTGGATGACAGTGAGGTACTTAATTGTTTACGACATCCCCAAGAAATAGCACCATTTTCAGATTTAAATACAAAACCAGTTAAAGACTATCTGAAGTATCATTCGCCCAATCGGCATCGACAAATCCTTCTGATCGAAATGACTGCCACTGCACATAAGACTTAAGTCCTGAGAGCCTTTTAAATGCCGAAGAATCCTTTTCGCTGCATTCCAATGTTTTTTTGTATGGCGCGTGTAAATTGGCTTAGGAATGACACTGCCAATGAAACGTCAGGACGCGTTGCCACACACAAGTACATTAATGAGCCAATCAATTCTTGATAAGGTACATTGATTATAGGTTCTTCTTCAGTAGAAAATATAAAATTGGGATCTGTAGTATAGTTTATAGTCTTAGTTTTAGGTTGTATTTATTAGGATTAGTCATGATTGTTTTGAACTGTCAATATCTGTCAGATTCTGTTCATTAAAGCCTTCATCAGATCCAAATGTACCTACTTGTTGACAACAATGGAAGGCATTGGTTTCAAACTTTTGAAAATTTCCTGAAGTCAGCAGATATTTCAAAGGAAAAGAAAGAAGCAGATGCTCTTAAGCTCCAATTACTAGTCAACCACGTTTCGTCTGCTGTTTTTGAGTTCACACAAAGATTACAAATTTATTTTGTAATCTTTGGTACGTCTATTAAGCTGCGGCATCCTTTCCATAGGGCACGATCCGGACTGGGCCCATAATTTGTTGCTATTTTGTTGCTAATTTGTTGCGCAAAAATTAATTTTGTTGCTAATGCCGTTACCGAGAAAACGCGTGGCCCCGTAGCGTAATATTAAGCTGCGGCAGCCATACAGCATATTTCTGTAACGAAAATAGCTACGAGTACAGGCTTGACGGCATATTTTGTTGCTAATTTGTTGCTTTAAGATTGTATGATTCAAAAATTCTCAAAACAGTCCCTACCCGCCAAACTCACCCCCTGCTTTGGTGACATTGAGTTGCGGCAGCCATTTTACATATTTCTGTAACGAAAATAGCTATTCTACGAGTACAGGCCTGACGGCATATTTTGTTGCTGATTTGTTGTTTTAAGATGGTATGATTCAAAAATTCCCAAAACACACTTTTCCGCCTTTAGTAAATTTTTTATGAAAAGCATCCAATTTAAATTGACGGTTTTCCTCAAATTCATTTTATATGTTACCGGCAATCTGTATAATCCGGTATTCTATACAAAATACCTAGGCAATGTATAGAATACCTAAAACGTTTAGGTAATGTATGAAATAGACAAGAGCGGTGACGGTATAGGGGGAGACGTAGGAGCATGGAGCAGGCATTATCTAAGTAAACACCGTGCGACGCGGTTAAAACAGATCATCAATTAATCTATCGAGAAGGGCAAGGAAAATCATTAAAGAAGCCATTTTTACAACACTGTATAGCTTCTTCAATGATTTTCCTTGCCCTTCTCGATACCATCTTAAAGCAACAAATTAGCAACAAAATATGCCGTCTGGCCTGTATTCGTAGCTATTTTCGTTACCGAAATATGTAAAATGGCTGCCGCAGCTCAATGTCGCAAAAGCAGGGGGTGAGTTTTGCGGGTAGGGGCTGTTTTGGGAATTTTTGAATTATACCATATTGAAGCATCAAATTAGCAACAAAATATGCCGTCAAGCCTGTACTCGTAGCTATTTTCGTTACAAAAATATACTGTATGGCTGCCGCAGCTTAATATTACGCTTCGGGGCCACGCGTTTTCTCGGTAACGGCCTTAGCAGCAAAATTAATTTCTGCGCAACAAATTAGCAACAAAATAGCCACAAATTATGGGCCCAGTCCGGATCGTGCCCTATGAAAGGGATGCCGCAGCTTAATAGACGTTTCACATCTGAATGTACCACTTATGATTCCGCCATCAACACCCTAAAAGGTTTGTTTGTGAAAAAGGTAAACGAAGTGTATGCTAGGCACATCCTTTCAAGTCGAAAACAACAATCAGGTGAGAATATTTCCCAATATTTGCAAATACTGAGATCCCTAAGTAGAGATTGCATTTTTAAAAGTGTCACAGCTGACGTTTACAAAGATGAATTTATTAGAGACTCCTTTATAACCGGATTAATTTAGATACAAATTAGGCAACGACTTTTAGAAAACTGTACTCTAACTCTGCAAGAAGCTGTAGATAAAGCAAAGGCTTTAGAATCTGCCGAAGTACATGCGATGTCCTAAGCAAACAACTTTCCACCGACTATTAATAACATTACGTGCCCTCAAGAACGAGTTAATGACTCTGAATCTCATCGTACTTGTTCTGTAGCTGCTGATTTTCGACCTTCAAAACCAGCTAGATGCTTCTTTTGCGGACGGAATCGACATAACAGAGACAAATTAGGCCACTGGGCTTCTGTGTGTAATTCATCGAAAGAAAATACCAGTATGAAGCAATCTGCATCTATTTTTCTGGTAGCTGCAGTTTCCTCCTATCTGTATATTTGCAGTCTCGCTGCTTCTATGTATGCGAAGCTAGTCTTTTTGATAATTTGTCATTTGATTGTCATTTAATTGCTGTAAAGTTCACCGAACGGTTTAAGGTTCATTTAGGTAGAGGTTCAAAAATTGCTCAGAGAAGGCATAATTGAAAAAAGTAAATCACCTTGAAGAGCCCAAGTGTTAGTAACGTCTAGCGAAAACCATCAAAGGAGAATGGTTGTAGACTATTCTCAAACCTTTAATAAGTTTACTATCCTTGATGCCTTCCCGTTACCTCGTGTGGATGACATAATACGAACGATCTAAAGAGTGCCTACTATCAAACAATCTGATAAACCTTACACTGCTTTTGAAGCTTGTGGTAGATTGTATCAATTTCGTAGAATACCTTTTGGAGTTACTAATAGCGTGGCGAGTTTCCAACGCGTGATTAATTCAATTATTACTAACGAAAATCTTAACGGCACTTTTGCGTATCTCGATGATATTACTGTTTGTGGTAAAACAAAGGAAGAACATGACGAAAATTTGCAAAAATTCCTTTGCATTGGCAACAAGTATAATCTGACTTTAAATAATGAAAAATCAAGGTTTTCTCAAACTGAGATAAATATAGTAGGACCTACTATAAAAAACCAATCTATAATGCCTGATCCTGAACGATTACGGCCCTTACTAAATCTTCCAGAACATAACAGTCTTTCTTCATTACGAAGAGCTTTAGTTATATTTGCCCACTATTCTCAATGGATATCCAATTTTTCTGAAAAGATTCTTTCCTTGGCACATTCCACTGAGTTTTCGTTAACACAAGAAGCTTCGGAAACATTTAAACTTCTCAAGACAGACCTAGCATCAGCAGTCTTATGACTATCAATGACAATGAAACGCTTGTAGTAGAAACAGATGCTTCGAATTTTGCGATAGCTGCCATGATGTCCCAATGTGGCAGACCTGTAGCATTCTTTTCCAGAACGCTATCTGGTAGTCAAAAGAATCCTTCGCTAGTCGAAGCTCTTCGTAAATGGAGACTTTTACTATTAGGAAGACATTTCCAACTAATCACCGATCAGAGATCTGCTTCTTTTATGTCTGACAGTAAATGTCATGGCAAGATAAAAAATGACAAAATATTAAGATGGCGCCTAGAATTAACTCCATTCAAATACGAAATTATTTATCGTCCGGGGTCATTGAATAAAGCCGCTGACGCAATTTCTCGGGTTTGTTTCTCGTTACATAATAAAACCCCGGTATATCGCGCATGTATCATTGGGTACGAACTAAAAATTTACCTGTAACTTTAAATGAAATCCGGGAGATGACAGCATCTTGTCAAATTTGTTCGGAACTGAAGCCGCGCTATGCAAAATTTGAAGGTACCTTAACCAAAGCTACTGCGCCGTTCGAAAGGTTAAATATGGATTTCAAGGGCCCTCTTCCAACAGCCACTGTAAAACCCTATTTATTAACAATCGTAGATGAATTTCACAGATTTCCTTTCGCTTTTCCTTGCATTAACACTTCTTCAGGTGAAATCATTAAACATCTAAAATCCCTTTTTTCTCTCTTTGGAACACCACACGTTCTTAAACAATAATGGTATTGCTACCAGTAGATCTACGCCATACAATCCATGCGGAAATAGACAGGTAGAGCGCTATAATGGAGTCATTTGGAAAACCATTAATCTGGCAACTAGATCTCGTGGACTGAAGTTAAGTCAGTGGGAAGTGGTACTGCCAGAATCGTTGCATTCTATACGTTCTTTATTAGGTACTGCCATCAATACGACTCCCCACGAAAGAATGTTTTTCCATGCACGACGCTCACTCAATGGAATTTCTCTATCTACGTGGCTAGCTTCTCCTGGACCTGTTTTGCTTTATCGATTCAATCGTACCAACAAATATGCACCTTTAATCGAAGAAGTCAATCTAATTGATGCAAATCCTCAATATGCAAGAGTCCGATTATTTGACGGTCGTGAAACTTCTGTATCACTTAGACACTTAGCTCCATCCACCCCCAAGATTGACTATCAACATCCTACGTCAGAAGAGATTGGAACAAGAATCCCTTCTTTTCCACCTATCCTGCATCAACATCCTTCAGAACCCGTTTTTGAATCAGATAACGGAAACGCTGATTCCAATAGAATCATAAAAGCTATAATTCCACCCACCAGTCCCCTGCCAGAGGGGTTGTCTGGGCAAAGAAAGTTCCTTCTCGTTTGGAATATTAATTATTATAACTTCTAAGGCTCGGATGAATGTAGTATAGTTTATAGTCTTAGTTTTAGGTTGTTTTTATTAGGATTAGTCAGGATTGTTTTGAACTGTCAATATCTGTCAGATTCTGTTCATTAACGCCTTCATTCGCTCTTTTAATTTATTACAGGATCTAATGGAGTTCCAATAGATTCAGCCTCTCTCATGCCAAATTTTGAAGGAATAGATGTGATATACTGCTTTTGACTCAGTTTTATCTCATTATTCAGTTTATTTCTCTCTATTTTAATTCCAAGAGCTGAAGAAATAGGTCCAAGGTCTTTAATTTTAGGTTTCTCTGAAAATTCAGTTTACCATATCAGAATTATTGTAGAATACGAAAAAATCGTCTACTTATAAAGCAATAAAAACAACATTGTTCTTCTGACTTCAAAAATATACATGGTTCGTTTTCACACTGTCTGTAGCCGAGAGTACTTAAAACTTCTTTAGCCTTACAATTCCATACTCTTGAAGCTTGTTTCAAACCATAAATAGCCCTTTTTAAAGAAAAACTTTATCTTCTTGTCCTTCTAAAGTTAAACCTTCTGGTTGATACATATAGGTTTTTTTTGAAGTTCGCCATTTAAAAAAGCTGTTTCGACAACTAAGTGGTCAAAAATCTAAAATCGCAGCCAATGCAAATAAAATGTGAAGTAAACTATGGAGAGAAAGTTTCTTCGTATTCAATGCCAACTTATTGTGTGAATCCTTTCGCTACCAATCTAGCTTTGTAACGATATATTTCACCTTTACTGTTTCTTTTGGCTTTAAAAACCCATTTGTTTCGAACTATGTTTTGACCACTTTCAGGTTTATTCAATAAATAAAAAAAACATGAAATATTGATTCCATTTTCATAGCTTCTAGCCAATTTTCTTACAGATAACGAATTTTATTTGTATGAGAAGTTTGTTAGAGGATAACGCAGAATCATCCTACAGGCTGCATTCCAAGTGCTGCCTCTGTCAGTGTCTTTTCTATCTCCAAGGTTTTTAAAAAGTCTCAAGGAATTTAGCTTAAGTGCTGCCCAATGAAGTGATCAAAGGACCTATTTATTTCCCATTATCATTCCCATTTTCCAATTATTAAGTTACGATTAAAAACGCGATTTCAATACCCTAAATGGAAAAAATAATTTTCCGAAAATTTCCGAAAAAAGTTTCACTTGCATCGTGGTTTCATAAGACCACACAATGATTTTTTATTAAAAGTCATTTTTTCGTATTTTAAAGAGAATAACAATATTTTGAAAATCCCTGATCGATATTTCAGTTAAAAACACCTGTTACACCACAAATAAACCAAGTGTCTGTGCTTAAACATGTTTGGATGATAAATCGAGCACTTTTTGTTTCACTTACCTTTGGACACGTGTCTAATATCTCGTACAGAACGGGTTCATTATCCACTAGAACTTCGTGTTTATATCTTGTCTCTGAAACAAAATAAATATTACGTAATGACATAAATTTACGTTAAAAACACAATAAAATGTTAAATAGATTTATTGAGCTTATCTATTCGCTATAATCAATGAAGATGATTACATTTTACTTTATTTTGCTTTTATTATTTACGATTCCTAGCTCCTGGCTCACAATTTTTCAAAAGGCCAACTATTTATGTGGCTATACTAAATATGCCGGTATCAGCTGTTGTATGCAGGGAAGGAAAAAGAAGGAAAAAGGCGTATCTATGTATTATAGTCATGAGAACATTGAGAGAGACAAGCATTAGGCCGCAAATAACTATTGATATCAATTTTATTTATAAAACTTAAATATATAGGTGCATACTATTATTATTATTAGCTCACTCTATAGTGACAGAATATTTTCAGTTAGATCACTGTGTTCAAGTCCGTCTCCTTTTTATGCAACTATCTAAGCTTTGTTTAAAAATAAAACACCTTGTATATAATAATAATAGTTATCTTACCTGCTTGATGATCATATTCTCCGATGTAACGCCTCGTCAAAAATCTTACCGATAGTGCTGAAAATAAAACAAGATATTTTTAGTTAATATTCACTGACAAGTTGTTTAGAAAATGTATTAGCTACATCACAAATTTGGTGTATTTTATTAGACTGAATTAATAATAATGCGATACGTGGAAACTGACATTTTTCAGTCCATTTGGCAAATATTAAGTATAGTTTTTATGATCTCAATTGGACAACCAAAAAAAAAATTGTTGGTATCCAAAAGTACTGGCAAGTGGTCTCATTCCACATATTCTGTTGAAATGATTTAGAGATTCAGTTCTAAAAAAAGAAGTAAAAGGAATGGTTTTGATAGGATTTTAAGATGTTTGAAAGAAAAATGGTAGAACCTCCATATTTTTATTATTCGATTCAAAAAAGCTTAATTTCGAAATTTTACACAAATGAGTAGAGAGGATTTTGAGTACTTGCTTGATAAAATCTCACCCGCTATAAAAAAGCATGGTACCAACATTGCAATACCACCTCGTTTGAAGTTTTTAGTGTCATTGAAATAATTGGCTATGGGTGACTCCTTTAACTTGCCATTTTTAATTTTATTGTCTTTATATTCACTGATTTTATTATTCCACAATGAATATTGTGGTTCTTTCATTATTCCAGTCCATGTCGCACACTACATGTCGCCCGACCCGTCTGCTGTTGGATAGCGACGTCACTGTTCGACACGTTCAATCTTGTCGAGAGGTGACGCATGCGTGCCGGCAATAACACTCGACACGTACCATGCCACAAATAAACATGTTTCTTGTGACATCGTGTTCCTTCAATGGAAAGACTTGTGTAGCATGCGTCAATGCCTAAGAAGTTGCCTTAGTGGATTCCCGCCTTAATAAGATCAAATGTCGAGGAATATTATTATACATAAATATAAAAATGTATACTCCAAGCAAAGTACTATATTTTTTATTACATGAAAAGTCATTCTGACAAATCTTTATAAAAATCAGAAACTATGTACCAACATATTATAACCAACGCTGCGTTAAATTTTGAAAAATGGTCTAAAAAATTGTTAAAATTTTGAAAAAATGGTCAATAATTATAAAAAACTGTCAGAAATGGTCAGTAATTGTTGAGAATTGTCAAACTTTTTGAAAAATGGTCAAAATTTTTGAAAAATTGCCAAAAATGGTCAATAATTGTCAGAATCTGTCAAAAATTGTTAAATATTTGAAAAAATGGTCAGAAATAGTCAATAATTGTTAAAATTTTGAAAAATGATCAAAAATTGTTAAAATTTTGAAAAAATGGTCAATACTTATAAAACACTGTCAAAAATGGTCAATAATTGTTGAGAATTGTCAAATTTTTTGAAAAATGGTCGAAAATTTTGAAAAATTGCCAAAAATGGTCAATAATTGTCAGAATATGTCAAAAATTGTTAAATATTTGAAAAAATGGTCAGAAATAGTCAATAATTGTTAAAATTTTGAAAAATGATCAAAAATTGTTAAAATTTTGAAAAAATGGTCAATACTTATAAAACACTGTCAAAAATGGTCAATAATTGTTGAGAATTGTCAAATTTTTTGAAAAATGGTCGAAAATTTTGAAATATTGCCAAAAATGGTCAATAATTGTCAGAATATGTCAAAAATTGTTAAATATATGAAAAAATGGTCAGAAATAGTCAATAATTGTTAAAATTTTGAAAAATGATCAAAAATTGTTAAAATTTTGAAAAAATGGTCAATACTTATAAAACACTGTCAAAAATGGTCAATAATTGTTGAGAATTGTCAAATTTTTTGAAAAATGGTCAAATTTTTTGAAAAATTGCCAAAAATGGTCAATAATTGTCCGAATATGTCAAAAATTGTTAAATATTTAAAAAAATGGTCAGAAATAGTCAATAATTGTAAAATTTTTGAAAAATGATCAAAAAAATGTTAAAATTTTGAGAAAATGGTCAATACTCATAAAGCACTGGCAAAAATGGTCAATAATTGTTGAGAATTGTCAAATTTTTTGAAAAATTGCCAAAAATGGTCAATAATTGTCCGAATATGTCAAAAATTGTTATATATTTGAAAAAATGGTCAGAAATAGTCAATAATTGTTAAAATTTTGAAAAATGGTCAAAAATTGTTAAAATTTTGAAAAAATGGTCAATAATTATAAAAAACTGTCAAAAATGGTCAATAATTGTTAAAACTTGTCAAAATTTTTAAAAAATTGTCAAAAATAGTCAATAATTGTAAAAATCTGGAAAAATGGTCTAAAATGATCAAAATTTTTGGAAACTTATCAAAAATGATCAATAATTGTCAAAACTGTCAATAATTGTTAAAATTCGAAAAAATGGTCAAAAGTTGTCAAAATTTTTGAAAAAATGGTCAATAATCATCAAAAATTGTGAAAAAATTTTTTTAAATGGTCAAAACTTTCGAAAAATTGTCAAAAAGGGTCAAAAATTGTCAAAATTTTGAAAAAATGGTCAATAATTATAAAAAACTGTCAAAAATGGTAAATAATTGTTAAAAATTGTCAAAATTTTTGAAAAAGTGTCAAAAATGGTCAATAATTGTCAAAACCTGTCAAAAATGCTCAAAAATTGTTAAAAATGGTCAATAATTGTTAAAATTCGAAAAATGGTCTAAAATGATCAAAATTTTCTAAAACTTATCAATAATGATCAATAATTGTCAATAATTGTTAAAATTTGAAAAAATAGTCAGAAATTCTCAAATTTTTTTTAAAAAATGGTCAATAATTGTCAAAAATCGTCAAAATTGTTGTTAATAACTAGAGTCATAAACTAAGGAAGCCATTAAACTCCAAATGGATGCTTGAATATTTGTTTCTCAAGTTTTGTTGCAGTTTTTGCTTAGGGTTTTTAGGCTAGTTTCCCCTACTGATTTGATTTAAAAAAAATGTTTTTGATCTATAATGTGTGACATTTTTTGTTATGTTTATAATTCTGTCATCTAAACAATCCACTTAAACTAAAGACTTTGTTTTTTTTTCGGTGACAGTAAAGAAATGAGATAAAAAATTGGATTTATTTGACACAATTTTAAAATGGGTACATACCGACTGACACACTTTTTAAAAACGTCTGGTTCGATATAAAAATATAATTTTTATTTTTTTTATTGGTACTGTTCCTTTTTCCTAATTTTTCATCCAAACTGAAAATTTTCACCAGGAATTTATTTTTTCTGGTTTGACCTTAACACAAATAAAAATATTATTGAATCAAGTGCAAATCGAAATTAGTCATCATCACCTCTCTTTGTTCGATATAAAGTAATTTTGAAAATAGATTTTCCACTGGTTCGCACTTCACTTTAAATATTTGTTTATGTTAAATGAAAAGAAAAATCTGGGCGATACGTGAAAAGTATGTGGCAATGTTTTGTCCCATTTAAAAAAAAATAACATTGTATTGTAGGTCAAGTATAACGTTTGATGAATACAATTGAGGGATATTTAAAGTACCACGACCTTGGTTTATTTATTTAGAAGAATTTAAATGATAAACTTTAAGTGGAAAAATTAATAAAAACACCCATTTTCATTAGTTAGACGCTAGACTATGATTATAAAGAAGTTAAACCCTGTAACATTAAATAAAATTATATTTATGTTTCCTGAATTCCTAGACGTTGTGAAAACCTCTTAATCGTCTTAAAGAACTAATTTTAGAACTCTCTAGTTGTAATTAGTCTTGGTGTAAACACAAACTTTCAGTTTGTTGATTAGTAATAAAATTTAAATGTGTTAAATATTCCTAACAACGTTCCTAGAGTATATACAATACACCCGTTCTTTCTCCATTAGAAAAAAAAGTGGATATTGTATAGTTGAACTTAAATACACTGGCGTACAAAAAATAACGAAGTTACAAGTGATTTTAGGAGCAATAATAATGACACGATTGTAATAGCAGAAGCTGAATCATTTGTTTTTCTAAAATCGTTCAAGGATGTTTACTTTCTCGAACCTAATTCAGACCCCAAAATTCGCTAATCTAATATTCTAGTCTGTTGTCTCATCTGCATCATCTCAGAATTTCGCCTGCCTTAAGAATGTATTCTCTGACTCAGTGGCGAGAGTTGCCTTCTGCTGCTCCATTGGTCCAGGGCGGCTGGCTTAAATAGTCTCTTCTATCCTGGGAATGAGCTTGTCTTTCTGGAGAAGGTATCCTCCCTCTCGATGGCTAGGGGGACCTTCTGCTGCTCCATTTGTAAATGGGCTGTTGGCTTCGGTAATCTCTTCAGTCCTGGAAAGGTGCCTGTCTTGGTGGTGTCCTCCTACTAGAGGAGATTTCCTGATGGGTGGTGGCGAGTATGGTCTTCAATTGCCTCTCCATGGGTTCATAGGTGGTTAGCCTGTGGTGTCCAGGAGACATGGGAAAATATAAATAAGTGAAAACAGAGGGGAAATCAAAATGGACAGGGGTATTTTTTTAAATAAATTCATAGAGGAATGGGGCTGATCGAAGGATCAAACGCTAAATATTGAAACAAGGGAAAACATACTGAGAAAAGCATGTTTGGCAGGAAAAATCAGAGGAAATAGAAAGAAAAAGGGACAGTACTGGTGGACAGAGGAACTGGCTAAGAGAGGTATGTCTGAAGTTACGGAGAAAACATAAAAAGAACAAGAATGCAGAGGAAGACTATGGGAGGAATATCAGACCGCAAAAAGGGCACTTAACCCGTAACCACAGACGTTACGTCTCTTAGACGGCAATTTTATTTTATCAAAAATTTATATAATGCCTTTTTCAGGTATGGAAAAACGTCAAAATTTTCAAAATTTCTAAGATCTACAACTTTTATATTCAACTTTTTTTTCTAGGACCTCAACTTTGGCCGTAAATCGCAATAATGTCTTTTTCGCCCCCCAAAAAAGTGGTTTTTACCGACAAAACGTCAAAATTCGAAAAACTTTTAATGTCTTATTTTGAATTTTTTTCCATAGTTTCTGTCTATAAAAACTACCATCTACCAAATTTTCATCTAAATCGAACAATTTTTGACGAAACTAAAAATAAAAAACTAAAATGCAGTGTTTTACGTTTTTCGAGCTAATTTTGAGGTTATGTGAAAAAGTCACGAATGAAAAAGTTGTAGATTTTTCCAAGATCTACAATTATTATATCCAACTTTTTTTTCTAGGATCTCAACTTTGGCCGGATATCGCATTAATGTCTTTTTCCACCCTCCAACATGAGTGTTTTTTACCGAAAAAACGTCAAAATTCGAAAAAATTCCAATATTTTATTTTGAATTTTTTTCCTTAGTTTGTGACTATAAAAACTACCATCTACCAAATTTTCATCGAAATCGAACAATTTTTGACGAAACTAAAAATAAAAAACTAAAAATGCAGTTTTTTTCATTTTTCGAGCTAATTTTGACGTTATTTGAAAAAGTCACAAATAAAAAAGTTGTAGATTTTTCCAAGATCTACAATTATTATATTCAACTTTTTCGTCTAGGACCTCAACTTTGGCCGGAAATCGCAATAATGTCTTTTTCACCCCCCAAAAAAGTGGTTTTTACCGAAAAAACGTCAAAATTCGAAAAACTTTTAATATCTTATTTTGAATTTTTTTCCATAGTTTCTGACTATAAAAACTACCATCTACCAAATTTTCATCGAAATCGAACAATTTTTGACGAAACTAAAAGTAAAAAAATAAAAATGCAGATTTTTCGTTTTTCGAGCTAATTTTGATGTTATGTGAAAAAGTCACGAATGAAAAAGTTGTAGATTTTTCCAAGATCTACAATTATTAAATCGAAATTTTTTTCTAGGATCTCAACTTTGGCCGGAAATCGCATTAATGTCTTTTTCCACCCTTCAAAATGAGTGTTTTTTACCGAAACATCGTCAAAATTCGAAAAAATTTCAATATTTTATTTTGAATTTTTTTCCCCATAGTTTGTGACTATAAATACTACCATTTACCAAATTTTCATCGAAATCGAACAATTTTTGACGAAACTAAAAATATAAAACTAAAAATGCAGTTTTTTGCGTTTTTCGAGCTAATTTTGATGTTATTTGAAAAAGTCACCAATGAAAAAGTTGTAGATTTTTCCAAGATCTACAGCTTTTATATTCAACTTTTTGTCTAGGACCTCAGCTTCGGCCGGAAATCGCAATAATGTTTTTTTCACCCCCCAAAAAAGTGTTTTTTACCGAAAAAACGTCAAAATTCGAAAAACTTTTAATATTTTATTTTGAATTTTTTTTCCACAGTTTGTGACTATAAATACTACCATTCACCAAATTTTCATCGAAATCGAACAATTTTTGACGAAACTAAAAATTAAAAAATAAAAATGCAGTTTTTTGCGTTTTTCGAGCTAATATTGAGGTTATGTGAAAAAGTCACAAATGAAAAAGTTGTAGATTTTTCCAAGATCTACAATTATTAATTTCAACTTTTTTTTAGGATCTCAACTTTGGCCGGAAATCGCATTAATGTCTTTTTCCAACCCCCCCCCCACCCCAAAAAAAAGAGTGTTTTTTACCGAAAAAACGTCAAAATTCGAAAAAAAATTGAATATTTTAATTTGAATTTTTTTTCCATAGTTTGTGACTATAAAAACTGACATCTACCAAATGTTCATCAAAATCGAACAATTTTTGACGAAACTAAAAATAAAAAACTAAAAATGCAGTTTTTTACGTTTTTCGAGCTAATATTGAGGTTATGTGAAAAAGTCACAAATGAAAAAGTTGTAGATTTTTCCAAGATCTACAATTATTATATCCAACTTTTTTTTTAGGATCTCAACTTTGGCCGGAAATCACAATAATGTCTTTTTCATCTCGTGAAAAAGTGTTTTTTACCGAAAAAATGTCAAAATTCGAAAAACTTTTAATATTTTATTTTGAATTTTTTTTTCCATAGTTTGTGATTATAAAAACTACAATCTAACAAATTTTCATAGGAATCGAACAATTTTTGACGAAATAAAAAACTAAAAATGCAGTTTTTTGCGTTTTTCGAGCTAATTTTGAGGTTATGTGAAAAAGTCACCAATGAAAAAATTTGAAGATTTTGCCAAGATCTACAACTTTTATATCAAATTTTTTTGTCTAGGACCTCAACTTTGGCCGGACAACGCAATAATGTCTTTTTCCACCCCCCACAAAAAGTGTTTTTTACTGAAAAAACGTCATAACTCGAAAAATTTCTACTATTTTAATGATATCTAATATATATAAATAATGTTATTAAAAAGGCATTATATCAATTTTTGATAAAATGAAATTGCCGTCTAAGAGACTGTGGTTACGGGTTAAAAATGCTATTGAAACGCAAAAAAAAGTAGAGTGGAAAAAGCTATGTGAAGAACTCGAGGAATACATTAGGGGATCGTTAGCCATGATGGGGATCAGGTGTGGCGGAGTCCTATACCAATTGACTAGGGAGAGAACGGAGGAAGTAGTTGCCAAGTTATTCCCGAGGAGGAAGATCAATCTAGGAAGACGTAACTTGGACATGCAATGTGACGGACCCAGCAGCCAAGAGATATAGAGGCCGGACAAAAGCAGAAAAGCTTCAGGACCGGATGGCATACCAACGGAATGCATAAAGTTGATAATAAATGAGGCTCCAAAGTACGTCACCGGCTATATTGGTGAATTGATGAGACAAAACAGATTCCCTAATAAATTGAAGGAAGCGAGGTTAGTCCTGATACCAAAGGCTGGTAAACCATGGGGGGAGCAGGGATCGTATAGGCCGTTGTGTCTCATCAACTCAATGGCAAAGTTGTACGAGCACATCATCAAGAAAAGACTGAATGAGTCATATGAAAGTGGGGAAGGATGGGCACAGAACCAATATGGTTTCAGGGAAGGGAGGTCCACAGTTATGGCAGCGATGGAGGTGATGCCGATTGCAAGGAAGTATAAAGCAGCGGGGGAAAATGAGAGGTGGTGCGCGATAGCGACTTTGAATGTGCGAAACGCATTCAATACAGTGCCGATAGATTGTAACCTGGGAGAACTGGAGAAAAGAGAGGTACCGGGGTATATGCAAAATATAATCAGGGACTATTTCTGTGGGAGAAGAATTTTGCTGGGAGGTGGAGATTTCTTCGATGTCACGGCGGGAAGGTGTGAAGCTTATCGGATACGCTGACGATGTGGCTCTAGTGGTTACTGCGGATAGTCTAGAGATAAATATGGACAAGGCAATGTGGGAAGTGAACCGATGTCTTGTGAACAGGGGCATGGAGTTAGCACCAGAAAAGACTGAGGTGACGTTATTGGTAGGACACAGAAGTAAAGAAGTGAGGTTTCATTTGGGGGGAACGATGATAGTACCAAGGGGGAACTGAAATACTTGGGTGTATGGCTAGGGGTAGTGATGAAACTTTAGGAAACATTTGAGTGAGACCATCAAAAATGCTAGAGAGATGGCCACAGCACTTGGAAGAGTGTAGGAGGGCCACCGGAGTGCAAAAGAAGATCGTTATGGGAGATTGGGAAATCATTTCTTCTTTATGGAGCACCGATTTGAAAGGGGATGGTTGGGATCAACAAATATAGGAGGGAGCTAATCAGGGCATAAAGAGGAATGCAGCTGCGTGTGGTGTCGGGCTACCGGACGATATCGGACGTAGCAGTTCAGTTGATTGCAAGAGTACCTCCTATAGACTTGTTGATCGAGACAAGGGTGAACGAATACAGGAGAGGAAGAGAACAAAAAAAAACAAATAGAGGAGGAGATGGTGCAAATATGGATAAAAAGATGGGAAGAGGAAAAAGTGAGAGGGGAGTGGACAAGAGTCCCGATTAAAGAACTAAGGAGTTGGTTACAATGTGAGCACAGGAAAATGGATTACTTCCACGGGTCTTTCAGAACGTACACCAAGAAAATAGGGAAAACGGAGGATGATAAGTGCATATATTGTGGAGTGAGGGACGATGTAGAGCACACCCTTTTTACATGCATACGATTGGATCTACTAAGGAAAGAGGCGGAGGGAAAAGTGGGATGGAAGCTAAAAAAAGATAATCTGATCAGGACAATGGTGGAAATGGAGAAAAATTGGCAAATAGTATCCAGATATGTGAGAGAAGTGATGGAGAAAAAGGAAAAAGAAGAAAGAGAACATCAAGGAATGACACAGTGAGAAAGGAATAGGAGGAGATAATTCTTCCGTTTTTGATGGTATACATCCAGGGGAACGGAAAGTGGATATGAGGAGAATGGGGTGGTTTTAGTGCGGTCGGCTCTGGTCGGGGACGGTGCGGCTCGCTAGCTTCACTTGTGGGGCTAGCGAGTGGGATTGGCACTCGATTGGGGAGAGTCCCACACTCCCGGGGAAAGGTAGCTCAAGTACCCGGCGCCTGTGAGCAGGTTTCCACCCATCAAAAAAAAGTCTATCCTGTCCTGTAGTGTCCAGGAGACATGGGCAAATATGGAGACGACCTCAGTATTTTTCTGGCCAGTCTATATGGTAGAAATACTCCGAGAAAACATTTCCAAGTAGGTACAAACTGCGCGTAAGTATAATTAACGTTAATAGAGGTTTGAAAGCTTAAAAATATTAAATCTCATTTAAAAAATAAACAAAACGCGAAACGAACACGTGTACAGAACGTTTTATTATTTTGTTCAATAGTAAATTCTTTGGTCACATTCTAAAAACAAAAATTTAGGACCACGTCCAAATCGTAGACTAAAATTAAAAAGTGTGTTTGGATAGAAATTAAAATACGACATACCACAATATTATTAAGCATGAAGGTAAACAGTTTATGTCAATGCCTGTCAAAATTGTCAATATAGATTGTTCGTTGAGAGATGAATGACGAAACCACGGTCGAAAATCTAATATTAGAATTCAAGATCAATGTTATATTAATATAAATATTCAAGGTGGAAGATTTAAGTGATAAAATACTGACTGATTTACATGAGGATAATTTTATTTTTAAAGATATACATTTTTATTTAGTGAAAACTTATTAATTTGATAGTCTTTTACGTCAAATTGACAGTGGTATGAGATTGAATAAAGGTGTAAAAGAAGAAAACAAAATAAACAGATTTAATCTGTTTTTTTATCGTTTTATGTAACACGTGACAATCTGCGTAAACATTTTTACCTACTTAAAATGGAAATTCTATGATTTTATTGGTTGAATATTATAATTAAAAGGAATCTAATTTTGTATAAAATAAATATTTGGAGAACAAGTTTCATATCGAAAACATAATAGATTCCGAAATATAAACATCTTTATTACTAAAATTCATGGTTTAGTACCATTAAAATAACGTAATTGGAGTGTGTATGAATATTCAACCTTTGAATTTTCATTGCCATCGCAAGAAACACACATGGATCTATATTTGAAATATTGTTTATGAATAGTTTTATTAAATATGCATATTAAACATACGAACTGAAGTTTAAATATATGACGAATTCAAAAACTAAACCTAAACAATAGTTTGTAAGCCTTTTTACCACTATTTATTCAAAGTTCCCAGTTATTATAAGAGTTTTCATTTACTTTTTTCCTCATGTACATATTTAACCACAGAACAGCCCTAAATAAAGGAATGCTGATAGTATTTACTTAATTACAGTTACCTGTAAATAATGGTCATGTATGACAATTATTTACAGGTAACTGTAATTAAGTAAATACCTACAAAACCGAGATGGTTTTTTGTCGATATAGAATTTTGGTTTGTGATTAGATGTAGGGATGTCGCCGGTATCGCACTCTTAACATTTCCTTTACTAAGGCTAATGTATTGGTGTGGTATCAACGTAGTCTCTAGTCCAGGATTATGCTCTCAGAGCTTCTGGACGAATAGCATCTACCTTGTCCTGATGAGGCGCAATACGCCGAAACCGGTCGACAAGTGATGTTATTCCTTCTAATCGCAAACCAGAATGGTTGGTTCTATCTTAACAGATATACCAACTCCGTTTACTTTAGAAGTGTAATTCAATGTCTGTCGGGGCATATAGCTCGAGAAGTAGTTGTTGCTTCTTAGTGGACGGTCTGCTCTTTGGAAATTGATTTTTCTAATTTTGTAAAGCGTTTAATAGTATTGAACTATTATTTTTTGACGTCTTGAATACTGATAGTGTAATTTCATTGTTTGTGTTTGTGGAAAATAGTCAACCCACGCCAATTTCCACACCTATCAATTTTACATAACTGGACGGAATATGCCATTTTTTTGGAACGAACACGAAAAGGAGATGGCTCTAATGGTGTGCAGGCAGAAATTGGGGTTGTAACCCAAAAATCCTTAGCTGGATGTTCACTGCGATAGTGAGACCAATTATCACTTATGGAGCCATTGCGTGGAGTAGTGGAACTAGCCTATTGACGACAAGAGGAAACCTCCCCAAAATTCAAAAACTAGCAGGTATGCGTTACTGGAGCAATGAGAACATGTCCAACGGATGCAAACTTTATAATTGGAAGAAATATGCAAAGCCGAAAAAAGAGAAGATCTGACCATTGGAAAAATCTAGTAGGGCTTAAACAATCAAATATTCTTCTGGGTGACTACAACCTGTTGAGATCGAATGAATGCATAAGTCAAAGTAAAACTGCACTAAGAGTTATAACAGGGATCCTAACGGGACATTGTCGCTTAAATGGGCACCTGAAAAACCTCAAAATAGTGGAGGAAGAAGAATGTAGATTCTGTGGAATGAAAAAAGAAAAATCCATCCCCTTACTTGCGAGTTGCACAGCAATTCAGAATCCTAGGGCACAACACCTAGGAGATTTACAGAAATTGTAAAATTCCTTCGGGAAATAGGACTAAACGAGCTACTAGTCTCTGAGACTTTCCTCAGGAACTGAGTAAAAATGAGGGGGCACAATAGATCTTTTAGGTCTCAGTTAATGTCACCCCAATATATGTATACATATACAAACACATGCTATTTTGTTGATGATCTCCAAAGTGTTTCCTCGTCGTTTTCACACTTCTCTTCCGTTCCATGTATGCAGTTTCTCTGTTTATTGGCAATAGAACCGTTGACATAGTTTTTAAGTTCAGATATTTAAGCCGTTCAACTCTTTTTCGCAGTGTAAGTTATTTCAATGCATACCTTCATATAAAGTGGCTAGACTCCCCTTGTGGAGTCGCGCCGCATCAATGCTTTCTAGATCCGCTTTCTGGGATGGATCAATCCCCATCATTTCATTATTTTCTCGCTTATTTTTTTCCATAGAATCCTATTCCTCGTTTTTTCCTTCCATCTAACGATTCTTATCCTTCTCAAGTCCTCCTCTACTTCCTTTAGCCACTTAGATCTGGGTCTTCCTTGCCTTCTCCTACCACCTAGTTCCCACTGTAGCATTGAGGAAGCGATTGCCATACATGTCCGAGCCATTTTATTCTTTGCCTCTTTATTCTCTTTACTATATCTTCCCCGTTCATTTCTCTCAGTATTTCATGATTCATACGTTGCCTGTATTCATTGTCGTCAACTTTTATTGGCCCTAGAATTGTTCTCATTATTTTTCGTTCTACTATCCTCAAATCCTCTTCATCTCTTTTTGTCATTGTCATCGTTGCTGCTCCATACATCATCATAGGTCTTATTATTGTGTTGTAAATATTAAATTTAGTATATCTTGTTAATAGTTTGCTTTTTAGTAGTTTCTTATTGGCATAGTATACCCTATTAGCTACCATTATTTTTTCGTCTATTTCTGATCTTCGTTCCCCATTACTGCTGATCGTGACTCCCATTTTTTCACCTTCTTTTGTTAATTCTAGTAGCATTTGTTTCATGATATTCCTTCTTTTCGTTACTATCACTATGCATAATTAATTGGAAAAAACAACGGATTTCTGTTCATTTATGTATTCTAAAAGTACCTGAATTTTATTGTTACTTAATATTCAATTTAATAGTTTAAACAAATTTTTCGTATCACCAAGCAAGTGTGAGAGCGTTTTCACCCGTTTTTAATCCCATTTTTACCTCCAAATTAAATTTATTAATATTGTTGATAGAGTTTCGAAAGATTGGACTTTTTTTAAGTAATTTCCTGCTCTTGAATAGTCTTTTTTTAGATTTCCGAAGTTTTTGAGATATTTGCAAAAAACAACACCCCCTCTTTTTTTTTCCATAACTTTTGCAATTTCTTAATGCAGAACTTTTTCGAAATACAATTACGAATCGAATAACACATCTTGATGAACATTTTTTGAGAAAGCAAAGTGGAATTCCACAAAACAACTATTATGTTATATTGTTTATATTATTTAATGTTGATACATTTGGCACATTCTTCAGGCAGCTCAATGTCTCGATTTTTTTTTCGTAGAAATGTACTTGTGATATATTTACCAGTTTTTGAGTGTTTAAAACACGTTTGTTTTTGATTGAGTATGTAGGTGTATGTTTTAACTATTGGTTTAAGTGAAAAACACTTTGTGCTTAACAGCCAACAAACATTTATACCAAACATTTGAATTATATCCGTGAAATTATTATTGGCAGTTGAATATAATTTATATCAACAGTTAACTAAAATTATTTTTTGTATTCATTGCTTTTAAATGCATATTTGACAGTTATCGCCGGAGTGCGGCAATAGTATATTGTGCAACTAGTGGGGAAAGTTCAACTTTTCTCACGAGTGTGGAAGTTTGTGGCACGAGCAAACTCACGAGTGAGAAAAGTACTTTCCCCACATGTTCAACACTATACTTTTTCTACAACTGCACAAATTTAAAGAATACAAGTAAAGTAACTTAATATTTATTTGTATGGTTATTAAAACAAAAAGAAAAGGTGAGTTTCAACAATTATTGACCATTTTTGACAATTATAGACCAATTTTGACAGTTTTGACAATCATTGATCATTTTTGACAATTGTTCAAAAATTTTAACCTTCTAGACCATTTTTCCAAATTTTGACAATTTTTGACCATTTTTGACAGGTTCTGACAATTATTGACCATTTTTGACAATTTTTCAAAAACTTTGACCATTTTTCAAAAATTTTGACAATTTTTTACAATTATTGACCATTTTGGACAGTTTTTTATAATTATTGACCATTTTTTCAAAATTTTGACAATTTTTGACAATTTTTCGAAGATTTTGACCATTTTTCAAAATTTTGACAATTTTTGACTATTTTCTCAAATTTTAACAATTATTGACCAATTTTGACAGTTTTGACAATTATTGATCATTTTTGACAATTTTTCTAAACTTTTGACCATTTCACCGAATTTTAACAATTTATTGACAATTTTTGAGCATTTTTTACAGGTTCTGACAATTATTGACCATTTTTGGCAATTTTTTCAAAAATTTTGACCATTTTTAACAATTATTGACCATTTTGACAGTTTTTAATAATTACTGACTATTGACCATTTTTTCAAAATTTTTGACCATATTTTCAAATTTTAACAATTATTGACCATTTTTGACAATTATTGATCAATTTTTCCTAAATTTTGAGCATTTTAGACCATTCTTCCAAATTTTAACAATTATTGACCATTTTTGCCAATTTTTGAGCATTTTTGACAGGTTCTTACAATTATTGACCATTTTCGACAACTATTCAAAAATTTTGACAATAATTTTCAACAATTATTGACCATTTTTGACATTTTTTATAATTACTGACAATTTTTTCAAAATTTTAACAATTTTCGACCATTTTTCAAAATTTTAACAATTATTGACCATTTTTGACAGTTTCTAACAATTATTGACCATTTTTGACAACTTTCAAAAATTTTGACACATTTTTATCATTTTTCAAAATTTTAACAATTATTGACCATTTTTGACAGTCTTTTATAATTATTATTAACCATTTTTCCAAATTTTTGACAATTTTTTAAAATATTTGGCAATTATTAACCATTTTTTCAAAACTTTGACAGTTTTTGACAATTATTGACCATATTTCAAAATTTTTGACAATTTTTCAAAATTTTAACATATTTTCTAATATAATCTGACAGTTTTGTGACAACTAAGTAGGTATTTAAAGATGACAGTTGCCTACTGAATTTTTGTCGATTTTATTTGATTCTCCATATAAATAATGTGGCGTGGGCAAAGTGCCGTGAGAAATATTATTTCTCACAGTATGAGCAATATTTGGTTTTGAAATCAAGTAAGGTATGAGAAATACGTCACTTTTCATAGCAGTTGTAGAAAAAGTGTATTCTACGCATCCGGATGTTTTTTACTTTTCCATAATTTGCTTTAAACAGTTGGCAACAAAAGGGTAAAACTTAGGTTATGTGACACACAAAGTTTTGACAAATTTTATTTTCAACAATTTCTAAAAATTAGTTTAAGGAATAGCGGAAAACGAACAGTTATTAAAAACACGAACATTTATGGGGCACTTTTTTTTATCACTTTTTTTTCAATTTATGGGGCAATTACTACAGGATTTAATTTCTACACCTGAAACATCAGAAAGTGCAGAAGAAGAAGACATTCAGTGCTATTCTGGTCACGTATTCTTGACTGAGGGAGTGAAGCTTCCCAAGTGAACAGATTTTCTGTCTTTGTCAGTACAGTGACAGCTAGTAAACAAGCAAAATAAAAACAAAATATGTGCTCTCTCGATCAGCTCTACCCTCATAGTCAAGAATACGGCCCCTGTTCACAAATAGCAATATTTTTATAGAAAATATATTGCTATCATAGCAATATTCTAAAAAGTGGTATTCTGATAATCATGTTAAGCAACAACCTGTCAATTATAAATAAATACGGACCTGTTCGCAAAAAGCAATATTTTTATAGAAAATATATTGCTATCATAGCAATATTCCAAAAAGTGGTATTCTGATCATCCTGTTAAGCAACAACCTGTCAATTTTAAAGATATCTTTTCATTTACCTTGTTATCTCAGCAACCTCAATTTTGTACTTGCTAAATGCATAACAAGCTTTTTAAAAATGGCAATAATCCCATTGTTTTTCTAGGTTTATTTATATAAATCATTTGTAGGGAAACTATTAAATTGCAATTTCGTCAAATTAGGGATAACAGCAATCCGTTTGAATTACCGATTGAAAAATTTATAAAATTATTTCCCCTAGATAAGTTAGCAACCTTCAATTTAATAGAAGAGTTGATTGAATTTGTTGATGAACCCACCAGAAGATAAAGTGCCCCTTTTTCCTTACTGGTAAGGGGGCGTCCATTAATTACGTGAGGTGTTCAGGGGGGGGATCGTACCAAAATCTTGAAAAATCTCACGTAAGATTAGGGGACGGGGAGGGGGTAGAGAAAAATCTTACTAGATCTCACCAAGGAGGAGGGGGGTCATAAAATCCTCAATAATGCCACACGTAATTAATGGACGGAAATGTTTGAATAAATATACTGGATCCATTGTTAAATATATTGACAACAAAATAAATTTATTATATTCTAAAAGAAAACAAAATACATTCTAACAAAAAATCAGTCTTTCAATTAGTCTTAGCTGTTAACATATTGGCAAAATTTATATACATCTATACATACTAACAAAAAAAATCAGTCTATCGTACATTTTAAATGTAAATAAGACAACAAAATCAAATTATTATATTTTAAAAAACAAAACAAATATACTCTTACAATCCTTCAATCAGCCTTAGATATACTGTGATTTGATAAAGCATTGGCGATTTGTGCTTCTGCCAAATTTATTTTATGCAACTCTTTTTACATGTACTACTAAAAACCAAAGACAAAACAGAGCATCTGTTTCTAACAGATTTTATATACAAAATGGACGATATTGTAATCGTAACGGAGAGGAATAAATATCAAGTTGTGGATTTATTCACACGCACGTAAGTTTAATGATTTAATTTATAGTTTATAGAATACCTTTTGTCTTGTATTACTTTTTGAAAATTGGATAATTACTTCTTTTCTGTGTTTTAGACCTTTCTGGGCCTTGGAGTCCCTCGTAGAAGTGGTTTCGATATGGCTTCGGGGTCGGCTTGGGAAGATTTTCAGTTCTGCTTACCTCTCGGAGTTTTCACTCATAGTTTATTTGAGGAATTTAATATTTACAGAGGTTATTTGACCTCTGTTTTTAACAGGCACTTATAAGGAAGGTTAGTAACACAAATTCACTTTATAGTTTCACCTTTTAACATAACGTAGCCTAATTTTAACTCAATTTTGTAACATGAAAAAGCCTATATTTCTCAATTCTGTATCTTTTTTCGTAACTACCCGTTTCTAATCAATAGCAACGTATAAATTTATCTTCTCTTTATTTTTAAGTTTTTCTATATTTGCTAACCAATCAAATTCATTTAATAATTTTTTATTTCTGTTATTTGACTTGATTGTTTTATAATTTGATCTTTTTCTGATATGAAAGTTTATTTTTAATGTCTCCAAATAATTTATTATTGTTTTTATCTTTTAGTTAAAAAATATTGAAATTTTTTGACATCCGTTTTAATTTCAGTTGCCATATCCTTTCTTCCGTTCGAGTTGACAAATCTAGGTTCACACCTTGTTAAATATGTTCATAAGTGTACTTTTTCTATTTTTACCAGTGTCAGATTTTATAACCTAACTAATAATTATTAATTTTCAGGTTCTTTCTTTTTAGATTTATGATGAGCCAAGAAAATTTTGCAAAGCTTTTGAAAATTCTAAAACTATGTGATAGGATTTCAATAAATTAGAGAAAAGTTATAAAGATTCCCGTTTAAAGTTTGGGTTGTAAATATCTGTCAGGTGATTTGTTTATATTTTATTTAGATTCTATACTGAAATAACCCTTGTTTGGTGTATGTGTTGTATGATTCCACTTTCCATATCAATATATATCTTACAATATTTATGATAACTATATCTGATTTTTTTGTCCCACTCAACTCTTCCACTTAAGTGGCTGGATAGTCTTCCACAATTGCATTTATAATTTTTCAGTTTGCTCTTTATCTGCAAATGAAATGTCATCAGGAAGTGGTGATTCGGCAAGGTGTACCTGTTGTACGATGGGTACAGCATCATCTGTATCAACCTCCTGTGGAGTGCCAGGACATCCTATAACATGCAACCCATCCTAAATCGGACATGAGTCGATTTTCCAGCTCATTCAGTTCCACACATGTATATCCACCACCTCCTGTTTGCTGGATTTATTTATTATTGTTCCGACATTTTCTTTTGGACTATAAAACACAGTTTTTTGTTCTTGGTACAAAAATAACTATTTCTTAACACTCTATGTTCTTTAGACGTTGGAATCTATTATATTTTATTTTACCCTTGACAAGTATCTTTAAATCTATCAAAGCTTTTCCTCTGCCAACTTATCCTGAGGGTTCATTTCGCTGACTGGTTTTTGCTTTCTCTATTCTCATTATCCTGTGAAAGTCATTTTCACAAAAAACAGGTACTGCTGTCAGATCAATAATAAAAAAATTGTCACTAAGGCTTCACGTTTCTCCAGTTGTTGATGCTGCGCGTTTTTGAAATCTCGATTTAAACACGCTGAGACGTGTAAGGCACAAAATTTATATGAATTACTATCATAATTTTGCCCATGTTTTTGTTACGAATTCCTGGACATCTTGTATATAAATAATCGAAAAAAGGTTCCATATCTCCGCAAAGCCAAATTTTTTTTGAAAACTTCTAACTGTCATTTAATAGTAGCTGACAGGTATCTACTTCATTTTCCTGGCCACAAAAAAACCTGCCAGATCATCTAAAAAATATTTTCTTCTGGCAACTGATATAAAGTTTATAAACAATTGGAAAATGTAAAAAAAATTGTTATGAAACGTTTAGGTTTCTATTTTTATTTCAACAAATATAGGAACACGTGTTATTATAAGAAATGACGAAATTTCTTATGCGGTGCTTCCTGTTCCTTTGACAAATTAGAAATTTGTTGGTTAATGGGTTTTTTAATCGGATCACTGTTTGTCTTTTAACACTTAAAAGCTAACCGTTATGGTGGTTGTTAAGTATTACATCGTTCACATCCAAATTTTTTATTTTGTTAATGATTTCTTGTAAAATGAAAATCCCGTTCGTTATAGTACAGTAGATTTTTTTCCTGGTAGATTGCTCTTTCAAGAGCATTCTGTAATAATGTTAGCTTCATATTCGTATTTTTGTAGCTTCTACAATTTTAAGTAGATTAAGTATCTTAATAGGCCATTTTTCATCCACAAAAATCGCATTCTTCAAATTTTTTTCGCGATTTTGATATTTCCCCGTATACTTGGAAATATTTGTCTGAAACTAAATGTTATCTTAAATCGATTGGTTATAATAAGAACCTTCTAACCTATCAGTTATTTCAGGTATGAGCCATATTTGGGGATGTAGTTTTTTGTTGGAGAAGCAAAAAAAAATTATTAAACACATGAATATTTTAAAAAACTGCTCCCTACCTCTAAACTTACCCCACAGAACAAGAATCTGCTCACAAAAATGTGCTCAGAGCTATTAACTCTTTTTTAACATCTCTTGTAAGACACTGTTTTATATTTCCCTCAACAACAACAAATCCGTCGATTGTAGCGATTTCTACTATTTTTTAATCAATTGAGCATAAAATTTACTAGATAAACACCATTTTTCGCTAATTTTTATAAAGTTTTTTCCGAGATATAAGGCATTAAAGTTGAACTCCGTTATTTTCACTTTAACAACTTGTACAATAAAAATTCTTTTGGTTAAACTATTGTTGAATTTTTTCCTGATAGACTAATCCTTTATGAGTATCCTACCAAAAATTTGGCTCAAAATCTACATTTTTGTAACTTGTACGATTTTTTAAGTTATAAAAATTTTTTTTTTCAAAAACTTACCACTTTTTCCGACACCAGGAGCCCCAATAACTGCCACTTTTACTTCGGACAACGAAGATTTTTTCCTTCTCATTCCTTTTCCGTTCATCACTGATAGTCGTAAAAATCCAAATATAAATTGAATTAGTTCGGCGCGAATGATTCAATTTCAATTTATTGGTGTAATTTTCAACAAATTAAACGGACTAACACTTTCAAATTACCGTGAAAATCGATTTTAAAAAGTAGAGAAAATGTTGGTTATCGTCCAAAAGGTTGTACGCGTAAAAACTGCATCGAAAGTCGCGAGTTGAAAATTTCCAAACTCTCCGCGTTTGCAACCTCTGCCGGTCAAAAACTCATTATCTCATTCTAAAATTATCCAGACTAGTCTTACGGAGATTTTAGCCGTAAGAGTTTTTTATTGTTATTTACAAACCTACGGGGCCTGCTCATTTTAAAATTTTAAAAATATGGCAAAAAAATTATGAAATGTCTTTTAAATTCCAATTAGAACCACGCGAAGCACAAACAGTTGTTGAAATGACACAAGAAGATTTATTACATCAGAATTGATGTCGAAGAATAAAAATATATTATTCTACGCTTCACAACTAGTTTTGAAAAATATTTTTCAAAACTAGTTGTGAAGCGTAGAATAATATATTTTTATTCTTCGACATCTGTTGTTAAAACGCTTTACTAAATACGACAATTTTACAGGAAACTGTATTAATTCATTTTTACATCAGAATTATTCTAAGAAACGACAAACCGTTGATTTTTTTATTATGCGGTTGTCATTTTTGACAGCGGGTTTCATTAACAAATTTCTCAAGATCTAATTTTCGTTATAACAGAGATGACATTTTCATTTCAATTTATTTTCTTTATTATCAAAAATTGACAAAAACACTCTAGGTTTGATTTTAATTAAGAAAATTTTAACTTTAGACTTAAGGTTGATATTTTCCTCGATTTTTCGGACAATCTTCACTTCCACAAGTATAAGTATCATCACAGGAATCATCAGAAACATAATTATTATTTATATAATTATTTTGAGTGTCATATCTGTATCCTTGTTGTTGCCCTGAAAACATACCAATAAGTGCGATGAAATTTCAAACAAATCACTTACAATTTTGATATTGATCGTAGCCTGCATCAACTTGTGAAGTATATGGCCCTGAAAATAAAATAAAACCTCAAGAAATATTTCGAAAAACTACTTTTCTAGATCCCCGGCAACCTTCTTAAGCCATTTTTAATTAAGGACAAAGTTCAGGGATAACATCAAAGTCGATATACTAAGCGAAACCTAGGCCAGCGGAAATGCGCATGCCCTCCTGAAAAGCTCACCAAACCCACCCATCCCCCTCCCCCAAATTTTGACCCTCCCTCCAAATTTAGGCAATTGGCTCACCCCCAAATCTAGAGCCCCCCAAATTTTGGCACACCCCCAAACTTTGACATTTGGCCCACCTCCAACAGACAGATGGCTCCCCCGGCACGTGACGTTTGACGTGACGTGATGTTTGAAGTGCCACGTGACATTTGACATGCCACGTGACGTGACATGTGACATGGCACGTGACGTGTCATGTGGCGTTTGACGTGCGTCAAAATTTTTGAAAAATGGTCAAATTTTTTAAAAAAATGTTAAAAATGATCAATAATTGTCAGAACCTGTCAAAAATGCTCAAAAATGGCCAAAAATTGTTAAATATTTTGAAAAATGTACAATAATTGTAAAAATTTTTGAAAAATTGTCAAAAATGATCAGTAATTGTCACAAACTGTCAAAAATGGCCAATAATTGTTAAAATTCTGCTAAATGGTCAAAAATTGTCAAAATTTTGAAAAAATGGTCGATAATTATAAAAAATGGTCAAAAAGTGTCAAAATTTTGAAAAAATGGTTAATAATTGCCAAATATTTTAAAAAATTGTCGAGAATTTTGAAAAAATGGTCAATAATCATGAAAAATTTTGAAAAATAATTAAAATTTTTGAAAAAATGGTCAATAATTGTAAAAAATGGTTTAAATTTTTGAAAAATTGTCAAAGACGGTCAATAATTGTCAAAACCAATCAAAAATCGTCAAAAATTGTCAAAAATGGCCAAAAATGGTGAAAAATTGTTAAATATTTGAAAAAATGGTCAATGATTTTCAAAATTTTTGAAAAATTGTCAATAATTGTTAAAATTAGGCAAAATGGTCGCAATTTTCAAAAAATGGTCAATAATTATAAAAAAATGTCAAAAATGGTCAATAATTCTTAAAAATCGTCAAAATTTGTGAAAAATGGTCAAATTTTTTTAAGAATTGTTAAAAATGATCAATAATTGTCAGAACCTGTCAAAAATTGTCAAAAATGGTCAAAAATTGTTAAATATTTTATAAAATGGTCAAAAATTGTTAAATATTCTGAAAAATGTACAATAATTGTGAAAATTTTGAAAAAATGGTCAATAATTATAAAAAACTGTTGAAAATTTTCAAATTTTTTGAAAAACGGTCAAAATTTTTGAAAAAGTGTCAATTATTGCCAGGAACTGTAAAAAATTGTCAAAATTTTGAAAAATTGTCAATAATCATAAAAAACTGTAAATAATTGTTAAAAATGGTCAAAATTTTTGAAAAATGGTCAAAATTTTTGAAAAATTGTCAAAAATAGTCAATACGTGTCAGAACCTGTCAAAAATTGTCAAAAATGGTCAATGATTGTTAAAATTTGGAAAAATGGTCAAAATTTTTGAAAAATTGTCAAAAATGATCAATAATTTTCAAAACTGTCAAAATTGGTCAATAGTTGTCAAAAATGGTCAATAATTGTTAAAATTTGGAAAAATGGTCAAAAATTATCAATAATTGTTAAAATTTTGAAAATGGTCAATAATTGTCAAAATTTTTGAAAAATGGTCAAAAATGGTCTAATATAAAAAAAAGTCTTACAATATTCCGAGGATCGCGAACCTTACCGAATCCGTCTTAGATTCTGACAATTTAAAATAATGATTGTAATCACACGCAATACACTTTCTTCCTCTCTCTCTCCCATCTTTCTCTTCCATATCTCACTTATTTAATCAGTTCTTTTATGCAAAACAATTTCGATGTTTCACATCTGCCAGGCGTCCCGTGACGGCTCACACATTTTTTTTCTTCAGAAAACGTCACATGACACGTCAAACGGCACGTGGCATGTCAAACGTCACGTGTCATTCACGTGACACTTCAAACATCACGTCACGTCAAACGTCACGTGCCGGGGGAGTCATCTGTCTGGTGGGGGTGGGCCAATTGTCTAAACTTGGGGGTGGGACAAAATTTGGGGGTGGGCCAATTGCCTAAATTTGGAGGGTGGGTCAAAATTGGGGGGGGTTGGGTGGTATTGGCGAGCTTTTCAGGAGGGCATGCGCATTTCCACTGGCCTAGGACTTGCTTGGTATATCTATCATCAGGAACATAAAAAAGAAGTTTTCTTATTTAGAACATATTGGTTGCTGGGAACCACAGAAATAATCCAAAAATGTAATCGCTAAGAGCTTTTGAAAGGGGGTAGTAGTAGTAGCAGAGCAAACTTTTCAAATTATGTTTTTCAAAATTGAATTGTCGTATTCGCCCCACTATTATTTTCAGAAAAAGATAAGATGAAATCGAAAGGATAATAGATATCAAGACTGCGAAAGGAGAAGGTAAAAATGCAGCAAATTTAAATAGAACAATGATGATACAGTTCCTGATGAAAAAAGGTACTTTAAGAAGATGTCTCTCACCTGATCTTGGCGGACATTCACAGAACTGTTCTTCATTAAAACCTCCTTTAGAATAATAAGAGTAGAGTGACTGAAACGGTTGATTTACTGACTGTCCCCCATAATCTGGTGAGAAGGGTTTAGTAGGTATTTGGTGAGAGGCTGCAAAAAATAGCCTTTTATAATCATACTCGTAACTGAATTGTCCGCTTTCGTAGAAGTTCCGAGACAGAAGATGTTCAGTTTACTCACCGGTTTTGTTGAATGTATTTGGCCTGCGTTGTTGTTTACTTCTCCTTATACAGACTGTAATTCAAAATTTTAATTATAGAGATATTATTAAGCAAAATATTTTGGTAAAAAACCAACCCGTTAAAAAAAAGAAAACAAAATCAACTCTAATATTAAAACTCACTGTTGTTTTTATCATCACAACGAAGTCCAGGCTGACCAATCGATGAATTATGAGCCTGCCTACCAGCCGGATCTGAAATAAAACGTTTCTTTATATTTTAAATGATACAAAGTCATAAACAATACCTGATAGTGTTCCGTTTAGATAATCTGTCCCTAATAAAGAAGAAGTAGCCAGTGGTTTGGACCCTATTTGCTGTTTGCTAGATCTGTCTCTATTGAACGAAGTTCGCTCATTCTGCTGCTGGGGAGCAGAAGATCTATTTTTTAAATCCGAGCAAAGAGTCTTACAGCAACCCCTTTTGGAAGTTCTGGAACGTTGTGCGGTGGACATATTAAAGGTCTGAAATAAAAAAATCTCTAAACTTAAAATTATCAGTATTAAAGAGAGAGATACAAGAAATCTAAAGAGGCCTGGAGAGCTAGATAAATGAACAGAAATTGATATTTGGCTCACTATAAATATAAATTTTAATTTACTAACGTTGTCTAATACAGATTCCTTCATTATTTCTTTATACAGTGCTGCTGAATTTGAATGTTTCGTTGATTCAGTAAACTGCAGCTGTTGAATTTCTTTCTTCAATTCATCAATTTCTTGCTGAGCTATCTCTAATTTTTCTTGCATTCTATCGGTTATTTCTAATTTTTCTGCAGAGCTTAATGGACACGAACATATAACTGAAAGAAATTTATTAATACTGAAAGTAGAACCACGAAAGGTTTTAAACAAAGATATACCTTCTTGCGCTGCTCTTTCTTTCTCTTCTTTCCACAATTCATAACAATTACACAAGCTATCAGCTAAAAAAGTTGAGTAACGTTATTTTGGTGAAAAGTGAGCTATTTTTCAGCTACTTACGTTTCATTTTTGATTCTGAGTATTGACAGCTACAATCTAAACAAAGAATTATAGCCTTAATTAGCAGTTCAATAACAAATCACAAAAATTATTACCTACAAGAGTCGATTTTCTTTCCTCTGCTTCTTCTTTCTGGACAGTTTCATCTACTTCTTCAGGCGATATAACTGGATCTTCTTCAGTAACATTAGTCTCTTCATTTACCACTTCAGACTCAGCTTGTTCTGCAGGAGGATTTTGACTTTCGTCGGGACCTTTTTCTGCTTCTTGAACCTTTTCTTCTACTTCAGTACTCTCTTCTGTTTGACTCTTTACTTCTGTTTGACTCTTCACTTCTGTCTGACTCTTTACTTCTGTTTGACTCTTCACTTCTGTTTGACTTTTCTCTTCCGTTTGGCTCTTTTGATCGGCCTTAAATCAACCAAAAACAATCAAAAATTTCTGTAGTAAACCAAAAAATACGTACTAGTTCACCCGATTTCGATCCTTTCTTTGATCCGGTAGGACTGATTAACGATTTGTCTGAACTAGCAGAGAAACATTTTTTACATTTTGGTAATCTTGATGGTAAGCACATTTTACATTTAGGATGACATAATTTTTCTTTCTCTTCCTTTTTAATCCTTACAGCTTCACCCTCTGTTAAACAATCAATAATTGAAAATAAATAGACAAAAAGGACCTCCAAAACGTACCTGTTTGAACGCATTTTTTACATTTAGGTTTTTTCTTTGGGTCATAAGCCTTGCAGTTCTTTAGACATAATCCTTCTTCAGGAGCTTTCCATTCACTTCCATCATTTCCTGTTGTGGTAGCTTTTTGTAAATTTTCTTTTAACTTACAAGGAGCTTTACAATCACTTCCAGAATTTTCCTTTGTTGTAGCTACTTGCACATTTTCAATTAACTTACAAGGAGCTTTACAGTCATTGGTGAAATTTTCTTCCGTTAAAGAAACTTGCGAATTTGCTTTTTCATTAAAGGTATTCATCAACTTCGTAGACGCCTGGATAAACTTCACCATACTGTCCATCATACATTTCCAGGCTTGGAGTTCGTCCACTTCGCATGGTATACATGGTTGGTTAGTCATATTTATGTTGTTTTAATAGAAACAGAAATTTTGAATTGATTCAAACATGGCTCCGAAATTTTGACGAGGCACGTCAATTTTTGGATAAATAAAACTGACATATGTAAAGTTGTCAAATGACAAGGAATAGAAATACTCCGAACCACAAAAAAAGTGTTCTATATTTTGTTTTTGTTGTAAAGGAGATAATTTTAGCTGAAGGTCATATCCTCTTGGCTGGCAACCTTGATTACCACTTGCAAATTTTCCACTTTGTCACCTGGAACTGGGAGGGATAACTGGATGGGTGGACTAAATGTGGGAGAGCACTACAATAAGCAAATAGGCTGCAAAAGGAAAGCTCCTGAGGCAAAAAAAACCTGACAGAAGGAAGAGCTATAATGTGTAAACTTTTTCTCGTGGATATGTTTTAAAAATAGCCTTCAATGTTTAACGATTTCTAATAAAAATACACAAATTACCAAGTACAATTTATTAAAAACAAGCGGTTCAGTTTCGGTATTGTCTCCACGATTGTTCTCTTTGACTACAAACATTTTGACAGTTACTAGAGCATGTATTTTGACACATTCCATCACAATCAAACAGTAGTTGATCATATTGGGATTCAGGTTGGGTTCTGTTGTAAATGGATTGAATGTTTGGGTCGTATCTGGGGATGGAGGATGCCTAAAATTATAAATTACAGGAATATTAATCCTACAAATTTGTCTAAGACTTTATGACTTCTGTAAAAACGTGCCAAAAATGATCAGTTTCAAAAGTAAAGGATAGATTGGTGAAAAAGGCAGTTGGAGCACTTGAAGATAAGAAAAGAGCAGTAGAGAAAAAAGAGTGTCTGACATGAAAGCTAATGATTGAATCCCTTACTGTTGGAGTTGGAGGATATTGAGGATAATTTTGACCGAGGAGGTAAGGTGCTGGAGCGGTCATACCGAAAGCTTCGAAATCTTCATCATAATTATCGCAAGTAGGATCGGGACATTCACCTCCTTGAGTTACAGGACAAACGTTTGTTTGCTTTGCAGGACACTTCTAAAAATCACAGATATACGAAATTAGCAACGTGTATATTTTGCTTTTTGTGTATCATAATTTTAATGAGAGTTTTACTTGTTTTGTTCATCAACTGAGCCGCAGCAAAGCTTTGCCGGGCTTTAGTTAGTTTAAAATAAAAATGAACCTTTTTGGCTGGCACCAGCTCTCTAAATTCTGCACTGAGCTGTTTTATTTCTTTTTCCTTGTCCTCTATCCTTCTCAGTAAATCCCTCATTTTGGTTTGCTTTTCTTCAGATGTCATTCCTGAAAATATAGAAGCTGAATCAATCCTGTCCAACCTTTCAAACCATCTGTTTGTAGCCTGGAAGTTTACCTTGTCGAGTTAAATTGAATTGTTCCATAACTTTACCACTTTCCTGCATAAAATTAATAAGACTATCCCAAAAGGATTCTTCAAAATTAAGACCGTTACCATTAACTTGTTCCGACTCATCTTTAAGTGTATGACAGTGGCATGATTCATCACTAGATCTTATGGAGCTTGGAGGAGTATGAGGTTGAGATGATGATTCTATAAACATAAAATTTAATGGAGTATTGATTTTTAAAAAAGCTTTTGACTTATTTTCGTACCATATTGCTCGTTATCAGCGAAAAATTTGAGTTTTCTTGCTATGCATGATTCTGCAACCGGGCATTCAGTTGGACTGGACGACATACTTTTAATTTAGTGTCATTTTACTTTTAAGTTTTAATGTCAATATTGATTACCATAATTGATCTTGATATATGTCATGTTTTATACCTTTATTATATAAGTATTCAACTACTTTAGGATTTTACAATAACAATAACTGGTTCGAATGTCAAACTCGTTATTGTAACAGCGACCATCTCTAGACTCGTCAGCTGAATGTCATTAAACTAGGCAACATCCGTACCTCATCTGCTGGATGAAGAAGAAACCGCAGAACGTTTGAAAGCCATAGAAAAGAAGAGACAAAACTGTTATGTATTTGTCACCCTGCCGAAAATGTCAGTCAGACAGCCAGCGGTAGGTATCGTAAAAAAATTGTCAAATATGTATTCTAAAAATATGAATTATAATTCAATTCCGAACCTACGGTGTTTCATTTAGTACGTAGAAACATAATATTTTGGCGATGAAGATCGGATACGAGTTGAAATTGAAGTCGTTTCTCAATACAGAAACACCAAATCAAGTACTAATACGTTGGAACAATGTCGATGATTGGTAATATAGAGCCATTTAATGGCGTGGCTGAAGAATTCGAAACATATCTTGAGCGAATGGAGCATTTATTTGCAGTAAATAGAGTGGGGGACGAGCTCAAAGTGTCAATGTTCATAACATTAGCTGGTACAGGAGTATATCAGATACTGAAAAACTTGGCTGCACCAAGAAAGCCAGGAGAATTGACATATAAAGATACAGTGGACCTGTTGAAATCGCATTATGCTCCTCCAGTGTCAGAAATCTATGAAAGATTTGTTTTCAACAGATGTAACCAGAAACCTGATCAGCGTGTTTCAGAATACATAGTGGAATTACGTAAGTTAGCGAGTTCATGCAACTTTAAAGCATTCCTTGACGAAGCATTGAGAGATAGGTTCGTATGTGGATTGAGATCTGAAAATATTCAGAGAAAATTGTTGGCAGATTTCCAGTTGACGTTTCAGAGTGCTTGTAAAACAGCACAAGCATCAGAAGTTGCGGAAAAGCAAGTGAAAGGTTTATCAGATGACAGTAGTCAAGTAAATTACCTAAAAAGACAAAACTACAAAGTACAAAACAAGTCAAATGCAGGAAGTAGTTCGCATGGTGACAACAACCGGTACAATCGGTTCAATGATAGTCGTTGTGAAAAATGTGGCAGAGTTCATAGCAAAGATAAATGCCCTGCAAAAAGGTGGAAGTGTTTCAATTGCCAAATGTTTGGTCATGTCAGAGATTTGTGTCCATCGAAGCCAAAGGTAGGTGCAGTCCAGGAAACAGAGGATTCTGGTACCACAGTAAATGTTGTGCAGTATGATGAGAATGTGAACAATGATTTATACAACCTCAATCGGGTATGTATCGGTAATAGTAATAGTACTCCTCATTACATCATGTTGAAAGTTAACAACCAACTAACTCAGTTTGAAGTTGACACAGGGGCATGTAAGACAGTTGTTTCTAAGAAAAAGTTTGTGGAAATGTTGAATTTACCATTAAAGCAAGTATATTTCAGACTGAATACAGTGTCAGGTCAAACAATAAAAGCATTAGGCAAGTGTGTAGTCACTATAGATAATAATAATAAAAAAAATCAATTGGTTATTACTGTAATTGAGTCTGAAAAAGATTTTGTTCCTTTGTTAGGTAGGAATTGGCTTAATGTTTTATTTCCAGATTGGCAAAACAACTTTTCAATAAAATCTTTAAGTATTTCAGAAAAATCTAAGTTAGTGGATGGGTTAAAAAAAAAATACAAACATGTTTTTGATAAAAATTTATGTAATCCGATCCAAGACTTTGAGGTTAAATTTAGCATTAAAAATAATGTTGTGCCAATAGTGAAAAAAGCATATAACATGCCATACGCATTGAAACCTAAAGTAGAAAATAAGTTAGAACAGATGGTGAAAGTAGGGATTTTAAAATCAGTAAATTTCAGCGAATGGGCATCACCCATCGTAGTGGTTCCAAAAAAAGATGGTGATGTGCGTATTTGTACAGATTTTCGAGTTACTGTTAATAAAGTAGTAAATGTAGATCAGTATCCATTGCCAAAGCCAGAAGATATTTTTGCAAGTTTGGCAGGTGGTAAAGTATTTACGGTTTTAGATCTATCCGGTGCTTATCAACAGTTAAAAGTACACCCAGAATTTCAAAAGTACTTAACTATCAATACACATGTCGGAATGTATCAATTTACCAGATTAACTTATGGAATATCATGTGCGCCAGCTATTTTTCAATCTGTTATGGATCAGATTTTGTGTGGTCTTCAAAACGTAAACTGTTATCTGGATGATATACTTATTGCAGGAAAAACGTTGCAGGATGCACAAGAGAATGTTGATCTGGTATTAAAAAGATTAAATTCCTATAATGTAAAAGTTAATAGTGAGAAATGTAAATTTTTTGAGTCACAAGTGGAGTATTTGGGTCATAGAATTGACAGTGAGGGTGTTCACCCAACCCAGGAAAAGCTACGAGCAATCAATGATGCACCAGAACCTGAAAATATAACCCAGTTGAGGGCTTATTTAGGATTAATCAATTATTATAGTAGATTTTTACCAATGTTGTCTTCTAAATTGCGTCCCTTGTATAATCTTTTAGAAAAAGATAAGGATTTTGATTTCGACGAGTCATGTAGAAAAGCTTTTGTTTCAAGTAAAGAGTTGATAGCAAATAAACAGGTTCTGGCTCACTACGACCCCCGAAAGACCATAATTATATCATGCGATAGTAGTTCTTATGGAGTGGGTGGTGTATTAAGTCATAGAGAAAATGGTGTTGAAAGGCCTGTGTGCTTCGCATCTAGCTCTTTGTCAAAAGCTGAGAAAAATTATTCGCAATTAGAGAGAGAAGCCTTAGCTATAATTTTTAGTGTGAAGAAATTCCATAAATACATTTTTGGTAGACCATTTATTTTAGTATCAGATCATCAACCTTTAAAGATGATTTTTAATCCTGATAAAAATATTTCAGTTATGTCTGCATCTAGAATAATCCGTTGGAGTGTTATATTGTCAGCTTATAACTATCAGATTGAATATAGAAAGGGATCACAGTTGTTTGAAGCAGATATGTTATCAAGGTTGCCATTAAGTGATTCAACTGATATAGATAGCTCAATAAATGCTTTCAATTGTACTGATGAACTTCCTATCTGTTATGAGGATATTGCTAAAGTATCAAGTAAAGACCCTGTATTGATGAAAGTAATAAATTTTGTAAAAACTGGTTGGCCTGATAAAGTAGATTCAAGTTTAAAGCCTTATTTTTCAAAACGTAATGAATTATCTATGGAAGAGAACTGTTTGATGAAAGGCATAAAAGTTGTTGTACCAGAAGCCTTGCAAAAATATATTCTGGATCTTTTACATGAAGATCACATAGGAATAGTGAGATCGAAAATGTTAGCTAGGTCTGTAGTATGGTGGCCGAATTTACAACAAGATATTGAGTTGTTAGTCAATAGTTGCCATATTTGTCAGTTAAATCAAAGAAATCATGAAAAATACCTAATATCTTGGCCAAAAACTGAAAATGTGTTTTCACGGGTACATATAGACTTTTTCAAGAAACATGATACATATTTTTTATTGATTGTTGACAGTAAATCTAGGTGGCCTGATCTTCATGTTATGACTAAAGGTACAAATGCTACACAGACAATAGAAAAATTAAAATTAACTTTTTCTGTAATGGGGTTGCCGGATACGATAGTGAGTGATAATGGACCTCCTTTTAACTCAGTTGAGTTTGATAAGTTTTGTCAAATAAATGGTATTAATTTACTCAAGGCGCCACCCTATCACCCACAGTCGAATGGTAGCGCTGAGCGTCATGTTTATACTGTAAAGACAGCATTTGATAAATATTTGTTGCAAAAATCCACCTTAACTGTTGAACAAATGGTGGTAAATTTTTTATTTAGTTATAGAACTACTCCTACTAGCTCTGGTTTGAGTCCCAATGAAATGATTTTCAAAATTAAACCAAAAACTAAATTGGATTTGTTAATACCTAGGAAAGGGGGAAATATATATTCGAAAAATTCTTTCAATTTTGTTAAAGCTCCTGTATTTTCAGTGGGAGAAAAAGTGCTAGTAGGAAAACTAGGTCCTTATTGTTATGATAAGTGGAAACCTGGCGAAATTGTAAAATGTGTGAGTGGTGTGACATATCTGGTGAAAGTTGATGATAAAATTATGTATAAGCATGTTAATAGTATCAGAAAATTTTCAAGTTTAGAACAGCCTAGTATGATTACAGAATCACAAAATGTCCAATCAGGTTCAACTAGTGTTTTACCACATATGTCTCCATCATTAGTCGAAATTAATTCACCAACAATTAATAATCCAGTCAGTGTTCAAGAGAATATTACAGAAGTGTTGAATAGTCCAGGTAATATACCTAAAAATAATATGTTCGTTCCAAGTTCGATTCAAGTTCAAGTGCCTGAAGCTCCTGTTTTACGACGTAGTGCTAGAGTTCATCAAGCACCACAAAAACTGAATCTTTAGTTGTAAGAGTTGTTATTCTCTTTGATGAAAGAGAGAAAATGTTATGTATTTGTCACCCTGCCGAAAATGTCAGTCAGACAGCCAGCGGTAGGTATCGTAAAAAAATTGTCAAATATGTATTCTAAAAATATGAATTATAATTCAATTCCGAACCTACGGTGTTTCATTTAGTACGTAGAAACATAATAAAAACATAACGGAAGAAATGAATATCAAGCAGAAGATGTTTGAAATAACTCTACATGTTCAATGATAGAGGAGCTTGGCTTGTGCGGCCCTATTTCGCCTTTATGCTTCCATTGGACAAATGGCATCAAACATTTTGAAGACACATCTAAAATTATATCTTTGCACATTTCAAGTGGGAATAAAAAGCGGGTATTCGAGACTGAAACATTTGAGAACCGTTACGAATTTATGTCTTCCCGAACAACATATGGATGTCCAAGATCTGAACAGAAAATTCCCATATTTGGATCGTAACATACTAGAAACAGTTGCAAACGTTAAACCAATATTACTGATTGGCCAGGAAAACTGTGGTCTGATAGTTCCCCGACAGGTTATTCAACAAAGATTGAACCAACCAATATTGTCATGATCAAAATTAGGATGGACCATCCACGGACCGATCATTGTTAATTTCTACTCGGATATTTTCCATGTTAATTTGTGTCGCCACACTATACATGATGATGAGCTCCATCTAATGGTGAAAAATACATTCAAATTGGAGAATTTTGGAGTCAAGATGCCCAACGAAATCATAAAGTCTCTAGAGAATAAGAGAGGAAAAGTCATTGAAAAAAAATGGTGATCATTATAAAGTTGTACATATTTGGAGAAACGTTGAAGCTGTTCTACCAGAGAGTAGGTATAATGCAATGAAAAGGCTCGTCTGTATGGAAAGAAAAATGGATAGAAATGGTGATTTTGCTGAGCAGTATTGCAAAAAAAATTGATGAGTATCTGAAGAAAGGGTATGCAAGTAAATTGGAAACCAGTGAAATTGTAAAGAGTTCAAAAGACTGGTACTTACCACATTTCGCAGTATGGAATATGAATAAGCCAAATAAAATAAGACTGGTGTTTGATGCAGCGGCCAAGTCTTCTGGCTCATGCGTGAATGATTTTTTACTGGAAGGTCCGGACTTCGTTCCCTCTCTAATATCAGTTTTGTGGCGATTCCGGAAAAACAGAATAGCTGTCAGTGGTGACATCAAAGAGATGTTCCATCAGAGAGATTGATTGATAGGTGAGCACAACACTTCCTCTGGCGAGAAATGGAAAGGACCAAAAAGAGCCGGAAGTATATCAGAGGGACGTTATGATTTTCGGAGCAGTTTCTTCTCCATCTGCTGCTCAATTCGTAAAAAACCGAAATGCAGAACATTTTGAAAATGAGTATCCATGAGTCACTAGAGCTATGAAGCAACAGCACTATGTTGATGATTATTTAGATTCTTTTGCATCAGATAAACAAGCTATTCGAGCTGCTGCAGATGTCATAGAGGTCCAAGAAAATGCTGGATAAGCAACTCTCAAAATGTGATGAATTCAATTCCCGTAGATTTACGAGCTGAATCAAAAAACAATATGATAATTAATTATTTAGGACTCTCATGGTCACCGGAAAAAAACACTTTCATATTCTCATTGGATCTTAGAAAAATTCCTGAAAATATTTCAAGTGGGTGTAAAATTCCTACAAAACGAGAAGTTCTTAAAACAAACATGTTAGTTTTCGATCCTCTTGGGTTCCTATCACCCTTGATGATAAAAGCGAGGATTCTTATGCAAAATATATGGAGAACCAAAATCGACTGGGACAGCGAAATTTCTGAAGATCTTTTTCTTACATGGCGGAAGTGGTTGAATGCATTGCAAAAATCAGCTCCATTGAAATTTATAGCAACCAAGGAATTAAAATCACCCAATTTCAAAGAAGACGGTGATTGGTTACAAGGATCATCTTTCCTGGAAGAATCCAATAAATTTTGGCCAAATGAACCAATTTGTTTAGATGATAAGGAAGCTACAATTTTACTTTGTGTTGACACACATCAGCCTAACGAATTTGTAGTTACCTGATATTGATCGGTTTTCAAAATGGGGTTTCAAAATTATTCGAGCTTTCGCGTGGATTATTCATTTCAGCAAAGTTAAGAAAATATATAAAAAAGATGCACCACATCTTGATATTGAAGAGATTAATAAAGCCTCTAAATTATGGGTAAGGAAAAGTCAATATGAGTCATTTGAAGCAGATATAGGAACGCTGAAAAAAGGAATACCATTTTCTAAATTCAGTCGTCTTTTTAAGCTTAATGCTTTCATGGATAATGACGGCGTAATTCGTCTGAAGGGCAGATTTCCTGATGAGGAATCACTAAATATGGATTATAACTATAAATATCCCATAATTTTGGATCCTAAACATCGGTATACCCAGTTACTAGTCCATCACTACCATGAGATAGCTGGTCATATTGGAATTGAGAGCGTAGTAAATAATTTGAGGTTGCCATTTTGGATTATAAATATTCGATCAGATGTGAAAAGCTGTTTTAACAAATGTCAGGAGTGTAGAATCAGAAGATGCAAGCCAGTGGTCCCTGAGATGGGGATGTTACCAGAACAGCGTCTGGAACCTTTTGTTTTTCCTTTCACCTACACTGGAGTCGTTTTTTTTGGGCCAATTACTGTATCTATTGAAAGAAGACTGGAGAAAATATATGGCATGTTGTTCACAACTCGAGCAGTTCACATTGGCGCAGATCGTGAGCCCAGGGAATCTATTAAAGGTTCAACCCACCAAGCGCTCCACACATGGGAGGAATTTGGGAAAGAATGATAAGAACAATCAAAACTGCCCTAAAAATATCAGTCAGTTCACCCCAAAGAGGAAGTTCTCGCCACATTGCTCCCTGAAGTAGAACATACGGTCAATTCAAGGCCATTGACTCACTTATCCGTCGATCCCAATGAACCAGAGGCCTTGATAATCATTTCCTATTAATGAGACCTGGATCTGTACAGGTTTGATTGAAAATGAGTTGTTGAGTCGAAAGCAGTGGCGAATTGCAGAAAGTCTGGCCAATACGTATAGGCGACGGTAGATAAAAGAATACCGACCAACATTGATATGTAGGAACAAGTGGCTTTCCAAAACTGACCCTATCAAAATAGGAGACATTTTTATTATAGTCGATGAAAAATTCCCCCGAAATGAGTGGCTTATTGGCCGCATTGTAGAAGTATATCCCGGAAGTGACGGAATCATTAGAGTAGCCGCTGTGAAAACAAAGAAAGGAAATTTCATGCGACCACTTTCCAAACTATCTATTCTTCCAACAGATAGTGAAGATCGACGCTCTTCACGGGTGGGAGAATGTTGAATTCATTATTGGATATAATTTATACACTTTTTATTTTGATGTTTGTAGTTTGTAGTTGTCAGATTTTTTCTCATTGAGCTGTCAATGTATGTCAAGAAAGTAATAAAATAGATAAGTTAATGAAAACGGAGTTTAAAAATTAAACACCTCTTTTTTTCTCTTTTTCATTCTGATTAATTTCTTCGTTCTTTTCTTTTGTTTACTGTATTCTTCTTTTACATCCTAAACTTCTGTTGTTAGAGTCCTTAATCTTAGTTTATTTTTTTTATCTATTTCCTGCAAGCATTCAACCTCAAACCACAGTTTCGGTTTACTTATTTGGGGGATATGGAAATGGTCAGAGGGAATCGATGATATGGAGATTGGAGATGTGGTAGATGTGGTAGATGTTAGTTTGATATTTTTCAGAGTCTACGGAGCTCTTACTATTGTAACGGTAAATGGCTGTAACCTCAAAGGGCTCCGGCTAGAGACTCCTCTCAAGGGTGATTCGACCCCAAGTTTATGTCACACAAGGATAACAGAAGGGTTGTAAAAATTGAGGGCGCCACTACCTTTTTGACGATGAAAATACTAATGAAAAAACTAAGGCGGAAAAGGTAGAAACGCCTTGTAAAATTTAAATTTAAGTTAATAATAAAAACTACTAAAAATTACCCCGGGCGGTATCTCCCTCAACTTTTATAGTTGAGGATTTATAATGAGAAAAAAAAAGAATTAAAAACAAATTTTTAATTTATTCTGCCACAGGAAATGAATAACGGAATTTGTACTTTTATCGGTACTTGGCTTAGATAAAGTGGTTTCCTGGAGAAGAAGTCAGGTCTTGATCTGAACTGATGTGTTCTGTTCTAGGGCAGTATTTTGAGCTAGGGCTGTATCCTGGCGTTCTATCCTTGGCTATATTCTCGGGGTTATATCCTCGGGTTGTATCCAAGGGTTATATTCTCGAGTTAAATTATTGGGTTATATCCTAGCCTAGGGGCTGTGCTTACCTAGAAGTACAGGTGGATCAGGGATATGTAGGAACTTGAATGTAATGGCACATTATGTTGGTCAGCTTTTCAGGTTAAAGAAAAGGAAGGCAGTTATTTGAAAGTCAAAAAATTGATTTAATTTACTGAAAGCTTTCCAACATTATATGTTCCATGTTAAAACAGCAATTATCGGCTGAATTAAAAAAATATATTAATGATCCGAAAGAAACTAATCACAGCAAAAAGTTATTTATTCAGTTATATGAAAAAATATCGTGCTTAGGAAGTATATGAAACCGGCACTGGCGTTACGAAAGAATATTTTATAGGTTAACGGTTTATAAAAATGTTATTTTATAATTAAAAGAGTTATTTCGCAACTGAAAAAGCTTGAAAATGTTTGTATAAAAGTAAAACAGTGAATTATAAAAGAATATTTGGCTTAAAACTACCATATTAGTATAAAAGAACAGTTTATGACCACGTGTTGAATTTAATTTCGTCTATCTCTGTAAAAAAATAAAGAATGCATACAAAAATTATATCAGACAGTACTTTAGAAGAAGCTTATTAATTATTAATTATGATTTTGAACTTACCACAGCAAAATTCATAAGATAGGTACTTAAGATATGAAAGATAGCGAAAGATGATCTTTCCCCTTAGGCAGACGATAACGGAAAGGGGTGTTTCTTGTAGCGTTGGAATAAATGGAAACGTCCGTTGGCAGACGTCGATTGTCTTACGGTCAGGGTTGAAGAATTTGGGATCACAAAACTATAATTGGAAGTGGCTAGTGACGACGAGCGCTAATTAAAAGGATTTATTCTGTAAAATCGAAACAGGTCGATAGACATGTTACACTATCCATCAGTATAGGAATTTAAGGGTAGGTATAGGACATTGGGTGCTACAAAAAAAATAGAAAACTGTTCATGTTTGCACGATTTTATTCAATATATATTTCTCGTATACATTTATAATACATTAAATTAACAATGGCGTGCTGGTGGTGCATTAAATAAAATTATTTTAAATTATTAAATAATATTTGTTGGACATGCCTTTTCTACAATAAAAAAATATAATAATAATAATAAGAAAAAAAAATAATACAGGGTCGAGATTCACCCTAGACAACACAATATTATCGCAGATATTTAGTGGTGCCACTACGTGTGAGATCACAAAGCTACACTCACTACTAATAATACTCTATGTATGAAGGAATTACATAAATTAGCGAAAATAAATAAAACTATACAAACAATTTCCATCAACAAATGACCGTTATAGTAACTAATGTAATTGAGCTTATCGCTATAACGATCTAATGTAACTTTCTTTACAAAAACAGTGACGTTACAAACTCGATCTGCGCGTGTCGTGAAAATAAAAGTTCCACTAATTTATGTAATTCGGTAAACAACATTATATTTTACACCTAAAAACGACTTTATACACAGGTTGAATACAATTCGCAAAAGGGAAACAGTCTGGCGAAGTCTCAATCTACATAATATAAATAGCAATTGTTTGGTCAATACGGAAAAAAACTTTTTCCAACATTTTCCAAATCAGAACACAGTCATACCAACTTCACCGGACAAAATAACCCAATCGCTGACTTATATTACGGGAGCCCTCATTTTGTTGATGGCGTTCGTTAGGTGCATTATTTCGGTATTCAACTGGTGTGCGAGCGATTCTAGCTTGTCTACAGAGTCCAGGACTTCCACTCTTCCTGTATGCGGGTTGAATCTAACTTCGAACGGTCTGGACATTTGAGACACCCATCTTCTGAATTTATCTTTCATATCTTCAATGCTTTCTGCTACGTAATAAACCGGTTGGTATTCTTGATCTTGGTAAGGTTGAAGGGCAGTTTTAGCTGGATCGAAAGCTCTGTGTTCTGGTTTCTCGGAGAGAGCATGGAGCAGTTCACCATAAGCGCTAAGTAGACCGGCTCCGTAAGCTCTGGTCTCACCGTTTTCTTTGCAAAGACCGAATTCAACCGTGAACCAGTAAATCTGTAACAAACAATTGTAAAATTTAATTGTGGCAAAAAAAATATAGTAAGAGCAAACAAGGGATTCAAAGCTTTTATCAAAAGACTGGCTGTGGAGGTAGGAGTATTGAAGTATTAGTCCAAAACAGTATTTGGATGAAAATGCAACCAATAGAATAATAGAACATGCCCAATGAGTTCATCAAAGAACCATCGTCAAAATCCACGGTGTGGACAGAATGGGTGGACAGTCAGGATCTTGGCAGGTTTTGCCAAAAAGATGAGGATTCCTCAGCACACCTACGGTGCTCCTACGAAGGCTAAGACTAAGATTTTCGACAATAGGGTCTGGGCTGAGTCTAGTAATGCGAAAATACTAGCATAACAATACATCTGCTAATGCGGAGAGGTTCCTAGAAGCACATAGTTCCATCAAATCTAAGATGGAACGCTTAGATAAAAAGAAGGTCTAAGTCTTTGGAAGCAGTAGTGGGACATATTTAAGCCCTTGAAGAAGCCAGCTATTTTTAAAAAGAATGCGGCAAAGGGCTGCAGATCTAGCTAATATAAGTGCTGGTATTTTTTAACCTTAAAAGTGTTTTTTAACCTAGAACTTAGTTTCTTGGAAAAATGTCTCGGTTAAAGACAAAACATCTGTGATTCTTTTACTATCTAGGATAATTGCAATAACATTGTTGCTAATAAATTTATAATTTAAGCGGATTAATTGAATATAAAAAAAAATACAATGATGTCGAAACGAATGAATAACTTCGAGTGGAAAAATTAAATTGCGTGGAATTCTTGCATATTTAAAGTAGCAATGAAACCATGATAATTACCTTCGTTGGATGCTCTGGGACAAAAAAGGTGATTTTTATGAAAAAAATAAATAAATGCGACTTATGTGTCATGGTCAAGAATATTTACGCACGATCGACCATTGGATAGTGCATTCAATGCATTTACCTAATCTGCACATGGTCAAGCATATATGTTGCAACAGAAGAAACTAGGTCTGTTACATATATCTGAACATTAATTGTTAAGGTGGGATTGTGATGATGGTAACAACAATATCTGTAATTATTGTAATACATTGCAAATAATATACCATTCAAGGTCAAAATATATCTAGCTCAATACCATTTTTCCAACCCCTCAGGAATATATTTCGCCTTCTATTTAGAACGAGACAATGAAATTTTAAAATGTACTTACAGTAGATAATTTTTCAATTTCTTCATCTGACGCTCCCAGAGATGCAAGTCCAATTTCTTGCGAGAATTGTGCAAAGCTGGGATCAGCGAGTAGCGGCATGTGTCCTAGAATTTCGTGGATGCAGTCTCTGTAAAAAATAATAGGAAAAAAGATGAAAATTTCAATCGGAAAAATACGATACGATATTAAATATCCCCAGAGAAATTTAAAAGGTATTTAGGAGTAATTTTCTTTTGTAAAGGAGACAAATCTTATTAAAGTAATCCTTTACAGTGACGTACGGTGGAAGTTGGAGGGTAATTGTATACATTTTGATAATATCTTGTAGCAAGAAAGAGAAGGTTTACCACTGTCGCTTTGCTTTAATTTTCAATAGCAAATTTAAACGATATGCCATTAACTTCGCTATCTCGCTGTAATGGCGTACAAATCGAATTACCGCCACGCTCTTTGATGACACCAGAGGCGCTGGTGAACTAACTTTAAACGACAATTGATAAAAAATTGATTTAAGTAGAGTGAGGAAAGAAAAATCGCTTTTCCTCTAAATATTTTCTTAATTATCTTCTGTAGAGAAAGTATTTTGGAACTAAAGTAGGATGAAAGCGGATTCAAAAAATTGGAGGAACCAACTAACAAAAAAATAACTCTCTGAGATAAATTTTTTTTCCAAACTTTTCTACCTTCTATCTATCTATATATACACTGTGTTCATTTGAAAAGGACCCACCCTTAATATTTCAGAAATGGGACATATTAGAAAGAAATGTCGGAACACGTCAACTTTTAACTTGAGGAGGACACTTTTTAGCGCTAATACCATAAACGTCAGATTCACCCCCTCCCTACTGGAGATTCCCCTTGAATTTTTTCAAATAGCATTAGGTGTCAAGTCATACCTTATTTAAAAGGTCTGGTAAATCTCTATTCAATCATTTTGTTTTGCCTTTGATTCCAGCCTTCCATTGTTATTTAATCGTTGTTTAAAAATGGCTCTCTTTCAACTTTTCGTATGCCCCCGTATTAGGTTGTGACCGAAATACTCTTTAAAGAATAAAAAAATTACAAATGGTGAAAAGACAACTGTTAATAAGACATAACTGTTATTTATTCAGGTGTCAAAGTGACCACCGTTAACATTCAGGCAATAAAAGTTGAAAAAGAGCCAATTTTAAACAATTATTGAATAACAATGGACGGCTGGTATCAAAGGCAAAATAATATGATTGAATAGAGATTTACCGTCCTTTTAAATGAGGTATCACTTGATACCTAATGCCATTTGAAAAAATGTAAGGGGTGTCTCCACTAGTAAGGGGGTGAATCTGACGTTTATGACATTAGCGCCAAAAAGTGTCCCCCTCAAGTTAAAAGTTGACGTGTTCCGGCATTTCTTTCTAATATGTCCCATTTTTGAAATATTAAGGGTGGGTCCTTTTCAAATGAACACAGTGTATATATAGATAGATAGAAGGAAGAAAAGTAGAAAATTCAACCCCCAAGGGGGTTAAATGTTCTATATATAAAAGGCAACATTGATTGAATGATGTATCAACGCACAGGCCAAACCCTTAAGGCTAGAAAATTGAAATTTCGCACACGTATTCCTCATATGACGAAGGCATCCACTAAGGAAGGATTCTTCAAAATTCAACCCTCAAGGGGTTTAAATCTTCTATATATAAAAGGCAACAGTGATTGACTGATGTATCAACGCACAGACCAAACCCTTAAGGCTAGAAAATTGAAATTTCATACACGTATTCCTCATATGACGAAGGCATCCACTAAGGAAGGATTCTTCAAAATTCAACCCTCAAGGGGTTTAAATCTTCTATATATAAAAGGCAACAGTGATTGACTGATGTATCAACGCACAGACCAAACCCTTAAGGCTAGAAAATTGAAATTTCGCACACGTATTCCTCATATGACGAAGGCATTCACTAAGGAAGGATTTTTCAAAATTCAACCCCCAAGGGGGTTAAATGTTCTATATATAAAAGGCAACAGTGATTGACTGATGTATCAACGCACAGACCAAACCCTTAAGGCTAGAAAATTGAAATTTCATACACGTATTCCTCATATGACGAAGGAATCCACTAAGGAAGGATTTTTCAAAATTCAACCCCCAAGGGGGTTAAATCTTCTATATATAAATGGCAACAGTGATTGACTGATGTATCAACGCACAGACCAAACCCTTAAGGCTAGAAAATTGAAATTTCGCACACGTATTCCTCATATGACGAAGGCATCCACTAAGGAAGGATTCTTCAAAATTCAACCCTCAAGGGGTTTAAATCTTCTATATATAAAAGGCAACATTGATTGAATGATGTATCAACGCACAGGCCAAACCCTTAAGGCTAGAAAATTGAAATTTCGCACACGTATTCCTCATATGACGAAGGCATCCACTAAGGAAGGATTCTTCAAAATTCAACCCTCAAGGGGTTTAAATCTTCTATATATAAAAGGCAACATTGATTGAATGATGTATCAACGCACAGGCCAAACCCTTAAGGCTAGAAAATTGAAATTTCGCACACGTATTCCTCATATGACGAAGAAATCCACTAAGGAAGGATTTTTCAAAATTCAACCCCCAAGGGGGTTAAATCTTCTATATATAAATGGCAACAGTGATTGAGTGATGTATCAACGCACAGGCCAAACTCTTAAGGCTAGAAAATTGAAATTTCGCACACGTATTTCTTATATGACGAAGGCATCCACTAAGGAAGGATTTTTCAAAATTCAACCCCCAAGGGGGTTAAATGTTCTATATATAAAAGGCAACAGTGATTGACTGATGTATCAACGCACAGACCAAACCCTTAAGGCTAGAAAATTGAAATTTCGCACACGTATTCCTCATATGACGAAGGCATCCACTAAGGAAGGATTCTTCAAAATTCAACCCTCAAGGGGTTTAAATCTTCTATATATAAAAGGCAACATTGATTGAATGATGTATCAACGCACAGGCCAAACCCTTAAGGCTAGAAAATTGAAATTTCGCACACGTATTCCTCATATGACGAAGGAATCCACTAAGGAAGGATTTTTCAAAATTCAACCCCCAAGGGGGTTAAATGTTCTATATATAAAAGGCAACAGTGATTGACTGATGTATCAACGCACAGACCAAACCCTTAAGGCTAGAAAATTGAAATTTCATACACGTATTCCTCATATGACGAAGGCATCCACTAAGGAAGGATTCTTCAAAATTCAACCTTCAAGGGGGTTAAATCTTCTATATATAAAAGGCAACATTGATTGAATGATGTATCAACGCACAGGCCAAACCCTTAAGGCTAGAAAATTGAAATTTCGCTCACGTATTCCTCATATAACGAGAGCTTTCACTGAAGAAGGATTTTTTAAAATTCAACCCCAATATAAAATCATTACTTACGGTTCTGGTGTATGGAAAGGTGTTTTTGTGTGACGAACGTATTGCGTACTTTGGAAAATTCTAAAAGCAAGAGAAGCCAAAAAGTCTCTGGCTGTAAGAAGACCAGCAGCAGGTCGAAGAGTAAACCCAGTTCGTTTCTTCATAAAGTTAGACATCTCTTCTAGTTGTGGTACATTGTGTGGAGTAAATATTTTTTCTTCTTGTAAAATTCTATAAAAAAATTTAAAATTTTAAATCATTGGATCGTATAGTTCCCCTTCTATTCTGGGAAAAGAGGATCATAGATTTACTTACTTGAAAACTTTTCTGTATTCAGCGCAAGCATGTTTCGGCATGAGTTCTGAAACTGTAGTGAAGACGGCATTCCATGTTTTGTTTTCTGTTTCGGTGTACTCGATGAAAGGTACCGGTTCTCCGCTAAAATAATTTCATAATTTTAAATAAACAACAAAATTCACAGTTTATTTTAATAATAAAAATAGTGTGGATGATTTAACTTGAATACATATTGCATTAAACTATTAGATAACTGATTACATTTATAGCGAGTCTATACTGAAATCTTGACCTTTGTTTTCATGTCGAAACTTAAAACAATCAATGAAAAGAAAAAGTGTCAAGCGAATTAGTTATTCCAAGACTGATACAAATAAATTAATTCTACACATGCAGTATAGTTGCATTTGCTAATGTAACAAATTTATTTGACTTACTATTTGTAAGCAAAAGCAATTTCTGCGATATCTTTTCTTCTAGATCTGTATTCTTTATCGGAAAATCCAGGATGGTTCATATCTAAATCTGGTTCGTATTTGGTCATCAAATGGTTGCAGCTGTCTAATTCACTGGCATGTCTTGGGAACCATGGATTTTTGGCGGAGATATTGTCTTCACCGATAAGAGTAGTGTGCTCTAAAGTTCCTGATTGTCTAAGACCCTGGAATAATAGCAAAAATATTAAAAAGGAAAAGCTGGATAAATGTATTTACAAACCTTGAGGAGTTGTAAAAGGTTGACACGATTCATTTCGATCTTGATCAAAGCGTCCAATTGTCCATTGTCGCGTTGATTTGGACGAGTTTCCAAGTGGATAACGATACCTTGGTATTTTTCGACTGCTTTAAGTACACGAGAAAGTGAATTCATTCCTTCGCGAAGACGCAAGATCAAGGCGGCTTTTTGGATAGCCTTTTCTGCATCTGGACATTCGGCGATTGCATTTGACAGGACAATTTCTTCTTCTGTCAACCCTGTATCTGAAGAAACAATAATAGTTTTGAAAAATTGTTGGGTGTAACTTATACTTTTGTTAAGGCATGCTAGAGCTATTAATTGGTTAAGCAGTTTATTATTTCATAAATTCGAATATTTGTTAAAAGAAAAAACCTATCCACTAAAGGAAATTGAATTAGTCAAAGGATAATGTGTCTCTGAAATCCTAGTGTTAAGTATATCATTACTTTAACGATATTTTCAAAGTGCTGGTCGCGAAGCTCATATTTTCAGGGTTTAACCGCTAAATCTAGTTCTTCTTGATAAATGGAGAGTGAAAATTGACTTTTGACATCATAAAAGCGATTTTCAAGCCCTTTGTGAGAAAGGAGTTGCACTTTACTTGTTACTCAACTCCCATTCTTTATACAATTATATTCCTTTTTGGCGTAAAATATCTACGGCGAATAAGAAGAAAAGAACCAAAAATTTATATTTTAACGCTGCTTCATTTAAGTTCTACTAATTTTGTAAAATTCCGTCATCAGTGGGGTGCCGACAATAAATATACAATATTGTATTGTTAATACCGGTTAATACAGTGTGTATCAAAAAGTATCATACAAATAGATTAAAAGTTTTAAAAAAATTATTGACATGTTTAACAGTTTTATCTTTTTGGAAGACACTGTATAAACAAATTAAATAATGAATAACAATTTTTTGCCACACTTTTAATTAAGAAAATACCGGAAATCGCCTTGAGAATTATTATCCTTGACCATGAAAATACTTAATTTTAATTCATGAAAAAAAAATGAATTGATTGATTGATTTCAGTGTACAAAAACCTTTCAGGTCGATTACGTGGGATGTCATTCATATTTTTAAAGAACAAAATTAGATCAACATTAAGATTTAAAATGGTTTCTTTTTGTAAAGTTTTGCATCGCCCCTCGTATAGTTAGGTAAGAAAAATTTATTTTACACAAAACAATAAAATAAGTTAATTTGAGATTTACATGATTCGTAGTAACAAAAAATTCACTGAACAATCCTTGTTCTTTTACAATTTTTCAAGTTCACGCAATCATGTCAAGTTCTTGTGTTATTACAGCAAGGTTAGATTTTTGATACGCGCTGTTAGGTTCATTTGGTATTAATAAATTTGAAAAAATTATATTTTATGATTTACCAACTTGTTACGCAAGATTAAGTTTTCATTTCAAAGATGCAGGAATTTATAAGGACTTTTTTTCTATTGAAAGCGTTAGTAAATTAATTCTAAGGTGAAAACGTCAAACAGATTATGTTTTGACGTTAGTTAAAGCCTTCGTCTTAGCCAATCAACAGCAGTGACAAAATTTCTGCAAAAAGAACCCGTCCTGTTGTCCAGATCTTTTCTCAAACCTGTTGACTTTTGGCAATACGATTTTTTCATCCACTACTATTATATATAATTTTAAGGTTATGTGACTCCATCTCTTGAAAATCCTCTCTTTTTACCCTTTTTAAATATGTTTTTTTTAACATCTTTTACCAGTTTTTGTTTCTTTTATCAGATAATTTTGAGGTTATGTCATTTGAAAATCCCCTTTTGCCTTCAATTTCAAATACATCATGCTTCTTATAATTTTCTTGGATTCCTAAAGCTCATTATAGCGACACAAGAAATTTCTTTTCAGTCTTGCATCAACTTCAGATAATTATTATAATCAAAAAACAACAAATCATCTGTGTTGTTGGTGAAAGTTTTTTGCGCAGTTCGAAAAAAAAAATATTATTACCCACATTAAACGCTCCAATTGGTGCGTTATTACATATCTAAAAACATTTATTTTTTTTGTAAATTTCCACGATTGTTACGCAATGAATAAAAGAACAGTGGCTCGAGAAGTTTTTTGTCATAATTTAAAATACGTCAAACACGAGAAAGATTATTTTCTACGTGCTGGTGATTAAAAAAAACCATCGTAATAATGAAATTGGGAGATGATATAACACCAACACCAATTATTATTATTATTGCAACTGCAATAATTTACGGCGGATAATTACGTTTAGTGAAGAGTTTCACTATTACAATTACATTCTACCAGGGGGGGATCTTAAATAATATGGAACAAATCATATAACAGGTATTTCTTATACCAGTTCCAGAATTATCTCACATCTCTTCAATAAACTCTAGTCCTGTGTTTTTCTGTTTCATGTTAATCTGAGGCTTTTAGTAATGGAATAAAGTCCTTTTATTCCTAACTCAATGTGGTTCCCGGACCGTTTTTTAAAAAAAATTTCCATATTGCCCTCGTATATATATCAAAGTACTTTCTAAAAGATTCACCGACGTATTAAATAGCATTTAAAATAATTTCATTCAAGTCAGAATGCGGAATTAGTAGTTGACATCAATAGCCCAGAAAGCAAGCCATGTTAGCAATTTTTTTTATTCACTAATAATCTGTATAATGACTTTTATCGAAACATCTACATGCATTAAAGTAAAAGTGTCAATATACAGCATGTACCAATCAAAATGTATTTAGTTAATTAAATGATTTGCAAAAAGAAGCAGTGGGGTTATTTGGGAAATGTTAGTTGACGTTTGTTAAGGTTCTACTTACCATCTTCAGTATTTTGTTCGGGATCTTTTTGGGTAGATTTATCATCGATTATTTCAGGTTCTAAGGTGTCTAGAATTTAAAAATATCGTGCAAAAATCCATGCAAAAAAAATAAAAATAATACTTGTCACAAAAAGTTTTAGTGGAGTCTATTCCTTGATTTGAGAAAGGCTTTTGATAAAGTATACTTAGTAAAAATAAGATTTGAGACTGGAAGTGGTCTTGGAAATAATTAGGCTGAGATAAGAATTACTGCTGAAAGTATTATTGATGATCATGACAATAATAGTAAAAAAATGTGGATGTAACTTGTCACAAAAAGTTTTGGTGGAGTCTATTCGTTGATTTGAGAAAGGCTTTTGATAAAGTATACTAGTAAAAATAAGATTTGAGACTGGAAGTGGTCTTGGAAATAATTAGGCTGAGATAAGAATTACTGCTAAAAGTATTATTGATGATCATGACAATAATAGTAAAAAAATTTGGTTGTAACTTGTCACAAAAAGTTTTGGTGGAGTCTATTCGTTGATTTGAGAAAGGCTTTTGATAAAGTATTCTTAGTAAAAATGAGATTTGAGACTGGAAGTGGTCTTGGAAATGATTAGGCTGAGATAAGAATTACTGCTGAAAGTATTATTGATGATCATGACAATAATAGTAAAAAAATGTGGATGTAACTTGTCACAAAAAGTTTTGGTGGAATCTATTCGTTGATTTGAGACAGGCTTTTGATAAAGTATACTAGTAAAAATAAGATTTGAGACTGGAAGTGGTCTTGGAAATAATTAGGCTGAGATAAGAATTACTGCTGAAAGTATTATTGATGATCATGACAATAATAGTAAAAAAATGTGGTTGTAACTTGTCACAAAAAGTTTTGGTGGAGTCTATTCGTTGATTTGAGAAAGGCTTTTGATAAAGTATTCTTAGTAAAAATGAGATTTGAGACTGGAAGTGGTCTTGGAAATGATTAGGCTGAGATAAGAATTACTGCTGAAAGTATTATTGATGATCATGACAATAATAGTAAAAAAATGTGGTTGTAACTTGTCACAAAAAGTTTTGGTGGAGTCTATTCGTTGATTTGAGAAAGGCTTTTGATAAAGTATTCTTAGTAAAAATAAGATTTGAGACTGGAAGTGGTCTTGGAAATAATTAGGCTGAGATAAGAATTACTGCTAAAAGTATTATTGATGATCATGACAATAATGGTAAAAAAATGTGGATGTAACTTGTCACAAAAAGTTTTGGTGGAGACTATTCGTTGATTTGAGAAAGGCTTTTGATAAAGTATAATAGTAAAAATGAGATTTGAGACTGGAAGTGGTCTTGGAAATAATGAGGCTGAGATAAGAATTACTGCTAAAACTATTATTGATGATCATGACAATAATAGTAAAAAAATGTGGATGTAACTTGTCACAAAAAGTTTTGGTGGAGTCTATTCGTTGATTTGAGAAAGGCTTTTGATAAAGTATTCTTAGTAAAAATAAGATGTGAGACTGGAAGTGGTCTTGGAAATAATTAGGCTGAGATAAGAATTACTGCTAAAAGTATTATTGATGATCATGACAATAATGGTAAAAAAATGTGGATGTAACTTGTCACAAAAAGTTTTGGTGGAGTCTATCCGTTGATTTGAGAAAGGCTTTTGATAAAGTATAATAGTAAAAATGAGATTTGAGACTGGAAGTGGTCTTGGAAATAATGAGGCTGAGATAAGAATTACTGCTAAAACTATTATTGATGATCATGACAATAATAGTAAAAAAATGTGGATGTAACTTGTCACAAAAAGTTTTGGTGGAGTCTATTCGTTGATTTGAGAAAGGCTTTTGATAAAGTATACTAATAAAAATGAGATTTGAGACTGGAAGTGGTCTTGGAAATGATTAGGCTGAGATAAGAATTACTGCTGAAAGTATTATTGATGATCATGACAATAATAGTAAAAAAATGTGGATGTAACTTGTCACAAAAAGTTTTGGTGGAGTCTATTCGTTGATTTGAGAAAGGCTTTTGATAAAGTATAATAGTAAAAATGAGATTTGAGACTGGAAGTGGTCTTGGAAATAATGAGGCTGAGATAAGAATTACTGCTAAAACTATTATTGATGATCATGACAATAATAGTAAAAAAATGTGGATGTAACTTGTCACAAAAAGTTTTGGTAGAGTCTATTCGTTGATTTGAGAAAGGCTTTTGATAAAGTATTCTTAGTAAAAATAAGATTTGAGACTGGAAGTGGTCTTGGAAATAATTAGGCTGAGATAAGAATTACTGCTAAAAGTATTATTGATGATCATGACAATAATAGTAAAAAAATGTGGATGTAACTTGTCACAAAAAGTTTTGGTGGATTCTATTCGTTGATTTGAGAAAGGCTTTTGATAAAGTATTCTTAGTAAAAATAAGATTTGAGACTGGAAGTGGTCTTGGAAATAATTAGGCTGAGATAAGAATTACTGCTGAAAGTATTATTGATGATCATGACAATAATAGTAAAAAAATGTGGTTGTAACTTGTCACAAAAAGTTTTGGTGGAGTCTATTCGTTGATTTGAGAAAGGCTTTTGATAAAGTATTCTTAGTAAAAATGAGATTTGAGACTGGAAGTGGTCTTGGAAATGATTAGGCTGAGATAAGAATTACTGCTGAAAGTATTATTGATGATCATGACAATAATAGTAAAAAAATGTGGTTGTAACTTGTCACAAAAAGTTTTGGTGGAGTCTATTCGTTGATTTGAGAAAGGCTTTTGATAAAGTATTCTTAGTAAAAATAAGATTTGAGACTGGAAGTGGTCTTGGAAATAATTAGGCTGAGATAAGAATTACTGCTAAAAGTATTATTGATGATCATGACAATAATGGTAAAAAAATGTGGATGTAACTTGTCACAAAAAGTTTTGGTGGAGACTATTCGTTGATTTGAGAAAGGCTTTTGATAAAGTATAATAGTAAAAATGAGATTTGAGACTGGAAGTGGTCTTGGAAATAATGAGGCTGAGATAAGAATTACTGCTAAAACTATTATTGATGATCATGACAATAATAGTAAAAAAATGTGGATGTAACTTGTCACAAAAAGTTTTGGTGGAGTCTATCCGTTGATTTGAGAAAGGCTTTTGATAAAGTATAATAGTAAAAATGAGATTTGAGACTGGAAGTGGTCTTGGAAATAATGAGGCTGAGATAAGAATTACTGCTAAAACTATTATTGATGATCATGACAATAATAGTAAAAAAATGTGGATGTAACTTGTCACAAAAAGTTTTGGTGGAGTCTATTCGTTGATTTGAGAAAGGCTTTTGATAAAGTATACTAATAAAAATGAGATTTGAGACTGGAAGTGGTCTTGGAAATGATTAGGCTGAGATAAGAATTACTGCTGAAAGTATTATTGATGATCATGACAATAATAGTAAAAAAATGTGGATGTAACTTGTCACAAAAAGTTTTGGTGGAGTCTATTCGTTGATTTGAGAAAGGCTTTTGATAAAGTATAATAGTAAAAATGAGATTTGAGACTGGAAGTGGTCTTGGAAATAATGAGGCTGAGATAAGAATTACTGCTAAAACTATTATTGATGATCATGACAATAATAGTAAAAAAATGTGGATGTAACTTGTCACAAAAAGTTTTGGTAGAGTCTATTCGTTGATTTGAGAAAGGCTTTTGATAAAGTATTCTTAGTAAAAATAAGATTTGAGACTGGAAGTGGTCTTGGAAATAATTAGGCTGAGATAAGAATTACTGCTAAAAGTATTATTGATGATCATGACAATAATAGTAAAAAAATGTGGATGTAACTTGTCACAAAAAGTTTTGGTGGAGTCTATTCGTTGATTTGAGAAAGGCTTTTGATAAAGTATTCTTAGTAAAAATAAGATTTGAGACTGGAAGTGGTCTTGGAAATAATTAGGCTGAGATAAGAATTACTGCTGAAAGTATTATTGATGATCATGACAATAATAGTAAAAAAATGTGGATGTAACATATTATTTAAAAAAAAACTACGGAAAAATAATCATTCAAAAAGAAAAATTGTTGCCATCAAAAGAGAAACATATAATTACAGCACAGATATTATAATGTATACAAAACACAAACAAAAATAGCAACAAACATATTTTTAGTTAAATTTAATTCCCAACAAAAACATTTATATATCCCCAAAGCTTAAAGTCCCAAAAATATTGAAGAAGAAGTAAAAGAAAATATACAACAAGTTACTTCGTTGTATCTAACCAATTGCTTAAGGGGTTGTTTGCAGTTCCAGACTGTTCTGAATAGAGTACCAGGACTGACAACAGATTCATTAGTTTCATTCATTCGTTTGGGAGGTGCTTGAACTGAACCTTTGTACCATTTCCCATGTTATCTTCTTCCCTTCCAGAAGCTTGGGTGGTGCTTCAACTGAACCTTTGTACAATTTCCCATGTTATCTTCTTTCCTTCCAGAAGCTTCGTGTCTTCTATAAAGGCCACTAGTTTGACTGGAACGATTTTCAGTAGTTGTAATGGTTGTATTAATTCCTCTCCAAAGTGCTTCCGTCTAAGTACTTGTAAGTTCTCGTAGAAGCAGAGTATAATATGAGTAGCTGTTTTATCATCAAGTTCACATTTTCTGCACATAGGCTCACTAACTTTGCCCATTTTGTGCAGATGTTTCCTCAGGGTGCAGTGTCCAGTCACCAGGTCGGCAACTGTCTTCAAATGTCTCTTACCCAGTTTCAATAGCCTGTTCGAGAGCTCCTTCTCTACCTTGTTCAGTAAACTCTTTGTATGGAGGTGCCCTTGTGTCAACCTTCATTTGAGTTGGTGATGAGTATATCATATTCTGATGTTTTTATCAATACAGGCTATAGTGGCAATCGTCTCTGCTTGAAACACAGTCTTATATCGACCAAAGCTCTAGAACATTCTCTTTCTAGGTCCTTGTATACTAACCCCAATGCCATGGTTTGTTTGGAGCCATCAGTGAACCAGATGATTCCTCCAGAATTACCTGGATCACCTGTTCCCTAGATGGGATGATAATGTACACTCAGTGAATATATTCTCGGGTGACATGCTATCAAAACTCGTGTGAAATATGGGTTCAACTAGAATTGTCCCAGTTTTATCAGTGTGTTCTTCTCGAACATTGTTCCATCATTCCATCATTGCCTCCGCCCTTACAAAAAGTTCCAAAGGAAGAAGTCCAATAAGGGCTTCCATTGATGCCGTCACTGTGCGTTCATTGCCCCGGTAATACTAAGAAGGGCTTGTCTTTATTAATATATTAACTCTGTCCTCCTCCACCAGACTATTGGTCCATTGGTGATCGTTGGACTTAACACAGTTGTGTAAATCCGGTGAACCAACTCAGGTCGTATTCCCCAGGTTTTGCCCATAACTCTTCTGCATAGCCAGAAAAGCCTAGTCGCACTGGTAGTAATTTTCAGGTGTGGAATCAAGGGATACTCCCAGATATTGTTAACGGATGCAAAATGAACAAATAATGGATCTAAATGTCTTGGTAAATTGATGCAAAAATTCTTTTACTTCAATAATTGAGTTTCAAATCTATTAGCTTACCATTGGCTCTTTGTCTGGCTTCGTCCAGTACGGTTTGTTTGGTTTGTTTTACGACCAACGTTTCGAATCTGGCGTCATCAACCAAGGAACGTCTTCTTGCGGGATAACCGTTCTGGAAAAAAAAGAAAAAATGAATATCCCGAACTACAATGGGATAATGTACGAAACATTTCAACTTTTAACTTGTCTATTCTTATTTTCTCTGTAATTTACAGAAGCAGAAAGTCTGGAATCGTATTGTCTCTTCCAGAAGGAAGTGGCTTGAAGATCGGAAATTAACTTCCTGCCAAAGAAATGGTTAACAAGAGAAGTTCTGAAGTTGAACAGAAAAAATTAATGGAAAATTTAAAAGGAATAGTGAATATGAGATGTGAGGGCGAATTAAATTGCGTAGAAAAGTGATATATTTAATAGAGTTATATAATAATGACCTAATTAACAAGAAGGCATTTCCATAAATTGGCATATTTATTAAATAAATTTAGAATGTCCACCTTGAAAATATGCAACAAAGTGTGCTACGTGACATTCACATACACACAAACACACAACAATCTAATTCGCATACTTTCATTCCACTACTAATTTTCATTAGGAATGGATAGGAAATATTTATTATTCATGAATTTTGATTTGTTTAATTATCTGCTTAAATGAAATTATCAATAATTATAGTTCTTGACTGCGTATAATATAATATGCTTTGTTTCTGGCTAAGTTTTTATGTGTGCCCTTGAAAAGTAAGGGAGACAAAAAAATTATTTTAATTAGCATTAATCACGGTCAGCTCGTGTAATCGGTGGCCGCAGATCTTTTTAACGGATTTCCGTATTTTTTTCGGTCAGCCACGTGTAAAAAATTAAGTTTTGTTGATTTTTAACCGTCTATTAGGGGAATTTTAGTGGAGTTTTTAGGACCCTTTTCCATCCCAATGCTTAATTCTCTAGAACGAAAAGGTTGATATTTCTGAAACTTTGTAAGCAACTACAATGTACTTTCAGTTTAACCGGAAATGCCCTCAACAAAGTCCTATAAATATAATCCTCTCCGTTTTAAAGATATTTACTTTTGGACGACTCTGTATTATAATTAATATGAAATTAAAGCGTACAAATCAATTTACGTGAGTATATAGTTTCCGTAACATTTGCTCGAAGTATGCATTTTCTTTAGAGAGGTTTATGATTCATTTAGATAGCTCCAGGCGACCACATTAGACGGCCCTGATCTTACCGCACGCTATTAACATAATTATTAGTAGTATTATATCGATTAATTATTTATTTCATTACAAACTATTTTAAAATGAACTGTTTAATAAAATTATATCAAGAATGAATTCCTGAATAGTATAATTTTTTTATTGATATTTTGAAGTTACTAATACCGAAAATTACACCAACTAAAACTAGATACAGCAATACGTAACGCCTAACAAGTTAATCTTAACAAATTATGGATAAAATTGTTTATCGAACATGTAAAAACGCTTCAAATCACGTATTTTAAAAAAATCATTGTTGTTGGGTGATTAACTAGAGTGAAATTAAGTTTTTCAAATAATTCGACTACGAGGAACTAAAATACAATCTAATATTTTCCGACGACCAAATATAGTAGTTGTTATTTTAAATTTTCGTTAATCAATCATTATACATTAATATGTGGTCTTCGGAAAAATTAATGTGCATTACTTGTGTGGAAAGTATTATTTAACACTCGCGGAATCGTCCCACTCGTGTGAAATTGGTCACGTTCCACACTAGTATAAATTTGACTGATTATTTCAAAAACCGATCCAAATGAAATTATCATCGTTTTTCTTTGGCATTTCCCAATGTGTACGTATTTAGCTTTGTGGTGGGGAGGCAGGGTTGCCAAGTCGGGCGATTTATCGCAAAATGGGCGATTTTAAGTAAAATTTCATTTTTGCGATTTGCGATTATTTGGGCGATATAGTATATTCTGGTTGCTCATATGGGCGATTTTTCAATAGATTTTTCCTATGGAAACAGAAACAGACAGAAATATGAACCACCTTTAGCTATTTCTTCTTTTAGTTGGCATTTTAACGCTCATCGTTATCCCACCTTCAGCTTGAAACACAGATCACAGAACTAGCTGGTTTTGACATTTGACATGACATTCAGGCAATTTTGTTCCGACTATTTTGATGGCTGTTCAGGTTTTTGAATATTAAATGCTTTATAAATGGAAAAAATAATATAAATCAATAATTATATGAATTTTTCTGTTGTCAAATCAAATAAGTTGAAAAATATGCCAAATTACGCTAAATACAAAAAAAAGTTTCATGTATTTTCTTAGTATAAGAGGTGCAATTTTTAAAAATTTATTTACATATTGATGTTTGATTTTGAAGTTACAATAAATTTAGAGTTTCTGATTTTGCTGCGCAGGCTCTCATTAAAAAAAGTATCTTCGATTTTCCACTATTTCTGCTTATTTTCAGTACTAGCTTGTCAATTTCAAAATATTAGGATAGTGGTAACATTTAGGGTCCCTACATAATTTATGTTGGTTTCTTCTGAATATATTTAGATTGGTAGCAATTACAAGCATTGCCAACACAAAAGTTGATTTGCTACAACTACAAAATTTTTAAACTTAATTCGTGCCCTCTGGGCAACAACAAAAAATCAACATTTTAATGATTACATGGCAAAACAACTTATTTCGAAAGAGAAAAACATTTTGGGCGATATTTTGTTTAGAAATTGGCGTATTTTATTTTCATATAGTTGGTAACCCCGTGGAGAGGTCTATTAAGCCATCCACTGCTCTGCTCTTTCATCATCTCCCAGACAAAGACGGCACGTCGGATCTTCCCAATCTTGACATATGCCATATGTCATTCCTGCTATAGTCTAGCACTTGTTTGGTCCGATAAAATTCCCTGCGGCACCTTTTTTTGGAAAGGATTCTGCCCTTTCGTTGCCATCTACACCAGAATATCCAGGGATCCAGAACTTTTTGAGTCTTCGTATTGAGGAGATACTTTTTTGGCTGTTACAGGGTGAGATTTAACTCAACCAAGATGTTTTTAGCTTGCTCAGAGCTCTGTAACAACAGGTCACAACTGAAGAAATTGTTATCCTGCGTTTATTCAGATCAACTGCATATTTCCTCTTTCGGTCATATTTTCTTCAACTAAACTGATAATTAGCAGGATATAAATTATTTCTCTGTTCACTTTGTCACCTTAATTTATCTTAATTGACACGTTGTATCATGTTAATTTATACATTGTCAAGTTCAGTTCTATTTGATTGATTATTGAAGCAAAGAAAGTGATTTGATACTTCCTTGTTATGAAGGTTATCGGTTCTGGATATCGAAGAATAATTATATTATTCTAACGCTTTACAACAAAGTTTTGAAAAATATTTTTCAAAAACAGTGACCGTTCAACTAAGAAGAAACAACTACTTCCCGGGACATTGAATTACACTTCTGTCTTAAGTAAAACGGGGTTGGTATATCTGCAAGATATAACCAACCATTCTGGTTTGTAATTAGAAGGGACAACATCACTTGCAGACCGGTTTCGGCGTATTTGTGCCTCATCAGTATAATCTCTATCTCTGACTGAATTTGACACTAAAATCACAATCAATATATGTCTTCCGGTAACGGAAATGTTGAAGTTGTGACAATAGCGACATCTTCACCTCCAAACGAAAATTCGAAAAATGTATTGGTACTAAATACGACAATTTTACAGGAAACTGTAATAATACTTTGTTATCGGTTCTATTTGAGATCGACAAGCGATTCTTTGAAGTTTATTTGGCTGCTCTGCTGAGATTATGCAGATTTTACTTTTAGTACCTTTTCCTCTTTTTTTATAATTTTTGGATTTGTAAAGATAAAGATGGGTCTGTTAAATTAAGACAAACCTTATTGTACTTTAAAAAAGCTGAAAATGGCATCGACTTGCTTAAAATGTTACGTTATTAATGAGTTTTAAAAATTACCTTTTAATAAATGATAAAAGAGTAATTTTAAATAATATGTAGAGATTTCCTGTAAAAATGCCCTTTTTCGCCAAAAAATTATAAAAATATTTCTAATGTTATGAATCGATTGATTAAAATTTATTATGTTTATAAACAAATTTACCTTTTAATTAAAACCAATTATTAATGTAAATAAACAAGTTTGTATATATTTAGTAAATAATCACCGTAATATATTAACTGGTTTTCACACATTTTTAACCGAAAATACGTCAGACAGAGTGGATTTAGTAGAAGATGTGCTTTAAGATGAATTAAAATATAATTAGAACTTTCAAAAGTTTGATGATGTGAATCTAAAATTATATTTAAAAAAATGGAAATTTCAGTGTTATGGGAAAAAAAATTTTTATTGAAAAATCTTGACTGTGACTGGCCGAAAAAAAATCAACATTGAGTAATAGCAAAATGGGGAGAATTGACCACCAACAAAAGAAAGAAAATAATATAAAGAAAAAATATGTTGTACCTCTTGTAAATATTAAAATAAATAAAAATATTTAAAGAACCTAAAAATACGATAGTTTTAGTGAAATTGGATAATATTTTTAATTTTTAAATACCATAACCATAAAAAAATGCTTATATATCCAAAATTAAACAATGAAGAGGAATTTAAATTTTTTTAGTAATTTTTAATAAATAATCATTAAAATACAAAAAATTATAAAATAAATTTTTTTCAAAAATCCTCTTCATTGCTTACCTCGTAAACTGTTTTTTTTTACACAAAAATCACAATAAAAAATCACAAAAATTCACAACAAACCACATACCTCGATGCTGTAGGATTTTTTGATAGCGAACATTTCCCGATTTTTCTGTGCAGCTGCGACGGCGGCCATTTTTTCTTTTCAAAATATTAAAGCAGAAACTTGAGAGACTTAAACGGGTGATCAAGAAAAACTCGCTGTCTCAGCCTGAAAAACACTTTTCACTGCTGAAAGACTATTAACCGACGCTGAAAACCACACGACCACGATATCGTTACCGTCTGTCAAAAATAGGCTATGCAACGTAGATCAGCGAGATGATGAGTGAGTGACAACTGTCCGGCGAGGTGGTATATGTAGTTGCTCCCCATTTTTGGAGGGGGTCCGACCCTTGCGTGCGGGTGACTCCGGGATCCCCGCGAATGCGTGATTTACAAGGTTTTCTGCAATCTGATAGGGATCTCTGATACGGTGGTTTTTTATTTTTATTCTTCGACTATGCGGTGTCTTGGAGATACCGAAGAACACGACGGTGCTAGCCAAAATACACGCGGTGTAATTAAAACTTAAGGGTTAAATTTCGTGTGGAATAATTAAAAATTAATTAAATTTAAAAATTAAATTTTTTGTAAAGTGAATATTATAGGGTGAAATAAAATTATTAAATTTTGGTTTTTTGGTACTTATATGTTGAGTATTATTATTTAACAAAATTTAAGGGTTAGATGAAACAGAAATTTAGTACTAATTTTGTAAAAAATATTTTTTGGAACACAGTTTTTTGGGTATGGATACAAAATTTGAAGCTTCATGTGAGGTAAATTTATTGAAATCTTCATAATTTTTCCATGAAAATGATTATTTTGATTATTTTGATAAACCTATACGTATTTTTGTGGATACAAGAATAAATTCATTATTTCCCACAAGCATACCCTCAATTTTGTATACCTAGAATTCCTCCCCACAATAATCTGAAAAAGGACTTTTACTTGTCAAATATACACCCCAAGTTTTTTTTAAAAGTAGGTGGTGAGAAAACAATATTGTTTAAGTAAAAAATTTCGGCGAAATTTGGAGAAAAATAATGGAGAGGTCAAGGACAGAGGATGTGAAAAATTTTGAAGGAAAAAATGTCGTATATTTAAGAGACTAAAGTAAAGTATTTCAAAAATCATGCTTTTTGTGAAACGAATATCACAGAATGAGCTAAAAATATTGAATTTTGTTTCTTGGTACTTATACAGGGTGTGGTGCGAAAAGGACTATCAAATATTCGACATTCATGGCCTACCCTTTACTAATGTTGAAATAATTAAGTGTTGTTATGTTTTAACTAAGATAATGAAATATCTTGAAAGTGGTTGAATTTAGGTATAGAAATACAGCAGGAAATGTAATAAAATACAGGGTGTTCTATTTAAAGTAAGCAGCTTATAAATGATTTAAATTGTGCATGTTGGCGGCTAAGTTGAAAACACCCTGTAAGAAATATCAATGAGTTAAATATATGGAGTTAACGGGCAAGCGTTTGTTGTTCATTGGTTACAATTTCAATTCAATTTTCAATTTTGAAAAAAATCGAAATATCTAGAAAATACTCCATTTTTGGTATAGGACAATTGTGCACAAATTTTAGCTAAAATTTCATGTAGAGTTCGAAAATGAAATAGAAAATATTAGGTTCTATTTAAAATAACAAATTTGACGTCTACTTCCGGTATAACCGAAAGTGCCACATTCAGGAAAGTATTATATTTGAGCTCAGCGTCATCCAAAACTTACAGCTTCGTAATTTCAGATTTTTAACGTAACTGTAACCGCCATTACTTTTAATCAAAACTTTTCGCGCCACCTATAGGTGTGAAAAATTGTCAAAATTTTGAAAAAATGGTTAATAATTGCCAAATAAGTTAAAATTTTTGAAAAATTGTGAAAAATTTTTAAATATGGTCAAAAATTGTCTAAAATTTGGAAAAATGATCAAAAATTGTCAAAAACTGTCAAAATTTTGAGAAGATGGTTAATAATTGCCAAATATTGTCAATAATTGTCAAAAGTTTTGAAAAATTGTCAGAAATTTTGAAAAAATGGTCAATAATTGTCGAAGACGGTCAATAATTGTCAAAACCAATCAAAATTCCTCAAAAATTGTCAAAAATGGTCAAAAATGATCAATAATTGTTAAAATTTTGAAAAATGGTCAAAATTGTCAAAATTTTGGAAAAATGGTCAATAATTGCCTAATGTGTTAAAATTTTTTAAAAATTGTCAAAAATGGTCAATAATTGTCAAAAACAATCAAAATTCGTCAAAAATGGTCAATAATTGTTAAAATTTTTAAAAAGTTGTCAAAAATTTTTAAATATGGTCAAAAATTGTCAAGAATTTGGAAAAATCGTCAAAAACTGTCGACATTTTGAAAAAATGTTAATAATTGCCAAATATTTTCCAAAATTGCCAAAAATTTGGAAAAATGGTCAATAGTTGTCAAAATTTTTGAAAAATGGTCAAAAATGATCAATAATTGTTAAAATTTTGAAAAATTGTGAAAATTTTGGAAAAATGGTCAATAATTGCCTAATGTGTTAAATTTTTTTAAAAATTGTCAATAATTGTCAAAAACAATCAAAATTCGTCAAAAATGGTCAATAATTGTTAAAATTTTTGAAAAGTTTTTAAATATGGTCAAAAATTGTCAAGAATTTGGAAAAATCGTCAAAAACTGTCGACATTTTGAAAAAATGTTAATAATTGCCAAATATTTTCCAAAATTGGCAAAAATTTGGAAAAATGGTCAATAGTTGTCAAAATTTTTGAAAAATGGTCAAAAATGATCAATAATTGTTAAAATTTTGAAAAATTGTGAAAATTTTGGAAAAATGGTCAATAATTGCCTAATGTGTTAAATTTTTTTAAAAATTGTCAATAATTGTCAAAAACAATCAAAATTCGTCAAAAATGGTCAATAATTGTTAAAATTTTTGAAAAGTTGTCAAAATTTTTTAAATATGGTCAAAAATTGTCAAGAATTTGGAAAAATCGTCAAAAACTGTCGAAATTTTGAAAAAATGTTAATAATTGCCAAATATTTTCCAAAATTGTCAAAAATTTGGAAAAATGGTCAATAGTTGTCAAAATTTTTGAAAAATGGTCAAATTTTTCGAAAAATTGTCAAAAATTGTCAACATCTTGAAAAAATGGTCAATAATTATAAAAAACTGTCAAAGATGGTCAATAATTATTAAAAATTGTGAAATTTTTTGAAAAATGGTCAACATATTGAAAAATTGTCAAAAATGGTCAATAATTGTCAGAACCTGTCAAAAATTGTCAAAAATGGTCAATAATTGTTAAAATTTGGAAAAATGGTCTAGAATGGTCAAAATTTTGGAAAAATTGTCAAAAATGATCAATAATTGTCAAAACTGTCAAAATTGGTTAATAATTGTCAAAAATGATCAATAATTGTTAAAATTTGAAAAATTGTCAAAAATTTTGGAAAAATGGTTAATAATTGTCAAAAATTCTAACAATTTTTGAAAATGGACAAAAATTCACGAAAAATGGTCATTCTATTGTGCATAAGAAGCAAGCTTCTGTCGGCGGTCCGACGACCGCTCACCTTTTTTTTATAAATATGTTACGCGACTGGCATTAGTTTTAGACTGATTTTTGACCCAAAATATTGATGGATAGAGGGTGAGTCAAGAAATATTTAAAATAAAATTATTACTATCTCTTACTTTTCACTATACTCCAAAATTTTATAAAAAGCAACAAACGTGCTAAAATAGTAATAATCTGTATTTTTCATACAGGGTAAGTCAAAGAGTTGCATTTTTTGTGGCTATTCGAGCATGTATTTTTTATATTTCAAGCTTTATGGAAACTTCACTATGATCCATTCAAAACACTTGATCCCACGTTCATATACAGTGTGAGTCAAAAAATAAGCGATGGTAATTATTGCAAAAATACAATTTTTAAAAATTTCGTCTATTGAATTCTCTTATTTTTTGTTATTAATTTTAGTTTTGGTACTCAATGAAATTGTTGAATTCTCAAGAATCTATATTCATTCATTCATTTGGGTTGTGCTCAACAGCCCAGGCACTTGAACTGAATCTTTGTACCATTTCTCATGTTATCTACTTCCATTCCAGAAGTTTTGTGTCTTCTATAAAGGCCACTAGTTTGACTGGAGGGATTTTCAGTAGTTGTGATGGTTGTATTAATTCCTCTCCAAAGTGTTTCCGTCTAAGTACTTGTAAGTTCTCGCAGAATCAGAGTATGTGAGTAGGTGTTTCATCATCAAGTTCACATTTTCTGTACATAGGTTCACTAACTTTTCCCATTTAGTGCAGAGGTCTCCTCAGGGTGCGGTTTCCAGTCACCAGGTCGCTAACGTTTCCGCCGCCTGTCTCGAAGTATGCTAGGGTAGTGATTCCGAGGCGGGGGTAACGGCGAGTTTGAGGTGGGTTTGGTTGGTAGGCATCTCCTTGGGGATGAGTCCAACACTGTTTGGGTCCTGGACCCATTCGAACATGAGTTTCCCATCTCGGCCCGAAAAAAAAAAAAAAAAAAAAAAAAAGGTCGCTAACGTTTGAATGGGTAATTGCCGAACTGCAATTGTAGCAAACCTTCTGTTCCCAAAAATACCTAAATCAAAAGTTATTTTGCACTTTTATCATATCCAGTAAGATGAAAAATTGTTTGACTTTACAAAATTTTAATAAATGGGCGCAAAAAAACGAATCCGTTTTAAACAGTGGTTAATACTTTTTTTTTGAAAAAACACAGTCGATGAGGTTTTTCCAATCTAAATGACGTCTTCTATGTTATTATTTTCGTCTATTAACGCGAATCCCAAGAACATTTCGTAATAAACATTTTGTATAATTATATAGTATGAAAATTACCTAGTAAAACAAACAGTAAATTTTTAAATATATAGTAGTGGGTATTCTCAAAAACCAGTTCATAAATTTAAATTAGTACGAATAAATTAATTCTCTCGCGTGGTGTGTAATTTTTGTCTACGTCAGTTAGTTCCGAAATTGAGTCAAACTTAGGAAACCATTAATTATGAATAAAGCAGAAAAATATATAAAATTTGATATTGGGAATAACAATTAATTGACATTATTATCAATAAAATATCCACAGGAAATGAAACAAGTATTTACCGCAAACTAGTAATCGAATTTTCAATAAAATCATGCTAAAAGTGTAAAAATAGCGGAAGTAAAATTATTATAAAAACGTTTGCTTCTCTTTTATTCATTAAATGGGATTCTATCTTGGGAAAAAAGTGACAAAACATATAAACCCTGACTATGTTTAAATTAATGGGAATTTCCATGTGGAAATTCAAAAAGTATGTTGATGTATACGGAGTTTGAAAAAAACTGTTAGGTAACGGTGAATGTTACCTGACATTTAACAGTATCACTAGTTATAGAACCGATAATTTTCTGTAAAGCTTGACATTCATTTAACATAACTAATTGTTTAACATATAAGAAAATTAGTTTTTATTATTAATTGATATTGATATAAATCATTTTTTATAATATGGAAAGTATTAAATTTAAATAAGTTTATCGCATTTTATTGATACAAATCAGTTTTTTTCATTAAATTGCAATTGAATTGAATAATCAGAGTGGAAGCACCCATTAATATACTACCCGCTAAGGTGTATAATGAGCTATACAAAGAGTTGAAAATCGACCCCATAATGGGAATGCCATCAAAACAGTCATAACAGGCAAAGAGGCATGGAAGGAAGGACCTCCAATTAATGCAGAAATGCAAAAACCGAGGGAGGTGCTAGAGCAGGAAACTGTTTATTTTTTACCACGCAGAGATTATACAGTGTGTAAAAGATAATCGGAATAAATCCATTATTTCGGTTACTCTACATAATTTTATTTTATTCTATCTTGTGATCTTGAAAACGATAACATTTTTGAATAGAGAATGAAAAAACCTTTCAAACTATATATCACAAACCTATACCTCGCATTTAAAAAATTGGGGGTTGTGTACCTGTCATTCGAAGGGGATCGCATTTTCACGTTGAAGAATGTCAATTTATAATTTAAATTTGACGTGTTTCGGGGCTTTTTATAAATATGTACATTGTACAGTAACCGAAATAATAAATTTATTCCGTTCTACTCACTGCATATAGCCAAAGACAAGAGTCTTAGGCAAACATGTGACGATATTCCATGCAGAACTTGCAGCTATAAAGCACTGTGCAGGAGAGCTATTGAGGCAAGAGTTTGAAGAAAAGAACACTGCCATATACTCCGACAGCCAAACGGCTATAAAAGCAATCAGATAAATTCCAAACTTGTTTGGGACTGCTTGGAGACGCTACAAGAGCTGGGAGGCATAATAGATTGTCATTAGCCTGAGTGGCCTGGTACTCAGGTATTGAAGAGGCAGACTCACTATCCCGAGAAAGGGCACGATGTGCTCCCATTGGCCCAGAACCTTTCTGAGGCATAGCGAAAGCGCTGCAAAAAACAAATAGCAGTACTTGGATAAAAAAATCAGTCTCGAGAATGGTGGAACAGGTCGCCAAGAATGAGGCAGACCAAAGAGCTCATCAAAGAACCATCTACAAAATTCACGGAGTACCTACTGAGCCAGAATAGGAGAACAATTAGGATTCTGGTTGGGCTCCTAACAGGGCATTGTGGACTTACCAAACACATGAATAACATCGGTTTGATAGACACAACCATATGCAGGTTTTACTAAGAAGATGAGGAAACCTCTGCACATATACTGTGCTACTCGAAGGCCTGACTAGGCTGAGGTTTTCAGAGATAGGAAGGGAAAACCTCACCCTCCTAATATATGGAGGACCTAAGGTTTGGCTTTCGAAGTTGAAACATGCTGTTCAGATTGTTACGTTTTTCGTTTTCAAACTATTTTATTTAGTTAATTTTTGTGGCTCATTAGTCACTTCCTCCCAAATTTCTACTAAATTTCTAAACATGCCGTTTCCTTGTCGCATTAGCCACTCCAAAATAAAACATTCATTTTTATCAAATTCCCCTTCCATTTTTGTCTTTAGATATTCGTAATTTCAAATTGTCATTTGGAACTCTTTCTTTTCCTCTAACTACCACCTTAAAGGCAACAGTCTAATATGTATTATAATTTTTGTTGGTGAACAATTTTATATCGTCTGGTTGGTAAGTTAATTATTGTATTTTCCCTAGGTTATTTTCTAGTGTAGTGCTTACTGCTTATTTATGTTTATTGCTTATTTGCTAATTTGTATTTTTTGTATATTTAAGGAACAGAAAGAATAGAATAAAACAGAACACTGTTATGTTGTATTTAAACACGTGGAGTTCGCGTTTTGTATGCGTTAGCCTTTTTACCCGATTTGTTTTATTTATTCGTTCCTTCCCAAATAATTAATTCTGGTTCCTTATCCTTTTTTTCTCTTTTTTCCGCAGCTCTGCAGCCTGCAAGATTAAGGCAAGTTTAAGACAAGTTTAAGGCAAGTTTAAGGCAAGTTTAAGGCAAGTTTAAGACAAGTTTAAGGCAAGTTTAAGGCGAGTTTAAGGTAAGTTTACGGCGAGTTTAAGGCAAGTTTAAGGTAAGATTAAGGCAATTTCAAGCAACTTCAAGCCATATTTCGTTTCTGTTCCTGTGCCGTTCCTGTTCTTGTTCTCTGGAGCTATCGTCGCCTTCCGCTAAGAGCTGAAAACAACCCAACCCTTTAAGATAAGTTTCTTCGTCTTATCTTTATCGTGTATAAGATTTGAATTTGGCGTGTTGATTTTTATAACTGGTTATTCTCCAAGTTTGATTTTTGGAATGTTCAATTTATATGAATTTCTGAATAATTCAATAAATATTTATTATCTTCAACTTTTGTATTGATTATTCAATATTTATTCGGGGATAATTAGTTAAAATTTGTATTTTCAAGTTTTACAAGGTGTTTCCAGCTTTCCAGCTTTCCACCTTTTGCTTTCGTTTCGATTTAAAGTTGGTGGCGTCCAATTTAATATTAATTGCACACCCCATCCCAGTGATAGCATATAAAATAGTTTAATTGAAGCCGAATTCCACTCCCTGAGGTGGAGTTTAAGGTTACAAATTCATTTAAGTAATTCTAGTAATAAGAACTGATGGTCTAGACAAGGAACTCTAAAATAACCGGAGGGCATACAAAATAGATCTGCAAAGGTCGTAGTGGATGGGCTCTTAGAAGCAAATACGCCTCATATTTATCTTATCTTATTTATCTTACATATCTACTTTCTACAATCATTGCAAACATCTTATAACAACAAGAAACTCATAAATTTAAACTATCAGTAATTGATAAGACCAATTTAACCTATCTTCGTTTACACAATCTCCAATTTAATTCCCACTTATTTGGAATACTCAGTAACTATCCCATACCTCTTTAATCATGAAACAGTTCTCGCGGAATTTGTGGTACCTGATGAATCTCAAAAGAAAACACCTCAATTGGTTCAAATAATTTCTCTTCATCGAAGTTCATTATTTATGTTTAGCCACTGATTGGATCGATCCTTCTGAAGATATAGATTTTTTCTCTTTCAAACGTACCATCCATAGGGTAAGTCCAGTAGAGATGCCATCACTTTTGAAAAAGTCAAATAAAAAAATTGTTTTTCTACAGTGACTAATTGCTATATTCAAATGAAATCGAAAAGTCGACAAATGCCGAGGATTGTTACCTTACGCTCTAGCGCAAAAAATGAATCTTTTTCGCTCGCTTATTTAATCAAACCACGCCCTCCGAATTAACTCAATTGGTGAATAATTAACAATTTATCAGATTAAAAATCAAATAAAAATTATATGAAAATTGTCAAAAATTTTGATATATGGTCAATAATTGTCAAAAACTGTTAAAAATGGACAAGTTCTATCAAAAACTGTCAAAAATGGTCAAAAACTGTCAATAATTGTCGAAAATTTTTTAAAAAATTTGAAAAATGGTCAAAAATTTTCAAAAATTGTCAAAAATGGTCAATAATTGTCAAAAATGGTCGATAATTGTCAAAAGCTTCAAAAAAATTTTGAAAAATGGTCAAACATTTCCAAAAATTGTCAAAAATGATCAATTGTCAAAATTTTTTTGAAAAATGGTCAAAAATGGTCAATAATTGTCAAAAACTATCAAAAATTGTCAAAAATTGTCAAAAATTGTCAAAAACTGTCAAAAATTGTCAAAAACTATCAAAAATGGACAATTATTGTCAAAATTGGTCAATAATTGTCAAAAATTGTTAAAATTTTGAAAAATGGTCGATTAATGTCAAGAAATATCAAAAATATTGAATAATTTTGGAAAATTGTCAAAAATGACCAATAATTGTCAAAAACTATCGAAAATGGACAATTATTGTTAAAAATTGTCAAAGTTTTGAGAAATAGTTGATACTTGTCAAAAATTGTTAAAGTTTTTGGAATATGGTCAATAATTGTCAAAAATGGTCAAAAATTTGGAAAAAAGGTCTTAAATTTTGGAAAATTGTCAAAAACTATCAAAGATAGTTAAAAATTGTCAGTTATTTTTAAAAACTGTCAAAAATGGACAATTATTGTCAAAATTGGTCAATAATTGTCAAAAATTGTTAAAATTTCGAAAAATGGTCGATAATTGTCAAAAACTATCAAAAATGGTCAAAAATTGTCAAAAACTGTCAAAAATGGACAATTATTGTCAAAATTGGTCAATAATTGTCAGAAATTGTTAAAATTTTGAAAAATGGTCGATTATTGTCAAGAACTATCAAAAATAGTCAATAATTTTGAAAAATGGTCAAAAAATTTGGAAAATTGTCAAAAATGATCAATAATTGTCAAAAACTATCAAAAATGGACAATTATTGTTAAAAATTGTCAAAGTTTTGAAAAATAGTTGATAATTGTCAAAAATTTTAAAGTTTTTGGAATATGGTCAATAATTGTCAAACATGGTCAAAAACTTGGAAAAATGGTCCATAATTGTCAAAAATAAATAGTCAAAATTTTTGATAAATTGTTAAAATTTTTGAAAAATTGTCAAAAATGGCCAATAATTCTCAAAAACTATCAAAAACTGTCAAAAATGGACAATTATTGTTAAAAATTGCCAAGATTTTGAAAAATAGTTGATAATTGTCAAAAATTGTTAGTTTTTGAAAAATTGTCAAAAATTTTGAAATATGGTCAAAAATGGTCAATAATTGTCAAAAATGGTCGAAAATTTGGAAAAATGGCCCATAATTGTCAACAATTATCAATAATTATCAAATATGGAAAATAATTTTGAAAAATGGTCTAAAATTTTAAAAAAATTGTCAAAAATTGTCAAAAACTATCAAAAATGGTTAAAAATTGTCAATTATTGTTAAAAACTGTTAAAAATGGACAATTATTGTCCAAAATGGTTAAAAATTGTCATCATTTTGAAAAATGGTCAAAAAATATCAAAAATTTGGAAAAATGGTCACTAATTTTGAAAAACAGTCAAAATGGTCAATAATTGTTAAAATTTTGAAAAATGGTCAATAATAATTGTCAAAATTTTGAGAAATGGTCAATAATCGTCAAAAGTTGTCACTTTTTTGAAAAATAGTCAATCAATAATACGAAAATTGATTTAAACACGTAATTTATAAAATCGATTAATATTACTATAAAAATCGATTATAAGAAAATAATAATCGATTTATATAAAAATCGATTATTTTTTAACATCCCTAGTCAGTAGATCTTTTTAAGGTCAATCATGATGAATAGCGAAAATGACGATTATTCTAGCACTCCTATTATAACCTAAGATAATATAAAAAACTGTTTTAATTATTAAAAGGGCGACTGTAGAAAAATTTATCTGTATTTTTCGAGCGTAAAGTAAAATTGCCGCTTTCGGATGATCGCCGTGCTCCTCTCCGCGTCGCGCGGCAACATTCTTTCTCAAGCGGCAATCTGTTACTTTACGCTCTAAATACACAAATAACTATTTTCGTTATATTTTTTTAAAATTTATTAACAATAACACCAAAAACAACATAACTAAAAGATACATTAGCGTAAAAAATTGTAATTCTTATAGAAACAGGTACATTGTAATTTAAAAAAATAATTCATTTTGGCATCTCTCCCTTATTGTCTGGGTGAGATGCCTATCTACGGCATAAATATAACTATCTACTTTTTTATAATTAACAGCTTTCCACATGGCTGACAAATGTTTCTGAATCCAGTGCATCCCTCCTGATACTACCGGCTGCACTGGATGCACAGGAGCCAATCTTCTTTTTTCTTAGTTAGACTCCACAGCCCACACATTCGTCATTTTCATCTTTACCAAAGGAAAAGCTACTCTCGTATGTTGAAAAGTCATCTGAAGTATCATTTGAATCCCTTCTATTTATTTCTCCAAAGTAGGAGAAAAACCGAACCTCTGAAGCTCCTTTACATGAGCTTCGTCACCAAGCGTGCTTGCAGGACTCATTCTGCCTTTAGCTGCATCATTTTTTTCAATTCTTCTTTTTAAGGTTCTGTACCTACAGACACTGAGTTATTCAAACAACACACTGCTGGGTTTTCAGAAAACGACATCTCTTCCATTATGCTATATCTACCGGATTTACCCTATTATTATTTAATTCAATTCAATTGCAAGAACGATAAAAAGTAATCAATGTAAACTTTTTGTGTCACCTTTATCTAGTCAATTACCTTCTGAGTTGAAAAAAAAATATCGACCTAGTAGTTCGGAGAAAATTGAAATATAAAATGCAAAGTGACTAAGATTTTAATTTGAATGAAGCCTTGATTAAGTCCATTTTTGAAAGAGGAGATCTACCTCACTATAAATGAATAATAATTTTAATCGACTTTACTGTATAAGATGATAAATTCTTGCTGAACTTGATTTAGGTAATTATATTACCATACCGAATTTATAATTTCAATTAATTTATTCCATAATATGTTTCTTTTGAACATGTATCTTTAATAGCAAAGTGCTAAAAAGCTACAGAAAAAGCAGCTCAAAGCTTCCCAACTTTTTCACCATTACAACTTCCACGTTAAAATCTATAAATAATAGTCTTACAGCAATATCTGTGGCTGGATGTTCTCCCTAGAACTATCAAAACTACAGATGCTCGCTTATCTGTGCATAACGGGTGCGTTGAAAAGCAGCAGGGGTTTACTGGAGCCACTTGCCTGGAAAGGAACTCAGTAATCTGCTGGTCAAATAACCTTCGGAGAAGTGACTAACTCACTCTACCCTGAGGAAGCAAATGATTAGCATAGGGAGGAAACAGGAAGAGGAAGAATCAGCCTGACACAGTATATTCGAAAACGTACCACACACTCATTAGTCCTGGGACTAGGACTAGAGCGCCCTAGGGTGGATTTTTCCGGTTCAGGAAAGAGAGGAAGAGAAGTGGGGAGCTGTCAAGGTTTATTAGATAGTGGAGCATTGAACCAGATCTTACTTGCTAATTTCCAGTCAAGGCAGACTTTACCATAAAATGTATTTTTGAATTAAAGAATAATTTAATGATTTGTTTATTGTATTGGATCAATATAAAATTTAATAGAGGTGATTTATTAAACGTCCACCTAACATGTCAATCTATATTTTTAATGACGCATCTGAATCTATCTAGACGGTAGATAATCAATTAAATAGTTTATGGATATAGTGGTAGATTGAAGGAAGTAGATTAATATTGGCCAATAATTAGCAATTAGATATTGACCTTCGGCGGCTAGATTGAGGTCAATATCGTTATTATAGAAAAATGTTTAATTTAAATATATCTCGATTTAAATTTGTTGTTTGTTGATGGGACAAAATAAAATTATTCGAATTGATTTTGAATATTCAGGATAAATGGCAGCCTTTGGTTTATTTAGTGTTCTTATTATTAACATAAAAAAATGTTAACTATTTCCAGAAGGTAGTAGATAAATAGGTAGATTCTATGAGTTGACCATTTTATTTAATTAATCAGCCTCGAGATGGGAAACTCATGTTCGAATGGGTCCAGGACCCAAACAGTGTTGGACTCGTCCCCAAGGGGATGCCTACCAACCAAACCCACCTCAAACTCACCGTTACCCCGCCTCGGAATCACTACCCTAGCATACTTCGAGACGGGCGGCAGTCCCTCGCACATTCTCCGCTCACACCGTCGTCTTCTCCCTACTTTCACTCCTACCTCTCATGCCATATCGAGTCCTTCTCTCCCCCGAACCATGCTCTTTACTACGCCACTCACCTGCATCCATTCCTCCTCTCCCCTCAACTCTATCTCCACCATCTTCTCCCAGTACACCGCCTCCCCTAGTTTCCTATCCAACTTCTTCAGAACTTCCTCGTTCCTCCAGCATCTAAACACATCATCATCATCACTTCACATCTTTCGCACACTCCAGTCTCTCTTTTGCGAATCTTGTGAAGGTACCCTACCCTCGACCCATATCCAGTAAACACCACCTGTTCACTTCCCCGAATTTCCGGTCCATCCAATCTCTCCTATTCCCAATCGCTCCTTTTAGCGCGCTCTCATACTACTCCCACCTTCTCTCCATTTCCTCCTCCATCAATTCCTGCACTTCCTCTCTGGTCGCACCCCTCCAGCGTTTATTCCTGGTCCTAGTCATCACGTCCAATTGGTTGGACCTTGCCGCTGCTGACAGTCCACCCACTATCCTGTACGCCTGTACCATCCTCAGCAGTATTCCTCTCTGCACCAGCAGGAGGGGCCTAGCCCTCGCATTCACCCCCGCTCTTTCACCCCACACCTCCGCACCGTACAGCATACTCTGCTCTACCGTCCTACCAATTACCCATCTCTTCCACTCTCTCGGCCCTTTCACATCACACATCAATCTCCACAGCCATGCCGCCCTCACTTTCCCCTTCTCTGACGCCTTCAACATATGAGTTTTGAAGGATAATTGGCTATCCAACCACACCCCTAGGTATTTAACAGACTCCTCCATACGAATTCTCCTTCCCGTCACCCCCACTTCCCTCGTCTTGCTCCGTCCCTTCACTAGCAACCCCACCGTCTTATCTTTCGCCAGTTCCTGTCTGCACCGCTCTATCTTCCTACACATTCTCTCCTGCTTTCTTTCTATCTCCGCCTCTCCCTTTACCGTACATACCAGACACACATCGTCCGCATACACCGTAAACTCACATCCCTCTTCACATACTATACCACAAAACTCATCAAACACATACTTCCAGATCGTCGGTCCAAGTACCGAGCCCTGGAGCACTCCAGCCTCCGTCTCATACCTCCTCCCTCTAGAGTCTACTATCACACGCCCCGTCAGGTAGTCCTCCACCAGGTTAACCAGCCCCTGCTCCACTCCAAGCCTCAGCAACGCGCTCAGCACTGCCCGTTTACTGACACTGTTGAACACGTTCCCAACGTCGAAGAACCGGAGTAGGGCCATTTTCTTGTTCCTTCAGCTGCCCTCCCTAGCTCTTTCCACCAAGCCCATCATCCTGCACAGTACCGAGATGCAAGATTTCCCCTTCGTAAACCTGTGCTGAATTACCCTAAAACCCCGTCTAGAACATGGAGGCTATACAGTCTAGAACATGCAATCGCACATTCTCCAGGTATGGAGTGTGTTCTACATTCTCCTTTGAGTAACAAAAGCTGCACTAACCTTAAGACTTAACCAATCGGTCAAATTTGATCTATTGGTGACCATAGCTTGAACTATTGAGTGGTCATCGAGAATGTACTACATTTATAACCTTTAGACTTTTGATATAATTCCCACAAAGATGAATAAGACCACTACCAATAAATTATTCATTAATTATTATTTTATTACCTTTTTGGTTAAATTTCCTAGCAATTACAAATAATTGTACATATTATTACGACAGGTGGTTGAAATAATTTACAAATTGCTCTTAAGTAAATTTCTGCGTGTAAAAATAATTTTCCATCGATAATTGTTTGGAATATACAGGGTGTACCAATTTTACGACAAAGTTCGGTATATGGGTTATTTTAAGAGATATCAAAAAATTTTATTGAGACAATTAGTAGATGTATTTAAGGTGCATATTTTGAAATTATCTGGAACTATACAGAGTGTTGAATCTCTACGTTACAAACCAACAATATGCTTTTTTAAATGGGAACCCCTGTATATTATGCTGAATTCGGATTGCCCACATTTTTTTGAAGCTTTTAATATGATGTTTTGCTACGTTATACAAAGTCCTTTAAAAGGTATGGACACTTTTATGTGAAAATCGTAGGTAAATCAACGCTATGTAATTTATTACAAAATAACTCTGTTTTTATTAACTTTGGGTATAGGGAATGCTTAACAAACATAAAAGATACACAAACAAAGATTCTATTTGTGCTATAAAATACAGGGTGTACCATATGAAAGAAGAAAGAAAATTAAAGGTTCGAGTTTCCGTCCACCCTTTATACAAAAGAGAAAATAATTAGAATTTTTCGAATACGGAGATATTGCATCATATTAGGAATCTCTGTTAGGGAAAATAATAATTTTTTCTTCAACGTACAGTAAGCTACAGAACGATGAATTACTTACATAAAAGTGTCCATACCTTTTAAAGGACCCTGTATAACGTAGCGAAGACTCATATCAAAAGCGTCAATAAAATGTGAGCAATCCGAATTCAGCATAATATACGGGGGTTCCCATGTAAAAAATCATATGTTTGGTTTGTAACGGAGTTATTCAACGCTCTGTATAGTTCAAAATATGTACGTTAAAGACATCTACCAATTTTCCTGATAGCATTTTTCGATATCTCTTAAAATAACCCATATACCGAACTTTGTCGTAAGATTGGTACACCCTGTATAATAAAATTTTAATTTCCAATAAAAAATATATTATAAAAATCTAGTTTATTATCCATATTTTAATTAACCAGCATGGTCTTCCTAATACTATTTAAAAATCTATTTTAACTACAAATCTTACTATATACAGTGCTGGTCAAAAGTATCATAAATAAACCACTAGTATATTTTCAAATTCAATTAAATAGGTTAGTAAAACACAGAAAAAACCTATGGGAGCAAGATCCAGTGACTTAGCTGACCATTAAATTTATTGTGCAATGCTATAAGATACCTACTGCTTTTTTTCTAGCTCCATATGCAAAATATAAAAGACAACCCTCGTATCTACAGAAATGTGTCACCTTTTGAGTATCTTCGAATTCGACAAATAAAAAATTTCTCTGGGTATTTTGACGTTCAAGAGTGGAAATCGTGACGTGATAAACATCTTAACATCATTAAAACTGGTAGGTACTTACTGTAATACCCGACAAGTAAACGGTGAACAGTACTCGGGAAATACCCACCTGTTAGAAAAAATGATCAATGAGAAAAACAGTGGCCCTTCTTTAACTGACCTCAAAAAAAATCACGCTTGTTATTTTTTTTTAATCGGTTTCCATTTATTCAGTCTTATTGAATATAATTAATCACAAACTACTGACAAAATTTGAATAAAATACGCTTTGTGGTTTTATATAAAATTTTAGTAATATGGAAAAAGGAAACCACAGTTAATATTTTTTTCATAGAAGAGTTCTCCGAAAAGTGGGTGGAACTATTTTCCTATATCTATATAGTTGTGGTTAACGTTTTTATATTTTAATGAGAATTATTCAAAGATTCACTACAAAAAATTTAATTATTCATAATTTTGTTAACGTGAGCAAGCACATTATTTCTAATCCAGCCAAACACAAACTACAGATACTAGATGTGGCTTTATGTCAATCTAACCTAATTTACTTTTATTCAAAAGTTTCTTTTGAGCAAGGTAGTGCCCTTTGAAGATGACGCTTTTAGGTCAGTTTTTTAAACGTAAACTAATGATTTTAAGTACCCAGTCCCAAAAACAAAATTCGCATGGATTAAAATCAATTTACTCACCCTCCTCGTCCAATCCATCGACTTACATACGTGGTGTCAAGATATTGACGATTTACTCGGCTAAAATGAGCAGGACACTGCAAAATTTATGATTAATGTAAGATAGTTGATAGGAGAGTCTCTGAAAAATTATATATGAAAATCCACTAATTAAAATCCGTATATTTCGAAAATCCACATAAAAATTTCCTAAAGTATTTAATGGGAATTTTTTGGAAAATATTTACTCTTCACTTTCGGATAACTCTGTATGAAAAATATCATAGATACGATTCTCTTGATTTTTTTTCCAAATTTATTTATTTTCTGAGAGTATGGATTTCAAATTTCAGTCCAAAATTCCCATTATTAAGGACTATACGATTTTTTGACTTAGAGCGTGTAATTTGATGCAGTATCGCGAACTTATAATTTCAAATTTCGAATGTTCAAAATCAGTACTATATCCTTTCCGACATTTTTGGGTATGGAAATCTACTAATTCCGAAAATCCACATAAAAATTTCCCAGTTTCTAATAAGAATTTTTAATTTTTTTAAAAATATTTATTCTTCTCTTTTGGATAACCCTGTATACAAAATATCATAGATACGATTCTTTTGATTTTTTCCGAATTGATTTATTATCTGAGAGTATGGATTTCAAATTTCAGTCCAAAATTCCCATTATTAAGGACTCTACGATGTTTTTACTTAGAGCGTGTAATTTGATGCAGTATCGCGAACTTATAATTTCAATTTTCGAATGTTCAGAATCAGTACTATATCCTTTCCGACCTCTTTGGGTATGGAAATCCACTAATTCCGAAAATCCACATAAAAATTTCCCAGTTTTTAATAAAAATTTTTAATTTTTTTGAAAATATTTATTCTTCTCTTTTGGATAACCGTGTATACAAAATATCATAGATACGATTTTCTTGATTTTTTTCCAAATTGATTTATCATCTGAGGGTATGGATTTCAAATTTCAGTCCAAAATTCCCATTATTAAGGACTCTACGATTTTTTGACTTAGAGCGTGTAATTTGATGCAGTATCGCGGAACTTATAATTTCAATTTTCGAATGTTCAAAATCAGTACTATATCGTTTCCGACCTTTTTGGGTATGAAAATCTAGTAATTTCGAAAATCCACATAAAAATTTCCCAGTTTTTAATAAGAATTTTTAATTTTTTTGAAAATATTTATTCTTCTCGTTTGGATAACCCTGTATACAAAATATCATAGATACGATTCTTTTGATTTTTTTCCAAATTGATTTATTATCTGACAGTATGGATTTCAAATTTCAGTCCAAAATTCCCATTATTAAGGACTCTGCGATTTTTTGACTTAAAGCGTGTAATTTGATGCAGTATCGCGAACTTATAATTTCAATTTTCGAATGTTCAAAATCAGTACTATATCCTTTCCGACCTTTTTGGGAATGAAAATCTACTAATTTCGAAAATCCACATAAAAATTTCCCAGTTTTTAATAAGAATTTTTAATTTTTTGGAAAATATTTATTCTTCTTTTTGGATATCCCTGTATACAAAATATCATAGATACGATTCTTTTGATTTTTTTTCAAATTGATTTATTATCTGAGAGTATGGATTTCAAATTTCAGTCCAAAATTCCCATTATTAAGGACTCTACGATTTTTTGACTTAAAGCGTGTAATTTGATGCAGTATCGCGAACTTATAATTTCAATTTTCGAATGTTCAAAATCAGTACTATATCCTTTCCGACCTCTTTGGGTATGGAAATCTACTAATTTCGCAAATCCACATAAAAATTTCCCAGTTTTTAATAAGAATTTTTAATTTTTTTGAAAATATTTTTTCTTCTCTTTTGGATAACCTTGTATACAAAATATCATAGATACGATTCTTTTGATTTTTTTCCAAATTGATTTATTATCTGAGAGTATAGATTTCAAATTTCAGTCCAAAATTCCCATTATTAAGGACTCTACGATTTTTTGACATAGAGCGTGTAATTTGTTGCAGTATCGCGAACTTATAATTTCAATTTTCGAATGTTCAAAATCAGTACTATATCGTTTCCGACCTCTTTGGGTATGGAAATCCACTAATTCCGAAAATCCACATAAAAATTTCCCAGTTTTTAATAAAAATTTTTAATTTTTTTGAAAATATTTATTCTTCTCTTTTGGATAACCGTGTATACAAAATATCATAGATACGATTTTCTTGATTTTTTTCCAAATTGATTTATCATCTGAGGGTATAGATTTCAAATTTCAGTCCAAAATTCCCATTATTAAGGACTCTACGATTTTTTGACATAGAGCGTGTAATTTGTTGCAGTATCGCGAACTTATAATTTCAATTTTCGAATGTTCAAAATCAGTACTATATCGTTTCCGACCTCTTTGGGTATGGAAATCCACTAATTCCGAAAATCCACATAAAAATTTCCCAGTTTTTAATAAAAATTTTTAATTTTTTTGAAAATATTTATTCTTCTCTTTTGGATAACCGTGTATACAAAATATCATAGATACGATTTTCTTGATTTTTTTCCAAATTGATTTATCATCTGAGGGTATGGATTTCAAATTTCAGTCCAAAATTCCCATTATTAAGGACTCTACGATTTTTTGACTTAGAGCGTGTAATTTGATGCAGTATCGCGGAACTTATAATTTCAATTTTCGAATGTTCAAAATCAGTACTATATCGTTTCCGACCTTTTTGGGTATGAAAATCTACTAATTTCGAAAATCCACATAAAAATTTCCCAGTTTTTAATAAGAATTTTTAATTTTTTTGAAAATATTTATTCTTCTCGTTTGGATAACCCTGTATACAAAATATCATAGATACGATTCTTTTGATTTTTTTCCAAATTGATTTATTATCTGACAGTATGGATTTCAAATTTCAGTCCAAAATTCCCATTATTAAGGACTCTGCGATTTTTTGACTTAAAGCGTGTAATTTGATGCAGTATCGCGAACTTATAATTTCAATTTTCGAATGTTCAAAATCAGTACTATATCCTTTCCGACCTTTTTGGGAATGAAAATCTACTAATTTCGAAAATCCACATAAAAATTTCCCAGTTTTTAATAAGAATTTTTAATTTTTTGGAAAATATTTATTCTTCTTTTTGGATATCCCTGTATACAAAATATCATAGATACGATTCTTTTGATTTTTTTTCAAATTGATTTATTATCTGAGAGTATGGATTTCAAATTTCAGTCCAAAATTCCCATTATTAAGGACTCTACGATTTTTTGACTTAAAGCGTGTAATTTGATGCAGTATCGCGAACTTATAATTTCAATTTTCGAATGTTCAAAATCAGTACTATATCCTTTCCGACCTCTTTGGGTATGGAAATCTACTAATTTCGCAAATCCACATAAAAATTTCCCAGTTTTTAATAAGAATTTTTAATTTTTTTGAAAATATTTTTTCTTCTCTTTTGGATAACCTTGTATACAAAATATCATAGATACGATTCTTTTGATTTTTTTCCAAATTGATTTATTATCTGAGAGTATAGATTTCAAATTTCAGTCCAAAATTCCCATTATTAAGGACTCTACGATTTTTTGACATAGAGCGTGTAATTTGTTGCAGTATCGCGAACTTATAATTTCAATTTTCGAATGTTCAAAATCAGTACTATATTCTTTCCGACATTTTTGGGTATGGAAATCTACTAATTCCGAAAATCCACATAAAAATTTCCCAGTTTCTAATAAGAATTTTTAATTTTTTTAAAAATATTTATTCTTCTCTTTTGGATAACCCTGTATACAAAATATCATAGATACGATTCTCTTGATTTTTTTCCAAATTGATTTATTATCTGAGAGTATGGATTTCGAATTTCAGTCCAAAGTTCCCATTATTATGGACTCTACGATTTTTTGACTTAGAGCGTGTAATTTGATGCAGTATCGCGAACTTATAATTTCAATTTTCGAATGTTCAAAATCAGTACTATATTCTTTCCGACATTTTTGGGTATGGAAATCTACTAATTCCTAAAAAAAATTCCCAGTCTTTAATAAGAATTTTTAATTTTTTTGAAAATATTTATTCGTCTTTTTGGATAACCCTGTATACAAAATATCATAGATACGATTCTTTTGATTTTTTTCCGAATTGATTTATTGTCTGAGAGTATGGATTTCAAATTTCAGTCCAAAATTCCCATTATTAAGCACTCTACGATTTTTTTACTTAGAGCGTGTAATTTGATGCAGTATCGCGAACTTATAATTTAAATTTTCGAATTTTCAAAATCAGTACTATATCCTTTCCGACATTTTTGGGTATGGAAATCCACTAATTTCGAAAATCCACATAAAAATTTCCCAGTCTTTGATAAGAATTTTAAATTTTTTTGAAAATGTTTGTTCTTCTCTTTTGGATAACTTGTATACAAAATATCATAGATAAGATTCTCTTGATTTTTTTCCGAATTGATTTATTATCTGAGAGTATGGATTTCAAATTTCAGTCCAAAATTCCCATTATTAAGGACTCTACGATTTTTTGACTTAGAGCGTGTAATTTGATGCAGTATCGCGAACTTATAATTTCAATTTTCGAATGTTCAAAATCAGTACTATATTCTTTCCGACATTTTTGGGTATGGAAATCTACTAATTCCTAAAAAAATTTCCCAGTCTTTAATAAGAATTTTTAATTTTTTTGAAAATATTTATTCTTCTCTTTTGGATAACCCTGTATACAAAATATCATAGATACGATTCTTTTGATTTTTTTCCGAATTGATTTATTATCTGAGAGTATGGATTTCAAATTTCAGTCCAAAATTCCCATTATTAAGGACTCTACGATTTTTTTACTTAGAGCGTGTAATTTGATGCAGTATCGCGAACTTATAATTTAAATTTTCGAATTTTCAAAATCAGTACTATATCCTTTCCGACATTTTTGGGTATGGAAATCCACTAATTCCGAAAATCCACATAAAAATTTCCCAGTCTTTGATAAGAATTTTAAATTTTTTTGAAAATATTTATTCTTCTCTTTTGGTTAACCTTGTATACAAAATATCATAGATACGATTCTCTTGATTTTTTTCCGAATTGATTTATTATCTGAGAGTATGGATTTCAAATTTCAGTCCAAAATTCCCATTATTATGGACTCTACGATTTTTTGACTTAGAGCGTGTAATTTGATGCAGTATCGCGAACTTATAATTTCAATTTTCGAATGTTCAAAATCAGTACTATATTCTTTCCGACATTTTTGGGTATGGAAATCTACTAATTCCTAAAAAAATTTCCCAGTCTTTAATAAGAATTTTTAATTTTTTTGAAAATATTTATTCTTCTCTTTTGGATAACCTTGTATACAAAATATCATAGATACGATTCTCTTGATTTTTTTCCAAATTGATTTATTATCTGAGAGTATGGATTTCAAATTTCAGTCCAAAATTCCCATTATTAAGGACTCTGCGATTTTTTGACTTAAAGCGTGTAATTTGATGCAGTATCGCGAACTTATAATTTCAATTTTCGAATGTTCAAAATCAGTACTATATCCTTTCCGACATTTTTGGGTATGGAAATCTACTAATTCCGAAAATCCAAATAAAAATTTTCCAGTTTTTAATAAGAATTTTTAATTTTTTTGAAAATATTTATTCTTCTCTTTTGGATAACCCTGTATACAAAATATCATAGATACGATTCTCTTGATTTTTTCCAAATTGAATTATTATCTGAGAGTATGGATTTCGAATTTCAGTCCAAAATTCCCATTATTATGGACTCTACGATTTTTTGACTTAGAGCGTGTAATTTGATGCAGTATCGCGAACTTATAATTTCAATTTTCGAATGATCAAAATCAGTACTATATTCTTTCCGACATTTTTGGGTATGGAAATCTACTAATTCCTAAAAAAATTTCCCAGTCTTTAATAAGAATTTTTAATTTTTTTGAAAATATTTATTCTTCTCTTTTGGATAACCCTGTATACAAAATATCATAGATACGATTCTCTCGATTTTTTTCCAAACTGATTTATTATCTGGGAGTATGGATTTCAAATTTCAGTCCAAAATTCCCATTATTATGGACTCTACGATTTTTTGACGAGAAACTTAACTGATAAGTACTGATAAAAATTAAAGATGTTTTATCATTTTAAACATTGATTTGGAATGTTGTTAAATTGTTCATTTAAAAAAAATATACAAAAACAAACAATAAGCATTTATTATTCACGAGGTCTCCTGATTGACTAATAACCTGCTACTGGTAATAAGTTCGCCGAATGCAAATATCTACACATAATGTTCCGTTGTGCGTCAAACAATTTTTATAATTCAAAAATTTCCTACTGCTTGTTTAAAAATAGGCAAAAACCTGGGGATTTACGCTTTGACAATTACTCTGCAATATCTCGGATACTTTTTCTTTCGGAAGTTGGGAATTCCTTTAATAAATCAAGGTGTATTCAACGTATTCTCAGAATCCATTCTTCAGTTTCTTGTTTGTGTGTGGTCGAATAAAAAAGAAACAGCTTTTTAGTGCATTAAAAGCTTTTTTTTAACTACCTGAGACATTTTTGTATGTAAATATTACACTGGTCGACATCCAAATTGCTTTTTACATGTAAATGTCCTATAAATATACAGTGAACCGGATTTCATAAAAATAATATCCTCTTTGACCTCTCGGCTCTATCATACATTCGTTAATCCATGTTCGGCGAATTTTGGGTAACACCAGCCCTGAAGAGAGAAGTTTCTCTTTTCTTGTCCAGGAGGATGCATGAATTAAATAATCAAGCCTAGGTGCTAGGTGCAACTAGGAATGGAGAACTATCGAGAGTCCCGAATATCGATATTTATCGATAGTGCTATTTTTACAATCGATTATTATCGATAGTTTTACAATCGTTAACATCATTCTACGATTTTTGTCAAAATGCTGAAAATATATAGTAAAATTAATACCTATTTAGAGGTACCAGCCGTTTTAGTAACTTAACGTATGCGGCTTCTTGAACAATCTGAACCCGCATGAAAAAAATTAGGTTATGACCTTTGTCATGTCAAATGCTTGACATATTTCTTATTGCATTGGCGTAGTGACTTGAAATTTCATATTATCAGTGGCGGTTTGTAATAATACAAATTAATTTTATGAAATTCATAAAATTCTAAAGATGTTGACATAATAAAAGAATATAAAAGAAGCGCACTAATTTTAAAAACATTGTTTTATTAACTAGATACATAGTTTTCTTAAAAAAATATGGCAATCCAGAGTTCGATTAAGTACAAATTCTATATTTAAAAAAAATGACAACGTGATCTTCAAGGCAAAGTTTAATTAGTTTCTAAATCAGAATAACTTTCGGAAAGTGATAGTTCATCATCGGATTCATTGGATACAGAGATCACCATAGATTCGATGTTTAGTAGGTCCAGTTTGTTTTCTACTTCCCATGCTTCAGAAATAATTTTCTCTGTATGATTTATGTAATTCTGCCAGTGTTGCTCCGGTACATTTTTTACAACGTCATTCCATACTTTTAAGACTTCAGTAGGTGACCTTGCAGTTTTCGTAATAGCTTGGTCATAATGCCTTTTAGTTTCTGACCATACCATTTCGATGGCATTAAAATGGCAATGATAGGTTGGTAGCCTGAGAACACAATGACCATGCTCGGCAGCGTATTTGTCTAAATGATAATTTTTTTCTGGCAAAACTTGCTTTTCAATTATATTCCAAACAGCATCCTTTAAAATGTGATCTGGAAAAGAAATATTCTTTTTTTTGAGCCATTCTAACATGCGTGTTTTACTCCAACTTTTTCTTGGGATTTCTTCATCCAGGCGACTGTGATACGATGCGTTATCCATTATAATTAACGATGGTTCTTCCAAGTTTACAATTAGTTGCTGTTTAAACCAATTTTCAAAATTTTCGGTGTTCATGTTATCATGGTAATCGCCTGTTTTTTTATTGCATTTAAAAATAAGCGATGCATTTGCCACAAAACCTTTTTTATTACCGGCATGAACAATTACATATCGTGTCCCACTTCCAGTTATTTTTAAATCACTGTGTTTAGTACCATCTTGCCACATTCTTCTGTCCCCGCTTTTACTAAAAACCCATGTCTCATCCAGAAAAACAGGTGTAAAGAGCTTTTCGCTTTTAGCAGCATGGTATTTGTTCAAAAATAATCTGACTGCAGGCATTTCCAATAAATGTTTTCTTCCATCCTGTTTTTTGAAATGAAAACCCATTTTTTTAATTCCCAAATATAACGAACCTTTGGAAATCTTAGTTTCTGGAGACTCTTCGATAAATTGCCGTAAAATAGTTTCTACTGTGATTTTATCCTTTCGCGCATACATTTTATAAATTACTTCCCTCAAACAATGCAGGGTATTTTTTGTAATTCGGGTTTTGCTCCGGGAAACGCTTATACATAAATACGCATAGATATTTATTTCAAAACAACGTATCAACTTTGACAAAAACTGTAAAAAATGGTCGGTAATTGTCAAAAATGGTCAATAATTGTCAAAAACCGTCAAAAATGGTCACAAATTGTCAAAAATTGTCAAAATTTTGAAAAATGTTCAATAATTGTCAAAAACTGTCAAAAATGGTCGATAATTTTGAAAAATAGTCAAAAATTTTGAAAAATGGTCAATAATTGTCAAAAATTCTTAATAATTGGCAAAAACTCTCTGAAATGGTCAATAATTTTGAAAGATGGCCAAAAACTTTGAAAAATTGTCAAAAATGGTCAATTATTGTCAAAACCTGTCAAAAATGGTCAATAATTGTCAAAAATGGTCTATAATTGTCAAAATTTTGAAAAATTGTTAAAAATGGTCAATAACTGTCAAAAATTGTTAAAAATGGTCAATAACTGTCAAAAATTGTCAAAAATTTTTAAAAATGGCCAATGATTGTCAAAAACTGTAAAAAATGGACAATAATTGTCAAAAATTATCAAAAATTATTAAAAATGGTCAATAATTGTTAATTATTGTCAAAAACTGTAAATAATTGTCAGAATTTTAAAAAATGGTCAAAAAAGGTCAATAATTGTCAAAAACTGTCAAAAAAGGTCAATAATTGTAAAAATTTTGAAAAATCGACAATAATTTTGAAAAATGGCCAAAAAGGTCAATAATTGTCAAAAACTGCCAAAAATGGTCAATAATTGTCAAAAATTGTCAGTAATTGTCATAAACTGAAAAATAAATGGCGGATTTTTATTACTTTTAATAGCCATTTTCTGTTCCAAAAGTGAATTTTTTTCTTTTTAAATGTTCTATGAGCAATGGGGGGCTTTAAGAAAAAATAGCGTTACAAAATTCCGATTGTCGCGAACCTTACCGAATCCGTCTTAGATTCTGACAGTTTAAAATAATGTTTGTACTCACACGCAATACACTCTCTCTGTCTCCCGTCTTTCTCTCTTTCTCTTCCTTCTCTCTCGCTCTCCCATCTCTCTCCCATCTCTCTCTCTCTCTCTCTCTCTCTCTCTTCCTCTCTCTCCCTCCCATCTCTTTCTCTCTCCCACCTCTCTCTCTCATATATCTCTCTCCCTATTTCTTCAATCCCTCTCTCTCATCTTTGTTTCTGTCTCTCCCATCTTTCTCTCCCTCTCCCATCTCTCTCTCTCTCATATTTCTTTCTCTGTCCCATCTTTCTCTCTCTCTCCCATCCCTTTCTCTCCCATCCCTTTCTCTCCCATCTCTCTCTTTCCTATCTCTCTTTTTCACTCTCTCTCTCTTCTCTCTCTGTCCCATTTTTTGATCGCATATTTATGTTCTTCACCTAAATATCTCAACTATCGATAGTAACGAAAACTATCGATTTTTTTTCGATAGACAAAAATATCGATAGTTAATAATAATAACAATTTAATAGAAAAAATGAATAAAAAGATTTCAGTTCTTAGAATTTTGTTTTTTAAACATCAAAGTCGCGCGTAAAATGACTAATTAGTATATTCAAATGAAATCGTAAAGTCGACAAACTTCGAGGATTGTTACTTTACGCTCTAGCGCAAAAAAGGAATCTATTTTTCGCTCGCTTATTTCATCAAACCACGCCCTCCGAATCAACTCAATTGGTGAATATTTAACAATCTATCAGATTAAAAATCAAATAAGATTATATGAAAATTGTCAAAAATTGTCAAAAAGTGTCAAAAATTGTCAAAAATTGTCAAAAAGTGTCAAAAATTGTCAAAAATTGTCAAAAATTGTCAAAAATTGTCAAAAATTGTCAAAAATTGTCAAAAATTGTCAAAAATTTCAAAAATTGTCAAAAATTGTCAATTATTGTCAAAAACTGTTGAAAGCGGGACAATTTTTGACAAAAACTGTCAAAAATTGTCAATAATTGTTAAAAACTATCAAAAATGGTCAAAAATTTTGAAAAATGGTCAAAAATGGAGAATTATTGTTGAAAAATAGTTGATAATTCTCAAAAATTGTTAAAGTTTTTGAAATATGGTCAAAAATGGTCAAAAATTAGGAAAAGTGGTCCATAATTGTCAACAATGTTGACAATTATGATTGGCAATTCTTTTATTGTGTGTGTTCTATGTTCAATGGGATCTGCCAAGACTGCCATCTGTCAGAAAGGGAACATTCTGGAAGTTAAGTTGTAATCTAAAAACGTTTTTGTTGTACTTTTTGTGCTATTCAAAGTTAAAAATACATTGTATAACAAGCAAATACTGTTTCACTAAGCCATAAAAACATAAAAACAACAAACAATTGTCAATAATTATCAAAAATGGTCAAAAACAATCAAAAATGGTTAAAAAGTGTCAATTATTTTTAAAAACTGTCAAAAATGGACAATTATTGTCAAAAATTGTTAAAATTTTGAAAAATAGTTGATAATTTTCAAAAATTGTTAAAGTTTTTGAAAAATTGTCAAAAATTTTGAAATATGGTCAAAAACGGTCAATAATGGTCAAAAATGGTAAAAAATTTGGAAAAATGGTCCATAATTGTCAACAATTATCAAAAATTATCAAAAATGGTCAATAATTCTGAAAAATGGTGTAAAATTTTGAAAAATTGTTAAAAACGGTCAAAAACTATCAAAAATGGTTGAAAATTGTCAATTATTTTTAAAAACTGTCAAAAATGGACAATTATTGTCGAAACTGGTCAATAATTGTCAAAATTGGTCAATAATGGTCAATAATTGTTAAAATTTTGAAAAATGGTCGATAATTGTCAAAAACTATCAAAAATGGTCAATAATTTTGAAAAGTGGTCAAAAATTTTGAAAAATGGTCACCATTTTTGATAGTTTTTGACAATTATCGACCATTTTTCAAAATTTTAACAATTTTTGACCAATTTTGACAATAATTGTCCATTTTTCACAGTTTTGAAAAATAATTGACAATTTTTAACCATTTTTGATAGTTTTTGTCCATTTTTGACAATTTTTCAAAATTTTAGACCATTTTGAAAATGATTGACCATTTTTGATAATTATTGACAATTGTTGACAATTAAGGACCATTTCTCCAAATTTTTGACCATTTTTGACAATTATTGACCATTTTTGATAGTTTTTGACAATTATCGACCATTTTTCAAAATTTTAACAATTATTGACAATTATTGACAATTATTGACAATTATTGACAATTATTGACAATTATTGACAATTTTTGACAATTATTGACCATTTTTGACAGGTTTTGACAAAAATTGTCCATTTTTAACAGTTTTTGACAATCATTGGCAAGTTTTGACAATTTTTCAAAATTTTAGACCATTTTTCAAAATGATTGACCATTTTTGATAATTATTGACAATTGTTGACAATTAAGGACCATTTCTCCAAATTTTTGACCATTGTTGACAATTATTGACCATTTTTGTTAGTTTTTGACAATTATCGACTATTTTTCAAAATTTTAACAATTATTGACAATTTTTGACAATTATTGACCATTTTTGACAGGTTTTGACAAAAATTGTCCATTTTTAACAGTTTTTGACAATAATTGGCAATTTTTGACAATTTTTGACAATTATTAATAAATAAATAAATAAATATGGTCAAAACCGGTCAATCATTGTCAAAAAGGGTAAAAAATTTGGAAAAATGGTCGATAATTGTCAACAGTTATCAAACATGGTCAAAAATTTTGAAAAATGGTCAAAAATTTTGAAAACGTCTAAAATTTTGAAATATTGTCAAAAATGGTCAAAAACTATCAAAAATGGTTAAAAACTGTCAATCATTGTTAAAAACTGTTAAAAATGGACAATTATTGTCAAAAACTGTCAAAAATGGTGAAAAATTGTCAAAAATGATTATTTTTTAACATCCCTAGTCAGTAGATCTTTTTAAGGTTAATCATGATGAATAGCGAAAATGACGATTATTCTAGCACTCCTATTATAACCTAAGATAATATAAAAAAATGTTTTAATTATTAAAAGGGCGACTGTAGAAAAAAATATGTGTGTTTTTCGAGCTTAAAGTAAGATTGCCGCTTTCGAATAATCGCCGCGCTCCGCTCCGCGTCGCGCGGCAACATTCTTTCCCAAGCGACAATCTCATACTTTACGCTCTAAATACACAAATAACTATTTCAGACAAAAATTTTTTACGTTTGAGAGATTATGTAGCGTAAATGGATACGACCTTGAAATCGAAATTAGGAACTTGAACTTTGAATAAATAATTGCAAAATATAATTTTTTAAGTATAGTTTATTAATTGTTTTTTAATTTTATATAAAACATCCATTAAAGGAGATATTTAAACTCAACAGGGATTTTCCACGTAATATTTTCGTCAATAGTACTTTTTAGTGTTGTCATGTAGAATTTCCCAGTCTCGAAATCTCATTATGACGCAAATCATATAAATCTCTGTGACCCATAATATAGTAAATAAATTGGACTCGATATTTAAATACCTTAGTTTTTGTTGGTTTGCGGTAAAGATTTCTTTCATTTCCGGTAGATACTTTATTGATAAGAATATATAAAAATGGTAGAGACTTGTTTTATTAACAACATTTCCGAAATAAGCGAAAAAGTGCTTTCCTTAAAGAATCTTCACTGGAAATTTGACAATTTTTTGCAGTCTTAAGCTTTGTCTAGTTGTCAGAGACAAAAATTAATAGAATAATTTTATTCCTGATAACGGCAACTGGAACGCTACCGAAACCTAGAAAGGAAAAATATTTGAAAAAAAGATTGTGGACGTACAGAAGATGGAAAAAAGTATTGCAAATTTTGACGTATGACATATCCAATTGAAGAGCTTGATGCGAGGATTTTGAATATATTTTTTTAATAATTTTAAAATAAATTGTTGATAAAATTGAATGTTTTAGACATTTTAACCATAGAACGTTCATTTTTTGTTTGTACCACACAATAGACAATTTTTTCTTGCAAGTACAGGCATACTTTGGTATTGTTATAGGATATAGGTCGACCAGAACAGCTAGTGTTGTGCGCGTCAGCAAACTTCTTGTTACTATGACGGAGCTCAGTCGGTAAAAGTTTGACAGACAAATTTGCAGTGGCGTAGTTAGACTTTTAGTATTCTTTTTAGTTAATTACTTTATCAGTATTTTCAACTTTAAGATTCGGTTTAGTTAGGTATTAGTTTTACTGTTCAATTAATTACTAGGTTTAGTGTTGAGACGGACATTTAAGAGTAAAGTGAAAAACAGAGTTTTAAGTGGCCAAAGTCTTGAACTTGTTGGAAATGTGATATAATTTATGCAGGAAGAAGCGAAGCAGAGAACACCCATTATGAAACATTTATAAAAATAATTATTGTAATCCTTATTTCTTAATTTAAAGAAGAAAGAGAGAAAATGTTTAAACAAAGTTTGATTGTTCAGTTTAAGTTGATTATTTAATAATAATCCTGATTTTTTTTATAATATATCCATAAACATTTTAAACTTTTTTTTAAATAAGTATAATATCTCCTAGGGCACAACACCTAAAATTCCTCCAGAAAATAGGTCTGAAGGAACTACTAGTCTTTGAGACTTTCCTCAGGAACTAAGTAGAAAAAATTACTAAAGTTTCCAACTTACAAAAAAAATATAATAGTTATTTGTGTATTTAGAGCGTAAAGTAACAGATTGGCAATTTTACTTTTTTTTTTACTCTCGAAAAACACACATAATTTTTTCTACAGTTGCCCTTTTGATAATTAAAACAGTGTTTTATATTATCTTAGGTTATAATAGGAGTACTAGAAGAATCGTCATTTTCGCTATTCATAATGATTAACCTTAAAAAGATCTACTGGCCGATGTTAAAAAATAATCGATTTTTATATAAATCGATTATTATTTTCATATAATCGACTCTTAGTTATAGATTTTTATAGTAATTTTAATCGATTTTTAGTAAATCGATTTCATAAATTACGTGTTTAAATCGATTTTCGGAAACGGCTCGTACTATTTATTGACTATTTTTCAAAATTTTGACAACTTTTGACGATTACTGACCATTTCTCAAAATTTTGACAACTATTGACCATTTTTCAAAATTTTAACAATTATTGACCATTTTCCAAAATTTTAACAATTATTTACCATTTTTGACAATAATTGACCATTTTGACTGTTTTTCAAAATTAGTGACCATTTTTCCAAATTTTTGATAATTTTTGACCCTTTTTCAAAATGATGTCAATTTTTAACCATTTTTGGCAATAATTGTCCATTTTTAACAATAATTGACAATTTTTGACAATTTTTCAAAATTTTAGACCATTTTTCAAAATTATTGACCATTTTTGATAATTATTGACAATTGTTGACAATTATGGACCATTTTTCCAAATTTTTGACCATTTTGGACAATTATTGACCATTTTTGACTGACGATTTTTCAAAAACTCTAACAATTATCAACTATTTTTTAAAATTTTGACAATTTTTAACAATAATTGTCCATTTTTGACAATTTTTAACAATTTTTGACCATTTTTGATAGTTTTAGAAAATTATTGGCCATTTTTGACAATTTTTAAAAAATATTAACAATTTTACAAAATTTTTGACCATTTTTAACCATTTTTGATAGTTTTTGACCATTTTTCCAAATTTTTGACCATTTTTGACAATTATTGACCATATTTCAAAAACTTTAACAATTTTTAATAATTATAAACTATTTTTCAAAATTTTGACAATTTGTTACAATTTTTGACAATTTTTCAAAAATTTTAACAATTTTTCAAAATTTTGGAGTTTTTTTAATAGTTTTTGACAATTATAGACCAATTTTCAAAATGTAACAATTTTTGACAGTTATTGACCAATTTTGACTATAATTGTCCATTTTTGACAGTTTTTAACCATTTTTGAAAATTTTTGACCATTTTTCAAACTTTTTTTAAAATTTCAGGCTATTGACCATATTTGACAATTTTTGAAAATGTTTGGCCAGTTTTCAAAAAAATTTCAAAATTTTTGACAATTGACCATTGTTTAAAATTTGTGACCATTTCTGACAATTATTGACCATTTCTGACAAAAATTGTCCATTTTCAACAGTTTTTGACAAGAATTGCCAATTTTTGACAATTATTGACCATTTTTGACCATTTTTGACCATATTTCAAAAACTTAAGCAATTTTTGATAATTATCAACTATTTTTCAAAATTTTGACAATTTTTAACAATTTTTAACAATTTTTAACAATTTTTAACAATTTTTAACAATTTTTAACAATTTTTAACAATTTTTAACAATTTTTAACAATTTTTAACAATTTTTAACAATTTTTAACAATTTTTAACAATTTTTAACAATTTTTAACAATTTTTAACAATTTTTAACAATTTTTAACAATTTTTAACAATTTTTAACAATTTTTAACAATTTTTAACAATTTTTAACAATTTTTAACAATTTTTAACAATTTTTAACAATTTTTAACAATTTTTAACAATTTTTAACAATTTTTAACAATTTTTAACAATTTTTGATAATTTTTGATAATTTTTGACAATTTTTGACAAAAATTGTCCATTTTCAACAGTTTTTGACAATAATTGACAATTTTTGACAATTATTGACCATTTTTGACCGTATTTCAAAAACTTCAACAATTTTTGATAATTATCAACTATTTTTTAAAATTTTGACAGTTTTTAACAATTTTTGACAATTTTTCAAAAATTTTAACAATTTTTCAAAATTTCTGACCATTTTTAATAGTTTTTGACAATTATCGACCATTTTTCAAAATATAACAATTTTTGACAGTTATTGACCAATTTTGACTATAATTGTCCATTTTTAACAGTTTTTGACCATTTTGAACAATTTTTGAAAATCTTTGACCCTTTTTCAAAATTTTTTTTTAAATTTTAGACTATTGACCATTTTTGACAATTTTTGAAAATTTGTGACCATTTTTGACAATTATTGACCATTTCTGACAAAAATTGTCCATTTTCAACAGTTTTTGACAAGAATTGACAATTTTTGACAAGAATTGACAATTTTTGACAAGAATTGACAATTTTTGACAATTATTGACCATTTTTGACCATATTTCAAAAACAAACAATTTTTGATAATTATCAACTATTTTTCAAAATTTTGACAATTTTTAACAATTTTTAACAATTTTTAACAATTTTTAACAATTTTTAACAATTTTTAACAATTTTTAACAATTTTTAACAATTTTTAACAATTTTTAACAATTTTTAACAATTTTTAACAATTTTTAACAATTTTTAACAATTTTTAACAATTTTTAACAATTTTTAACAATTTTTAACAATTTTTAACAATTTTTAACAATTTTTAACAATTTTTAACAATTTTTAACAATTTTTAACAATTTTTAACAATTTTTGACAATTTTTGGATAAGTAACAAAGGGTATTATTCCTACGTTAGATAAAGTTAATGCTATCGTAAATACTCCACTACTTGAAAGTAAGACGCAAGTACGTTCTTTCATTGGTTTAGTAAATTACTACAGACGTTTCATTAAAGACACGATTACAATATTACTACCTTTAAACAACCTACAACCTGGTCATTATGATCCAAAATTACCGCTTATTTTAGCAATTGATGCATCTTCTTACGGGGTGGGGGCTATCCTATCTCATGTGTTTCCTGATGGTACAGAAAAAACCATACAGTTTGCTTCACAAAAACTAAGTCCTACACAACATCGACCAGTCACAAATTACTCTACAATCTGGAGTTATAATGAGAGGTCAAAAAGTTTTAGACGAAACTAAGACATAGGATATTGAAAGTTGAAAGATTTACATGATGTACATTTTAGCGTTGTTAGAATGAAAGCTTTAGCTCGCAGCTATTGTTGGTGGCCTCACATCGACAAAGATATCGAGACATTATGTAAAAATTGTTACGAATGCAATAAACAAAAAAAATAATCCAATTAAGAGTTGCCGATCGCGACTACTTCAATCCAAAATAGCAATTTGAAAGAGTAACTAAAAAACTAGGTTTCGTAAATCAAATACGGGATATTGGTGAGAATACACCACCCGAATACTCTTTCGCTAGTTCTAAATCAGAGTTCCACACCTACCTCTTCGATTGAGGGAAATCCACCAACTACAACCGAACTACCAGAAACATCTAATACCATTATACAAACTACACAAAGTGATCCAATTCCTATTCCTAGGGTTTCAACCGAAACAGAAGCTACACCTGTTCCTATGTTAAGGAGATCCTCTTGGATACCAAAACCTGTGGTAAGGTTAAACTATACCTAAGTGTTTTTTTTTTTACTTTGTGGTCAGGAAGGAAATATTATATTCATACATATTCATAAATCTTATCCTGATTACTTTGTAATATGTTACCATGGCAAATAATTTTGTATCTGTCAATTTGATTAATAATTCTCCGATTTTGTGAGAATAAAACTTTCATTGTACCAAAATTGAATTTTATTTTATTTACGATACACAATAATTTGTTTAATTTGTTGGTACGCTACTGTTGCATTTCTGCAACTTTCACTCTCTTTCTTCGCGCACATCCAACACTCTAGCTGTTCTGGTCTTAAAATTACATACTTAGATCTTTTTTTCAATCATCTTCACACATTTAGGTTTAAATTTATATTTTACTTAAAATTAACTTACATATAAAAACCAAGTGCCCCCAGAATGAATCTCCATTGTTTTTATACCTCAACTACCGTAAACATTTTTTTTGTTAAACATTTTTTTCTTCCAACGATATTTTAACTACTGATTACAGTCGTGTAAATCAAATTAACCAAAACTAGTGTATTTGAACAAAAATAACAGTAAAAACGTGTTTTATCACGTTCAAAAATGTTTTTATTGCACCAACATCTAAATCACCCAATTCTATAATTATTCTGTATTAAGAAAAACGTAATAGTTCATAAAAAATCCTTAGAAAGTGAAATTGTACAAGACTTCAAAGACATAACAGTTATTCAAATTCAGTTTGGTGGCAATAGACAAAACGGTATCAACAAATCTAACATATCTTTTACCTTTCAACCTGCGGTTACATAAGGCATTTTCTCCTTACAATGTCCACGAACCCTTCAATGCCATCTGAACTAAAAAAACGCGATATAAATCATGTAAACGTCAACAGTATTTCATGATATTGCTCGAGATATAGTTTTATTTCATTTTTTACTTTGTTTTGGATATAAATAAACTTACAGAAATATGAAATATTATCTCAAGTTGTGTCAAAATTAAGCAAGTTTTTTTCTCTCCCTTTCTTGTAAACAACGCATTTTGACACTGTTTTTAAGTACGTAAGTAACAATTACCAAAAAGGTATCGATTGCCCTTGACGAAGTAATAATTGATGCCATATAAAACGTGTATGTTATTTATTCATATTAATATTAATAGTACAATTATTACAATTATGAACATTATTTACAAAATTTGGATAAATATTTTCTCGTTTTTTCTCAATTGATATGGAATGTTCTGACTCCATCTCTAACCAAGTTTTCTGTTATTCTTGAAGTACTGCAGGAGACTTCTGTATAAAATTTTAATTGTAACTTCCTTTTTATTGTTGACGCTCTCCGCTACATAACTGTAGTAAATTACGAAGGATTACCTTTAAAATAAGGATTTATTCTACAGAAAACAAATGACATAAAATTATTGACAACTTTGTAACATAACTGACAATGTCATGAATCTGATCAAAAGGGGAATATCATGAAATTCTTCCCGCCTTCTTATTTCTCGAGGAAGTCTTCTGAATATTGAGGACGCCTTCGTGTCCTAACTGACCTATCGATATTCAGTACCTACTGCGTCTTAATTGTGTTGGTCTTAAATGAGATTGTCTTGATTTTCTTGAATGCTTTGGTCTTGATCCTGATTGACAGAATTTTCATCGCAATAAATTAATGATATGTCTCCTCGATGAGCTAAATGCCGAGTGGAAACTGTCTTTTTTTCTCCATTTTCCAGTCGGATATGGGGGTATTCCAAGTTGGCTTCTAGGAGTTGGACTTCATCAACTAAAGGTTCGTATTTATTCAAAAGGACGAATCTCTTTAATAGCACTGGTCCTGATGGTGCAGCTAGCCATGTAGGAATCGATGATCCATAAGTTGAGTGCCTCACATAGTTAAACATGCGTTCATGTGGGGTCGAGTTGATAGCAGTGCATAAAAGAGATCTAATAGAGTGGAGAGAATTCAATAGAACCTACTCCCTGGTTGATTTTCAAATTTTTAGATTTTAAAGCCAACTGGATGGTTTGCCATATAATTCCATTAAATCGTTCACACTCACCATTACCCTGAGGATTATAGGGAGTCGTGCGAGTTGAAGCAATACTGTGAGACTCTAAAAATGACTCAAGTTCACGAGACATAAAAGAGGTACCTTGGTCAGAATGAACATATGCCAGAGTGCTAAATATAGAAAATATTTGACGCAAACATTGGATAACTGTAGAGGATGATATGTCGGAACATGGAAATGCGAATGGGAATCTGGAAAATTCATCAATAACGGTTAGAAAGTACTTATTTCTTGAAGATGAAGGCAAAGGACCTTTAAAATCCAAATTAAGACGTTCAAATGGTGAGGTGGCTTTGATTAACGTTCCTTCATTTTTGTGAAATTTTGGTTTAATTTCAGCACAAACAGGACATGAGGAGGTAATTTGATGGACGTCTTCCACAGAATAAGGGAGATTTTTGCAGCGTATCCATTGGAAAAACCGGGTAATACCAGGGTGACACAAAGAAGACTGTAAATCAAATAATATAGAAACTAGTCCAAGCTGTCCATCAGAGTCGTAGCTAGGAACTATGGCGCCCAGGACAAGCTCCATAACTTTGCACCACCTTCAATTCTAATGGAATCCTACATTTTTTATTAATAATTTTACTGGTTTCAATAATCAGTTTATAATATACCTTAAAAGGGTTAAAATAGTTATTTGTGTATTTAGAGCGTAAAGAAACATATTGCCTCTCGAGAAAGAATGTTGCCGCACGACGCGGACCGGAGCGCGGCGATCTTTCAAAATTAGTGACCCTTTTTCCAAATTTTTGATAATTTTTGACCATTTTTCAAAATTATGACAATTTTTATCCATTTTTGACAATTTTTCGAAATTTTAGACCATTTTTCAAAATTTTAGACCATTTTTCAAAATTATTGACCATTTTTGTTAACTATTGACAATTATGGTCAATTTTTCCAAATTTTTGACCATTTTTGACAATTATTGACCATTTTTGACCATATTTCAAAATTTTTGACAATTATTCAAAAACTAACAATTTTTGACAATAATTGTCCGTTTTTGGCAGTTTTTGACAATTTTTGACCATTTTTGATAGTTTTTGGCAATTATTGGCCATTTTTGATAGTTTTTGGCAATTATTGGCCATTTTTGACAATTTTTCAAAATTTTTGGCAATTTTTGACAATTTTTTACAATTTTTCAAAAATTTTAACAATTCTTCAAAAATTTTGACCATTTTTGATAGTTTATGACAATTATCGACCATTTTTCAAAATTTTAACAATTTTTTCACAATTATTGACCAATTTTGACAATAATTGTCCATTTTTAACAGTTTTTAAAAATAATTGAAAATTTTTAACCATTTTTGATAGTTTTTGACCATTTTTGACAATTTTTCAAAATTTTAAACCATTTTTCAAAATTATTGACCATTTGTGATAATTATTGACAATTGTTGACAATTACGGACCATTTCTCCAAATTTTTGACCATTTTTGACAATTATTGACCATTTTTAACCATATTTCAAAAACTTAAACAATTTTTGACAAATTATCAACTATTTTTCAAAACTTTGACAATTTTCAACAATAATTGTCCATTTTTGATAGTTTTTGACAATTATCGACCATTTTTCAAAATTTCAACAATTATTGACCAATTTTGACAATAATTGTCCATTTTTGACAGTTTTTGACCATTTTTGATAGTTTTTGACAATTATTGGCCATTTTTGACAATTTTTCAAAACTTTTGACCATTTTTCAAAATTATTGACCATTTTTGATAGTTTTTGACAATTATCGACCATTTTTCAAAATTTTAACAATTATTGTCCAATTTTGACAATAATTGTCCATTTTTCACAGTTTTGAAAAATAATTGACAATTTTTAACCATTTTTGATAGTTTTTGTCCATTTTTGACAATTTTTCAAAATTTTTGACCATTTTTCAAAATTATTGACCATTTTTGATAATTATTGACAATTGTTGACAATTAAGGACCATTTCTCCAAATTTTTGACCATTTTGGACAATGATTGACCATTTTTGATAGTTTTTGACAATTATCGACCATTTTTTAAAATTTTAACAATTATTGACAACTTTTGACAATTATTGACCATTTTTGACAAAAATTGTCCATTTTTAACAGTTTTTGACAATAATTGGCAATTTTTGACAATTTTTGACAATTTTTGACAATTTTTGACAATTTTTGACAATTTTTGACAATTTTTGACAATTTTTGACAATTTTTTACCATAATATTTCAAAATTTTTGACAATTTTCATATAATTTTATTTGATTTTTAATCTGATAAATTGTTAAATATTCACCAGCTGAGTTAATTCGGAGGGCGTGATTAGATTAAATAAGCGAGCGAAAAAGATTCCTTTTTTGCGCTAGAGCGTAAAGTAACAATCCTCGGCATTTGTCGACTTTAGTCATTTTACGCGCGACTGTAGAAAAAATCTTTCATTGCACATAAATATTTATTTCACAAACTGCAAACATGGAAATAAACATCATTAATTTTTATAATTTTAGTGTATTGTGCAAGATAAATCTATAACAAAATTCGACGATAACTCATATTCATGAATAAAATCCAACACATATATTAAGTTAGCCTCTTTCAGGGTGGGTATTAAAGAACATGCTTAATATTCAAAACTTTCAATATTTAGACTTAGCTCGTTTCCATCAAGATAATCTTTATATTTTAGTGCCAAATCAGCTGCTGCCTTTTTAAGATATTCGATAGATTTTTTCAGAAAAAAACAAAAATCTGAAGCTACTCGTGACAAAGTCTCAAATCTTCACTTCATCTACGAAATTAACGAATCAAGAACATCATTCAGATGGATTTTGAATTTTTTCAAGTCTGTAAAAGACTGAGCTTTATCATCGACCTTCTCATCAAAACATTTTTTTTTTATTTTTCTTTTCCTTGTTTCGGGAAGTTCTGGTGTTATGTTAATCTGTTAATCTGTTAATCTGAGATCCTTTGCTCCGTCTATAGCTAAAATTTTTAAAATACTTCTGAAGGCCATCAATATGTTTAGCTGCTCTTTCGATTGACTATGCTCAGTGCTCAGTGGCACGATTTGGTAGGATAAACGTAGTTCTAGAGTCAAGTGGCATGCGTGATTTGTCTGCCCTAGATACGATAGTGCTATCCATCATTTCATGCGAAAAGTATCGAATTAAATTAATAAAAATTCAAGAATAAATTCGGCAGGGAGGAGAAAAAATCTTATATACTTCACGGGATGTAAGTATATTTACTAGTCTCGAACTTTGCCATCCCGCTCGCTATAGCTCGCGAGCTATTCTTTCCATTTTTTCAGCTTGCAAAGGAGAAAAAAAGGAGACAGTAAGAAACTTATTCCCAGAAGGGGTAAAAATCAAAAATGTGGGCATGGGAAATGGGGAAGGAAAGGAAATCCCAGGGTTAAGACGAGGAAAGCGCCAGGGGCTGGTGCTGATACCGAAAACAGGAAGACCGGAAGGGGAGACTTCTTCCTATAGACCATTGTGCTTAACGAACAGAGTGTCAAAGCTATATGAGCACCTGATTAGGAGAAGTTTGGAGAAAGCCAACCTGAGGCGTTCTCAACACATCGGTGGCCAATAATAATACTAGGAACTTTTGGCAAGTCACCATTTTACTTCTGTCATTATGTCACTAGTTATGTCAGATGTCAATGGAACAAGCAATCAGAAGAATAAAGAGATACAAGTATATTTTTGTGCATGGTCGCACCTTGATTTCCACATTCCCACTGAAAAATTCTTAAAGCAACTTTGTTAAAATTGAAACGTACGTTTTTTCCAGCAACATAGTGTTACTACTAGGACACTGGAATTACTACGATATTAACAGTTTGCGGTCAAAACAGAGACTGGGGTCCTCCATTTCAGTGAGCCTCGAGCGATCGGATGTTCTACCGCGCATCTCAGAAGTCCAAAGTCCTTATACTGGGCGAGTTATAATTAGAACTACTACAAAATTCTTATGGAAAACATACATAAACGATTGAACGAATATCAACAAAAACAAATTAAACTGAAATCTAACATAACTAGTGACATAATGACAGAAGTGAAATAGTGACTTGCCAAAAGTTTCTAGAAGTATTGACCACCGATGCGTTGTTTTAATAAAGCAATATAAATGTTCGAGATGATAAAAAAACCTGCAAAAATCTTATGTTTTGAATGGTAGACATTAACTGTAATTCTTGTCATAAAAAACACTTTTTGGTGGCCACACTGACCTTAAACTGAACTCCTCTATTATCTACGCTAATATTAAACTTGTGATATAATAAATAGTATACTCTGTCTAATAAATATTTAACAAAAGACATTTTTAATTGTTGTTAATTTAAAAATATCACACTTATTTATAATAATATGCTGTTTATATTTTCAAGGGTATTTTTACCAAACAATAATCTCCATTGTATCTGCTAATAGGTCTACCTGTAGATTTAATTCAAATAAGGTTATTATTAACCTTGCATTACAGAAATATACTGTTTCACCCAATTAATTGTACTTATTTCTTTGTTTATGCTTTTGTGACTCACAATTAACCAACTGCAACTAATTACTTCGAGTCGATTTATAATTTGTTTCATAATGAATTATCAATAATTAAAAAAAATATGAAAAAAAACATCTTCTTCGATGTTTCGCAATTGTTTGCAAGCTTGAAATGCTACGGTTAATTTTCTTGCAAAATTTTAGCCTTGTTAATACCCACCGACGCGACGTCAACATCAAAAACAATACATTTACTACTAGGAATGCGCGATACGAACCGATATTCCAGTGTATCGATACTCTTAGTTCCGATACTCGATATTTTGTATCGATACCATGCTTTTCGATACATTCCAAGTATCGAAACATTTGTACTGTATCGATACCTTGCGATCCGGTATTTTTAGTGGTAGCGCAACCGTTCAATGCAATAGTGTAATATTTCCTTGTTTATTTATAATTTTTAGTTATTAAAAATATCTTTTGATAGTTGTTGTTGTTATTTAATTCATTTCATCACCACATTTTGCTTTTGAAATCTCGGATCGTTAACGTATCGATACATCAACATTCGATATTCTACTGTATCGATACTTTACGTTCCGATCCGTATCGATACCTAATATCGATACTTTCAAGTGTATCGCGCAACCCTACTAACTACTAGATACCTTCGGTATTTGCATCGCAGAGGCGGCGGATTTTTGGTCACATGATCACATATTAATCTGAGTAAATCGCTATTAACGAACGGCCAGATCAACCATAGATATAAACGATTTTCTAACTTAATATCGGTCAATTCTTCCAAAGACACGGAGAAAAACACTACGAGATTTATCTAGTGACTACAACATAACCTCACAACATCACAGACACACAGATTAATCTTTCTCGTCGGTCAAAATATTCCGAGCAAACTGATCTGAGCGGAATAACCGAACGGTTCAGATTTACCTCCCCTACCTCTAGATTGATCGGGCGCAAATAACGAACGCAGCTAATAAGTGTGTTCGTGAAATATATCCGAGATGCGACGTCACGTGACCACAAAATTAAACGAACGGTACAGATCGCTATCAGTCAAAAGTGTCAAATGCCATCTGATGTGGAACTCTGCACACTATAGAATTCTAGTATCTACGTCTTTCTTCATAAAAACATCAATATCTTTCAAACGGGTAGTAATCAGTCTCGAATAAAAGAAGAGTTGTCAACAATATACAGAGTGAGACTATCGACTGCTGTCGACTAGAATAATAGTAATCTACTGTAGAAAGCGACCGGTGGAATTCTATGGTGTGCAGAGTCCCAGTACTCTTTTGTTTCAGTCGAGTGTGAGATAAATTAGTAGTTTTATTTCTCCTACATCTAGACGTCATAAACGAACGATTCAGATGAATCATATTGGTCTAAAAAATGACAATTTTAACTACATTTCACTCATAAATGTAACAATAGAGCCTTTCCAAGTGACGTCATTCCGCGCCATGTTGTCAGCTGATCACGGACAACCTTCAGAAAGATGGATGGGAATAGCATTTTTCACTGATTTTAATATAAATCGACAACAAAAGGTAATTTGTTTCGGTAAATTTGTGTACTAGTGTGTATTAGTTGGATACTATAATAATTTGAAAGTGTAAAAGGGCAATTGTTGGGAGTGTTATCGTGTTGTGTTATTCGTTTTGAGGTTATATTATAATTTAGTGTGAAGGTTGTCCGGTGACAGAAATTCGTCTCGATGACGTACTTAGAAAAGGTTAATTAAAATACTTTTTATCATTTATTGATATTCCTGATCAGCACAAGGTAGATGCTTTTTCGTCAAATTCATAAGTTTTATTGGAACATTGCGCAACTATGTCGAAATCAGTCCTAAAAGGTACGACTCCAAAGGCGACTGCAGTCTGCACATTGCAGGATGCAATTGAAGTCGCTTTTTTCTTCTAATAACAAGCTAAATGGAAAGATTTTCATAGACCTTGTCGAAAATTCTATGCTGCTGCTGTTCAGGTAGTGAACAGTAGCCAGAAAAATCACGAAAAACTATATTGAAATAGAAATTACTACAATTATAGAATAATAAACATTATGTTGCGAGGTCACCAACTCAAAGCCGACCCTGTCCCTCTACTATAAATTTTGGCGAATGCGCTCTTCGAGAACATTTCAGAAAGACGCTTTGTTTACGCATAGGACGAGAATACAAGAACTTTCCAGAATTGATAAAGACTATATATAAGTAAAGAGTTAGTTCACAGACAGTTTACAGAAGTTCTTAGTAATCAGACAGTGAATTAAATAGTGAAGATAAATAGTGTAATATGCAAGTGGTAAAAATAAATTAGAACTATTATACCGAGTGTAAATAAATTAGTAGACATTAAGTAGAGTGTGTATATAAATTAAGTTTGATAAATAAATCAATAGTAATTTATTAGCAATAAAAGTGTGAATAATTTTATCCCACCGGTAAAAACTATTTAAATAAATAAGAAAAACTTTACAATTATATAAATTATTCATATAATTATTTATATATGTAAAACACAAAACAAAGCAAGCTAAATCTAAAATCCCCCACTCTCACAATATTCGTAAGTAATTGCACAAGTGCATCAAAATAACCGATAATACTGCATTATTAATTTATAAATTCTTAGCTTGTCATCAATAACCATCCCCTAACTGGAAAAGAAGAAAGAAGAGACGCAGAAATACGTTTGTTTTAATATTGACGAGATTAAGATGGAAGCCTCGTCGTTGAATAAAAATGTTTCAGTCCATTTGCTTCCTGTATTTCGTCCAGCAGGAATATCTTTCTCGTTCGCAGCAAAATTCCTTAAATATTCCCCAAATATATTTGTGACTTCAGATTGTATTTGTACTTTGAACATTCGTTTTGCCAAAATGTGACATTTTGAAATTTACTTGGAATGAAGTTGTCAAACTCAATAGTGTTGTCATAGTGAGTGTAATGTTATTGACATGATAGGGTGAAATTGTTTCATATGACACAAAATGACAAAATTTGATTGGTTGTTAGAACCGTCAAAAAATGTTTGCTGTAATTTTGCGATAATTGCACTCCATTTACATGGGATTTTTGACAGGAGGGAAAAATTCAATACAAGCCTTTTTCATCGAACTGAAGTATCTAGGAATAATTCTGGATAAAAATTATTTGAATAAAATTCTGTTAAAACTTATGTTAAGTCCTTGGACCTGCGGTAGGTTAACTGGAAGATACACAAGAAGGTTTTAGAGGTGGATTTGTGGAGATAAAAATAGAGAAAGATGCTTCCGGTTATTGAATATGACTAACAATGTATAAATGTAGACAAATTGATATCGTTAGAAACACCTTAACTGCATTGTTAATAAAAAAATATGAATAATTTTTACACGCCTCTAACAACTATTAGCCAATTCCATATCATTAATACTTTTCATCGCATACTTTTACAACAAGGAATTTAATAATAAAAAACATTGAAACGGTTTACTGCGTTGAATATTTTGACAAGGAATAACCTTAAGATAACAAAGAAAGATTAAAAAATTGGTGTATTTACTTCCTGTGTATTTGCGTCAAAAATACTCCAATTAAAAGAAAGTCACTACTACGTTTTCTTCGGTATCTATTGTCCCGTCTAATTGAAATTTCATAGACCAGTCAACGAGAAAATTTAATTACTACACTTGTATGTATGTAGGTATGTATGTACAGGGTGTCTCAGTGGGTATTCGTATGCGCCCTGTACCGACGCCCTACATGCGGATTTTAGTCACCATGGAGCAGTGTTCAGGTGCGCAACGTGCTTTCATGCTGGAAGCATATTTTAAGGCGAATGAGTCCTATATCCTAGCTCGACGTCGGTTTTGTGCCCCTGTAACATGTCTATCGACCTGTTTCGATTTTACAGAATAAATCCTTTTAATTAGCGCTCGTCGTCACTAGCCACATCCAATTATAGTTCTGTGATCCCAAACTCTTCAACCCTGACCGTAAGACAATTGACGTCTGCCAACGGACGCTTCCATTTTTTGCATAACGCCACGTGAAACACCCCTTTCTGTTATCGACCGCCTAAGGGGACAGATCATCTTTCGCTATCTTTCATATCTTAACTACCTATCTTATGAATTTTGCTGTGGTAAGTTCAAAATCATAATTTATAATTAATAAGCTTCTTCTAAAGTACTGTCTGATATAATTTTCGTATGCATTCTTTATTTTTTTACAGAGATAGACGAAATTAAATTCAACACGTGGTCATAAACTGTTCTTTTATACTAATATGGTAGTTTTAAGCCAAATATTCTTTTATAATTCACTGTTTTACTCTTATACAAACATTTTCAAGCTTTTTCAGTTGCGAAATAACTCTTTTAATTATAAAATAACATTTTTATAAATTACTGTTAACCTATAAAATATTCTTTCGTAACGCTAGTGCCGGTCTCATATATTTCCTAAGCACGATATTTTTTCATATAACTAAATAAATAACTTTTTGCTATTATTAGTTTCTTTCGGATCATTAGTATATTTTTTTAATTTAGCCGATAATTGCTATTTTTACTGTTTTAACATGGAACATATAATGTTGGAAAGCTTTCAGTAAATTAAATCAATTTTTTGACTTTCAAATAACTGCCTTCCTTTTCTTTAACCTGAAAAGCTGACCAACATAATGTGCCATTACATTCAAGTTCCTACATATCCCTGATCCACCTGTACTTCTAGGTAAGCACAGCCCCTAGGATAGGATATAACCCAAGAATTTAACCCGAGAATATAACCCTAGGCTAGAATATAACGCCGAGGATATAAACCCAAGAATATAACCCTAGGCTAGAATATAACCCCAAGAATATAGCCTAGGATACAACCCGAGGATATAAAGCCAAGGATAGAACCCCAAAATACCGCCCTAGAACAGAACACATCAGTTCAGATCAAGACCTGACTTCTTCTCCAGGAAACCACTTCATCTAAGCTAAGTACCTATAAAAGTACAAATTCCTCTATTAAATTCCGTTGTTCATTCCCTGTGGCAGAATAAATTTGTTTTAACTCGTAACTTTCATTTTTTTAAATCCTCAACTATAAAAGTTGAGGGAGATATCGCCCGGGTTGATTTTTAGTAACTTTTTTAACATTAACTTTCATTTAAATTTTACAAGGCGTTTCTACCTTTTCCGCCTTAGTTTTTAGTACTTTTTATCGTTAAAAAGGTAGTGGCGCCCTAAATTTTTACAACTCTTCTGTTATCCTTGTGTGACATAAACTTGGGGTCGAATCACCCTTGAGAGGAGTCTCTAGCCGGAGCCCTTCGAGCTGGTGCCCTTTGTGGGGTACAGACATTTACCGTTACAAATTGGCGCCCAACTAAAAGCACACATTTACCGTTACACCCCATCGGCTAATCTTGTTAAATCGTGGGTGCAACGATTTCCAGAAACAGGAAGTGCGACAAATATACAATACCTTGGTAGCCAGGAAACTGTAAGAATACCAAACAATATTGCAAGAGTACGCCGGGCAGTGACTCAACATCCCTTAGGAAACACGCGCAAGCGTCCAATCTCTCACGTGCCAGTTTACACCGTATTTTAAAGCAAGATTTAAAATGTCATCCATGTAAAATTCAAATTACGCAATATTTAAAAGAAACTGGCTATGCTCACCGAAAGCAGTTTGCGGAAACCATGATGAACAATTTCTGGAATGCCGGTGCCCTAGAGGCGGTGATGTTTAGTGACGGGGCACACTTTCATTTAAATGGGTATGTAAACAAACATTCGTCACTGATCTGAAAACAACCCCAACAAAAAAAATCATAAACGACTGCATTCCAAAAAGGTTACAGTATGGTATGCCATGATAGCTGAAGGAATCATTGGATCATATTTTTTTGAAGATAACCCTTACTGTTAATGCTCAGCGATAAAGGACAATGATTCAAACTCAACTGCACCTAACCATTCGTCGTTTGCCTGGTTATAATGCTGGGATATGGTTTCAGCAGCAATATCCATGCAGGCCGTTTGGGAGTTGTTTCCAGCCACGCTTATTTCGCTGACAGGTGACATCCCTTTTCCGCCACGTTCACCGGATCTCATACCTTTGAATTATTTTGTGGGGATACCTAAAGTCTGTCGTGTACACAAACCCTTCTGCAAGAATTAAAGGATCGCATTCGCCAAAGAAATTCCAATGGCAATGTGTCAACGCTTCTATGCAAATTTCAGGGCCAGATTGGAGGAGTGCTAAGTAAGTGACGGACAGCATTTAGACGATGTTGTGTTAAAAAAATGAAATCCGCATACATTGTTTGTATTTTGGTGTTAATAAAAGTAGTACAGCATTCTCATTCCCCGAGTATTATTTATTTAAAAACTGAAATACCCACTGAGATACCTTGTATATTGTGGTGAAATTCACTGAGACCTAAAATATCTATTATGCCCCCTTACTTCTATTTAGTTCCTGAGGAAAGTCTCAGAAACTAGTAGCTCCTTTAGTCCTATTTCCCGGAGGAATTTTAGGATATCTGCAGGCCTTAACTTAGGTAAATGTCCCTCTTCTATCCAGTAATCTCCCAGGTGTTGTGCCATTGGATTCTGAATTGCTACGCAATTCGCAAGTATGTGGATGGAGGTTTATTCTTCCATGCCACAGAATCTACATTCTTCTTCCTCCACTATTTTGAGCTTTTTCAGGTCTAGGGTCAAACCTAGATACTTGACTTCTTGTCTTCTTTCAGCCTCGCTCCCATCAAGTTTAATGGTTTTGAGGATGCGTTTCTATTCTTAGTGAAGGCAATTAAGATGGTTTTGGTGGGGTTGATGTTAAGACCCACTTGCCTACACCAGCAATTTGTATAGTTCAGACCCTTTTGTACGATGAGGAGAGGTAGTCTCTCGAGGATTTTCGTTCTAATATAATTGTCAATAGATTTTTTCATCGTTTTGAGCACAAACGATGTTAGACTAATTGGTCTGGAGGAGATCGAGTCGACATGGGAAACCCTAAGTTTCGAATGGGTCCAGGACCCAAACAGTGTAGGACTCATTCCCAAGGGGATGCCTACCAACCAAACCCACCTCAAACTCGCCGTTACCTCCGCCTCGCAATCACTACCCTAGCATACTTCGAGACAGGCGGCGATCCCTCGCACACTCTCCGCTCACACCGTCGTCTCCTCCCTACTATCACTCCTATCTCTCATGCCATATCGAGTCCTTCTCTCCCCCCAATCATGATCTCTACTCCGCCACTCACCTCCATCCATTCCTCCTCCCTTCTCAACATTATCTTCACCATGTTCTCCCAGTACACCGCCTCCCCTAGTTTCCTCTTCCACTCGCACACTCCAGTCTCTCTTATCCCAATCTTGTGGAGGTACCCTATTCTCGTCCCATGTCCAGTGAACACCTGTGTCAAAAAGTAGTTCACCTCCCCGAATTTCCGGTCCATCCAATCTCTCCTATTCCCAATCGCTCCTTTTAGCGCGCCCTCATACTCGTCCCACCTTCTCTCCATTTCCTCCTCTATCCATTCCTGTACTTCCTTTCTGGTCGCACCCCTCCAGCGTTTGTTCCTGGCTCTAGCCATCACGTCCAATGGGTAAGACCTTGCCAGCACTGCTGCTGCCAGTCCACCCACTGTCCTGTACCCCTACACCACCCTCAGCAGTATCCCTCTCTGCACCCGCAGGAGTGGCCTAACCCTCGCATTCACCCCCGCTCTTTCATCCCACACCTCCGCACTCTGCTATACCGCCCTACCATTTACCCTCCCCTTCCACTCTCCCGGCCCCTTTACATTACACATAAATTTCCCCAGCCCTCACTTTCCCCTTCTCTGCCTCCTTTAACATATGAGTTTTGAAGGATAATTGGCTAACCAACCACACCCCTAGGTATTTCACAGACTCCTCCAAACGAATTCTCCTTCCCTTCACCATCACTCCCCTCGTCTTGCTCCGTCCCTTTACTAGCAGCCCCACCGTCTTATCTTCCGCCACCTCCAGTCCGCGCCGCTCTATCTTCTCTACAATCTTCCTACACATTCTCTCCGCCTTTATTTATATCTCCGCCTCTCCCTTGGCCGTACATACCAGACACACATCGTCCCCATACACCGTAATCTCACATCCCTCTTCACATACTATCCCACAAACCTCATCAAACACACACTTCCAGGGCGTCGGTCCAAGAACCGAGCCCAGGGGCACTACAGCCTCCGTCTCATATCTCCTCCCTCTAGTATCTAATATCACACGTCCCGTCAGGTAGTCCTCCACCAAGTTAACCAAACCCTCCCCCACTCCAAACCTCAGCAACGCGCTCAACATGCCCGTTTGCTGACAATTTTGAACGCGTTCCCGACGTTGAAGAAAATGAGAAGGGCCAATGTTTTGTTCCTCCAGGATCCCTCCCTAGCTCATTCCACCAATCCATTCACCCTGCCTAGTTCCGAGATGCATATTTCCCCCTTCGTAAACCCGTGCTGGTTTTCCCTTAAGCCTCCATTCCTACCAACTTCCTCCTCAATCCTATCCTTTATTATCCCGTCCATCAATCTACCCATACCACACAGCAGGCTGATAGGCCTGTAGTCCCTCGCACGCTCTCCTTACCTACCTGCCTTCTTCATCAGTATCACTCTGGCCACATTCCATCCTTCCGGGAACTCTTCTTCCCTCAACACCTTGTTGAATAGTTCCCAGAAGTACTCCCCATTGTCATCCAACAGCCACTTCATCATATCACCCCTCAGGTCAACTATCCCTGGGGCTTTCCTTATTCTAATGTTTCTCCCCCCTGCTACTTCCCACTTCTCTACCGGCCTTATCCCCCACATTTTCCCTACCCCCCTAGTATCCTGGATTTCCTGAATTCCGCCCCCACTCCTTCTCCTCATATAAACAATTTCCCTATAATCCCCAATCTTCCTCTAGAACCTCGTTCCTATTTCCATCCATCCTCTTCACCACTATCTGATACGCCTTTCCCCATGGATTGTTTTCCAATTCCCCCAGTAACTCTTCCCACTTCTCTCTTTTTTCCACTCCAGTTTACCACTTTAATCACCTTTCTCTCTTCCCCATCAATTTCTCTATTTTCCCCCTCACCCCTTCATGTTTCATCCACAAGTCTATCCCTACCATCTTGGTCTGGAGGATTTGGGGTTCTTTGTGTCCCTTTTCCAGCTTTTTCCTGCCCTTCTTCATGCTTCTAGTATATAACCCAGTTCTAAGCTGCTTCGACTGATTCTAACCAAATGTGGTAGAATTTCGTCGTGTCGTTGCTGGAGCAATGCTGGGAAAATCCCAACGGCTCCCGGTTCCTTGAAAGGTGAAAAGGTGTTCATAGCCCATTTCAATCTTTCGTTACTACAAATATGCTTAGCCATTGTAGGTCTGTTATGACCATCGAGAGAATTATCTCCCCTATTTTGGCTACTCCCAGGAAAATGTGATTTTAGTAAGAGTCGCACTCTTTCCTCCTCATTTTCGGTATTTACTTCACTTAATATACAAGATGTCCCAGGAGTTCGTGATAAAAGCTGTTCTTTTACATTATCCCATCCTATAGCATGTCCCAGGATCACTGATTTTCAAAAAACAAGGAAGTATTATTTATTTCAAAAATCGCTAGTAATTATAAAAATGAAGTAATAGACGAATTATTCAAGGATAAATATCTTGAGGCAAGTTAAATAAAGTTCAACCCTTGTAAATGTCTAAGCCTCTTATAAAAGGGAAAAAGGGACAATTTCTTTTAAGTCTTAGTCCTGTAGAGTGTAGAGTGTCCTTTCAGAGGCCATATTCCTTACTGAAGGAGTGAAGCTTCCCGAAAGAACACATATTTTGTCTTTGTGACAAAGTAACTAAAAAAATTAAGGCAAAATATGTGTTCTCTTTGAGAAGCTCTACTACCTCAGTCAAGAATCAGGCCCCTGAGATTGCTTCTAAGGTACTTCCTATTTGTATATTTTTTCTTTCGAGTGACTTTTTGTTAAGTCCAAGGCTTCAGTAAGTGGTTATTCGTTTTTTCACTCTGTTGTCTGGTCTATTGTCCAGTCTAACAATGTAATTATTAAAATATATAAGGTTAATTCAAGGAGTAAGATAAAAATTGCTTGCATTTGGTTGCGTGACCAATGACCTGTTCAACGCGAAACCAAGGATAAGGTCGCTCACTTCGCTATTTGTTGCTGGACAACGCTGTGTAATACATTCTGCTAATTTTTTTTTTCATTGTAGGTCAAAACCGTTATAACACTCCTGACCGTGTTCTGATTCATTCCTAAATCTACGGAGATATTAATCTTAACATATCATTAAAATTCAAAAAAAAAATGTAATAACAAATCTTTCTCGTTGTCTAATTTTTTAAGATGAACGATTGGTTTTTTTTGCCAGAAGATTTATGTCGAATACCCTTTCTTATGCCGTTGTAACATGTCTATCGACCTGTTTCGATTTTACAGAATAAATCCTTTTGATTAGCGCTCGTCGTCACTAGCCACATCCAATTATAGTTCTGTGATCCCAAACTCTTCAACCCCGAACGTAAGACAATTGACGTCTGCCAACGGACGCTTCCATTTTTTGCACAACGCCACGTTAAACACCCCTTTTTGTTATCGTCCGCCTAAGGAGGCAGATCGTCTTTCGCTATCTTTCATATCTTAAGTATCTATCTTAGGAATTTTGCTGTGGTAAGCACAGCCCCTAGGCTAGGATAGAACCCGAGAATATAACCCTAGGCTAGGATATAACCCAAGAATTTAACGCCGAGAATATAACCCTAGGCTAGAATATAACGCCGAGGATATAAACCGAAGAATTTAACCGGAGAATATAACCCCAAGAATATAGCCAAGGATAGAACCCCCAAACTACCGCCCTAGAACAGATCTCATCAGTTCGGATCAAGACCTGACTTCTTCTCCAAGAAACCACTTCATCTAAGCTAAGTACCTATAAAAGTACAAATTCCTCTATAAAATTCCGTTATTCATTTCCTGTGGCAGAATAAATTAAAAATTTGTTTTTAATTCTTTTTTTATTAAAATCCTCAACTATAAAAGTTGAGGGAGATCTGCCCGGGGTCACTTTAATTATTAATTATTTAAATTTTACAAGGCGTTTCTACCTTTTCCGCCTTAGTTTTTTGTAGTTTTTATCGTTAAAAAGGTAGTGGCGCCCTCAACTTTTACAACCTTCCTGTAGCACTTGTGCAGCATAAACTTGGGGTCGAATCACCCTTGAGAGGAGTCTCTAGCCGGAGCCCTTCGAGCTGGTGCCCTGTGAGGTACAGCATTTACCGTTACAAATTGGCGCCCAACTAAAAGCATACTTTTACCGTTACACCGTTATAGAAAAAATTGGGTGTAAAAACTACTTTGATATCATAAAAATATTAAGAAACATTAATATAAAATTAAAACTGTGTTTTTAAGTACCTGCCTTTTAACATTCTCATAAAAATATAGCTATCCTTTATATATATACCAAGGCTATTCACATCGCTCAGATTTACTTTTATTTTAATGCATGCAGTGTTACGTTAGATTTATTAGAATTCAATATCGCGTACTACAGGGCAGAGTCACAAAAATATTTTTTTCTACTATCGCGCGTAAAATGAGTAATTACTACATTCAAATGAAATCGTAAAGTCGACAAATGCCGAGGATTGTTACTTTACGCTCTAGCGCAAAAAAGGAATCTTTTTCGCTCGCTTATTCAATCAAACCACGCCCTCCGAATTAACTCAATTGGTGAATATTTATGGAACCGCGCTTCTGACTTCTGACCTGACTTCCTATTGGCAAGCGCGTGCGTGTGTTCTTCCCTCTCACTTCGACTATTGACTGATATTCTGATTCGAATTCTGACAAATCTGAACAAGTCAGTAGATTTTTTTAAGGTCAATCATGATGAATATCGAAAATGATGATTATTCTAGCACTCCTAGATCGGAAATAGAGATAGAGAGATGGGAAAGAGAGAGAGATATATAGGAAAAAGAGAGATAGGAAATAAAGAGAAAGATATGGGAAAAAGAGAGAAAGATGAGAGAGAAAAAGTGAGATATGGAAGAGAAAAATGGTAGAGAGAGAAAGAAAGTGTATTGCGTGTGATTATAATCATTATTTTAAATTGTCAGAATCTAAGACGAATATTGTAAGACTTTTTTCTTTTATTAGACCATTTTTGACAATTTTTCAAAAATGTTGACCATTTTTCAAAAATTTTGACAATTTTCAAAAATTATTAACCATTTTTGACGTTTTTTTATAATTATTGACCATTTTTTCAAAATTTTAACAATTATTGACTATTTTTGACCATTTTCAAAAATATTTAACAATTTTCGACAATTCTGACCATTTTTGAGAGGTTTTGACCATTCTTGACGGGTTCTGACAGGTTCTGACAATTATTTACCATTTTTGACCATTTTTCAAAATTTTCACGATTATTGACCATTTATTCAAAATTTCGACAATGTTTGACCATTTTTAAAATTTTTGACAATTATTGACCATTTTTTCAAAATTTCGACAATGTTTGACAATTATTGACCATTTTTTCCAAATTTTGACAATTATTGACCATTTTTTCAACAATTTTGACAATTTCTGACCATTTTTTCAAATTTTAACAATTATTGACCATTTTTGACAATTATTGACCAATTTTGACAGTTATGACGATTATTGATCATTTTTGACAATTTTTAAATAATTTTGACCATTTTAGACCATATTTCCAAATTTTGACAATGATTGACCATTTTTGCAAAAATTTTGACAATTTTTGACCATTTTTTCAAAATTTTGGCAATTTTTAACAATTTTTGACCATCTTTCAAAATTTTCACAATTATAGACCATTTTTTCAAAATTTTGACGATCTTTGTCAATTTTTGACCATTTTTTCAAAAATTTTGACAATTTTTGACCATTTTTTCAAAATGTTGAAAATTATCGACCATTTTGACAAAATTTTGATAATCATTGACCATTTTGTTTAAATATTTAACAATTTTTGACCATTTTTCAAAATTTTAACCATTTTTGACGATTTTTGACCATTTTTGACGATTTTTGATTGATTCTGATAATTATTGACCGTCTTTGACAATTATATTGACCATTTTTTCAAAATTTTCACAAATATTGACCATTTTTGACTGTTTTTGACAATGTTTTACAATTATTGACCATTTTTTCAAAACAATTATTGACCATTTTTGACAATTATTGACCAATTTTGACAGTTTTGACGATTATTGATCATTTTTGACAATTTTTAAATAATTTTGACCATTTTAGACCATTTTTCCAAATTTTGACAATTATTGACCATTTTTTCAAAATTTTTGACAATTTTTGACCATTTTTTCAAAATTTTGGCAATTTTTAACAATTTTTGACCATCTTTCAAAATTTTCACAATTAAAGACCATTTTTTCAAAATTTTGACAATTTTTGGTAATTATTGACAATTTTTTCAAAAATTTTGACAATTTTTGACCATTTTTTCAAAATGTTGACAATTATCGACCATTTTGACAAAATTTTGACAATCATTGACCATTTTTTTTTAAATATTTAACAATTTTTGACCATTTTCTTTAAATATTTAACAATTTTTGACCATTTTACAAAATTTTAACAATTTTTGACGATTTTTGACGATTTTTGACCATTTTTGACAATTTTTGACAATTTTTGATTGATTCTGATAATTATTGACCGTCTTATTGACCATTTTTTCAAAATTTTCACAAATATTGACCATTTTTGACCGTTTTTGACAATTTTTGACAATTATTGACCATTTTTTCAAATTTTTGACTATATTTCAAAAATTTTGACAATTTTTCAAAATTTTTAAAATATTTGGCAATTATTAACCATTTTTTCAAAATTATGACAATTTTTGACCATTTTTGACAATTTTTCACACCTGTTGGTGTGCGAGCTCAGTGCGGCAAGAGAGATTGCGTACAGACGCTTGCGCATGGCATCGCGTTGCCATATCTCACACACTACTACGTATAGACTATGTATAGTACATAATATATACCATCATCTAGCGTGGCGAAAATTCTCGCCACGCCGAAAATCAGGTTAACCCTCGCCTTTAGATATTTCACATCAAAACTGTTTTAATTATTAAAAGGGCGACTGTAGAAAAAATTTTGTGTGTTTTTCGAGCGTAAAGTAAAATTGTCGCTTTCTAAACATTCTTTCTCAAGCGGCAATCTGTTACTTCACGCTCTAAATACACAAATAACTATTTTCCGAAATCACTCAAGAATCGAAAACAGTCCAGAAAATTTTTTGACAGGAGCAAGGACAAGACGATGCAATTTAGAACTGGGTTACATACCAGAAGCATGGATAGGGCAACCTTCATTCCCAAAGCTGGAAAAATTGATCAATAAACCCAAAATCCTTCAAACCAAGAAATCCTAGAGACTACTGCTCCACCCACATCAGCATGTTTACCGGGCAGGCAGATCTACGGATACTGCACTGGTACAACTGACGGAGGACATCCGAGGTGCCTTAAACCACCAAGAAACTATGGTGCATTTTTGGATATAGAAGAACATTGAAAGAAGACAGCACAATATCCAAATGGATGTAGCAGAAACGAGTACGAGTGAAGACTTCATCTCCATCTGCAAAACCAGAGGGTGACCACAAGGAGCAGTAGCATACTTTTTAATGTTGAGTCTGACGATTGACGAGCTCCTTCATGGTTCGAGTGACCTTACAATATCCTGCCAAGGATATACCTATGAATTTTCCAATAGCCAGGAGAAAATTTGTCCCAGTCAAGTGTTTAATAAGCATTGTTCTTGGAGAAGAAAGAGAGTGTTTGTTGTATTTTTTGTTCTTATTTGTTTCGTTGAGCCATTGTTGTGACAAGCTGTACATCAATTGGTTACCTTCAATTAAATGATTAGAGACTCGGTAGCGTGTCGATCAGTTACAATAATTAACTGGTAATAGGATAGAAAATCCTTGGAATAAGTTGTACAGCATCTGTATGAAAACTGAAAACGTTACTTCATTCAAGTAATAATCAAGACTTGACACGATTACACTTTTTGTATTCTTCTAATCTATAAACATCGCGTATCTTAATTATATCAATTGAAACTTGGTTAATAGAATAAATAGCGACATATTCTTGTGTAATTGTCGATAACTGTTGGAGATTGAATGTCTAAGAATATTTTTATAATTGATGTTGAGATTTTATTGAAGATGCAATCTCAATTGTAATCTTCATAGAAATTGATTTTTTTATAAAAGCAGCTTGTCAACATGAAGGCATCTGATTTGCTTAAAATGACAGATATAGAACTCATCAAGTTGAGAAAAACCTTCTCACAATAATGTGCTAAGAGCTATGATTATAGCTTCAATTCTTTTTTGACTGTAAAGATCAAATGAATGCATAAGTCAAACTAGAACTGCACTAAAATTTTATAAATAAATATTTTACAGTAATATGGCAAGAAAATGTCAAAGTAAAAATTTAAATACTGACACGAGATATTAAATAATATTGGTTGGTAAGATGTTTTGAAATGGAATAGGAAATTATAAAAAAAAAGAATAAGGAGGTTGTTAAGGGGAAAGTAGAGAGTTGTTGTGTACCGTGGACGCGAGAGAGGCGTCAGATAATTTTTCTTTCGTGTAATTTTTCTGGTAGAAAAATCCAGAAAGAAGTTCTTGACTGGGAAGGCAGGAAGCGTCAGATAATTCCGGTTTGGAGTAAATTTCTTTCCTGGTAGAAAAAAAAACAGAAGGAAAGAGTTGTGTATTAAGTGCCAGAACGAGGTCTACGAGCTAGTGGTGGTATATCTGTCCACATTAGGACAACCTATTCATGCATATGGTGAGACAACCAATTTATTAATATATTGAATTTGCGATCCAGTAAATTTTGTTCGAGCTATATATCATAATTGATTAATTAATAAATATTTGGAGGAGTTGAATGCTGTGGCCAGGAGCTGAAAGAAAATAAAAACTGTTACGGTTCTTATTTACAACAATCTATTTGCTTCACGAATTTGAGGTTATAATAGAAAAACTAACGCACTGAAAGTGATTAAGAGTGTATAAATAAGGCATTTAATTATAGGTTGTATTCATTATTATTAATAGTTGCATACTTACGTTAAATTTGATATCAAATTTTCTAATATTCGCATGATACTAAAGTAAGTGGTATTAATATTTGATTTAGGTTACGTACTCACATTTCTGTGAGGAAAATTGATCAGCTGTTTAAGCGGAGCGAACATTTTACGTTCCGTAATTCGAAGTGGTCCGAATATTAGTGGTAAGAGTATTTCACAGTTTTATTATTGTCAGCATGACAAATTGTTATGTTATAGTGTTGCTTGTAATAATTCATTTCTTTGTTTAATTCCATATTAATTTTTTTTAAATTGTTTATTAAATCAGAATCAGAGTATATCACTATTTCATTTCTCAAGTACAAGTGAACATAAATGAAATAATTAGATTGGAACGCCATCTACGAACCGACATCTATACTATCCTTGAAACACGACCTTGAGGTAAGTAGTCGAATCTCTTTTTGAGAAACTGTAGCAAAGTATAGAATTCTATTAGACAAATAAAACGAACCAACACGTAGACAACTATTATAACGAAATATTTGACATAACTCAAACAACTTAAACAAATTATCAAACACGAAAATTATTATTTCATAATAATATAGTCCTCCTCAACTCTAGAAAATTCCAGTACCTTCCGCGCTCGTCCTATGCACGAACAAAGCGAATGTTCTCGAAAGGGGCGCAGCCACCAAAATTTACAGTCGAGGGACAGGGCCGGCTTTGAGTTGGTGACCTCGCAACAATATATTTATTATCGGTATTGTTTTATTTTCTGTCTTTAATTCATGTTAGTTTTAAAACATGTACTCGGAAGAAAATCCAGATATTCCTATGAACATATTAGAGCTAGCGGCAGAAGCCAGTGCTGATTTGTTACCAGCAAAATCCAGGTCGAGATATGAACACGATATGAACACTTAGCTACGTAATCGGACCTCTCTCCCGAGTTGAGAACTAATTTCCTTATCCCTTCATGCTTCTCCATCCAGCTATGAAGGTAAGTGTCCCCAGTCTTAGTTGCTTCCCCTTCTTTTTGAGCCGGGAATATCACGTTTCTCATATCTGGTGGTTCCATCTCCGACCTCGCAGTTATCTTGGTGCACTTATAGATTTCCTCCGGCCACTCCCATACAGCAATTTCTTTGTACTCGTCCAAAGTCATGCCCTTTTGGATAGTTTCCTCCACTTTTCTCTCCCGCTCTCTCTTCCACTCCTCCGTCTCTTCGGCTATCATATCCTCGTTCACCTGGGTTCCAATTTCGCATTTGGACACTCCAACTTGTATATTCCTTGGGGCCTCGTGTGTCTCCATCTCCTCAATCTTCCTATTTATCTTCTCTATTGCCTTGTGTAGAGCTGCTATACTGGCTTTTATTTCCCTTTTCGTGAGTGGGTTTTCTTTTACCAAACTCATTAGAACCTTTGATCTCGCCACCGTTTCCATCATATATTTCTTTAAATCCTCTCCTCGGGCTGTTTTTGCTTCTCCTGGTTTCTTTGAGGTTTCTTGTTCCCTTTTCCTCTTATGCTTATCCTCTTTTAGTCTTTTGGTCGCGTTTTCTTCCTCACCATCATCATCACTTGCTAGGATGGCTAGCAACACACTTTGTTCCTCTATGTCCTGTCCTTTTCCCAAATCCTCTTCTGCCAGTCTATCCCAGCTATGCGTTGTGTCCTCTCTTTCCCAGTTAATCATACTTTGTGCTTCCTCTGATTTACCGTCTTGTCAAATTTTTAGGTGTTATTTTGGACCCTAGCAACCAACTATGTAAACAGATTGTCCAGGGGACACTGTGTATTGATATTTTTTAAAAATTAACCAAAAAAATATTATATTGATCATTTGTTAATCGCATTTTAAAAGCTTGATAGTTTAATTATGGGCGATAGAACAAACACATTCTTCTGCTACATTCATGACTAATCTTTCGTTCACGCATTTTAAATTACATAACAGTTTTTTCAACGTATAATTATTGACAGGTGTACATTCAATTAAAGTAATTTAAAACAAGATCAATAATATCTTGATGGAACATTTTTTATTAAAACAAAAACAATCCATTGAATTTTTTTCTTTACAAATTTTTTCTCTACAATAATTAACGATTATCTCGTTATCATCGATGATTTTTTATTTACATAACGTCAAACATTTCAATTATAACAATTATTAAGTCGCTTAAATTATTTGAATTTTTTTACTTCATTTTTTCTTTTAAAAATAAATCCTCATACTTCTGTTTCTATCTAACCGAATTTTACATTCCCAGATGATCCTAGAGTGATTTTTTTCGCCAGTCTCAAATCTCTACTCTTTTTCTTGTACAACTACTGGCTTTTATCAATCCACATTAATATTCAAGGCCATTAAAAGGTGTTGTTCTTCTTGAGGTTTTGTACTTCTTCACCTCGATGATAGGTCCTTTTCCTTCGTCTCCTATTACTTTGTCCCACGTTTTTCTTTATCTGTCCCTTCTCGTCCTTTTTTTGCTTGCAATAAAGGCCAGTGTGAATTGTAGAATCCAGATCTTTTCTTATAGAAGATGGTGGCGTGGGTGAGAGGTGACGGACAGGTGGCGGAGGTAACAATCTTTACAGATGGGAAAAGGGAAAAGGAGGGTAGGAATGGGGCGATAATCCTGAAGGATATCGGGGAAGTAGATCAGGATGTAATCGAGAGGATTAAGCAGGGGTTGGGGGAGATAAAAGGGGATAGAGAAATTGATTGGAAAATAGATAAAGGTGATTAAAGTGGTAAGGGAGAGGAACGGGATGAAAATGGCGGTGGTGAAGACAGAATGGGAAAAAGCGGAAGCCTTACTGGGAAAAAGGGAGATTAGATTGGGGTGGAAAAGGGTAACTATTAAAGAGGGTAGAGAGGAGGGCAGATGATTTGGATGTGGGGTGAAGGGGCATAAAGTAGCATGGTGTAAGGTGAAGGTAGTCAAGGAGAGGAGTAAGTGCTGGACAAGTAAGAGCAAGGATCACATGGCCGGAGACTGTCGGCAGGCCTTCCTTTGTATGGTATGTGGGGAAAGGGGACAAAAGTCAGGGGATGGAAAAGGGGAAGGAAAAAATGGGATGGACCCTCTAGACCCATCAGAGAGGACGAGTCTGGTCAAATAGGAGGAAGGGGAGAGCAGTGCGCGTGAAGAAGGCATGTAGGTGGATGGAAGGTGTTATAGATAAATTTAGGGAAATGCAGGATAGCGCAAGATATATTGGATAGAGTGATTTTTAGGAGGGAAGTGCATGTGGTGTGTGGATCTCAGGTAAATGCTAGATATGTGGGAAAGCGGTAATGGATTATGGACGATACAGGAGAGGCAGGAATAAGAGTGGTGGGGGATGGACTGAGGGCGAATGAAGTAAGGAAGGGAAACGGGTGGGTGGTAGTGCGAATGGGAGACATGGTGGTTTACAGTGTGTATATAAGCCCAAATGTCAGCCTGGAAGAATATGAGAGGAGTATGACAGGATTGGAGGACGATCTGAGGGTGTCAAAAGGAAAAAAAAAGGATCATAAGGATAATGGTGACAGGAGACTTCAATGCTAAGAATACTGTATGGGGGGGGAAGGAAAACGGACAGGAAAGGGGAGATCCTGAAGGAAGTGTTGACATCCAACGGGTTGGTGGTGCTGAATGATGGACTACTGCCTACCTTCGTGAGGGGTGACGGGGTTTCGTCACCAGGAAGATTTGGGAGAAGGAGATTATAGGGAAATTTTTCACCGGGGATGAAGGAGGAGTGGGGGCAGAAGATCCATACTAGGGGGGTAGGGAAAATGAGGGGGATAAGGCCGATAGAGAAGTGGGAAGTAGTGGAGAGGGGGGAGAAACAATAAAGTAAGGAAAGACCCAGGGATAGATGGCCAGAGGGGTGATATGATGAAGAGGCTGTTGGATGACAATGGGGATTACTTCTGGGAACTATTCATCAGGGTTCTGGGCGAGGAAGTGTTGCCGGGCGGATGGAAGATGGCCAAGGTGATACTGCTGAAGAAGCCGGGTAGAGAGGGGAAGCGGGCGGGGGACTACAGGCCCATCAGCCTGCTGTGTGGTAAAGGGTAAATTGATGTAGGGGATAATAAAGGATAGGATTGAGGAGGAAGTTGGTAGGAATGGGGGTTTTAGGGTAAACCAGCACGGGTTTGCGAAGGGGAAATCATGCATCTCGGCACTGGGCAGGGTGATGGGCTTGGTGGAAAGAGTTAGGGAGGGCAGCTGGAGGAAGAAGAAATTGGCCCTTGGTGAGTATGTGAGATAGTATGTGAGATTACGGTGTATGCGGACGATGTGTGCCTGGAATGTACGGCAAAGGGAGAGGCGGAGATAGAAAGAAAGGCGGAAATAATGTGTAGGAAGATTGTGGAGAAGATAGAGCGGTGCGGACTGGAAGTGGCGGAAGATAAGACGGTGGGGTTGCTAGTGAAGGGACGGAGCAAGACGAGGGAAGTGTGGGGTGATGGTGAAGGGAAGGATAATTCGTATGGAGAAGTCTGTGAAATACCTAGGGGTGTGGTTGGATAGCCAATTATCCTTCAAACCTCATATGTTAAAGGCGGCAGAGAAGGGGAAAGTGAGGGCAGCGTGGCTGGAGAGATTGATGTGTAATGAGAAAGGACCAAGAGAGTGGAAGAGGAGGGTAATTGGTAGGACGGTAGAGCAGAGTATGTTGTACGGTGCGGCGGTGTGGGGTGAAAGAGCAGGGGTTAAGGCGAGGGTTAGGCCACTCCTGCGGGTGCAGAGAGGGATACTGCTGAGGGAGGTGCAGGGGTACAGGACAGTGGGTGGACTGGCAGCAGCGGTGCTGGCAAGGTCCTACCCATTGGACGTGATGGGTAGAGCCAGGAACAAACGCTGGAGGAGTGCGACCAGAGAGGAAGTACAGGAATGGATGGAGGCGGAGATAGAGAAAAGATGGGAGGAGTATAAGGGCGCGCTAAAAGGAGCGATTAGGAATAGGAGAGATTGGATGGACCGGAAAATCGGGGAGGTGAATTACTTCTTGACACAGGTGTTCACTGGACATGTGTCGAGAGTAGGGTACCTCCACAAGATTGGGAAAAGAGAGACTGGAGTGTGCCAGAGGTGTGAAGTGGAGGATGATGTGGGGCATGTGTTCAGATGCTGGAGGAACGAGGCAGTGCTGAAGAAGTTGGAAAGGAAACTAGGGGATACGGTGTATTAGGAGAACATGGTGGAGATAATGTTGAGGAGGGAGGAGGAATGGATGGAGGTGAGTGGCGTAGTAGAGAGCTTGGTTAGGGGGAGAGAAGGGCTCGATACGGCATGAGAGGTAGGAGTGATAGTAGGGAGAAGACGGCGGTGTGAGCGGAGATTCACAGCCAAATGTTAGTATTGGTCAATAAATAGTTTTAAAAAAACTTTATTTTTGTCTGATACCCTTTACATTTATTCTCAAAATGTTTCCCATTGGTCAATTTCTTCTTCTTCGTCATTTCTTCTTGGTAACTTTCATAGTTATCTCCTGCTCCGTTCGCTAAATATTCCTTCCATGCATTTTTTTGCATATATCTGGTTTTCAATTCCTTCCGTCCACCAGGATGTTTCTTTCTACTTATATCCTTCCAATTTTTGACACGTATGTCTTCCGGAGTTTTTATAAAGGTACAACACAGTTCAAAAGTGTTTCAAGATCTAACTGGCTTTGTATTGAATCTGCTGGGTGGATCAAAGTCTAGAATAGAAAGTTTTTCATAATTTCTACAGCTCCTAATGTTGTAACCTGTCTTGTACAGATATATAATAAGGAAAGATCCATCATTACATTGGTATATATGCTTGATGATGGCACAGTCCGTTTTCTACTAGGATTTTTGTCAATAACTCTTTTGCTTGGTCTAATATTACAAGTAATAATTGCTATAAAATCTAGATGCCTGTCGGAAATTTTCCGTCTGCGTTCGAATAAGAATTATAGAAACAACAATTAAAGTAGGTAGAAAAAATACCTGTCCGTTAGCACCCACGCCATTGATATACATTTTTTTTCCAACCGACTAACAAATGAAATGACCATGCCGACAAATCAAGATCTTTTGCAAGCTATTAAAAATTTAATTATGGTTTGGACGTACGCCACCTTCAGTCAATTTCATCATAGTATTAACAATTTTTATATCCGTTGGCAACAGTTCAAGTTGAACAGTACGTTAATATTTACTCTATTTAGTTCAAGTTTATTATAATCGTTTGATCTACGCGATCATTCATATTAATGATAGGGTAAGTTATACGGTCGCTTGTTAACGTTTAATTGGCTGATATAACTTATATTATGGTAGTATTGGAGTCATAATTTGTGTTTTATAACATAAATTTTTTTATATCGAATACTCTTATTATTGCCGAGGGCATGCAACGTGCCTTAACCACTTGGTCTTCGAAGGACTCTCAGCTAATCCTAACAAAACGACATTTGTTCCATTCCGACCCACTCTCTCCAAGAAGAGGTTGAGTACCTATAGGAGTCATCCTTGATAGGAAACTCACGATATATTACCTCAAAAACATTGAAGGCTCCCTGGGCGTGCTCCAGACTTTTGGGGAAAACGTGAAATCTTAAGCCGAAAATGGGAAAAACAGAGTTGCAGAACGTGCAATGACTCGCCTGCATGGAAATTACTCCTCCACTACATTTACATCGTTCCGGAAAATACCTAGAGGCTGGCTCAAGCTAAATCTTTGAAAACCGGTATCTTGAGATACTAAGATGCCTATTTCTTGTGTACTAGCTGAGCACTGTAAGCTCGGTAGGCACTTAAGGCTTAAGGAATTGACAGACGAAGCCATATCCAGATTATGTCAATTAGACGAAGAAACGGCACAACACATTCTATGCCAGTATGATAACCTGGAAAATGTGTGGTTCTTTGTACTAGGCGCCGAAAAGCTAAGAAATATTTGGTCTCGAAGCTAATAGACTTCATCAAGAGACTCGGGTTGGTCAAAGTGTTTTAGATAAAGAGGACCAGTAGCCACCTCATTTAATATAACTTACTTTGAAATCAACGAAGTTTATATTGAATGTGGAAGAAACTTGGTGATAGTAAGAAGTAGAAGAGCTACAGTAGATCCTTGTCAAAAAGGAATTATTTGATAACAAAAGAGAGAAATTTTGAGCAGTTAGATGGTTTTTGAGTATCAATAAGCTTTCTACAATCACTGATGTTTGAAGGATACACTTGGAAATATCAATTTCCATACCAGTGAACACTTTCCAGATTGGTTTTTCTCAATTAAGTATGTTTTTTTTTCTTGAAGAAAATTTTCTTAAAAGCATTCTGTATTGTGAAATATGTTCTATTAATTAACAGCAATATAATTATACATCATTAATATGAAAATGAAATAAGATTATTAGCACATCTAAGATATAATAGGTTAGTATTATTAACCTTGGAATACTTTGTATTACCAGGAAACGTATTCAATTATATATCGAACAAATATTTTCCAGTCATAAAATGTGTTGCACACCTTAACAGAGAAGATCAACCCACTATCGAAGCGTCCTGATTCAACTAAAACAATCATTTATCCTCAAAGGGAAAGAAATATTGAGCATTGATGCCTCCAAATACGTACTAAAGATCAACAAAAACTGAATAATTTGAAAGCAATTTAGTTTAGTCAAAAAAATCTACAGTCTTCGTCCTGTATGTCTAACGAAAATGTTCATCTTTAACTGAGTTTTTTTTGCATTTTGCAGACTCAGAAAGAAAATACTGATCCCGAGGGATAGAAAATATATATATATATGTATACAGTGTGTAAAAGCCAAACGGAATAAATTCATCATTGCTATGGTTTTTGCTTACTTTCTTATTATCAAGACCTAAACGGGAAATTAGTTTTGGGTATGTTGTAATAAGTTTTGAGTATAATATGTAATTTGTAGTTTGTATGGGTGAAATTTGTGAAGCTTCAATACTTTCCTGACTGATTCATGCGACAGTCCAGCTTGTTGCGCAACTTCACGAAGTGGGAGCTATAGTAACTTGACCAAGAACCTCAATCTGAGCGGCCTCATTGAGCAATCTTGGCCCAGCCCTCTTCTTATTGCCAATAGATCCAGTTTCTTCAAATGTAGCTACTAACTCTCCGATGTATTTGTGTCCAACATTTTTTTCCCGATGTCTTTCGTTAAATTTGGTCGCCGTTCTTGTAAAGCAACGTTCGGTTCCATAAATATAAATCATTTCTACGGGTTCAGCAATAGTGTAAACCATTTTAAGAAATAAATACAAGGAGTCAGAAAATAAAGAACTGTATAAGTAGACCTAAACAATATGACTGACAAAAGCAATTAATAATTCAAGAACCGGCAAAAACTATTATCAGTGGTTTTGTACGAATAAGAAATAAATTTCATGGGTCTTAACAGGGTTGGGCTGAGATTTAAATAAATAATAATTCGAAATTTTATTTTTATTTTTACTAGTATTCCTAAAACTGAAATACCCCACCTGAAATGCCCCACCAGTGGCGGCTCGTGAACTTTTTAAGAGAGGAGTCTGGACATAAAAATTGTTGAAAATTCTCAAAAGTTTGGAAAAATGGTCAAAAATTGTCAAAATTTTGAGAAAATGGTCAATAATTATTAAAAAAACTGTCAAAAATGGTCAATAATTGTTGAAAATTGTCAAAAATTTTAAAAAATTGTCAAAAACTCGAAAATTTTAGAAAATTGTCAAATATGGTCAATAATTATCAAAAATTGTCGAAAACTTTTGTTAAAAATGGTTAATAATTGTCAAAAATGGTCAATAATTGTCAAAACTTTTAGAAAAATGTCAAAAATTAGTCAATGATTGTCAAAAATGGTCAATAATTTTTAAAAATTATTAAAAATTTTGAAATATGGTCAACAATTGTTAAATATTTTCAAAAACTGTCAAAATATTTTAAAAATTGTAAAAATTTCGAAAAAATTGTCAAAAATTGTCAAAATTTTTGAAAAATGGTAAAAAATTGTCCAATTTTTGTAAAAATGGTCAATTGTCAATATTTCGAAAAAATGATCAAAATTTTTGAAAAATTGTCAAAAACTTTCAAAAATGGACAAATATTGTCAAAATTCTGAAAAATAGTTGATAATTGTCAATAATTGTTAAGTTTTTTGAAAAATTGTCAAAATTTTTGAAAAAATGGTCAAAAATAATCAAAAATTTGGAAAAATGGTCTATAATTGTCAACAATTGTCAATTATTGTCAAAAAATTTGAAAAAATGGTCATAAATTATCATAAATTGTTAGAAATTGTCAATTATTGTTAAAAACTGTCAAAAATAGACATTTATTGTCAAAAACTGTCCAAACAGTGTTAAAAATGGTCATTCATTTTGAAAAACAGTCAATAATTGTTAAAATTTTGAAAAATGGTCAAAAATGGACAATATTTTTTAAAAATCGGTAAAAACTGTCAAAATATTTGAAAACTTGTCAAAAATGGTCAAAAATTCTCAAAATTGATCAATAATTGTCAAAAATGGTCAATAATTGTCAAAAAATGGTCAATCATTGTCAAAAATTTCGAAAAATGGTCAATAATTGTCAAAAATCGTTAAAAACTGTCAAAATATTTGAAAAATGTTCAAAAATTCTCATAATTGATCAATAATTGTCGAAAGTGGTCAATAATTGTCAAAAATGATCAACAATTTTCAAAATTGATCAATAATTGCCAAAAATGGTCGATAATTCTCAAAATTGATCGATAATTGTCAAAAAAGGTCAATAATTATCAAAACTTTTAGAAAAATTGTCGAAAATTTCGAAAAATGGTCGATAATTGTCAAAAATCGTTAAAATCTGTCAAAATATCTGAAAAATTGTCAAAATTGTCTAAAAATTCTCAAAATTGATTAATAATTGTCAAAAATGGTGAATAATTGTCAAAAGATGGTCAATAATTGACAAAAATTGTTGAAAACTGTCCAAATATTTGAAAAATTGCCAAAAATTCTCAAAATTGATCAATAATTGTCAAAAATGGTCAACAATTGTCGAAAAATGGTCAATAATTGACAAAAATAGTTAAAAACTGTCAAAATATTTGAAAAATTGTCAAAAATGTTCAAAAATTCTCAAAATTCTGAAAAATAGTTGATAATTGTCAAAAATTGTTAAGTTTTTTGGAAAATTTTCAAAAATTTTAAAAAAATGGTCAAAAATTTGGAAAAATGGTCTATAATTTTCAATAATTTTGAAAAAATGGTCAAAAATTAGCAAAAATCGTTAAAAATTGTCAATTTTTGTTAAAAACTGTCAAAAAATTTCGAAAAATGGTCGATAATTGTCAAAAATCGTTAAAATCTGTCAAAATATTTGAAAAATTGTCAAAAATGTTCAAAAATTCTCAAAATTGAATAATAATTGTCAAAAAATGGTCAATAATTGTCATAATTTTTGAAAAATTGTCAAAAATTTCGAAAAATGGTCAATAATTGTCAAAAATCGTTGAAAACTGTCAAAATATTTGAAAAATTGCCATAATTCTCAAAATTGATCAATAATTGTCAAAAATGGTCAATAATTGTCAAAAATAGTTTAAAACTGTCAAAATATTTGAAATATTGTCAAAAATGTTCAAAAATTCTCAAAATTCTGAAAAATAGTTGATAATTGTCAAAAATTGTTAAGTTTTTTGAAAAATGTTCAAAAATTTTTAAAAAATGGTCAAAAATTATCAAAAATTGTTAAAAATTGTCAATTATTGTTAAAAACTCTCAAAAATGGACATTTATTGTCAAAAACTGTCCAAAATGATTGAAAATTGTCATTATTTCGAAAAATGGTCAAAAATTGTCAATAATTTTGGGAACATTGTCAAAAATTCTCAAAATTGATCAATAATTGTCAAAAATGGTCAATAATTGTTAAAATTGATCAGTAATTGCTATTTGCTGGATAAATTGGTGAGGAGGCCGAGCCTCCTTCGAGGAGCCGCCACTGTTCCCCACATTCGTGAGGTCCAGTACATCGATTTAACACAAAAAAAAATTATGAAATGTATCTAAGAATTACATAAGGAACTCAAAAATGGCAAAAGAAATAGGGGTTGCCATTTAAAATTTCAGGAGTAGGTACCCTGGGGGTCAGGGGGTTGAAAGTAATACGTCAACAAATGCCTCAACAGTTGTCCCCCTTGATATGTAAATTGACGTGTTACGCCAAATTTTGATGCTGTCATTAGTTTAGGCAATATTGAATGCCGTTCGTTTTCAAATTGACACTCTGTATATAAATGTTTTGACGCATTCGGTAGACTGGGGTTTTTATACGCACTTTGTTAGTATAACATAGACAAAAAGAGTACCTAAGTCCACGTTATTTACAAATAATGAGTAACCAAGTTTTATTAATGTTTTACCTGAAATTACTTTATTTTATGGTATGAGGAAGTCTTGCGGGATAGAATATTGCAATAGGTGAACGTGTGTGTGTTTAAGAAAAGTTTATTTATAAATATTTAAATATATATCAAGGTTAATCACCAAATTAAATTTTATCATTCTTTTTTTAATGTTTAGCTCGAGTGTAGTATACACACATGTTGTTTTTGTTGATTTTCTCTTAAAAAGGGGAATATTTATTCATTCATTCGGCGTGTTTAATTTGGGTGTGGAAATTGACAAAAAAATCTAATTAGCGGATTTTTCTACGCGGTTTTAGATGTAGTTAATTTTTTTGTAAATCATTAACATTAACTAATGTTTAAAGTACAACTATTTGATATTTTGGTTTTGATCCATCTATTCAAAATCCACTCATATATGTGAAATTTTCCCCTGAATCAGTTGGTCATAATTAGAACGTTCTAACGGGTGAAATTTTTTTTGCTGTAACCAAATTTTAAAAAAGAACGATTTTGTTATTTTGGTTTTGATCTACACTCTGTGATAGAAAGGAGTATTATGGACAACCCTGTATTCGATTGGTTTAAAAACTAAAAAAACCTTGAGAATATAAGATTAGCGCAAGCTGTACTAAAATATAATTATTTCAATTGTTAAAGAAAAAATTGCAATGTCAATCTATAAAAATTAATTACATCGAGTTATACGACAGGTTGCGTAACGATTAAAATTAATAATGGGTTAAGGATACTATACTAGTCTAACTACAGTTGTTAACAATTATTAAAAGTTTTTCTTTATTTAACGTCATCCCAAAAATAGTAAGTCTCATTATAAGAGAATAGAGAAATATCTCGGAGTGACCCTTGATTTCAAACTGAATTTTTATAATCGATTTTTAGTTATCGATTTTTATTTTTTTATAATCGATTTTTAGTTATCGATTTTTATTGTAATATTATTCGATTTTAGGAAGCGGCTCGTATTATTCATTGACCATTTCTCAAAATTTTGACAATTATTGACCATTTTTCAAAATGTTAACAATTATTGACCATTTTTCAAAATTTTAAAAATTATTGACCATTTTTCAAAATTTTTGTTAACTTTTGACCATTTTTCAAAATTATGACAATTTTTAACCATTTTTGGCCATTTTTGACAATCTTTCAAAATTTTAGACCATTTTTCAAACTTCTTGACCATTTTTAACAATTATTGGCCATTTTTGACCATATTTCAAAATTTTTGACAATTTTTCAAAAACTTTAACAATTTTTGACAATTATAAACTATTTTTCAAAATTTTGACAATTTTTAACAATAATTGCCAATTTTTGACAGTTTTTGACAATTTTTGACCATTTTTGATAGTTTTTGACAATTATTGGCCATTTTTGACAATTTTTTTTAGTTATCGATTTTTATTGTAATATTAATCGATTTTTAGTAAATCGATTTTATAAATTACGTGTTTAAATCGATTTTCGGAAAAGGGCTCGTATTATTTATTGACCATTTCTCAAAATTTTGACAATTATTGACCATTTTTCAAAATTTTACACTGTATTTCCTTTTACGTAGGAGCAAAGTGCCTCATTATTTATTCAAAAGTGCTATAAATACAGGGTGAGTCTCTCTTTTTTTCTAAAACAGCTTGGTTTTACCAAAATTAAATCGACACATCCTGTATCGCCTCAAATACAATAGGGTCGTAAAATTCACAACAATGGATGGGGATTTATTAATATGATAAGCAGGTGGCCAGTGTCGTGCAGTCAGCTCAAGTATTTTGCCGAGTAGGGGTGGGTCTTACAGTTTTTTATTCTGTTAAATAATTTTGAATTAGGATAAATTTATATATCTGGATTTTTTCTATTAGACAAAAGTATAGACTGAAGTATGGTTTGGTAGGTATTTAATAAATTATAAAAAATAATCCTAAAGATCTAAAAGTTATTTAAAAAGCCAAAGATAAAGATAATAATTATTTAAAGAAAGTCACACACAAATATTATTTATTTTGCTTTATTAAAAAGAAGCAGCATACAAAATTGTGAAAAATTAAGAAGTGCAATGATTAAAATTATAAATAAAATTTGTTTTTATATATTTAAAATATATATTATATACCAAAAGACAAAAGATATATTAAGCTTTGCGCAAATCAAGTACCTATCTACATTTTTAGCTACCTGGAATACTTTGTGACCGCATACTGGTCAAAACTTTCATTTTGGCCCAATTGAATAGTCTCCGTAGAATCGGGTCTTAACACTGTAATAATTACTTACTAATGATATGATACTTGCCCAAATTTTACACTATTAAATAAACCCGAAAAATGAAACCATTCGGTCTTTACCGAAAAATGTAACGCCAATGGTTTATTGCCGTTTTATGGGTGTTGACCCTTTCCTGTGCTCCTATGCAATAGGAAATCGAGTATAACAATTATTGACCATTTTTCAAAATTTTCAAAATTATTGACCATTTTTCAAAATTTTTGATAACTTTTAACCATTTTTCAAAATGATGACAATTTTTAACCATTTTTGACAGTTTTTGACTATTTTTGACAATCTTTCAAAATTTTTGACCATTTTCCAAAATTATTGACCATTTTTGATAATTATTGACAATTATGGACCATTTTTCTAACTTTTTGACCATTTTTGACCATATTTCAAAATTTTTGACAATTTTTCAAAAAGTTTACTTATCAATTTTTGACAATTATCAACTATTTTCCAAAATTTTGACAATTTTTAACAATAATTGTCAATTTTTGACAATTTTTGACCATTTTTGATAGTTTTTGACAATTATTGGCCATTTTTGACAATTTTTCAAAAATTTTGACAATTATTGACTAATTTTGACAATAATTGTCCATTTTTGTCAGTTTTTCACAATTTTTGACCATTTTTGATAGTTTTTGACCATTTTTCAAAATTTTAACAATTATTGACTATTTTTCAAAATTTTAAAAATTATTGACCATTTTTCCAAATTTTTGATAATTTTGGACCATTTTTCAAAATGATGACAATTTTTAACCATTTTTGGCCATTTTAGACAATTTTTCCAAATTTTCAAAATTATTGACCATTTTTCAAAATGATGACAGTTTCTTATTTATTTTTGACAGTTTTTGACTATTTTTGACAATCTTTCAAAATTTTAGACCATTTTCCAAAATCATTGACCATTTTTGATAATTATTGACAATTATGGACCATTTTTCTAACTTTTTGACCATTTTTGACCATATTTCAAAATTTTTGACAATTTTTCAAAAAGTTTTCTTATCAATTTTTGACAATTATCAACTATTTTTCAAAATTTTGACAATTTTTAACAATAATTGTCAATTTTTGACCATTTCTGATAGTTTTTGACAATTATTGGACATTTTTGACAATAATTGTCCATTTTTGTCAGTTTTTACAATTTTTGACCAATTTTGTCAGTTTTTCACAATTTTTAACAATTTTTGACCATTTTTGATAGTTTTTGACAATCTTTCAAAATTTTAGACCATTTTCCAAAATTATTGACCATTTTTGATAATTATTGACAATTATGGACTATTTTTCTAACTTTTTGACCATTTTTGACCATATTTCAAAATTTTTGACAGCTTTTGACAATTTTTGACCATTTTTGATAGTTTTTGACAATTATTGGCCATTTTTGACAATTTTCCAAAATTATTGACCAATTTTGACAATAATTGTCCATTTTTGTCTATTTTTGTCAGTTTTTACAATTTTTGACCATTTTTGTCAGTTTTTCACAATTTTTAACAATTTTTGACCATTTTTCAATATCTTAACAATTATTGACTATTTTTCAAGATTTTAAAAATTATTGTCCATTTTTCCTAATTTTTGATAATTTTGGACCATTTTTCAACATTAAACAATTTTTCCAAATTTTTGACCATTTTTGAGAATTATTGACCATTTTTGACAATATTTCCAAATTTTTAATAATTCTTTAAAAACTTTAACAATTTTTGACAATTATCAACTATATTTCAAAATTTTGACAATTTTTAACAATAATTGTCAATTTTTGACAGTTTTTGACCATTTTTGACAATTTTGCAAAAATTTTGACAATTATCGACCAATCGGATCCATTAGATCAGAATTGAACCAAAAACGAAGATTATTTGTAATAAATACTTATATACAGGGTGAGTTACGAGGAACTGTACATACATCTACCATAAGTAAAGGCACGGTAGGGGATTACCAAATGACCATTAAAAATGTCTTATTGTTGTGATTATTAATATACAGGATGAATTATGGATCTTCACCAAAATATCTTTTCAATGATTTGTATCATTTTTTGGTGAAAGCATGTATTGGTGTCTCGCAACTAACTGACATATTCAGAATTGAAAAAATCCAGGACCGTCGTCGTGAAAATTTGTGAGGCTGCTTCATATTCAACACTTCATCCTGTATGTGATTTTTCTAAAATCTGATATAATTTTTTCAGAGGACATAAATAGACAGTTAGACCTGGGTATTTGTATTTTTTGTTACACTTACGTCACATTTCCAATTAAAAAAGATTCATTTTAGAGTCAAATTGAAAATTGGCAATAATGAAATATCTTACTGTATAATAATGTTTATTTATTAAAAAGAAATCTTCAAAATAAACAGAAACGATACACACAGTGCACCAGTATGGTAAATACCATAATTTGAATGGATTTACAGGACCGGATTTAAAAATCTCAATAATTCACCCTGTATGTAACTTTTTCCACCCGTAATAGACAAAAAAAACAGATGAAAAATGTTTGAAATAACCTAGTTTTCTTATTTGTTTGAGGAAAAATCATGTCTAATTATTTTAACAAGCCCCGGAAATGTTTATTTATAAATTAAAAAATAAAATAAATAACAATAACCAATTTTTAATGGTCATTTGTTAATCCCCCAACGTGCCTCTACTTATGGTAGAAGTATGTACACTTCCTCGTAACTCACCCTGTATAAAGTTGCAGATGAAAGAACACAAAGAATGTCTTTATTTTTTTCTATACCACGCACTCTATCGACATGATCAATAAATAAAATACCAATTACAATTTTAATGTCATTTCATGGTTTTTATTTTCATTACTTTTTCGCGTTCATTTTTAGTATCTCCATTTTTTTCCAATGCCAAGGTTATAGGCGTACTTTTTTCCGATTTGCAAATTTACCACTTAAATTTTAAAACTTACTTGGTAATAGCGTAGTTCCTCTGGAACTGTTCAAAACCAATCGAGTGAAACGGAGTAAATATTACGCAAGAAAAAGATATTGGTAATACATGGTGGTATGCAAACGCCTCAATGCGGTATCCATTAATATTGTAATGTTTTTGTTATTTATTTAAATAGTTTTTAACGGTGGGATAAAATTTACACACTACTATGGCTAATTACTATCTATTTATTTAAAGAAACACACACTGTATTAAACTTAATTTATATACACGCTCTACTTAATGTCTACTAATTTATTTACACTCGGTATATTAGTTCTAACTTATTTTCACCACTTGGACTATTGCACTATTTAATTCACTGTCCGATTACTAAGAACCTCTGTAACTAACTCTTTACTGTCCGTTCACTAATTTCGAACTGTTTACGCACTCCAAACCCGCGTATATAATAATATAGTCCTTATCGGTTCTGGAAAACTCTAGTGCCTTCGGCGCTATGCACGAACAAAACCGTTGTACTCGAATGTTCTCGAAAACATGCCGGCGCAAGGAGAATCCCGGCGTAGCCACCAAAATTTATAGTCGAGGGACAGGGCCGGCTTTGAGTTGGTGACCTCGCAACAATATGATTTTTGGCAAGGTCTCTCTCTCTCTCTAGCCCTCGGACCTGAAGCTGAGAAGCTGTGTGAGCTAAAATAGACTCTCGCAAGTTGCAGTCGATTGCCTAATAGACCCACTCGCCACAAACCTAAACTAACCCTGAGGTCTGGCCTATGGAGACTACATTAATCTAATCTGTAACATCTGTCAACATTTGTCGTGACAGCGACAACAAATGACAGATGTAAGCAGGTATCAATGCAAAAAGTGACAGATCGATACAGACAATGACAAACAGGGACAGATCAAACAAGACTATGACGAAAAGTGACATTAATGACAGTCACTATTGGTTAAATTAGAACTTTTATTGTTTTGTAATGTCTTAATTATCGTAGATTAGGTTCAAAGAAATTGAAACAATGGACAGAATTGTCCGTAAACTTCACGTCCACGAAGAAATTCTAGTTGTAGGGTTCGGTTGGAAAAAATGTTGACAATGAATGTATTAAAAAAAGCCACGTGGTTGTGAAAAGTGTTGCAATACCATTTTTTTAAGTAGTTGATTATTTGTGTTTATGTGATCAGTGAGTTGACAAGGTTTAATTATGCAAATATTGAGGAGAATTCCGTATTCCAATTGCTATAAAAACTTAGAATACGTCGATAAACAAACGGTTGAACAATATTTTGTTATCAAATAAAACCAATAAATAACAAATTCGACAAATAATTAAATTTTCCCCTGAATCGATCACTAGAATCTTCTATCACTTCAAGTGGATTTTCGAATATTTTTACTACTTCTACATATCCAGGCGAATAAACTTTTTTCAGAAAAAAGCTGAGCGGTCGTCGGACCGCCGACAGAAGCTTTTCAAAAATTTTAAACATTTTTCAAAATTTTTGACTATTATTGACCATTTTTGACAGTTTTTGACAATTTTTGGAAATATTAGGCAATTATTAACCATTTTTTCAAAATTTTGACAGTTTTTGACAATTATTGACTATTTTTGACAATTTTTCTAAAAATTTGAACTTTTTTCAAAAATTTTGACAATTATTGACCATTTTACCAAATTTTTGAAAATATTTGGCAATTATTAACTATTTTTCCAAAATTTTGACAGTTTTTGACAATTTTTGAGGATTTTTCCAAATTCTTGACAATTCTTGAACATATTTCATTAACATTTTTGACAATTTTTTAAAAATTTCAACAATTATTGACCATTTTTGACGAATTTTGATAATTATTGACCGTCTTTAACAATTATTGACCATTTTTGACAATTTTTCAAAAATTTTAACATATTTGGCAATTATTGACCGGTTTTTTTTTAATTTTGACAATTTTTGACCATTTTTCAAAATTTTAACAATTATTGATCCTTTTGGAGCATTTTTGATAATTTTTGATTGGTTTTGACAATTATTGGCCGTCTTTGACAATTATTGACCATTTTTGACAATTTTTCAAATAGCAATTCCCTAGCTCGCAGTGTAAAATGTGGCGAGGCCCCATCGTGCATAAACCACATTGACAGTCTACGTTGATAAGGTACATCATCAAGAAGATCTATTAAATTATTCCTAAGAAAATTTACATATAAGTATAGGTCCATTTAAATATTCCGGTAGAATAAAAGTCCCGATCAACTGGTCCCCAATTATTCCAGTCCAAACGTTAATTTTAAACCTGTGTTGATGATGTGTAGGGAAGGCTCAGGCAACACCGAAGGTAAAACGAACATAACTCAAAGAGGACTGGGGAGTATACCAAGCCAACCTCAAAGAGATCAAAAAGGTCTGCAGACAAAAACAAAGAGCAGCCTGGAGAGCCTACTGTGAGGCAGTCGAATACTTCCCATAAGTTTCTAGGCTACAAAAGGCACTCTCAAACGACCACCATAAGAGTATCGGCATCCTGACGAGGGAAAATGGCGACAAAGCCGTCAACCTCCAAGAGAGGAAACTTATGGAAACTCACTTCCCAGGATCTGTCTTTCCTGGAACGACGAACGGAAGTACCAACAACACCCTCACAATACGACTGGCAGTTTGCTAGTGCAGTAATTGATGAGGACAAGATAAGGTGGGCCATTTCGTGCTTCTCCCCTTTCAAGTCACCAGGACCTGACGGTATAAGACCAGCCCTACTTCAGTGGGGAGTGGATATCCTTATGCCGCACCTGGTTGGAATATTCAGAGCCTCTTTAGCTCTGAGGTATATTCCCAGAGAGTGGAGAAAAGTACGAGTGGTATTTATACCCAAACCAGGAAGGATGGACTACACCTTACCAAAAGCATTCCGACCTATTAGCCTCACATCGTTCTTTTTAAAAACAATGGAGAGGCTATGTGAGAGGTATATAAGAGATGAAGTGCTAGTTCACAACCCACTTAATCTAAATCAGCATGCATATACTCCGGGAAGGTCCACTGATTCGGCCCTCCACCAAGTGGTTGACAGACTCGAAAGATCATTGGACAATAAAGAATCCACCCTGGGTATATTTATAGATATTGAGGGAGCGTTTGATAAAACAACCCTCCCAACAATTACCCAGCAACTTAACTCCAGGAATGTACCCCTGGTAGTGGGAGAATGAATACTCAAAATGCTCTCTAGTAGACCAATAAGTATCAATGTAGAACACATCATAGTGAGAGGACTAGTCATGAGGGGATGTCCGCAGGAAGGGGTCTCATCACCCCTTATTTGGAACACAGACCTGGACACCCTGATTAATCACCTCAACAATAATGGATTCTACACAATCGCATACGCAGATGATATAGTTATCTTGCAGACCAGAAAATTTGTGAACACACTGTGCGATAGAGCGCAGGATGGGCTCAAATTAATAGAATCATGGTGTAAGGAACATTTACTGTCGATCAATCCCAAGAAGACTGAGATGGTTATTTCATCAGGAAAAGAAGATTATCGGACTTAAAACCCCCCGAAATCTTCAATAGCAAATTAAACTCCTTTGAAGAGGTGAAATACCTTGGTATTACCCTCGACAGGAAGCTAACATGGAACTCTCACCTACAGAGCAGAGCAAAAAGAGCATATGTGGCTTATGAGCAATGTGGGACGCACATGTGGTCACCTGGATCTACACTACAATCATAAGACCTATGCTAACGTACTGAGCCTTTGCATGGGGACCGAAGGTTCTACAAGCCCAAGCCAAGCCCAAGCCCAAAAAACCCCTCTTTACGAATTTTAAGCATTTTTTATTTTTTTTTGTCGAAAATTTAGAACAAAGGGGTAGGTATGGAAATATTTTGCGATACAAATTGCTTTTTTCTAACTCCCATAATCCTTGGAAATATGGACTCAAAATCCACTAAAATATGTAAAATTGTCCCCTCTATCGATTGGTGAAGACTAGAACGTTCTATCTTTCCTATTTGTCGAGATATGAGTATTTTTTATTTTGAAAAGTGGATTTTCGAAAATTTCATGACTCTATTTGAAGGCGAAATAATGATTTTATCAAAAAACTGATTATGCCAGTCGATTTTTCGTCCCTAAAAACCGCATCCTACGAATTTTTAGCATTTTTCATAGAACAAATTTTTTTGTTGTAAATTTTGAACAAAGGGAATATTTCACGATTTTTGTCAATTTTCTTAAGGCTTGGAAATATCGATTCAAAATTCACTTATATATGTAAAATTTTCCCCTTAATCGATTGGTGGTCTTTAAAACGTTCTATCTATTCAATTAGTCGAGTTATGAGTACCTTTTTCACTACTTTTATATTTTTCCTAGTAGAATGGTAAGATAAAACATGTATATCACTCGAACAGTTTCACAAATTACAAGAATTCCATCAACAGAAGTTAAGTTTTCATTACAAACCATCAAATCGAAATTTTTACGGCAGATCACTAATTTTATTCCTGAAATTTCATCGATACCGAATCGTGGAGGGATTTATAGAGTGTCGACTACTCCACGTCAAAATCAGACCTCTTCCGGTTTAAACAAAGGTTTTAGGTTATCGCATTACACTTTATATAAACGTGAACAGGTGTTAAATCGACCACAAATTACCATTAATACAATCTCCCGTTCACATGTTCTCATAATATCGTCTACAGGGTCACCTTTATCCATTTGGATTATTTATTAAATTTATTATTAATTTCTAGCGCTAAAAAGTTGATGGTTCAACAAGAATAAAGTTTGTTTTACTCGCCTTCTTTCCTGGTACAAGAAATTGTGTATTTATATATATATATATACACTGTGTTCATTTGAAAAGGACTCACCCTTAATATTTCAAAAATGGGACATATTAGAAAGAAATGCCGAAACACGTCAACTTTTAACTTGAGGGGGACACTTTTTGGCGCTAATGTCATAAACGTCAGATTCACCCCCTCCCTACTGGAGATACCTCTTACATTTTTTCAAATGGCACTAGGTATCAAGTCATACCTTATTTGAAAGGTCTGGTAAATCTCTATTCAATCATTTTGTTTTGCCTTTGATTCCAGCCTTCCATTGTTATTTAATCGTTGTTTAAAATTGGCTCTCTTCCAACTTTTCGTATGCCCCCGTATTATTTTATGACAGATAGACTCTTTAAAGAATAAAAAATTCACAAATAGTAAAAAGACAACTGCTACCAAGAAAAAACTGCTATTTAATCATGTGTGCAAAGTGACCACCGTTAACCGTTAACCGTTTCTTTCTAATGTGTCCCATTTTTTAAATATTAAGGGTGGGTCCTTTTCAAATGAACACAGTGTATATATATATATATATATATATATAATCGGAAACCTTATTGTACCCGTAGGTGTTAAGGTGTAACGTTCAATTATTGTAAATTAAATTAGTCCATTGTTTCTTGTTTTTTGCCATGTTGTTTCCTGCTGTCCAGGTTTTATTTCTTTTCGTTAAATTCTCTACAATCACATAATTCCATGTTTTCTTTTGTCGGCCTCTTGTCTGTTTTTGGACTGATCTTGACGTGCCTATTGTTGTTCATTCTTTCCAAATGTCCAAACCATCTTAATTTATTATTTATTTAATGACCTAAATACTCAAAAAAAACGTATCTTCATTGATTCAGGTGCTGACACTTTCTTCCTGGCCCTCGTACAATAAATTTGTGGCAACTGTATTTTTTTTTGTTAGTTCAATGTGCGACGAATTCCATTGAATCGATGATAATTCCCGTCTTCCATATGTACAATGGGATTCCAAGAAAACTGTTGACCGTTATTAATAAAAATATTCAAACACCGAATTATGATTTGCCTACCCGGCTTTTAATAACGCTACTCGACATTATTCTTTTACTTCATAAGCGACCTCGTTTTATTATTGAAAAAAAATAATTTTAGATGTGTGGGCTGAACCACTGAATGGTTTTTCCTCCGCAACAGCACGGATAAACCCATTAGGACCAACCATTCATCATGGACTTTTTTTTTAACCCTCTGTCCACTTACCGCAAATGACACTTTTTTATTTTGATGTCGCTTCGTCATATTACAGGAGTTACTCGTAGGTATTATTGTTTTTTTCCATATATAGAGCGAGTGGATATTTCTCGAAGGGAAATCCTTTTCTGGTGAGGATTTTGTTTCTCTTGTGTTTAGTTTAGCTTGAAGATTTTGGAACCGTTGGCGATACTCGACACTGAGCACAGTTTGCACTCACTACATGTGGTGCACCAACACTAACACTTTATTATATATTGTAACGTTTATTCTAATTTATATTTACAATTAATTTATATTTACAGATTTATATGTAATTCAGTCCTTATTTAATAATTTATCTAATACACTAAACACACTAATTATAATTTATATGAGAGTCACTTAATAAACACTTTATCGAGGCGCGATTACTTTCCTTCGGTATCAACACTGACTGATTGACTAATTGCCTGCAGCGAAGCTGGTGGCCTATTTATACTCGCGCGCCGTAATTCTAGAAGTGTCTCGACGTTCTCGCGGGTGCACTGGATGCGGTGGGTATTCTCGATGTTTCTCGAAAATTGGGCGGAGGAGCCATAGTCGTCTCATATGGGGATTTCACTGGGGGCACTAAGTGGGCATATTAATGCAGTAGCTCGCGTAACATTGCCCCCTCCTTAAGAGACAGTTCCTCCTGGAACTAGCTAGGAAACTGGAACGAGATGACTGTATCGGCAACTGGTCCCCTTGTTGCATTTTCCAGTTGTATGGAAGTAGCATGCGACCGTCTTCTCTGTTGGCTGTGTCTCCCGAGCATGGCCGCAAACCAGTACCTGCACTTCGGTATCTCGGAAGATTACTTCTACCATGTTACGGATTATTCGCCAATCTAAATGCCTACATTCAATCTTGGGCATGGCTAGCCTATACACGTTCAATTCAAGCACATGCTCCCTCAGGCTTCGTAATGCTTCCCAGACATCCTCGTACGTTGGTCTTTCGTCGAAGGTGTTCCTCGTCACTAGGTGGAAATTGTAGCGGGAGCCATTTTGCAGCTTCAAAGCTTTACCTGGTACTGGTAACTGGTTTATCAAAAGTCGTGCACCTCTCTTCTTTATAAACAGAGATGCCAGTCCGCGCGCATCGGTTACGCTAGCAAGGATGTTTATTGCCAGTGAGTATTCCTCCGGAACGGTAAGCAGGTCTTGTCGTCTCTCAGTGGTGACGCCGAATCTCGCTTTTCCGGTACCACCATAAGCACCCATGAACTCTACAAAAGCAGGATCGGCTACTTCCTGAAGCTGGTTTACTTCCTCATCGTGGTCACCCTCGAATGGCGCTAATCGGTTACGGTGTACCACCTTTGGCTTTCCATTTGGGATCTTGCTGATACGATAGATGACATCGTTGATTCTTTTCTTTACGAGGAGCAACTTTGGAGAAAAACCCTTTTGTCTTCTTGGGTTATGCAGCCAGACTTTGTCTCCTTCGTGGAAACCTCCCTCCGTAGCTTGCGTATCGTATCTTTTCTTCATCCTATCACTAGCGATCTGAAGATTCGATCGAACCAGCTCGTGTACGTCGTCCATTCTTTTTCTCAGCTGGGTCACGTAATCTTCACCAGCTATGTCTTCTCCGGGTCGGCATCCAAATTCAAGGTCGCAGGGTAATCTCATTTCGCGTCCGAACAGAACTCTTGCTGGTGTTTGGCCGGTAGACTCATTGATGGCGGATCTGTAGGCCATCGCGAATAGCGAGAGATATTGGTCCCAATCTCGCTGATGGTTAGATACTACTTTAGACAGGTATTTGCCTAGGGTTCTGTTCATTCGCTCTACCATTCCGTCCGACTGTGGGTGCAAAGCCGTAGTTCTCGTTTTCTTCATGCCGAGCTTTTCACAAACTTCCTGGAACAGCTGGCTTTCGAAGTTTCTGCCCTGGTCGCTGTGTATTTCCAGGGGCACTCCATATCGGCAAATGTACTCATTCACAAGCACATCGGCAACCGTTGCGGCTTCTTGGTTTGGAATGGCATACGCTTCTATCCATTTTGTGAAGTAGTCCATCACCACCAAAATTTACCTGCTGCCATTTGCTGTCGGTGGAAACGGTCCGGCAATGTCCAGGGCAATGCGTTCAAAAGGGCTTCCGACATTGTACTGCTTCATATGGGCCTTTCTTCTCCCGTGCGGTCCATTGGTCGTAGCACAGGTAGTGCACTTCTTACACCAGTCCTTCACATCTTCGGAACTGTGCATCCAATAAAACCGTTCTCGCACTTTCTGCAGGGTCTTCTTCACACCTAGATGTCCTCCTGACGGACTGTCGTGTAATTTCCGCAGTACTGCTGCTATCCTTGTTCTTGGAATCACCAACTGTCTTCTACTTTCGGAACCCTCATCGTTCTCGATTACTCGCTGTAGCAAACCGTTTTCCAAAACCAGCGAGTCCCACTGGGCCCAATACGATTTCATCGTTGGCGAGTACCTTGAAATCTCCTGCCAAGTAGGTCGACAGTTCTCCTTTTTCCAATGTCGGATTTTCTTCAAGTCGGGATCGTTCTCTTGTTCCTCTTCCAACTTTTCTGGTGTCCATTCGTCGGTGGTCACCGTGGTTCTTCGAATCGCAGCTTCCTTAGCTTCTGTTTTGCTGCAGTGAAAGCACTCTGCAGGGCATGGTCTTCTAGAGAGGGAGTCTGCATTTCTGTGGCTTATTCCGGCTCTATGCTCAATAGTGAAATTATATTCTTGGAGCCGCTCGATCCATCTAGCGATTTGACCTTCAGGGTTCTTGAATTGCATAAGCCACTTAAGTGCTGCATGATCGGTTCTGATCACAAATTTTTTTCCATACAGATACTGATAGAAGTGCTCCACGGACTTCACTACTGCTAGGAGCTCTCTTCTTGTGACGCAGTAGTTTTGTTCTGGTTTGGAAAGGACTTTACTAAAATATCCCAGAACTTTCTCTTGTCCTCCTTGAACCTGTGATAGCACTCCTCCAATTCCAACATTGCTGGCATCAGTATCTGGTATGAATTCTCCCTCTGGTAGTAGATAGCCGAGTATAGGTGCAGTAGTCAAGTGCTTCTTCAAGGTTTCGAACGAAGTTTGGCAATCTTCGTCCCAGCGAAACTCCCTTGCTTCCTCTGTAAGTCGTGTCAAGGGCTTAGCGATATCTGTAAACTTCTTTATAAATCGCCTGTACATACGTACAGAGTCCAAGGAAGCTTCTAACTTGGTGCTTGTCGGTGGGTCTTGGCCACTTTCGTACGGCAGCAGCTTTTTCTTCGTCTACAGCTACACCATCCTTGCTGACTACATGGCCTAGGTAATTGACTTTGTTTTGAAATAGTTGACATTTCTTGGGGTTGAGCATCAGTTGGGCAGCTTGCAACCTTTTGAAGACACCTTCCAAATTCTCTCGATGTTCTTCGAATGTCCTTCCCAAGACTATGATGTCATCAAGGTACACTAAGCATGTCTTCCAGGACAACCCTCGCAATACGTTTTCCATCAGTCTTTCGAACGTTGCGGGGGCATTGCACAGCCCAAATGGCATAACGGTGAAATGCCATAGACCAGATCCGGTGGTAAACGCTGTCTTTTCTCTATCGGCTGGATCCATTTCTACCTGCCAATATCCAGACTTCAGGTCCAAGGTAGAAAACAATTTGCTACCGGCCAGCGTATCCAGAGTGTCGTCGATTCTCGGCAGAGGATAGCTATCTTTCTTTGTAACATTGTTCAACTGCCGGTAGTCCATGCAAAACCTCGTGGTTCCATCCTTCTTCTTTACCAGAACTACCGGAGAGACCCAAGGGCTGGTAGAAGGTTCTATTACCTTGTCCTTTTCCATCTCGCGAACAATTCTCTCCGCTTCCTCTCTTTTGGCCTGTGGTAGCCGTCGAGCCGATTGTCTTATCGGTTTAGCGTCGCCGGTGTCAATTTTGTGTTTGACTGCAGATGTTCTTCCTGTCTTTCCGCCTTTTGGTACAAAAAGAGATCGGTATTGTAGCAAGAGTTCTCTGATCTTTTTCTTCTCTTGCAGGCTAAGGGATTGTCCAGCCACTGCTATCATTTGTTCAAATTTATTGTTGGAATCATTGGAGGTTGTTGTTTGATGAATTATCGACGCCACTGGTACGCAAGTTCCAATTTTGGTATCCTTCTTCATAGTTATTGGATGGTCATTTACATTTATAATGCGTACAGGTATTTCACTGGGGGCACTAAGTGGGCATATTAATGCAGTAGCTCACGTAACAATATAGATATAATTTAAGAAGATATATTTGCCTATTTGTATATTAGGAGTTTTTTTGGGGATGTGACAATAATTTCCCTGTATGCAGCCATTCTCGCTTCCGTTTTTACATTCGGAGCTAGAGGCGGAAGTTATAATGACATCTTAGTTTTAACAATATCTGTCATTTTTTTCGTAAAAGCTAAATGATTAATTTGAAAATTTCTTCATTCTGGTTCTACTTTAATTCTAAATTAAGCTTTTATTTAGAATTTTCAATGAAAAAGAGGAAAAGTAAAACTTATTACGCTCTCTATCGACCACCAAGAGATATAAAACGATTTGATCTATCATTTATCTGATAGACCAAGAAGAAACACCAAATTTGTAGAATCTTATAAAGAATACACCAACTAACAAGAAGCGAAGCCCGACACAATCTCTTTGATGTTTTGGTAACAAAAATACGTGACCTTGAGAGACCGACGTTGACAGATAACAGTAATTACACTGTATGCCCAATTGTACCAACCTTTTTAAGGAATCCTTAACACTAAGGAACCCGTAAAATACAAATATCGGTGGTACCAACATTAAGCGATGCTTATATTCACCTTAAAGGCTACCTTTCAACAGACTTTCACGTAGGGAAAGAATGGGTAGGACTTGCCTAATTTGGGGATACCTTATATTTGTAGAATGGTTTCCACCAATCAAATGAATTTCCTAAGTGGAGAAAGACACTGGCAACATCGCAAAACTTTGGGGATTTTTTATTTTTGTCATGGTGAGGTAGCTAGCCTGGTTGCAGTTATAAACAATGAAGCAAGAAGACCAGCAAGAGAATCTCTCGGAAGATCCAATTACAGTATCCAAAATAAGAGCTCCGAATTACATTAATAATGAAAAAGAGCTGTTGCTTAATATTATAGAGCACCTCAAACATATTATTGACCCCCCCCCCCCCGGGTGTATTCTTTGGTATTATTATTTTCGTCTTAACGCTCTTCATTTAATCTAGACATAAACCAGACAAAATGGCCTCCACACAAATCGAAACAAGATGGTGAAGACTCGATATTGTGTTGAGACTGTATAAAATTCGTCCAGACACGAATAAAAAAACGTCGACTGTAATTAACATCAAAAATCATTTTTTTTTTTTTTTTGTTAAAACGAATTCATAATCAATACAATCGAAATTTTGTAATAGCCATCATGATTTTAATTGGTTATAATATATATTTTTTATAATTATACCAATCGCTAATTTTGCAATAAATTTTACATATCAATTTTTAATTACCATACATCAGACAGTATCCTGTTGTACTTACTATTATAGATTTTTACTTATATTAAAATAGTTTTGTAACAGTTCCGTTTTCTATATCCGCGATACGGTACTTATCGAGATTGTTTGGTTGATCATTCAAGGTTATTATTATTTTTGCTCCATAGAACTCATGGTTTTATATTCACCATACACATAATATACGGTACTATAAAAGCTTTTTGAATGGCCTTCTTAAAAATTCAACCAATTTTATTACCTACTACCAAAAAAAAATAGATTAAATAAACAAATTAATATAAATCAATAATCACAATACAACAATATATATGGGAACGACAATCATATTGTTACGTCGGACCCGTACTATCGAATATGTAAAGGTCCATAAGGAAAAAGAAGAAGATAAACCTCCGGAATGTCATCTAGAAATGGAAAAGGCACCTTCTTTAAACCTTCGTCTAGTCTGACCGTTTAATTTTGTAACTCGCATGCACGCATGCGCATTTCATGTTCAGTTTGCCTCCTCCTAATTTATCGAGAAGGGCAAGGAAAATCATTGAAGAAGCTATACAGAAGTGACAGGATTATTTTTCCTTCCCCTTCTTCAAAAATTAACCAATGATCTGTTTTAACCAAAAAAATTATGAAACCTATTAGAAACAAAAGCAAGACGAGTCAAACTGATCGTGAAAAGCGCATGTGTGCATGCAGGCTACAAAATTAAACGGTAAGGTTAGATGCAAGTCTACTTTAATGTGTATAATTGCTCGGCTGTTACCCCCCGAGAGATAAAAGTCTTAAGCATTTGTTGTGTTGTCTATCTAACATGTTTAACGTCCAGAAGAATAAAAAGGGAAGATGGGAGCCACTTCCAGATGCTTCCAGAGTATTACCGATAAAATTACATCAACCTGCGCTGTCGTAACGGCGGAGGCCAAAAAACCTAACGAAGAAGAAGAAGTGATAGAGGTTCTTTTTAAAAATTACAGGATGCATAGCCGCGAGTCTTCTAGTACAAAACTCCGGATTCTGTTCCATTTGAAAGGAGCGGCTCGACAATGCCAAAGGTACGGAAATAGAAGTAAACTTTTTTTGATATCCTTATTTAAGTTGAAAAAAAAGTATTTATATTGACCCTCTATGTAGCTATACCGCACAACATCCTGTAAGATTCAATCAATGTATACGTGATCGTAGACGTAATAAAAAAAAAATAGTTAAGTCATGATCTAGTTTGAGCTATTTTTAACAATAAATAAGCATTTATTCTTTGTTTTACATCCTGATTTAATCTCATTGTAACTAAACCTCATTAAATCAGTTATTTTTATATTCAACAATTACGAGTAATAGTGATATTTATACTAAGAAGTGAAAGAGTATTCATCTGGTTGGGAAGTTGGGTGTGGATCAGAAACGTGTGATTCAATCAATATTTCTTACGTCTGGAATTAGTTTAATGATGAAAATAGAAATAGGCAGAAGATCTGACGATAATATCTAGTTTTATTTTACTTTATTGGCCTATTCCACTGCGGATTTTTCAGATCTATTGTGGTCATCTGGATCTAAAATGTATATTACGTTTTTCACCTTTAAATGGAAATTTGAAATAAAGTCTGGTTTTTGAAGTGAAAACTTCTTTAGGCGCGTTGAGCACATTTTATGGGTGAAGAAAAACCATGGATTTTTCGTCATCGTGATACTTTTGGTTATGCAACACAATTAACAATGAAGCGTATATAGTGTTGCCTAAATCATCGTCACGCTTTCCATAAGCTATACGTACTCTAAACTCAAAATAATTCGAATTTTTTTCATGGAATGATGAAAAAAGAAAAAACGCTTCCAAGTAGTCGGCGTTTCGCTGTAATCTCTTTTCTTATTTCTTATCGAGCAATTAAGCAGTAAAAAGAGTAAAATGCGCATTCGAATGGATTGATGACGTCGATGTTGCAACAAATAACAAATAATGTGCCCCCTAGTGTTATTGGAATATGATTGATTTATAAGTCAAATTATCATTCGATTATTTAAATCACTCATAACCTGATAATCAGATTATTGAAATAATGCGATTCTGCCCATCACTAATATTTACACTTAAAATGTCAAACTTCAAAATAGAAACGTCAGATTTCCACAGAATTAATATCAATAGAGTGGGCAAGTAATTTCTATTGAAAAGCTGCGGCTATATTCATGGCTATATTTAAAACACCCTGCCTTTTACAAGCTGTAACCTTCTTTTGATAAATGTCAATCAAATTCGTCGTATTACGCAGATTTTCCATCGAAATACCATTTGAAAAGACAACCTATATTATTAAGATCTCTTTGTATTTAATAGATATTTTATAATTGATCAATAAATTAAATTTCCAATTACCCAAGTCCTTCTCTGAAGAAAATCGATATCTTTTCCATCACTAATATTCTAAACCACGTTTCTGATTTATTATACTTTATAACTAGTTACAACAAAGGAAACTATGTGTATATAATGTGCTATATATATTCCGCAATTTAGCCAGCAGAATATAGCATTGCAAAATATTATTTTTTTATTAACAATAGATCCGCATAGCTTACCCTGAACTATCTCTATAAACGATTTATTTATTACATAAACTACTAGGCTCCACCTAAAAATAGTTCTACCCTAAGAAAATCTCTCACATACTTTTGGAAAAGCACTTTGTTGAAGGGAAAACTTCTTTAGGCGCGCTGAGCACTTTTTTTGAGCGAAGAAAAAACATGGATATTTCATCATCGACACGCTCATATGCAACACACAATACTTTGGTTATTTATAACGCTTTTATGCAACACACAATACTTTTGGTTATGCAACACAATTAACAATGAAGCGTATATAGTGCCATGACTGGACGTTTTTTTTTAATTATAAGCTTTAAAAAATAGCCCAAGACAAGAAATCATTGTTGACAACGAACAGCAGCTTCCATAAATATTACATTTTTTTAATAACTAAATCTATTGATTATTTAACAATATTCTATAATAAAATTTAACCGAAATAAACATACAGCGCCATCTAGTAGCGACAGTTCTTTACTACGTATATATTCAAAATGGTTCTTTGGTAGATTCCTGTATTGTCGATTTAGATTTTATTAGAAATGAGAATTAGAAGTTAGATGTCAACACGTGTAGTATAAATCAAGTATCTAATTCAATGTTTAGATAGAAGGTGAAAGTACAGAATAGAGTTGTCTAAACACCCATTTTTTTTTGTTTACCTAAAAATAACAATTTTCTAATCTCTCGAAGTACTCTCTATAAACAATAAATAGTGAAGTGCTAGTGCGTTAACCCCTTTAAAAACATTTTAAACAAATAGTGAATTCGTATCGTGTAGCTTTTATATTGACTAAACACACGAAGAATTATGGTGGCTATTAACAAACAGATTTATCTATTTTCCAAGAACTTTTTAGTTGTTAAAACGGGTAGTAGAGTTTGTTTTTGAGTTTAAAGACACTATAAACATGAATATAACCATAAGACTGCATCTAAGACTGTTTTCCAATTAAAGGTAAGTCGACTAATTTAAGTACTATAGATTTCTTACTAGCTTACGTCTATAACACAGAAATAGAAAGTAAATACCAATTATTGTCTTTTATATACGATATTTAACTATTTTTAAATGAAATAATGCCTCTTTTGTCTTAAATTTAAGGAATTAAGCATTATTTTATTCGAAAATAAACAATGTATTTTTAAACTTAACAATGTGTCATTAGCTGTTTAAAAGTAAGTGTGGGCAGAATCATTATAATATTGTTAGAGGTATGGGTGCATCGAAAATATAGGTCAAAATATTAAATGTTTTAAGGTCAATGACCTGAATGTTTTATTAAGTACAAGAGAGTTAGAAATAGGGTTCCTAACCAAACTCAATCGAGCATCCAGCGAGGTTGCCAAGGCTAAAGTTTTTGCTAAAATGTTCAGAAGTTTATTCTTATTTTTTATCATATAATATAAATATTGATGATCCATACCAGACGCTGAATAATCTAGTTGAAAGTTATTATTATTATCTGTAACCTTTAATCAGTTAACGGAAATAATCTTTTTTTGAAAAAAAAAGAGGAAAAGTTATTTAAGTTGATCCGAAGTTATTTGCTCCTATGGCAACGCCGCTAACATGACAAGTATCTTCTTAGATTCTTAATCAGTTGATATTATTGAGATTCCTATTTAGTGTTAACGATTAAAATTAGATGGCAGCACGTATTCTATACTGGTCTTCGATCATTAATAATGTTAGGAACTAGAATATTGTATTGTAATACCGGGTTAGACATAGATATTGATCTTGAAATGATATTATACTTTAATGATTTTAATATTTCAGCGAATTCTGATAGAGTTACATCTTGTATAAATCATTTAACTTTAACTTATTTATCATGTTATAACTTACCATTGGACTTTAAATCTTTTAAAGGTTATCGTTTATATTTTTTTTATCTTTAAAAAAGACCTACGATAACATTAGTTTTATAACCGAGGGGTATCACTATTAATTAATTAATTTATTAAAAACTGAATGTACGTCAGCATTTAAATCGATACCGTGTTTCAAAAGGACCTATAAGTACCAGTAATTTTCAAATTAAAAAAAAATTGTAGTAGGAGGCCAAACACCGAAAAATTGACTTAAATATCATCCACCTCCTCACTATTTACATGCTGCATGTTAATTTTGATCTATGAATAAAGTCGTCAACCAACAACCACCCGATGATGGCGACATTCAATCACAACAGCTGCAGGGGGTCGCGCGTGCTGTCTAGTCTTTTTGCTTGAATATTTTTTACTTGCAGGCCTGTACCGAGGACTTAAATTTCAATCAATGCTCTGCACACTTTCTTTTTTATCCTCCTAACGTAACGAGATAGAGTCAAAAAGGAAATGACTAACAGAAATTAGGTTTTTTAAATAATTTGGTTGATTTTTGTGCTCTTCCTTGTACCTTTTATGTGATGAGACCAGTACTCCTTATCAGGCTCAAGTTTTTGGCCACCAAACCAAGCTAACCATGGGTCTCACCACAGTTGTGTATAGCCAGTAATACGGCCTGTGATAAGGCCAACAATCACCTATGTAACAATAGTCTGGTGGAGGAGGACAGAAGTTTTAATATATTAACTGCAATCCAAAGACAAGCCCTTCTTGGCAATACCAGGGCAATTAACAGCATGTGGACGGCATCAATGGAAGCGACTTCCTCCTTTGGAACTTTTTGTAAGGGCGGAGGCAATGATGGCAATTCTGAGGCTAAAATTGGGTCCCCGAACAATGTTCGAGAAGGACACACTGATACAACTGGGACAATACTAGATGAACCCATATTTCACATGAGTTTTGATAGATCACACCCAATATTCACCGAGTGAGTGAACGTCATCATCCCATCTAGGGAGCAGGTGATGCACCCAGGTAATTCTGCAGAAATCATCTGGTTCACCGATTGCTCCAAAACAAACCATGCCACTGGGGCTGGTTTAAAAGGACCTAAAAAGAGAATGTTCCTTAGCCTTGGTCGATATACGACTGTGTTTCAAGCTATAGCTTGTATTGATGAAAACATCAGAAGAGGATATACCGGACAAAAAATTAAAATATTCACTGACAGCCTGGCTCTGCTTAAAGCTATCAGTAATCCAACAACTAGATCGAGACTGGTAAAAAACTGCAAAGAATCCCTGGCTGGCAAGAGACAACAAAGTGTCTCTAATATGGGTGCCGGCACATGAGGGGATTGCAGGTAATGAAATGGCGGACAAGTTAGCTAAAGAAGGCTCTAAAGGAGACTTCATAGGTCCGGAACCGTTTTGTGGAATCACAAAAGATTGCATAAGAGGGAAAATAGGGAACTGGCTAGATAGGGAACACCAACTCAAATGGAGGTTGACACAAGGGCACATGAACAAGGTAGAAAAGGAACTCTCGACTAGGCTATTGAAACTGGGTAAGAGACAATTGAAGACAGTTACCGACCTGGTGACTCGACACTGCACAAAATAGGCAAAGTTAGTGAACTTGATGATGAAACACCTACTAACATACTCTGCTTCTGCGAGAATGGAAGCATTATGAAGAGGAATTAATATGATCATTACAACTACTATAAATCCCTCCAGTCAAACTAGTGGCCTTTATAGATAACATGGGAAATGGTACAAATATTCAGTTCAAGTGCCTGGGCTGTTGAGGACAACCCAAACGAATGAATGAATGAGCCAGTGTACAATTCGTGGGTTTAGTCCCTATGTGTTTGCTATTGCCTGTTTGGCAGCTATTTTCGCTTTATTGGTTTTTTCATGTAGGTGAGAATTCCAAGTTAGTTTTGCATCCAGAATTATACTCGACCTCCTGGCTTAGTTACATCTGCACGTTTAAGAGGCTTGGCAGTTTTAGTCTTTCGAACTTCCTTTTTCTAATGAAGGAAATGAGCGCAGTTTTTGCAGGGTTCACCCTTAGGCATCCCTCCTACACCATTTCTCCACCGAGCTTGTTGCATCAACTCGGATATAAATTTGGTTGATTACTAGTATAATTCTGAAGCAGTTTTATATATGGCAGACTATTTCGAAGTCAAAGACGCCAAACGCACAGTGCTGACCATCGAAATCTGATCGAGGAGCTAAAAGTGGAGTACTTAATTGAAGGACCATCATAGATCTGAAATGGTAAGGGGTTGTTCCATATTGGGGCATCTTGAAGCAACAAAATATGCCGCCAAGCGCACCTAATGAACTATTTTCATCACTGAGATCTTGCAAAATGGCTGCTTCAGTTTAATATCGCAATCTTGGGGGTGGTTTTGACTGCGGGGATTGTTTCAGGTTGTTTCATATTCAGGTATCTGGAAGCAACAAAATATGTAGTGAGCTCGTTTGAGCAACTAATTCTAGGCTCGAAATAGAAAAAAATGGATGTCGCAGTAGCGGGGGTAGTTTTGACTGGCAGGGTTGTTTCAGGAATTTTTGAAATAGGATATATTTAAGCAAAAAATTAGCCCGTCAAGCCCGTATCGCTATTTTGATAGAGCAAAATGGCTGCCGTAACTTAAAATTGCAGTAGCTAGGGGTATGTTTGTCGAATAGGGGCTGTTTTAAAGACCTTAAGATCTTAATTGATTCTTCTTTTTCCGCGTACCAGTGGAGTCTCCAAAACACACAATATATCAGATTACTGTGTATAATGGGTGATTTCATTACACATAATATTTTAAAACGAAAGGTCAGTGAAGCTGAGTAGGTACTTAATTATTACATAAGATTGTTGGAATGAACCAATAATTTTAACCGACACAAACAAAATTATGTTATACCTACCGATTATTTTATAATACTATGGGCAATAATGGACGAATTAATAATGATATCATCTTTCTGCTATTGGTATACGAAAGATGGTGTCTATGCTCATTTTTATTATAACTAACCTATCATCATAAAAAAACGACTAAAATTACTGTTAGCTGGAGGTTTTGTCATTAACACGGAGCGGCGTTGCCAAACTTTCTTATTCAACGAACAACATCGGAAAACAGTAAAAATTGTATAGTACAGGTACGTATTCGCCTTTTACAAATTTTTAAATATCTAAATACTAAAGTAACACAAAATACAGGATAACTACAACAATATTCTACAAGTTGTCCTAGTATTCAATTGTAGGTATACAGGGTGTCAATTTTAAAAGTTACAATGGGCTATACCTCGCGAACGAAAAGAGATTTCAAAAAAAAGTCAAAACCGTTTCTAGGGTAGAGAGAGGGAACTAAAAAGACATGAGAGAGAGAACGCACCCCCATCAACCCCCTATGCCCCATCTACCCCACCTACAAAAATTTAAATGGCAAATAATTAATCTACCACAAATGACAATGACATTAAGGTAAGTATCAAATAAACCAATAATTTGAGTACAGAAAGGAAATACACAACAGAATAACAAAATGTGTTGTTTAAAAACTGCAAGGCAAACAAGTTTTTTCTTGAAATACAATTAATAGAACATTTAAGACTTAAATAGGGACCGTACTTGCACTTTCAAAGCAAAGTATTGTTCCACAATTAATTGTTATTTTTGTTGTCAAATAAATTTTTCTGCTTTATTGTTACACCCTGTATAATTATGACTTAGACCGTTGAAAAGCATTTTGTACGAGCTTTCTAACGACGTATCACAAGTAGGGGGGTAGCATTTAAATTTTTGTAGGTGAGGCATAGGGGGTTAATGGGGGTGCGTTCATTCTCATGTCATTTTAGTTCCCCTCTAGAAACGGTTTTGAAATTTTTTTGAAATCTCTTTTCGTTCACGAGGTACAGCCCATTGCAAGTTTTATAATAGTCGCCCTGTATGTAGGTTTTTGTAGCGTGGGTGATATTTTCAGGGGATGCTGTTCATAGGCATTTTAAGGGTGTTTATAATGAAGTATCATTATCATCATCATCATGGCCGTTCAATCCCAGAGAATTATGGCTAGCTCAATAATAGAGCTGTGTTAAATCCTATTGACGAGGTGGTCTTATATCAGTGCTACTATAATCTTCAGTCTGTCCTGGCCTCTTTTGTTATAGTTTTCCATATTCTTCTGTCTGTGCATTTTGTTTTCCAGTCTCCGACTTTCAATGCTTTCAAATCTTCCTCCACTTGATCCCACCATCTTCTTCGTGGCCTTCTTCTTGTTATCGACTTTAATGGGGCTTCTCCACTGCTTTTCTTTGTTCTAGCCACTGTGGTGAGGTCGTCGGCATAAGCAATTATCTAGGTCTCGTTCACTATAAAATTTTCTCGTTTAATTTTGCATTCCTTAAAATGGATTCAAGTACTAGGTTAAAAAGTGTTGGAGAAATTGAACCTCCCTGTTTTACACCTTTATTCATTTTGAATTCTTCTGATATCTCACCTTGGAATTTTACTTTCCCTCTCATGTTTTGTAGGGTCATTTCCACCAATTTCCTAAGCTTCTTTGGGATTCCTAGTGCTTCTATAATCTTGGGACTTATGATTGAGTCAAATGCGTTCCTGAAGTCTATAAAAATGACGTGTAGATTATTATTGCATTCCAGGGATTTTTCAAGGATTTACTCGATGGTATGTATTGCCGTTACTGTTGATTTCCCGTTTTGGTATTCTCCTATGATTTTTTCTGTATATGCTTTTACAAATATTTTGTAGGTGGTGTTAAGTAGGGTTATTGGTCTATAATTTTTGCAGACTTTCTTATCTCCTTTTTTGTGGATGGGTGTTATTTGTTGTAACAGTTTGGATATTGTCTTATGAAGCGGTCCCCGCCATACTTCCACATCTCTGCTGCTCTAATTTGTCTTCTCCTGTGGCTTTTCCGTTGACAGTTCTCTTTATTTCTGTCGCTATTTCTTTTTCAGATGGGCAGCTTAACGTGATTTCGTTTTCTGGATCTACCACTAAGTCTTCTGCTACCCTGGGGTCTTCAACATCATCTTCATAAAGCATTCTGCTATAATACTCTCCACATATTTTTATCATTTCCGTGCTTTTATGTACTATTACGCCATCCTCATTTTTTATTTCCCTTGTTTTATTGGAATATTTGGTCGGTGCTTCAATGTTTTTGTTTAATTTCTTTAGGTCGTTGTCCATTTAGCCAGTCACTTTTTTTCTTTTTGTATGTTGCATTTGCCCTATTTCTGATTATCTCGTATGATCTTCTGTCCGATCCTTGGTTTGTTTGTATTTATCCACTTTAATCTTGTTTTCTTATTTCTTCTCATTGTTGGTCATATCATTCTTTTTTCTCCTTTTCTTTACTCTTGTTCCCTTTTCTGCAATTTTATCTTCATATTGTTCTCTTATTTCTTCAGTTCTCAAGTTCTCTACGTTAAAAGTGCTTGTGTTTATTGGTGCGTTATATTTCTTTGCGTCTTTTAGTCCTCTCACTATTGTCATTACTAGGTAGTGATCCGTGTCTGCGTTTGCGCCTCTGTACGTGGTCTATCTGGTTCTCAGCTTGTCCTCAGTCCTCCTGGGTGAATCCAGGTTACTTCGTGTTTTTTTGGGGTGTAAGAACTTAGTTGATAGTATTGACAAGTTCATCATTCCAGCTAACCGTTATCGTTAGTTTTGTCATGTATAGTTCCTTTTCCGTTACCTAAATATGAAGGAAACCTTCCAGAAAAATCGCTGATCTTAAATAAAATATTATTTATAATGTGTTTGTTATTTATTACGTCGTAGTGGTAATACCTACTTATATTGTGAAAAGTTTGACAACAAGGCCGCATAAAATGATCTCTCTCGTCGTGGGTAAATTCTATCGTGGGTCTGTACATGATTGGATTGTTAGTCAAGGTGAAAATTAAAAGAACTATTTTAGTCGAAGGTCGATAAACAAGTAGGTTATGATAAGTTATAGTGTATATATACAAGGGAAAAACGATTAGTTCGAGTGGTAAATAAATGAATTTATAATTGAGGTAAATAATAGTTTTAATGGAGCCCTAATGATGTTTCTATAACCTTAAAAATTAGCACAGTACATAATAGTATATTGTGCAACAAGTGGGGAAAGTTCAACTTTTCTCACGAGTGTGGAAGTTTGCAAACACACGAGTGAGAAAAGTACTTTCTCCACATGTTGCACACTATACTTTTTCTACAACTGCACAAATTTAAAGAATACAAGTAAAGTAACTCAATATTTATTTTTATGGTTAGTAAAACAAAAAGAAAAGGTGAGCGGTCGTATAGAAGCTTGCTTCTTATGCACAATAGAATGACCATCTTTCAAAATTTTTGACAATTATTGACCATTTTCTCAAAATTTTTGACAATTTTTTTAAATTTTAACAATTATTGAACATTTTTGACAATTTTGGACCATTTTTCCAAATTTTAACAATTATTGACCATTTTTGACAATTTTAGACCATTTTTCCAAATTTTAACAATTATTGACCATTTTTGCCAATTTTTGAGCATTTTTGACAGGTTCTGACAATTATTAACCATTTTTGACAACTTTTCAAGAATTTTGACAATTTTCAACAATTATTGACCATTTTTGACATTTTTTTATAATTATTGGCAATTTTTTCAAAATTTTAACAATTTTCGACCATTTTTCAAAATTTTAACAATTATTGACCATTTTTGACAGTTTCTGACAATTATTGACCATTTTTGACAACTTTCTAAAATTTTGACATTTTTTGATCATCATTCAAAATTTTAACAATTATTGACTATTTTTGACCATTTTTTAAAATATTTGACAATTTTTGACAGATTCTGACAATTATTGACAATTTTTCCAAATCTTTGACAATTTTTAACAATTATGGATCATTTTTGACAGTCTTTTATAATTTTGACCATTTTTTCAAAATTTTGACAGTTTTTGACAATTATTAACCATTTTTCCAAATTTTTGACAATTTTTGAAAATATTTGGAAATTGTTAACCATTTTTTCAAAACTTTGACAGTTTTTGACAATTATTGACCATTTTTCCAAATTTTTGACAATTTTTAATCATATTTCAAAATTTTTGACAATTTTTTTAAATTTTTAACATATTTTCGAATATAATCTGACAGTTTTGTGACAATTAAGTAGGTATTTAAAGATGACAGTAGCCTACTAAGTTTTTGTCGATTTTATTTGATTCTCCATATAAATATATGTGGCGTGGGCAAAGTGCCGTGAGAAATATTATTTCTCACAGTATGAGCAATATTTGTTTTGAAATTAAGTAAGCTATGAGAAATACGTCACTTTTCATAGCAGTTGTAGAAAAAATTACATCTAGTATATAATATGTAGTTTGCGTTTGACAGGAGATTTTCCGGACGCCCTGTATGTGCATTTACGTCCAAAAAAACTTGCTTGTACTAAATACATTTGGCGTTCATTTGAATTGTTGATTTTTGTAATTTTATTCCGCAATATATTGCATTTAGCAATATTTGTCACCATTAATATAAATTAATTTTCATATTTATCACCAAATTAAAAATTCGTCGAGGATGTCAACATATTCTTCAGTAATCGAAATTTAATTAATTCAAGGACAAGAGTCAGTTTTAATTATCTACTTAAACGATTTCCTGATGATGATTTTTTGCCTTTTTATAATTATTTAATAAAAATTACAAAAAAAAATTTACAGACCAGAAACTCTCTCATGTATGAGGTCTTGTCTCACCTTTCCAAGACAACACCAAGACGAGAAAAATCTCGCACTCATGTGAAAGTATGCAGGCAGAATTCAACTTATTGTTGTCTATAGATATTGACCCTCATGTATGAGGTGTCGACAGGAGAGTGGGAAGAATATTATTCCACTCTGACTGCTTACAACAAACAGATCAGGAAGGCAAAAAGGGAGTCCTGAAGGCAATTCTGTGGTGAGGTGGAAACAACCACAGAAACTGCTCGTCTCCAGAAAATCCTATCAATCCCATAGGCAATATTTTAAAATCTAATGGATCATACACGGAAACTGGTAGCGAAACATCTACCAGACTCTGTAGAAATAAGAACAAAGTCAGACCTCCAACTCCCCTGGCTCGTGCGAGGAAAAAGGATTGGAGTGCGGCAAATAAAGTAATAACCCAACGCAAATTGAACTGGGCTATTAACTCGGTTGAGCCATACAAAGCTCCTGGACCAGATGAAATAATCCCGGCGCATCTGCAGCAGGGGCAAATATATCTATCTCCATTACTTTGTTAACTCTTCAGAGCATCACTAGCAACTGGATACATTCCGATTGCTTGGAAAAGATCTCGTTTTTATTCCCAAACCAGGTAAGGATTATTCCCAGGCAAAGTCATTCAGGCAAATAACTCTGTCTTCTTTCATGTTGAAGATAATAGAGAAACTTATTGAAAGGCCACTACATTATAACCAACATGCCTATCAATGAGGAAAATCCTGTGAAATAGCCTTACACCAACTGGTGTCGAAAATTGAGGCTGCCCTAGGCAATCAAGAAATAGCTCTCGGAGTATTTCTTGATATAGAAGGAGCGTTCGACCATACCTCCTTTGATAGCTGCTGTTGCAAGGCATGGAGCAGACGACACCATATGTCGGTGAATGAAAAATATCTTTTCAACAGGACCTTATTTGGAGATTCCATGGAGGTATCGATAATGAAGGGATCCTATCACCTTTGCTGTGGGACCTTGTCATAGACGAATTCCTGGAGGAATTGAACAGGAACGGGGTATGCAGATGATCTGACAATATTTGTGCTGGGGAAATATTCTAATGTTATAACGGAGCTGATGCAACAAGCTCTGGAAATGGTGGAGATTTGGTGTAGGAGGGAATGCCTAAGGGTGAACCCTGCAAAAACTGCGATCATTCCCTTCACTAGAAAAAGGAAGCTTGATAGACTAAAACTGCCAATCCTCTTCAACCTGCAGCTGTGTCTTAGCCAGGAGGTCAAGCATCTGGGCATAATTCTAGATGCAAAGCTAACCTGAAACTCACACCTACATGACAAAACCAATAAAGGGAATGGCTGCCAAACGGGCGATAGGAAACACATGGGGAATAAATCCACGGATAGTTCACTGGTTGTATACAACTGTGGTGAGACCCATGGTTACCTATGGAGCCTTAGATATTTTATTGGGTATCTTTCATAGAGGTCCTTTGGAAAAGTTCTTGATTTATTTGCTTGTTTTCTATGGGGCGATACGTGGGTTTTAAACTTGAAGAAAATACCTAGCACGTGCTTCGAGTTATATTTGTAACATTCAACGTATTGAATGTGCAATTATTAATATACAAAAATAAAACGGCCCTGAAAGATAAGGAAATTAAGGAGAGGAAATGTATGCATCCTGAAAGAAAAAAAAAACAGTTTCCTGGATAGTTTTACAGTTTGTTCGTATTAGGTAAACTTTAAGGCGATATTTATAATGCAATTTTGTACAATGTAATAAATAATCTGGTTTTTGACATACAGGGCGTATTTATAGTAAGGAGTAGATGAACGTTTATGAAAAATTGTAATTTACTGGAAATTTATTATTAAATGTGTAGACTGGATTTCTTAGAAACTGAAAAACGGTTTCTGGTCGTATTGCGTGCACTGTTTTTGCTACATTCTTGATAGTGAATAGTGCAATATCTATTTGCTGTACTCACTGTATATCATGTGTGATATCATGACTTTTTTTTTGTTAAATGGTTCAACCAGACCATCTGTTTAATTTTCGAGATATAGGGCGATTTTCGAAAAATGAGCCAAACTGCTATCTCAGTTATCGTGAAAAATTTGCAGAACTTTTGTTACAATACGCGATGGAGAGTTTAGTGTAGTAGATAATTTTTTATAGGGTTCAGGTTAGTAGATATGACATAAGGGGCCGTTCATAAAATACGTTACGTTAAAATTATCTTGTTTTGACCCTATTATCACGCTGTCACAATTCCTGTAAATATACGCATAACTAATAATGAAACAAATTTTTATAAAAACTACAAATCTAAATACAATATTTTAAGAGTTAGAGTGACAACACTGTTCACTGTTTGTGACGTTGACTGATGACAAACTTCCTCGTTCAGTTTTCACAAAATGGCTTACAGTCTACGCCACGAGATACGTTCAATGAAATTCTTTTATAAATAAAAAAAAGAAAGAAATACCAAAGTAAAATTTTTTGATGAACGGCGAACTTCACGTTGTCTTAGACCCTCCGCCCCCCCCTTGTCACATCTTGTCACACTCAGCAAGACCCCCCCCCCCCTTCCCATTGTATAAACGTATTTTATGAACGGCCACTAATCTTTATGGGACACCCTGTATATTTGGAGTTTTTTGTATCTTTTTTAAATACTTTTCCACCTGATATGACATGTTATATGTCAATTTCTTAATATATATACCACAAGGAACTTAATAGAGAATCTATTTTTTATTCCAGAGATATTTATATAAAATTTTCCAATACGGATCTATTTGGAAATGAATATTGTAAAAACTTCATTGGCCTTGCACTGTTCTGCTTTTAATTATACCATTTCATGGAAAAATTTTATTACTCATGAAACAACAGACATTAAAATAGGAAAATTTACTAGGTAGGTATACATATTGTTTCCTTTTATATTCGTTTTCTGATATTAAATGAATTGCACAATGGAATGACCATTTTTCGTGAATTTTTCACCATTTTTCAAAATTTTTAACGAATTTTGACAATTATTGACAGGCTTTGACAATAATTGACCATTTTTGACAATTTTTCAAACATTTTAACATATTTGGCAATTATTGACCAAATGGTCAAAATTTTGACGATTTTTCCAAATTCTTGACAATTTTTGACCATATTTAAAAAATTTTGACAATTATTGACATTTTTTGACAATTTTTGAAAATATTTGGCAATTATTAACCATTTTTTCAAAATTTTGACCATTTTTGACAGTTTTTGACGAATTTTATAAGAGATATTTATATAAAATTTTCCAATATTTGGAAATGAATATTGCAAAAACTTCATTGGCCTTGCACTGTTCTGCTTTTAATTATACCATTTCATGGAAAAATTGGTCAAAATTTTTGAAAAATTGTCAAAAATGGTGAATAATTGTCAGAATCTGTCAAAAATTGTCAAAAATGGTGAATAATTGTCAGAATCTGTCAAAAATGGTCAAAAATAGTCAATAATAAAATTGTTGAATTGAATATTTTGAAAAATTTTTGAAAGTTGTCAAAAATGGTCAATAATTGTCAGAAACTGTCAAAAATGGTCAATAATTGTTAAAATTTTGAAAATTGGTCAAAAATTGTCAAAATTTTGAAAAAATGGTCAATAATTAAAAAAAACTGTCAAAACGGACAATAATTGTTAAAAATTGTCAACATTTTTGAAAAATTGTCAAAAATAGTCAATAATTTTAAAATTTGGAAAAATGGTCTAAAATGGTCCGAATTTTTGAAAAATTGTAAAAAATGATCAATAATTGTCAAAACTGTCAAAATTGGTCAATAATTGTTAAAATTTGAAAAAATGGTCAAAAATTTTGAAAAAATGGTCAATAATTGTCAAAACTTCTGAAAAATGGTCAAAATTTTCGAAAAATGGTCAAAATTCTCGAAAAATTGTCAAAATTTTGAAAAAATGGTTAATAATTATAAAAAACTGTCAAAAATGGTCAATAATTGTTAAAAATGGTCAAATTTTTTGAAAATTGTCAATAATTGTCAGAAACTGTCAAAAATGGTCAATAATTGTTAAAATTTTGAAAAATGGTAAAAAATTGTCAAAATGTTGAAAAAATGGTCAATAATTATAAAAAACTGTCAATAATTGTTAAAAATTGTCAATAATTGTTAAAATTTGGAAAAATGGTCAAAATTTTCGAAACATTGTCAAAAATTTTCAAATTTTTGAAAAAATGGTCAATAATTATAAAAAACTGTCAAAATGGTCAAAATTTTTGAAAAATTGTCAAAAATGGTCAATAATTGTCAGAACATGTCAAAAATGCCCAAAAATTGTCAATAATTGTTAAAATTGGGAAAAATAGACTAAAATGGTCAAAATTTTTGAAAAACTGTCAAAAATGATCAATCATTGTCGAAATTGGTCAATAATTGTCAAAAATGGTCAAAAATGGTCAATAATTGTCAAAATTAAATGGTCAAAAATTGTCAGAAAATGGTCAATAATTATAAAAAACTGTCAAAAAAGGTCAAAATTTTTGAAAAATTGTCAAAAATGGTCAATAATTGTCAGAACATCTCAAAAATGCCCAAAAATTGTCAATAATTGTTAAAATTGGGAAAAATAGACTTGAATGGTCAAAATTTTTGAAAAACTGTCAAAAATGATCAATCATTGTCGAAATTGGTCAATAATTGTCAAAAATGGTCAATAATTGTCAAAATTAAATGGTCAAAAATTGTCAGAAATTTTGCAAAAATGGTCAATAATTGTTAAAAATTGTCAAAATTTTTGAAAAATGGACAAAATTTTTGAAAAATTGTCAAAAATGGTCAATAATTATTAAAATTTGAAAAAATGGTCAAAAATTGTCAAAATTTTGAAAAAATGGTCAATAATTATAAAAAACTGTCAAAAATGGTCATTAATTGTTAAAAATGGTCAAAATTTTTGAAAAATTGTCAAAAATGGTCAATAATTGTCAGAACATGTCAAAAATGCCCAAAAATTGTCAATAATTGTTAAAATTGGGAAAAATAGACTAAAATGGTCAAAATTTTTGAAAAACTGTCAAAAATGATCAATCATTGTCGAAATTGGTCAATAATTGTCAAAAATGGTCAATAATTGTCAAAATTAAATGGTCAAAAATTGTCAGAAATTATGAAAAAATGGTCAATAATTATAAAAAACTGTCAAAAATGGTCAAAATTTTTGAAAAATTGTCAAAAATGGTCAATAATTGTCAGAACATCTCAAAAATGCCCAAAAATTGTCAATAATTGTTAAAATTGGGAAAAATAGACTTGAATGGTCAAAATTTTTGAAAAACTGTCAAAAATGATCAATCATTGTCGAAATTGGTCAATAATTGTCAAAAATGGTCAATAATTGTCAAAATTAAATGGTCAAAAATTGTCAGAAATTTTGCAAAAATGGTCAATAATTGTTAAAAATTGTCAAAATTTTTGAAAAATGGACAAAATTTTTGAAAAATTCTCAAAAATGGTCAATAATTATTAAAATTTGAAAAAATGGTCAAAAATGGTCAAAAATTGTCAAAATTTTGAAAAAATGGTCAATAATTATAAAAAACTGTCAAAAATGGTCATTAATTGTTAAAAATGGTCAAAATTTTTGAAAAATTGTCAAAAATGGTCAATAATTGTCAGAACATGTCAAAAATGCCCAAAAATTGTCAATAATTGTTAAAATTGGGAAAAATAGACTAAAATGGTCAAAATTTTTGAAAAACTGTCAAAAATGATCAATCATTGTCGAAATTGGTCAATAATTGTCAAAAATGGTCAATAATTGTTGAAATTAAATGGTCAAAAATTGTCAGAAATTTTGAAAAAATGGTCAATAATTGTCAAAAATTGTCAAAGTTTTGAAAAAAAATGGCCAATAAAATATATTTGAAGCTTGTATGCAATCTACGGGAAATAATTTTGAACAGCTACTGTAATTTTTTCTTCATTATTTTATTTTAATAAGGAAATTTAGAAATTACAAAATGTATATTTTTTTTGTGCTCATAATAAAGAACCAACAAGTATGTTACATCGTTGTATTCCAAATAGAGTGACCAGCAACTTTCCACGAAAATATACAGGTGGTGCTATTTGAAAATAGAAAGTGAGGGGAGGCTGCCAAAGTGCCAAAGGACTGTTAAGTGGAATAAAGTTTCTGATATGTCATTAGGAAGGAATTTTGATGCCATTCACAATAGTTTTTACAGTATTGGATTATCTTTTAAATTAAGCGAGATATTTCCTGTAAACGATCACTTGAGACACGCGGATAATAGCATTTATTTGTTAATGTAAATAGGCCAGAGCAAATTTTGAATGTGTATAAAGGTCAACTAATTCTTTCCTAAGTGTTATCTCTTTTTATCTTAAAATATTATCTTTATCTTGAGTATAGGTATGTTTTGAATTAAAAAAACAAAATATAAAAATTCGACAGCTTTCCTTTGATTAGGCATATGCAGATTCAAACTTCTGCCGATACATGCTTTCTTTTTCCGTATATTGTATTCACCATTTGTCGTAAACTACTTAGAATAAGTTTTTATCTCAGTGACTTTCTCAGAGAGAGTTTTCAATTCGGCATCATTAATTTTTTTTTGTTCTCCATACATACAGTTTTTGGGTTAATTCTCCAAGAAAAAGGGACTACTCCAACTGTAGATTCACTTCCTCGTCATATACTTTACCACAAAAAAAAACTCATTTCGCTTTGAACTCGTTAATTTTAAACGGTTCACTAACGCAAGTGATTTTGCGATTGTGTACTTTCCTCGACCTTCTCCAACATTTAGCAGATTGAGGCATTGCCCCTAACCAATTATAGGCATTACTCAATGTCGAATCTATCTCAGGCGTAGATGAAACCACCATCATTATTACATTTTAATGATATATGACTGAGTTAAGATAAAAATAATAAGTAAAATGTATTAAATATATAGGATAATTATCCGATTTCCATAGACTCTTTGTTTAATTGAAAATTTGTACAGAAAAGTAAAAGTAATTTGTGTATGTACCTCTTATATTTTCCAGGTCTTATTAACACGAAGATACGAAAAAAAATGGATAGCGGAAATCTCAGCGTTAGCGAATGTGATGAAACAGAAGAAGATTCACCATCGGAACCGTGCGTATCTCCCGGCGGCGGAACTATTTTACCCAGGTGAGTTTAATTACTTAAACTATAACCAATTTTCTTTATAATGATTAATGTATCGTGAGTAACCACAAATTACGCAAAATGGATAAATATTTTTCGAAAAAATTCTGCCAAATTCAAAAATGTGACGAAAATAAATGAAACTCCACAGAAAAGAGAATAAAAAAAAGGTGAGCGGTCGTCGGACCGCCGACAGAAGCTTGCCTCTTATGCACAATAGAATGACCATTTTTCGTGAATTTTCCTCATTTTTCAAAAATTTTGACCATTTTTGACGAATTTTGACAATTATTGACCGTCTTTGACAATTATTGACCGTCTTTGACAATAATTGACCATTTTTGACAATTTTTCAAAAATTTTGACCATTTTTCCAAATTTTAACAATCATTGACCATTTTTGACAATTTTTGAGCATTTTTGACAGGTTCTGACAATTATTGACAATTTTTAATAATTATTGACCAATTTTGACAATTATTGATCATTTTTGACAATTTTTCAAAAATTTTGTCCATTTTTCCAAATTTCAACAATTATTGACCATTTTTTACAGGTTCTAACAATTATTGACTATTTTTCCAAATTTTTGACATTTTTTGACAATTTTTCGAAAAATTTTACCATTTTTCAAAAATTTTGACAATTATTGACCATTTTTCCAAATTCTTGACAATTTCTGACCATATTTAAAAATTTTTGACAATTTTACAAAAATTTTAGAATTATTGACAGTTTTTGACGAATTTTGACAATTATTGACCGTCTTTGACAATTATTGACCATTTTTGACAATTTTTCAAAAATTTTAACCATTTTTCAAAATTTTTGAACATTTTTGACGAATTTTGACAATTATTGACCTTCTTTGACAATAATTGACCATTTTTGACAATTTTTAAAAAGTTTTAACATATTTGGCAATTATTGACCATTTTTTCAAAATTTTGACAATTTTTTTCAAATTTTAACAATTATTGACCATTTTTGACAATTTTCCAAAAATGTTGGCAATTATTGACCATTTTTTCAAAATTTTTGATAATTTCTGAGAATTATTGACCATTTTTTTAAAATTTGAAAAAGGGCCAATTTTAAACAACGATTAAATAACAATGGAAGGCTAGTATCAAAGGCAAAACAAAATGATTGAATAGAGATTTACCAGACCTTTTAAATGAGGTGTGACTTGATACCTAATGCCATTTGAAAAAATGTAAGGGGTGTCTCCAGTAAGGAGGGGGTGAATCTGACGTTTATGACATTAGCGCCAAAAAGTGTCCCCCTCAAGTTGAAAGTTTCGGCATTTCCTTCTAATATGTCCCATTTTTGAAATATTAAGGGTGGGTCCTTTTCAAATGAACACAGTGTATATATATATATATACATATATACAGTGTGGAAACCACTTATGGAATAAAATTCTTTATGTCATTATTTTAGAAAGTTATAAAAAATGCCGAGACACGTCAACTTTTGAATTGAGTTGTGCGTTATGTAAACATACATTTAAATGTACAGGGTGATTCACGCAAGTATGCCATAGTCGGTGTTGTTTTTTTTTTCAATGAAACACCCTGTAAATTTGCATATTTTTGAAATCCCCTTAATGAACCGATTTCAACAAACTAAATAATGTATGGTCAATTATGAATTATACAGGGTGAAATTTTTATTTTTACAGTTATTAAACACATACATAAAATACCTGATGTATTTGATTTTAATACATTAAAATAAATGCTCAAAATGTTCTCCACCTAGTTGTTGGCAATAGCACAGTCTCCTATAGAAGACCTCCTTAACTTTGTTTAAAGTTTGAGGTGAAATATTCCGTATTTTTGTAGTTATCCTTTGAGGTCTACAATGCTAGTTGGTTGTGTTGGATATACTTTGTCCTTGAGATAACCCCACAGAAAAAAATCTAACTGCGTAAGGTCTGGCGATCTAGCTGGCCACTCAATAGTACCTCTTCGTTCAATCCATTTATTGGGGAAGATTTCATCTAAATAAGTTCTTACCATTAAAGCATAATGGGGTGTTGCCCCGTCTTGCTGGAACCAAACATTTTCATTCGGTAAGCTAGGATCTATTGCGTTGGGATATAAGTTTGCCAACGCAGGAATAACTTCATTTCTAAGCATATTGAAATATTTTTCAGTTGTCAAATTTCCATCTATAAATATAGGACCAATAATATGGTCGCCTATGATACCGGCCCAAACGTTCACCTTTTGAGGGTACTCACGCATCCAATTAGGATTCTCTGCTGACCAATATCTACAGTTCTGTCGGTTTACCTCTCCATTCAATGTGAATGTTGATTAGTCAGAAAAAAGAATGGTACCAAGAGCTTATTTCTGTTCAGCTTATTCATCAATCTTTCGCAGAAATCCATTCTACGATCTGGATCGTCTTCTGTTAACTCCTGCACAAAAGTGAATTTGTAGTGATGAAGTTTTTCTTTATGAAGACATCTTAGAACAGTTGTATGACTAACATTATTTTCACGGGCAATTTGACGTGTACTTGAAGTTGGATTCTCTTCGACACTTAACAAAATATCAACTTTCACATCATCTTCAACGAAGTGTGGTTTTCTTTTCAATGGTTTGACATGTCCAAGTTCTCTGAATTGTGCATGAATTTTAGACATAGTACTTTGTGAAATATTAGGCAATTCGGGATACCTGTGATTAAATAAGTTTGCCACTTCAACTTGACTTCTGCAGTTATCCCCGTACCCGATCATCATTAAAATCTCAATTCGGTGAGTCTCAGTTAAATATTTCATTGTTATGTCGACAAGGAAAGAGTGTTTGACAAAGATTTTAGTTTTTCAGTATAAACTGTCAACACATCAACAATTGACAGAATAGAAAACAATCCACATTATTTACCGATTTTGTCTAATTATTGGCGTTTTTAGGCAATTTTTAGGTATTTATGATAAAATTCATGGGCGTAGCAGGTTTTGTTTAATATACAAATACGTCTAATAATTAGTTGGTTTAGATTTTTGATAAATCCATATTTAGCTAATTTAAAAAAGTACCAATATTTCAAGTGTAATAAATTATTAATTTTAAAATTTCACCCTGTATAATTCATAATTGACCATACATTATATAGTTTGTTGGAATCGGTTCATTAAGAGGATTTCAAAAATATGCAAATATACAGGGTGTTTCATTAAAAAAAACAACACCGACTATGGCATACTTGCGTGAATCACCCTGTACATTTAAATTTATGTTTACATAACGCACAACTCAATTCAAAAGTTGACGTGTCTCGGCATTTTTTATAATTTTCTAAAATAATGACAAAGAATTTTATTCCATAAGTGGTTTCCACACTGTATAAAGAAGATAGAGCATAATAATAATATTGAACAATTTACGTAAAGTTTCGGCAAAAACGAAATAAAGTCCAAAAGTTTTTGGCATTTTTTGTAAAAAGTATGACTTAAAATCAGTATCTGCTGGTAAAACTGAGAATTTTGATTCACTAGAAAACCGCCTTGGAACCAAAAAGATTGGCCTAAAAAACGGTTTTCAAATAAAAACGTTTACTGAAAAATTGGTTTTTTTCAATTTAATTTTGGGACGTCCTGTATAGTTAGTAAATGTGTTGCATAACAAGGAAGAAAAACCGATCGGCGTTCATCATCATAACAACGTACAGGAGCGCTGCGAGGAGAAGTGAATCAAAGCATCGAAAAATAAAAAACAAAAAAAGATTGTCCCAATCAGTTGCGCGGTTCGCGAAAATCGCGTAGTGGCTGTTCGCAGATGGCTATGACCGACCATGTGACGAATGGAATAAACGCACACAGTTGGCCGCGACTAGTCTCAAACAGGCGGTTGATATGTTCGCACGTTATCTCTCGATAGTACCTAATAGTTTGTTTTTTTTGCACGTTATCCTCCTAAATACGGTAATGGAACCTCTACCGAAATATGACAGAGTGTGTTGTTCGTTAAAAAAGTGATGTTATCGTCTTTAATAGGAAACCGTAGTGCGGTGTTAGTGGACGAGATGCAGAATCCGTGGTTCCCCCCCACCAGGCAAACGAATTTCGTGGTGGAGTCTACTCTCCCGAGGTTAGTTTTCGAAAGAAAAGAAAAAAACACCAATTTTATATACAGAGTATTTCGTATTTTCTAATAATACCCAACGAGAAAATATGTAGTTTTTAAATTCGAATACCTTGCTAATTAGCATAAAGTTGACCTTGTAGACATTTGATATGACGGAATAAACAATTTTAAATTGTGATAGAAATGAAACTTTGTTTTTTTTTTCAGTTGTTACGATCACTTTACAAGGATTCGTCCATCTCGCTCTTTCTCGCGAATAACACTTGTTGCTATGGAAATTCGAGTTGTTTATTGTTGGAAGGGTTGAGGCGGGTTAGTAATTCTTATAACCGCTTTAAAGGGAATTTCTTATAAAACTCTGGATTTTATATATATACAGGGTGTTTCTGAATTCATGCGACAAAATTCAGAAGTTGATTGCTCGTACGAAATTAAGATGGGTCTTTCCTATAACAAAATTTCCTTTCCGAGATATCACCCTTAAATGGAGGTGACTAAAATTGAGTTTTTATTTTTTTTCTTAAATTTCAGTTAAGCTAGAAACTTGAAATTCTGTAATTTTCGTGCACTCGCAAAGGACTAACTACGGGTATTTTTTCAATATTCCTGTTACATTATACGGGGGTGAAATTAGCAACCCTTACTTTATCATATCATATCAAAACTTCACCTGCGTGACGGCAGCACCCCCAAATTCGAATTCTGCAAAAAACCTTATGCCGTTGGATTGCCCAACGTTAGCCCACATTTGCCCAACCAATAAATTATTTTGCCCACCCTCCAAAAAAAAGTTATAGGCAAAACTAATTTTTCTAAAAAAATTACTTCCAGCACCCCCGTCTTTGAATTTGGCAAAAAGCTTGATGCAGTTGGATTGCCCAAGTTTTGCCCCCATTTGCCCATCAAATAAATTTTTTTGCCCACCCCCCCAAAAAAAGTTATGAACAAAACAAATTTTTCGAAAAAAATTTTTTTTTCCGAATTCCACAGAAAACTGCACGCAGTTGGATTGCCCAATGTTAGTCCATATTTGCCCAACCAATAAATTATTTTGCCCGCCCTCCAAAAAAAAGTTATAGGCAAAAATAATTTTTCTAAAAAAATTACTTCCAGCACCCCCGTCTTTGAATTTGGCAAAAAGCTTGATGCAGTTGGATTGCCCAAGTTTTGCCCCCATTTGCCCATCAAATAAATTTTTTTGCCCACCCCCCCAAAAAAAGTTATGAACAAAACAAATTTTTCGAAAAAAAATTTTTTTTCCGAATTCCACAGAAAACTGCACGCAGTTGGATTGCCCAATGTTAGTCCATATTTGCCCAACCAATAAATTATTTTGCCCACCCTCCAAAAAAAAGTTATAGGCAAAAATAATTTTTCTAAAAAAATTACTTCCAGCACCCCCGTCTTTGAATTTGGCAGAAAGCTTGATGCAGTTGGATTGCCCAAGTTTTGCCCCCATTTGCCCATCCAATAAATTTTTTTGCCCACCCCCCCAAAAAAAGTTATGAACAAAACAAATTTTTCGAAAAAAAATTTTTTTTCTGAATTCCACAGAAAACTGCACGCAGTTGGATTGCCCAATGTTAGTCCATATTTGCCCAACCAATAAATTATTTTGCCCACCCTCCAAAAAAAGTTATAGGCAAAACTAATTTTTCTAAAAAAATTACTTCCAGCACCCCCGTCTTTGAATTTGGCAAAAAGCTTGATGCAGTTGGATTGCCCAAGTTTTGCCCCCATTTGCCCCGTCCAATAAATTTTTTTGCCCACCCCCCCAAAAAAAGTTATGAACAAAACAAATTTTTCGAAAAAAATTTTTTTTTCCGAATTCCACAGAAAACTGCACGCAGTTGGATTGCCCAATGTTAGTCCATATTTGCCCAACCAATAAATTATTTTGCCCACCCTCCAAAAAAAAGATAGGCAAAACTAATTTTTCTAAAAAATTACTTCCAGCACCCCCGTCTTTGAATTTGGCAAGAAGCAGTTGGATTGCCCAAGTTTTGCCCCCATTTGCCCATCCAATAAATTTTTTTGCCCACCCCCCCAAAAAAAGTTATGAACAAAACAAGTTTTTCGAAAAAAAATTTTTTTTCCGAATTCCACAGAAAACTGCACGCAGTTGGATTGCCCAATGTTAGTCCATATTTGCCAACAAATAACTTTTTTTGCACACCCTCCAAGAAAGAAGTTATGGGCAAAATAAATTTTTCAGAATTGGATTTTTCTTGGTACGCCATCAAATTTTAATTTTACGGAAAATTATACGCAGTTGGATTGCCCAACTTTTTCAAATCTAACTAGGGTTGGGGCTAGGTTAGATTTATCCTTTAATTTGTGACGAAAATTACTGAGGAAATCGAAAATGTTGTAATCGTCTGAAATATGTAAAAAAGTGGTTAAAACGCGAAAAAAACGATATGAAAGGACTTATAAAAAAAAAACTTTTTACGTAATTTTTCCTCTTTTTTCTTCCTCTTCTTCTTCTTCTTCCTCTTCTTTTTCTTCCTCCTCCTCCTCTTCTTCTTCTTCATCTTCTTCTTTTCGAGTTTCTCGGGGAAGGAGTTTTCCTTTTCGGGAACTGATTGCATTTTCGGAATGGCCGTACCCGAAAACCCCTTTATGCAAAGTTTCAACGGAATCGGAGACCAAAAAAATGTTGCTCTTGACCTTTCACATTAATTCACAAATTAAAGGTTAAATCTAACCTAACAAAACCTAACCCCAACCCTAGTTAGATTTGAAAAAGTTGGGCATGCGTTCTTCTTCCTCTTCTTTTTCTTTTTCTTCTTCCTCCTCCTCTTCTTCTTCTTCATCTTCTTCTTTTCGAGTTTCTCGGGGAAGGAGTTTTCCTTTTCGGGAACTGATTGCATTTTCGGAATGGCCGTACCCGAAAACCCCTTTATGCAAAGTAAATAAATCTAACCTAACAAAACCTAACCCCAACCCTAGTTAGATTTGAAAAAGTTGGGCAATCCAACTGCGTATAATTTTCCGTAAAATTAAAATTTGATGGTGTACCAAGAAAAATCCAATTCTGAAAAATTTATTTTGCCCATAACTTCTTTCTTGGAGGGTGTGCAAAAAAAGTTATTTGTTGGCAAATATGGACTAACATTGGGCAATCCAACTGCGTGCAGTTTTCTGTGGAATTCGGAAAAAAAAATTTGTTTTGTTCATAACTTTTTTTGGGGGGGTGGGCAAAAAAATTTATTGGATGGGCAAATGGGGGCAAAACTTGGGCAATCCAACTGCATCAAGCTTTTTGCCAAATTCAAAGACGGGGGTGCTGGAAGTAATTTTTTTAGAAAAATTAGTTTTGCCTATAACTTTTTTTTGGAGGGTGGGCAAAATAATTTATTGGTTGGGCAAATGTGGGCAAAACTTGGGCAATCCAACGGCATAAGGTTTTTTGCAAAATTCGAACTTGGGGGTGCTGCCGTCACGCGGGTCAAAACTTCTTTTCGAGATGAAGTTTTATGAAATAAAATTAAACTTAAAATCCTTGTTTTATTTAAAAACTTTTTTTATTGTTAAATTTTTTTCCCAAAACCAATAGCTGCAAAGAAAAAATAAATAAACACCATAATTTATATATTTTTTATAAATTGAGTGGAAAACAGTACAAATGTAATACAATTCATAATGAATGCTGGAAATGACAGAATTTCAAGTTTCTAGCTTTACTGAAATTTTAGAAAATAAAAAATCAATTCTAGTCACCACCTTTTAAGGGTGATATCTCGGAAAGGGGTGAGCTGAGGAAATTGGAAATTTTGTTATAGGAAAGACCCATCTTTATTTCATACGAGCAATCACCTCCTGAATTTTGTCGCATGAATTTACACCCTGTACATTTGATCCTAAAATAAAAACAAACAGAAACATTATTACAGAAAAATAGATGGTTAAAGTACCTCACGGTGAGGTTCTTGAGTAGGATTTTTAATAATAATAATAATATATATTTCAGAAAATGCATTTACAAAAAAAATAATAATTGTTAACACAGAATGAAATGACGTCACAACTTTAACATTTAAGGGAAAGTTAGTTTAAATTTGCATTTAAATAATCATTAATTCAATATGGCTCAATGACAACAAGAAGTTTTTTAATTTCCTTCTTAAATTTATTGCTGGATATTAAGGTTTTTATTCGTAATCGTAATTTATTGTAAAATTTAATTGCCCTATATATAGGAGATTTTTCAGTAATGGTTAATCGGTGATGTGGATAAATAAAATTATTTCTCCTGGTGTCACACAGCATGCCTCAAATATTTCTTTATTTTTAAAAAGGTACATTAAACATTCAAATATGTATAATCCAGACAAGCTGAGTATTCCATTTGATTTAAATATGGATCTGCAAGAATCCTTAGATTTCATGCAATTTATTATGCGAACAGCTCTTTTTTGTACTACAAATACTTTGTCCGAGTAACTATAACTACCCCAGAAAATAATGCCGTATCTTAAAATGGATTCAAAATTGGAAAAATAAAGGATCTTTGATGTTTCTTTATTTAAATATTTGGTAACAATCCGTAACCCATAAGTAATACTGCTCAGTTTTTTTCGAAGTCTCATCAATGTGCTGTGACCAATTTAAACGTTCATCTACAAATACCCCTAAGAATTTTGTATATTTCGATACCTTAAAATACAGACTAACTAGAGAGGGAATCATTAAAAAAAACCACCTCCTTACTTCTTAGAAATCAGAAAACCTGGAACATGCCACAAGATGGTATGATGAAAAAGTATAACTTTTCAAAGAAATTCGTTACGGAATTAAGCAACAAGAAGGAATGGGATCCAAATACCATTACCCGACTTGGAAAGAATGCCATTCAATGGTACACAGATAGGAATAGAAGGAACTGGGATAGGAGTGTACGGGCCAGGAACCAAACACTCTGAAAGCTTGGGAAAAACCCCAAGTATCTTTCAAGTGGAAATTCACACCATAAGAAAGTGTGCCCAGTTCAATATTGATAAAAGATATAGAAGGCAAAGGATTATCATAATGTCGGATAGTCAAGCAGCCATTAAAGCTCTTGTGTTATCAGTTCCAAAATGATGTGGGAATGCCTAGGCATCTAAATGAACTAGGCGAGAACAATATAGTCACCTTACTGTGGATTCCAAGACACACAGGGATAAAAGGAAATGAAATAGCAGAGATGAACTAGCAAAGAGGGGGACTGGAACACCCTTTTGGGGGCCGGAACCCTTTTGCGGTATCAGCTCCAATGTAATATTGGAAGAAATAGGCAAAGCCGAAAAGAGAGAAGATCTGACCATTGGAAAGATCTAGTAGGACAATCAAAGATTCTTCATGGTGACTACAACCTGTTGAGATCAAATGAATGCATAAGTATAAGTATAACTGCACTAAGAGTTTCAACAGGCATCCTTACGGGACATTGTCGCCTGAATGGGCACCTGAAAAAGCTCAAAATAGTGGAGGAAGAAGAATGTAGATTCAGTGGTATGGAACAAGAAACCTCCATCCACATACTTGCGAACTGCACAGCAATTCAGAATCCTAGGGCACAACACCTTGGAGATTGCTGGATAGAAGAGGGACATTTACCTAAGTTAAAGCCTGCTGATATCATAAAATTCCTCCGGGAAATAGGACTTAAGGAGCTACTAGTCTCTGAGACTTTCCTCAGGAACTAAGTAGAAGTAAGGGGGCACAATAGATCTTTTAGGTCTCAGTGAATGTCACCCCAATTTACATACATACATACCTTAAAATTAACTTTATCTGCCAATTCAATAACCTCAGGTCCATATTCTATTGGTATAGTATTGAAGAGTATAACGTTGGTTTTTGATTCATTTAATATCAGCTTATTTTTTGTGAAACACTCCTTTGTCTTTTTAAATAAATTGTCACAGTTTTTTATTACTTCTGGATATGTTTCTCCTCCTACCAAAAGGTTAGTATCATCAGCATATACTGTCATAAATTGATTATTATTGAAATAAGTCATTTATATAAATCACAAAGAGCAAAGGGCCAATAATGCTCCCTTTTAAAGTACCTCACGGTGAGGTTCCTGAGTAGGAATTTTAAAGTACCTCACGATGTGGTTCTTTAGTAATGATTTTAAAGAATCTCACAGTTCTCTTTTATAAGTACTTATTATAGAGAATTCTTATGTGTAAGTACTTAATATAAAGAGTACTTTAACAACTTTGTAATTAATGTACCGGGTGAGTCACTTTGTGTGGGATTATTTCATGGAGCAGGGGCTAAATAGTTATACCTATGTAGTTAATTTTCAAGATATCTGATTTTGGGACTTTAATCTAAAAAGAACTGTTCTTTAATTTGTTTCTCGAAAACAGAAAATGATAGTTTACTGCATATGTAGCAGTGTTCCTGTTTGTAACTATTAACCCTTTAGGCTGTATCCTCAATCCCATCCAGAAATTCTACTTAAAAAAGTGTAAAAAGTGTTTTGAGCATTTTTAGGAAATTCAAATACAGGTTAACCAAAAGTACTCTCTAGGATTTTATTTTAAAGGGGGTCGATAATTTTTAATAATTTTTTCTCAATATACAGGGCGTTTATAAAGTAATATTAATAAACAGTAATACCCCGCAACAGGTCGCTTTTTTTATTTCAATTTACTATTTTTTAAAATAACAATCTATCATACAGGGTGAACGACCCCGGTACTTGTTTTTTTTTCAATTTGCGGATTTTCCTTGCTAAGCTTACTCCAAAAATATATCACAAGCTGGACACTGTACAGGGTGCACAAAAATGCAAAAGTTGTTTGTTATTGTATACAGTGCGTCCGTAAAGTAACGCATAAATTCATTATTAGCTAAATAAACAATAAAATTAGAACCACCTACATGTGATGACCCTTTCACTTGCTAAGCTGATTCCAAAAATGTATAACACATTGCTTCAAATTGGTAGGGTAAGCCTAGGAGAGATGGCGCACTTTTTTTGAATTTGGTGTAAAACCAGTACGGTGCAGAAATTAACAGAAATAAAAATATGTCACGGGGGGGTGAAGTATTAGCTTAGGATTGTATACTTCAAAAAGCGTTCGACTGGTAAACGTGTCAAGAAAAGTATTTTTTTTTTCCATGTGGCCCATCTCACCTAAGTGTGTGGGGGAGATGACGCAGTGTGTTAGGTGAGATGAGGCATTCATTAGTGAGAGAAAAAACATTATACTTGTAGGTACAAAAACGAAAGCTGCCTACTGCATTGCCTTTTCCCCGCAATATTCACAGGCATCCACAAACTTCGTGCATCCATCGACTGCATGTTGTGCATTGGATGCAATCATCCTTTTTCTTCATTTGGTTGTAGTTCTCACCACATCCTACACAAACATCCGATTCATCGTAGACAACACTCAAGTCTTCCTCTTCATCACTAGATGATTCTGGAAAGCACTTCTTCTTTGCAGGTTGTTTTACAGTTTTTGTTGTGGCTTTTGCTTTTGCTTCACTGCGTTTTGGTTTTCTAGCCTTTTTTTCTTCCACCGCCAACTTTTGTTTCTTTTCTGAGATGTTGTCATTGTCTGTTAAAACAGAAGCAAGTTGTCTGCTCCGTTTCCGTACAGTTTCGACTGCCTTGGCAATGGACACAGGAGATATTTGGTCGAGCATTTTACCAGAAGTAGGGTCTTTTCCAGGAAAAGTGAAACGAATAGGCTGAGGTGAAACTGACCTGTGCCGAGTACTGATGTCGAGTGCAGCTTCATTTGGTGAGGAGTCTGTTTCAGGCCAATGTGAACATCCAAGTTCTGGAGAATTTTACGTATCCCTAACAACGCCATGTGTCTGTGTCTTCCCCTTGAAGACACATGTTGGATACCTTCGGCATTGAAGCGTACGATGATCGAGATGGTTTCCCCCTTCTCACAAGATGTAACAGACACGACGTTTTTGGACCCCTTGGTAGCTAAGACGTGTTAACTTTTGGTCTACCTTGCTTTGCTGCATTCCTCACATCTCCTAATTCTCTGTATTTTCGCTCTATTCTGCTTACCATAGATTGTAAAATAGGTTCACGATCTGGGTGCATTTCATGGAATAATGGGCATACCTCTTGTTGAGTCCGCATCTTATCGCCTATACCAATCATTAATATTTCAATTCTATCACTTTTGGTTAAAGACATTTTGTAAAAAAAGTTGCAAATGATATATTGCTTGGATAGTTTACCTTCTCTAAAGCGTTAACAATACAGAATTGTACAGTTTTTAACGTCGAATGAAAAAAAATGGTAAAATATACTGTCAATTATGGTTCAGGGGCTTGGATCAGTAATAAAAGCTGTTAGATACAATGTTAAAAATAATGCAGGGAGTTTTTAACAATATGTAATTTCATTGAATGTGTTTATTACGTTTATTCTTTATTTACTATTTTGTAAGTAACTTGAAATTTTTGCATTTTTGTCCACCCTGTACCAGTTTGAAGCAATGTGTTATACAAATTTGGAATAAGCTCAGCAAGGTAAATCCGGAAATTGAAAAAAAGGGGTTATATTTAAAAAAAATGGTGATTATGTCATCATACGAAGGTGGTTCACCCTGTATATTAGATTATAATTTGAAAAAACAGTAAATTAAATTCAAAAATCGACCTGTTACGGGAATTTAAAATATTATTGTTTATTTAGCTAATAATGAATTTATACGTTACTTTATGGACGCACCGTATATTCACTTTCATAAGTAATTCTAAACAGAAAAAGTATTTCTTATCAACTTTTTTTTTAATTTTACGTCAATAACTGTCATAAATATCCAATATGCCTTTAACTGTAAGTGAGAGAATTGACAAAAAAGGTATGCACATTATTTCATGAAATGCACCCAGATCTATCATCTAACCATCTGTTCGGATCCAATTAATCAATTAAATCATATTACCACTTATGCGAAGCTTAAGTAGGTGTAACTAGATCCAAACATGAATAATAAACTTTTAGTTGTGTTATTAAAATGACATTCTACACCGCTTTTACCCGAAGTAGGAACACGTTGACATATTTTACATGCTTCCGTTTTTATTTTATCCAACATGAGGTCAAATCGTAATGAAATATAAAAGCTGACGATACATTTAAAAAAAAATTCAACTTCTCTCGTTTTTTATAATCTTTTGAACTCGTTCGTTCATCGGGATAAATGACCTGTGGGTAAATTAAAAAACGGAGGATAACTGAAAATACAATCCGGCTCGAAGGTGCAGAAAAATAGAGTTATCTGATGCACAGTACTTTGGATATAAAAAAAACTAGAATTACTATCTGTCGAAAAAATATTAACTTTATACATTCTGCTTTCAAAGGAAATTTTAAGTTTTCATTCCATGATTGTCCCTTTTCTTGCAGAATTTTTCTACTCTGCTGTCCCATGTTTTTATCGGTCTCCCACGTTTCCCTTAATCACTTTTCTTGCCTTCCATACCTGCTTAACTTGTCTGGAATTTGACATTCTTTGTAGGTGTCTCCACCATCCCAATTGCTTTTTTTGAATATATTCAAGTGTCGATTTTATTTCTAGTATTCTTTGGACTCCTTTAACTCTTCTGAGACATTTCATTTCCTCTTCTGTCTATCTGTCATTGTCCATGATTCAGTATTTCATATAATTTTTTTCTACGGACCTCCTTTGTTGAGTTATAGGGCTTCAAAGTTAAAAATTAAAAATACATTTTTATTCATAATTCCAAAACTAATTTCGAACTTGATGAAAATTTAAGCAGTAAGTAAACTAATGTTGCAGAAAGTCAGGATCGGACTTGGCTTACCTGATAAAAGGTCAGAACTTTTAAAGTGACAAGGCAACAAACTTTAAAATACTGTCAGTTTATTCTCCAACTATTTTTCTGAAAAAAAGGTACCCTTTGTTGGAAGTCGCATTAGAAGTATCACTTGAAAAGAATACTTACACTGCCATCTGTTATTGAATGCCGAAGGTTTTGGTCATATGAAGAAAACTCCAAAAAAGGAATTTTTTAGTGAAATAAATTTTAAAAGTTACCGTATTTAAGAAAAAAAGTTTACTTACACTATCTCTTTTTGAAGAATGCCGAAGATTTTGGTCTTTTGAAGGAAATTTCAAAATTGCAGCTTCTGAATAAATTATTTTTTAAAAAGAATACTTACACTGCCATCTGTCATTGAATGCCGAAGGTTTTGGTCATATGAAGAAAATTCCAAAAAAGGAATTTTTTAGTGAAATAAATTTTAAAAGTTACCGTATTTAAGAAAAAAAGTTACTTACACTATCTTTTTTTGATGAAAGCCGAAGATTTTGGCCATTTGAAGGAAATTTCAAAATTGCAGCTTCTGAATAAATTACTTTTTAAAAAGAATACTTACACTGCCATCTGTCATTGAATGCCGAAGGTTTTGGTCAAATGAAGAAAATTCCAAAAAAGGAATTTTTTAGTGAAATAAATTTTAAAAGTTACCTTATTTAAGAAAAAAAGTTTACTTACACTATCTTTTTTTGATGAATGCCGAAGATTTTGGCCATTTGAAGGAAATTTCAAAAATGCAGCTTCTGAATAAATTACTTTTTAAAAAGAATACTTACACTGCCATCTGTCATTGAATGCCGAAGGTTTTGGTCATATGAAGAAAATTCCAAAAAAGGAATTTTTTAGTGAAATAAATTTTAAAAGTTACCTTATTTAAGAAAAAAAGTTTACTTACACTATCTTTTTTTGATGAATGCCGAAGATTTTGGCCATTTGAAGGAAATTTCAAAATTGCAGCTTCTGAATAAATTACTTTTTGAAAAGAATACTTACACTGCCATCTGTCATTGAATGCCGAAGGTTTTGGTCGTATGAAGAAAATTCCAAAAAAGGAATTTTTTAGTGAAATAAATTTTAAAAGTTACCTTATTTAAGAAAAAAAGTTTACTTACACTATCTTTTTTTGATGAATGCCGAAGATTTTGGTCATTTGAAGGAAATTTCAAAATTGCAGCTTCTGAATAAATTACTTTTTGAAAAAAATACTTACACTGCCATCTGTCATTGAATGCCGATGGTCATATGAAGAAAATTCCAAAAAAGGAATTTTTTAGTGAAATAAATTTTAAAAGTTACCTTATTTAAGAAAAAAAGTTTACTTACACTATCTTTTTTTGATGAATGCCGAAGATTTTGGCCATTTGAAGGAAATTTCAAAATTGCAGCTTCTAAATAAATTACTTTTTAAAAAGAATACTTACACTGCCATCTGTCATTGAATGCCGAAGGTTTTGGTCATATGAAGAAAATTTCAAAAAAGGAATTTTTTAGTGAAATAAATTTTAAAAGTTACCTTATTTAAGAAAAAAAGTTTACTTACACTATCTTTTTTTGATGAATGCCGAAGATTTTGGTCATTTGAAGGAAATTTCAAAACTGCAGCTTCTGAATAAATTACTTTTTACAAAGAATACTTACACTGCCATCTGTCATTGAATGCCGAAGGTTTTGGTCATATGAAGAAAATTCCAAAAAAGGAATTTTTTAGTGAAATAAATTTTAAAAGTTACCTTATTTAAGAAAAAAAGTTTACTTACATTATCTTTTTTTGAAGAATGCCGAAGATTTTGGTCATTTGAAGGAATTTTCAAAATTGCAGCTTCTAAATAAATTACTTTTTAAAAAGAATACTTAGACGGCCATCTGTCATTGAATGCCGAAGGTTTTGGTCATATGAAGAAAATTTCAAAAAAGGAATTTTTTAGTGAATTAAATTTTAAAAGTTACCTTATTTAAGAAAAAAAGTTTACTTACACTATCTCTTTTTGAAGAATGCCGAAGATTTTGGTGTTTTGAAGGAAATTTCAAAATTGCAGCTTCTGAATAAATTACTTTTTGAAAAGAATACTTACACTGCCATCTGTCATTGAATGCCGAAGGTTTTGGTCATATGAAGAAAATTCCAAAAAAGGAATTTTTTAGTGAAATAAATTTTAAAAGTTACCTTATTTAAGAAAAAAAGTTTACTTACACTATCTTTTTTTGATGAATGCCGAAGATTTTGGCCATTTGAAGGAAATTTCAAAATTGCAGCTTCTAAATAAATTACTTTTTAAAAAGAATACTTACACTGCCATCTGTCATTGAATGCCGAAGGTTTTGGTCATATGAAGAAAACTCCAAAAAAGGAATTTTTTAGTGAAATAAATTTTAAAAGTTACCGTATTTAAGAAAAAAAGTTTACTTACACTATCTCTTTTTGAAGAATGCCGAAGATTTTGGTCTTTTGAAGGAAATTTCAAAATTGCAGCTTCTGAATAAATTATTTTTTAAAAAGAATACTTACACTGCCATCTGTCATTGAATGCCGAAGGTTTTGGTCATATGAAGAAAACTCCAAAAAAGGAATTTTTTAGTGAAATAAATTTTAAAAGTTACCGTATTTAAGAAAAAAAGTTTACTTACACTATCTCTTTTTGAAGAATGCCGAAGATTTTGGTCTTTTGAAGGAAATTTCAAAATTGCAGCTTCTGAATAAATTACTTTTTAAAAAGAATACTTACACTGCCATCTGTCATTGAATGCCGAAGGTTTTGGTCAAATGAAGAAAATTCCAAAAAAGGAATTTTTTAGTGAAATAAATTTTAAAAGTTACCTTATTTAAGAAAAAAAGTTTACTTACACTATCTTTTTTTGATGAATGCCGAAGATTTTGGCCATTTGAAGGAAATTTCAAAAATGCAGCTTCTAAATAAATTACTTTTTAAAAAGAATACTTACACTGCCATCTGTCATTGAATGCCGAAGGTTTTGGTCATATGAAGAAAACTCCAAAAAAGGAATTTTTTAGTGAAATAAATTTTAAAAGTTACCGTATTTAAGAAAAAAAGTTTACTTACACTATCTCTTTTTGAAGAATGCCGAAGATTTTGGTCTTTTGAAGGAAATTTCAAAATTGCAGCTTCTGAATAAATTACTTTTTAAAAAGAATACTTACACTGCCATCTGTCATTGAATGCCGAAGGTTTTGGTCAAATGAAGAAAATTCCAAAAAAGGAATTTTTTAGTGAAATAAATTTTAAAAGTTACCTTATTTAAGAAAAAAAGTTTACTTACACTATCTTTTTTTGATGAATGCCGAAGATTTTGGCCATTTGAAGGAAATTTCAAAAATGCAGCTTCTGAATAAATTACTTTTTAAAAAGAATACTTACACTGCCATCTGTCATTGAATGCCGAAGGTTTTGGTCATATGAAGAAAATTCCAAAAAAGGAATTTTTTAGTGAAATAAATTTTAAAAGTTACCTTATTTAAGAAAAAAAGTTTACTTACACTATCTTTTTTTGATGAATGCCGAAGATTTTGGTCATTTGAAGGAAATTTCAAAATTGCAGCTTCTGAATAAATTACTTTTTGAAAAAAATACTTACACTGCCATCTGTCATTGAATGCCGATGGTCATATGAAGAAAATTCCAAAAAAGGAATTTTTTAGTGAAATAAATTTTAAAAGTTACCTTATTTAAGAAAAAAAGTTTACTTACACTATCTTTTTTTGATGAATGCCGAAGATTTTGGCCATTTGAAGGAAATTTCAAAATTGCAGCTTCTGAATAAATTACTTTTTAAAAAGAATACTTACACTGCCATCTGTATTTGAATGCCGAAGGTTTTGGTCATATGAAGAAAATTCCAAAGAAGGAATTTTTTAGTGAAATAAATTTTAAAAGTTACCTTATTTAAGAAAAAAAAGTTTACTTACACTATCTTTTTTTGATGAATGCCGAAGATTTTGGTCATTTGAAGGAAATTTCAAAACTGCAGCTTCTGAATATTACTTTTTAAAAAGAATACTTACACTGCCATCTGTCATTGAATGCCGAAGGTTTTGGTCATATGAAGAAAATTCCAAAAAAGGAATTTTTTAGTGAAATAAATTTTAAAAGTTACCTTATTTAAGAAAAAAAGTTTACTTACACTATCTCTTTTTGAAGAATGCCGAAGATTTTGGTCTTTTGAAGGAAATTTCAAAATTGCAGCTTCTGAATAAATTACTTTTTAAAAAGAATACTTACACTGCCATCTGTCATTGAATGCCGAAGGTTTTGGTCAAATGAAGAAAATTCCAAAAAAGGAATTTTTTAGTGAAATAAATTTTAAAAGTTACCTTATTTAAGAAAAAAAGTTTACTTACACTATCTTTTTTTGATGAATGCCGAAGATTTTGGCCATTTGAAGGAAATTTCAAAAATGCAGCTTCTGAATAAATTACTTTTTGAAAAGAATACTTACACTGCCATCTGTCATTGAATGCCGAAGGTTTTGGTCGTATGAAGAAAATTCCAAAAAAGGAATTTTTTAGTGAAATAAATTTTAAAAGTTACCTTATTTAAGAAAAAAAGTTTACTTACACTATCTTTTTTTGATGAATGCCGAAGATTTTGGTCATTTGAAGGAAATTTCAAAATTGCAGCTTCTGAATAAATTACTTTTTGAAAAAAATACTTACACTGCCATCTGTCATTGAATGCCGATGGTCATATGAAGAAAATTCCAAAAAAGGAATTTTTTAGTGAAATAAATTTTAAAAGTTACCTTATTTAAGAAAAAAAGTTTACTTACACTATCTTTTTTTGATGAATGCCGAAGATTTTGGCCATTTGAAGGAAATTTCAAAATTGCAGCTTCTGAATAAATTACTTTTTAAAAAGAATACTTACACTGCCATCTGTATTTGAATGCCGAAGGTTTTGGTCATATGAAGAAAATTCCAAAGAAGGAATTTTTTAGTGAAATAAATTTTAAAAGTTACCTTATTTAAGAAAAAAAAGTTTACTTACACTATCTTTTTTTGATGAATGCCGAAGATTTTGGTCATTTGAAGGAAATTTCAAAACTGCAGCTTCTGAATATTACTTTTTAAAAAGAATACTTACACTGCCATCTGTCATTGAATGCCGAAGGTTTTGGTCATATGAAGAAAATTCCAAAAAAGGAATTTTTTAGTGAAATAAATTTTAAAAGTTACCTTATTTAAGAAAAAAAGTTTACTTACACTATCTTTTTTTGATGAATGCCGAAGATTTTGGTCATTTGAAGGAAATTTCAAAATTGCAGCTTCTGAATAAATTACTTTTTGAAAAAAATACTTACACTGCCATCTGTCATTGAATGCCGAAGGTTTTGGTCATATGAAGAAAATTCCAAAAAAGGAATTTTTTAGTGAAATAAATTTTAAAAGTTACCTTATTTAAGAAAAAAAGTTTACTTACACTATCTTTTTTTGATGAATGCCGAAGATTTTGGTCATTTGAAGGAAATTTCAAAATTGCAGCTTCTGAATAAATTACTTTTTGAAAAAAATACTTACACTGCCATCTGTCATTGAATGCCGAAGGTTTTGGTCATATGAAGAAAATTCCAAAAAAGGAATTTTTTAGTGAAATAAATTTTAAAAGTTACCTTATTTAAGAAAAAAAGTTTACTTACACTATCTTTTTTTGATGAATGCCGAAGATTTTGGTCATTTGAAGGAATTTTCAAAATTGCAGCTTCTAAATAAATTACTTTTTAAAAAGAATACTTACACTGCCATCTGTCATTGAATGCCGAAGGTTTTGGTCATATGAAGAAAATTCCAAAAAAGGAATTTTTTAGTGAAATAAATTTTAAAAGTTACCGTATTTAAGAAAAAAAGTTTACTTACACTATCTTTTTTTGATGAAAGCCGAAGATTTTGGCCATTTGAAGGAAATTTCAAAATTGCAGCTTCTGAATAAATTACTTTTTAAAAAGAATACTTACACTGCCATCTGTCATTGAAAACCTTTTGGTCATATAAAGAAAATTCCAAAAAAGGAATTTTTTAGTGAATTAAATTTTAAAAGTTACCTTATTTAAGAAAAAAAGTTTACTTACACTATCTTTTTTTGATGAATGCCGAAGATTTTGGTCATTTGAAGGAATTTTCAAAATTGCAGCTTCTAAATAAATTACTTTTTAAAAAGAATACTTACACTGCCATCTGTCATTGAATGCCGAAGGTTTTGGTCATATGAAGAAAATTCCAAAAAAGGAATTTTTTAGTGAAATAAATTTTAAAAGTTACCGTATTTAAGAAAAAAAGTTTACTTACACTATCTTTTTTTGATGAATGCCGAAGATTTTGGCCATTTGAAGGAAATTTCAAAATTGCAGCTTCTAAATAAATGACTTTTTAAAAAGAATACTTACACTGCCATCTGTCATTGAATGCCGAAGGTTTTGGTCATATGAAAAAAAATTCCAAAAAAGGAATTTTTTCTGAATTACATTTTAAACGTTACTTTATGTAAGGAAAAAAGTATATTTACAATATCATTTGTTGATAAATGCCGAAGATTTTGGTCATGTGAAGGAAATTTCAAAATTACAATCACTTAATAAATTACTTTTTAAAAAGAGTACTTTCACTGCCATCTGTTATCGAATACCGAAGACTCACTCTTTTTCTCTCTCCTACTTTCTACCTTTGTGTATTTTTCTTTCTTGCGATAAACATTTAACGCAACCTTGTTGGAAGTCGCATGAGAAGTATAATTTCAAAAATTTTATGAAGTACTGACTTTATTTTAACACCACCTACTCATTCCCAAGTTTTTGCCTCTCATTAATTGAAATCTTTTTTTTAAGCCTGGTTCGTTGCATAGTACAATTTTAGTGTTTTTTGCACTCTATCGTTTATTTCTTTTTCATGTCTTCCCCTTTAAATATAACGTGTATCGATACCATTTTGACCTTTGTCAATGGAAGTGAAATGTATGCTCTACATGACTGATAACACTTTTATCAACATCATTATGTGCTGATGCGTAGTATATTACGTATATCAACATATCGCCTATTTTTTTAAACTATTTTTTCAAAATCAATGACAGATGAACATTTCATAAAAAATAGAATTCGTAAATGGCTTTTTATACCTTGTGACCCAATTAGGAGGCTTCAATTGACATTTGTAGGTAAAAATATGTTTAATTCATGTCAACTTTTACAGGGTGTATCACTAAAAATTTACTTGGTTCCATAAATTTACCCATCACTGTTTACAGGGTGAGTCCTAAGGAACTGTACATACTCCTATTTCGTGTTGAGTCTCCTAAGGGGAATATTAAATGACCATCAAGTGACAGCTCCCATTGTTTACTTGTTTATACAGGGTAAAATGTCAATTTTGACTGAAAGGACGATTAATTTCTTCTGAACAAAACACATTTCAGTCCTATGAGTTTTTGAGATACAGGATGCTAAAGTTGGAAAGTAGAGGTGTTTCAATAATAAGATTTCGCTTGGGAATAAATATTTTGCACGAGGAAATTTTAAACTGATTTTTGACCCAAAATATTTATGATTACTTTACTTTGATCCATTCAAAACACATAACTCGACGTTCATATACAGTGTGAGACAAAATTTAGGGGATGCGAGTTTTCTTATAAATCACCAAAAAAAATATGTTTTACACTGGAAAAAAGTGTCTTTTTTCCTCCCTAGTCAAACAAAATTTTCCGTACGCTGGATGCTCGTTATTTTAATTATAACATCAGTTAACGTTAGGTATAGCAACTGTGAAACAGCCTTGAATGAAGTAAAACTGAATCGACCTTAATTTCAGGTTGATAAGTAACAAACCTATTAACACTTAATTATTAATTGTTTCTGCTAAATTGAATTATTAATCGTGTAAGGAGTCCTTAAAGGAACCATCTCTGTGTAAGAGACCCCACTTCCAAGGACTCGATCCTAGTGAGTTTTAATCGTTTTCATTATTAGTATAGTACCGGCGGTAGTTGATAGAAAGTTTATTAGAGGCGAATATATTATGTGGAATAACATTCGCGAAATAATATAGAGAAGCTGCATAAAGTTTAATAAGCTGTTAGGGTGACGTATACAGGTATACAGGGTGAACAATATTTCGATGTTACTCATTGGAAAGAAAAGTAAAGAGTTTTTTGAGGAGTAATGTAGGGATGAGAGAGAGTTGGAGAGAGAGTGAGAAAGAAAGAGAGGGAGATACTGAGAGAGAGAAAGAAAGAGAGGGAGATACTCAGAGAGAGAGAGATTTTATGTTTGAAAAGACGGTTTTTCATTAGTCTTTTGATTAGTGATGAGCGATAACGTGATTTTTTAATCACGTTGTGAAATGATATCGTGATTTTTTAATATCAGTTATTTTAAAACGTGACGTGATCACGACATTTTTGATATTCGGTTTTGAATATACGATGGGAAAAATTGAAACTATTTTCATTTCGTAAGATTATCTATTTGTAATTTGTAGAGTATCTTTATAATCCTATGATAATGAATAAAACAAAATTCGTTCTTGTTGAAAAATTTCAGTTGAATGAGAGCGATGAAGGAAATCGCAATAATGTCTTTTTCCACACCCCCAAGTGTTTTTTACCAATTATTTCCTTCCTATTAATTTTGACCAATCGCTATCAAGAATTGGTATTTCAAATATAAATTTTAAGTGGAAAAATTACTTAACAACTGTCAACTTAGCTGTCAGCAGTTTTTCCGGAAAAAAAAATCGAAAAAATTTCATGCAAGTTTGACAACATAATTAAAAACAATTTAACCGATATGGCTAACAATACTCCTGTAACCTACAATAATTGTAATTTTTATATTAATTGTAATTTAAAATGAGTTTGAAGTAATTACCTTTCCTAGCTTGAAAGTTATATTGTTCTTATTATTTTAATTAAAAAAAATGTATTGAAATAAAATGTTTATTTAACTCAGGAAATAATCTTACCAAATATCCCTCCTGCATCTAATTTTTCCTGTGGAAAAATTGGAACACTCGTTTCTAAGTAATCTGTTTTAACAAATTACTTAGAAACTCGTTTTTCCGAATTTTTCCGGAAAAACCTCGGGAAAAACTAAATGCACTAGGGATATTACCCCCGAAAAAACGTCAAAATTAGAAAAAATTTCAATATTTTTATCATTGAAACATTTTTTGATAGTTTGTGACTATGAAAGCTACCATCTACCAAATTTTCATAAAAATCGAACTATTTTTGACGAAACTAAAAATAAAAAACTAAAAATGCAGCTTTTTGCGTTTTTCGAGCTAATTTTGAGATTATGTGATAAAGTAACTGATGCAAAAGTTGTAGATTTTTCCAAGATGTACAACTCTTATATTCAACTTTTTTTTCTAGGAACTCAACTTTGGTCGGAAACCGCATTAATGTCTTTTCCCCCCCTCCCCCCCCCCCCCAAAAATAGTGTTTTTTACCGAAAAAACGTCAAAATTAGAAAAATTTTCAATATTTTTATTTGAAAATATATTTCATGATTTGTGACTATGAAAGCTACCTTCCACCAAATTTTCATCAAAATCGAAAAAATTTTGACGAAACTAAAAATAAAAAACGAAAAATGCAGTTTTTTGCGTTTTTCGAGCTAATTTTGAGGTTATGTGAAAAAGTGACTGATGCAAAAGTTGTAGATTTTTCCAAGATCTACAACTCTTCTATTCAATTTTTTTAAGAACTCAACTTTGGTCGGAAATCGCAGTAATGTCTTTTTCCACCACCCAAAAAAAGTGTTTTTTACCGAAAAAACGTCAAAATTAGAAAAAATTTCAATATTTTTATTTGAAAATATTTTTCATGATTTGTGACTATGAAAGATACCTTCTACCAAATTTTCATCAAAATCGAACAATTTTTGACGAAACTAAAAAAAAACGAAAAATGCACTTTTTGCGTTTTTCGAGCTAATTTTGAGGTTATGTGAAAAAGTCACTAATGAAAAAGTTGTAGATTTTTCCAAGATCTACAATTATTATATTCAATTTTTTTTTCTAGGATCTCAACTTTTGTCAGAAATCGTAATAATGTCTTTTTCCACCCCTCACAAAAACTGTTTTTTACCGAAAAAAACGTCATAACTCGAAAAATTTCCAATATTTTGATTTGAATTTTTTCGTTAGTTTGTGACTATAAAAACTACCATCTACCAAATTTTCATCAAAATCGAACAATTTTTGACGAAACTAAAAATAAATAAAGAAAAATGCAGTTTTTTGCGTTTTTCGAGCTAAATTTGAGGTTATGTGAAAAAGTCACTAAGGAAAAAGTTGTAGATTTTTCCAAGATGTACAACTCTTATATTCAACTTTTTTTTCTACGAACTCAACTTTGGTCGGAAATCGCAATGTCTTTTTCCACCCCCCCAAAAAAGTGTTTTTTACCGAAAAAACGTCAAAATTAGAAAAAATTTCAATTTTTGTATTTGAAACTTTTTTTCATGATTTGTGACTATGAAAGTACCAAATTTTCATCAAAATCGAACAATTTTTGACGAAACAAAAAATAAAAAACGAAAAATGCAGTTTTTTGCGTTTTTCGAGCTAATTTTGAGGTTATGTGAAAAAGTGACTGATGCAAAAGTTGTAGATTTTTCCAAGATCTACAACTCTTATATTCAATTTTTTTTAAGAACTCAACTTTGGTCGGAAATCGCAGTAATGTCTTTTTCCACCACCCAAAAAAGTGTTTTTTTACCGAAAAAACGTCATAACTCGAAAATTTCCAATATTTTAATTTGAAAAAATATTCCATAGTTTGTGACGAATTTTCGTCGAATGAGAGTTCAATATTATGTTCGATTTCGAATATTTCGATTCACTCATTCGATTCATTGTCGTTTTCGCCGGCTGTGATCACGTCACGCTTTAGATTTACTTATTGAAACTGTGACTTACTCTGATTTGTTCGTATCAGTGAAAAAGTAACAGTTCGTGAAATATCTCTCATCGCTACCTTCGATAAGATTGGTATTAAGACAATAGGACGATAGTTTCTGGTATTATTTTTTTCGTCACCCTTGTGTAGGGAAACAATTATAGCTGCTGTAGACAGTTAGGGAAGAGACCATTTTCAAAGCATTCATTGATAAGAGAACATAAAACGTTAATCACCACATCTGGAATAATTAAAAATAACTTTGCTGATAACCCATCAATGCCACAGGAAGTTTTGATTTGAATGCCGAGTATGGTTTGCACTAGCTCAGATTTATCTACAGGTCTAAAAGGAAGAAACTATCAGTGTTTCTTTTAGAAGGAACCTCGTACAAAATTTCTAAGTCTAAATGTGTCCACGAGTCTAAATAAATCCACGCGTATTATAAAAAAAAAACTAAAGGAAGAAAAAAAGATGTCAGCGGGGTGTTTATTCTGACGTTTGCTTGTAACGTAGTAACGGGCGGTAGTTCACTTGTCTGCCTCCTTCTCTTTCTCGGGAATATGTTTACGAATTTCTCAGATTTGTTCGCATCCCTTTTCAATGGAAGATATCAAGTTGAAAAGTATTTTTAGACCAATTTTCTTTTATAAACATCAATTTTTTTTTTTCGTCTATTGATAGCAAAATATTGATACCATGCAGAATATTTTTTGAAAAACCCATACCCCGATAAGACCTGCGTTGTGAAGTAATCTATTACCCGATGTTTGCACTTCAGCCATCCTTCCAAATCCGGTATAATTTTTCGTGTCCACTCTCCCTTAGGACTCCCTTCCCTCAACCTTTACACCCATAAACCTGTATTTCCCTCGCTATCAAGGTTTTATTTTTCCTTCCCCTATTCCACATTAGTGTCCTCTCCTCGACCAACAAGTCGATTGGTGGTACACCCGTTATAATATGATATAGTTCTATAACCCGACGCAATTCTCAACAACATAACCTTTGTTTCCGCATCATATCATCCCTGTATTTTTTTATCCTCATTGCCCCCGCCATATCGGTGCACCATACAGCAATGTGGACTTAACTACGCCCCACAAGATCCTTCTCTTTGCATCCCTTGGTCCTCCAATGTTTGGGAGTATCCTGCACAACGCCGCCGCTCTAGCTCCTGCCTTCTTCACTACCTCCCGAATATGGGGGCCAAAAGACATACCTCTGTTAAGCCAGATGCTAAGATATTTGCACTTCTTACTAGGTTCTATGCCATACCTCCCCATTTCAAAATAATTGTCCCTCCCTCTGGGCCCATACAGAACCAATGCCGATGTGTTTTCTGGTGCTAACTTCATCCCTTTTCCCTCATCCATCTTCTAATCTCCCACGTTTCCTCATTAACCCTAATCTCCAGATGAACCCTGTTTGTAGCCGTTGCTACTATCTAGGTGTGCCTTCCAATTCAGTGTGGAATCAAGGAGCACTCCCAGATATTTAACTTCTATTTTCCTTCTCGTCATTAGACGTAATTAGACCCTTGAAGGGTCGCCATATTGGTAGAAATGACCTGACATTTTGTGTCACCATCTCTCGGTCTATTATTACCCCAGCTTAAAAGTATACAGTGTTAGTGCAAACTGTTCTCCAGATAGAAGTGATGGTTAATAATAGTTGTTGTTTTATTTTGAATCACTTTAGTGACCTACGGGAATCTTTATAGGATTCTAGGAATAGAAAAATAAAAAATGATGATTAATAGTAATAGACAACAAAGTTTACGTTTTAAATAATATTAGTTATGAAAACAGTTTTATTATGTCTATTGGACATTGACCTCAACAATATGCTGTAGTTTTCAACGGTGATTGCCAGATTTTTAATGTATTTTTTTCAAATATTCTTTTCCCAGTCGTATTTAATATATAATAACTTTACAGAGTGTCCAGTGTAAATTTTTGTAATAAAATCCCTCGTTTGGGAGACTGAAGTTTCGAAAAAAAAAACTTGTATTTACCTATACATAATTTCTAAACTAATTATTGGAAAATATGGAGAAAAGTGTCATTAATTTTCACTAAATATTGAAAATTGTGCTTTAATACAACTTTGAAGGATTTTTAAAAATTAGTGACAATTAATGACAGTTTTCTTCATGTGTTTTTACAGAATATGGCGAATGGGAATCGACACACTGATCTAAAAATTTAAATTTATTCGCAACCCTACTTTTTATCGAAGTCAAACAAGAGTGCGTATTAAGTTCCCGTTCACCCTGTATAGTCAATGAACCATTCACCATCTGAAGGTGTAGGGTATGGTGTACTTATTTATGTACGGATTTCTTCCATTCTAGTTTATTATGTACCAAATTCCACTAAGTATTTTTCCCCGTCTTTCTTGGTCTGCTATAAGCTACATATTCCGAAAATTGAAAAAGCGGAACCATCGGAACCATCGGGGATCGAACCCGGGAACCCTCGGTTAGAAGCCCATACGATAAGCCCAGCGTTACGACGGTTCGTACCTATCGATGTTCGGATCGGTATTATATGTTACCATTTAACCGCGACTGCGTCTTACGCTGCCTCTTTTCCTGTTTGTTTTTTGTACTTTTGCTTTCCAAACTTTTTACTGTTTGTACCCCCCTTTTTATTTGCCTATCCAACCCAGTACAACGCCGGTATACAATAAAAATCCCATCTTCTGGTCGCTGCTAATTGCAGGCCTTTAGGTAAGGCTGTCAGTCATTACCCCTATGATTTGTTCCATTAAATTGTCTAATTTCCACATTTGCTGCTCTTCATTGATAACATTTTCGCCATCTCTCTGCATTAACTTGTTCCAGAGCTTCTTCAAAATGTACACGGACATCTTTCATTTTATATGTGGTATTTTTCCTTGCCACCAATCCTTTCACCTGAGCCCATATTAACTAGGAATGGAAAACTATCGATGGTTTATCGATAACTATCGATATTTTTGACTATCGAAAAAAATCGATTTCGGTACTATCGATAGTTGAGATGTTTAGGTGAAGAATATAAATATCTATATATATTAAAAGCTGATAAGGAATAAAAATGCGATCATAAAATGGGACAGAGAGAGATGAGAGAGGGGGAGAGATGGGACAAAGAGAGAGAGAGAGAAATATGAGACAAAGAGAGAGAGATAAAGAGAGAGGAATGGAAGAAAAAGAAAGAGATGGGGAAGAAAGAGATGGGAGTCAGAAAAATAAAGATGAGAGGGAGGGATGGGAAAGAGAGAGAGAGAAAGATGGGAGAGAGAGATAGGAAAGAGTGAGAGAAAGAAAGATGATAGAGAGAGATTGGAGAGAGAGAAAGATGGGAAAGAGAGAAAGAAATAGGAAAGAGGGAGAAATGGGAGAGAGAGGAAGAGAGAGGAATAGAGATGGGAGAGAAAGAGATATGGAAGAAAGAGAGAGAAGGAAGAGATAGAGAGAAAGACGGGAGAGAAAGAAAGTGTATTGCGTGTGATTACAATCATTATTTTGTCAGAATCTAAGACGAATTCGGTAAGGTTCGCAACCCTCGGAATTTTGTAACGCTTTTTTTTGTTATTTGAAAGCCCCCCATTACTTATAGAACACTTTAAAAGAAAAAAAATTGCTTTTGGAAAAGAAAATTGCTATTAAAAGTACTAAAAATCCGCCATTTTTTTCAACTTTAGACAATTATTGATAATTTTTCAAAATATTTAACAATTTTTGACAATTATTGACCATTTCTGACAGTTTTTGACAATAATTAACAATTTTTGACCATTATTGACCATTTTTCTAAATTTTGACAATTATTGATCTTTTTTGACAATTTTTGAAAATTATTGACCATTTTTCAAAATGTTTGACAATTATTTACCATTCTTCAAAATTTCAACAATTATTGACCATTTTTGAAAACTATTGACTAGTTTTGATAGTTTTTGACAATTATCGACCATTTTTGACCTTTTTTTAAAATTATAGACCATTTCGGACAGTTTTTGACAATTACCTATTGATCATTTTTCAAAATTTTTGACAATTATTGACCATATTGACAGTTTTTGACAATTATTGATTATTTTTCAAAATTTTTGACAATTTTTCGAAATTTTTGATAATTTTTCAAAAATTTTAACAGTTTTTCAAAATTTTTGACTATCTTTGATAGTTTTTGACAATTATCGACCATTTTACAAAATTTTTACGATTATTGACCAATTTCGAAAATAATTGGACATTTTTTCAAAATTTTTGACAATTTTTAAAAATATTTGATAATTTTTCAAAAATTTTGACCGTTTTTTTAAATTATTGACCATTTTTGATAGTTTTTGCAATTATCGACCATTTTTCAAAATTTTAACAATTTTTGACCAATTTTGACAATAATTGTCCATTTTTGACAGTTTTTGACAATTTTTGACCATTAGAGATGGTTTTTGACAATTATTGAACATTTTTGACAATTTCTGACCATTTTTCAAAAATTTTGACCATCGACCATTTTTGACAATTTTTGAAAATGTTTGACCATTTTTGATAGTTTTAGACAATTATCGACCATTTTTCAAAATTTTAACAATAAGAATAAGATTCCTTTTTTTGTGACAATTTTTGATCATTTTTCAAAATTTTAACAATTATTGACCATTTTTGGCAGTTTTTCAAAATTTTTGACAATTTTTCAAAATATCTGACAATTTTTTACAAAGTTGATACGTTTTTATGAAATAAATATATATATATTTAGGTATATTTTTAACATTTTGACAAAAAACGTACAATGATGTTACCGATTGTAAAACTATCGATAATAATCGATAGTAAAAATAGCACTATCGATTAATATCGATAGTCGGGACTATCGATAGTTCTCCATCCCTAATATTTACTCTATAGGGTTAGCTCGCAATGGTAAGGAGGAAGCAGGTACGCCCTTGGAATGGTCATTTTAGAAGGGTTCACTGCTCTCTGCATATATAATTAATTAATATATCTATATTAATTTAAAAAAATTTCTGATTATTCTCCAACCGCCTCTCGTATAATACTCGATAGAATATAAAAGATTTTTCTATGATTTAGAATAAAATTATTATTTTTTTATTATTTATCACTTGAAATGACGAACAATGGCCTTCAATTCAATTAAAATTTGTTTAATAAAAGTTTAGGAACCTTCAAATAGCGTTAACGTATCTCGAGATTTTAATTTATAATACTTAATCTTATCTTAATCGAGCACAATATTCTAGTTTATTTAAAAACATTTTAAAAGAATTTCAACATTTTTCACACTCGATTGTCCCATAATAAGTTATTATTGTTTATTTCAATTATTAACAATTATAATCATCCACGCCCATGATCGACTTTTTTGCTGGTCCAATTCGCTGTATATCGATCGGTAGTGCAAGGACCATAGATTCTAAAATATAGTTGGCTTGACTACAAGTACTTTTCTTGAAGGATATATATATATATATATATATATATATATATATATATATATATATATATATATATATATTAGAATTTTCAAGTTGTTTTTAGTTGGATTTATCTCGTTGTCCCCGGAAATTTCTATTAACAATATTATTTGTATTTATCGATCACTATCGAAACATTCAGGAAATTATTCATATATTATTTCGTGTGTGTGGGTGTGTGTGTGTGTGTGTGTGTGTTGTGAAAATTCTTCATGTTCAATTTCCTGTTCCTACACTGGCAATGCTGCAATTCGTCCACGAGGCACAATTACACAAAATCAGCAAATAGTATTTAAGAGTACTCGTGACATAAAAATTATACTAGGTTATAATATAGAAAAAAAATTTATCGTGTTAGTAAAGTTTACCTAAGGTCAGTGTGAAATAAAAAAAATGAGTGTGCTCTAAACCATACAACTGGAGTAAAACTTCTTTCGATCCTATTTTAAAAATTTGCCGAAATAAATTGTAGAAACGCGAGGCCGAAATACGGAAGAGTAATAAGGAGAAAGAGAGAGAGAGACAATAAAAGGACAGAGAATCAAACGCGCCCCATTGTTGAGAGTAGAATGCCGCGTATTAGTAGAGGGAGAAAATAAACATTGCATATGACGCTACGACGCCAGCAACTAGTATGAGATACGCACTTACCTTCGTGATTCATTATCAGCTTGTCGGCAGTCCTTTGAATTTTTTTTTATTTCACTCTTTTTCCTCGTATTGTATACTGATTGTCTATCTTAAAATTACTGTTTATTTTATGAACATCGTGTTTTGTTTTCTATCACGTTTAAATTTTCTCTTCCGGTCATAACAAAATTAATTCATTTAAACGAATGTATAAACACAGTATAGGACAGGACTGAATTTATATTTTTCACTTTAAACAATTATTTATACTGTCACTCTGTTTTTACGTTTATAATTATAACAAAAATATTCGGGAAAAATTTTCCGACTACATAATATATGTCAAAGTTTTTAGTGGAAAAGGATAAATAATAAAAAATTTGGTGTTGTTTAAAATTAGTTTGATTGGCATTTCTACGCAGAATTATAATAGATGTCGGCCGATTTTTAAAGTGAAAGAAGATCTTAATTTTTTGGGATGAGAACTTCCGTGGGTAGTGGACGAGGTTCACCTTAAAGCGCTTTCGCAGCTATGTAGATGCCATTTAGTTCAGTTAGACCGGGACCACTCTGTTAGAAAGCCCTTACGTAACCCTATATACTACGGACGGTTCCTTCCCTTCAATGTTCTGTTCGGTATTATAAGCTACCATTAACCGCGACTGCGTCTTACATGCTCCGCTTACCTAACCCTCGAGGTACCTAGAGTGCTGGACCTTACGTTTGTGCGTACACCTATCTCACCTACTCGTTCGTGAGCATATGCCTATCTCGCTCTCCAGGCGACCCTGACGCCTGCACGCCCATTCCAGTCACTATCACATCACATTACGGCCTCATGTGGACATTTCGTAGATCAAATCCCACTTCTGATATGTAAGCTAAACCATCGAGACTCGAACCCTGTACCCCTCGGTTAGAAAGCCCTTACGTAACCCTCTGCGCTACGGACGGTTCCTTCCCATCAATGTTCTGTTCGGTATTATAAGCTACCATTAACCGCGACTGCCTATTTTATGTTGAGGTTTATAGAATTGGAGGGTCCATTTTAGTGTAGCTTCTCATAATTATTAATACTCCTGTGTACAGGGACTATTATAATTTTGGACAAATAGGGCCGTCTATAATTCACTTAAAATATGTTATAGGCGAAATGGTCACATTTTTATCCAGCTATCTTTCTTGAAGAATTTTAACGAAATCTAGAATTATCTAACAGAAAAATAACCATTTTTCTAAGTGTATGACTTAATCAAACACCGTGAAGGATGAGGACTCGATTGTGTAAACTTGGTAAACATGAAAAAAATTATACTCTTACGAATTAATATAACCATGAATTTTATCCGGAGCTGTGGAACGTTGGATATTTTTTAAAATAAAATTTCATTTATTCTATATAAGATATAAGTATAATTGAAATCAGTATACTCTAGAGCCAAAAATATTTTTAATATCCAATAATAATAATTCAACCAACATAACCTCAAAAGACCAGTATCACCTCGGAATATAACGGGATTTTGGACTAATTTCAAATCAGTTTTTTGAGAATATCTCGTTTTTTCTGTCACCCATCGTATTTTCATTTATCATGATAAATATATATTCATAATGATTAACCTTAAAAAGATCTACTAACTAGGGATGTTAAAAAATAATAATAATTTTTAGTTATCGATTTTTATAGTAATAATCGATTTTCAGAAAATCGATTTTATAAATTACGTGTTTAAATCGATTTTCGAATTTCGTATTTTTCTAAATTTTGACAACTTTTGACGATTATTGACCATTTTTGAAAATGTTTGACCATTTTTTAAAGTTTTTGACATTATCGACCATTTTTGACAATTATTGACTCTTTTTGACAATGATTGTCCATTTTTGACAGTTTTTAAAAATAATTGACAATTTTTAACCATTTTTGATAGCTTCTGACCATTTTTGACAATTTTTCAAAATTTTTGACCATTTTCCAGATTTTTGACCATTTTTGACAATTATTGACCATTTTTGACCTTGTTTCAAAAACTTTAACAATTTTTGACAATTATCAACAATTTTTCAAAATTTTGACAATTATTGGCCATTTTTGATAGTTTGTCACAATTATTGGCCATTTTTGACAAACTTTCAAAATTTTTAACAATTTTTCAGAATTTTTGACCATTTTTCAAAATTATTGACCATTTTTGATAGTTTTTGACAGTTATCGACCATTTTTCAAAATTTTAACAATTTTTGACCAATTTTTGGCCATTTTTGATAGTTTTTGACAATTATTGACCATTTTTCAAATTTTTTTAAAATTTTTGATAATTATTGAAAATGTTTGACCACTTTTCAGAATTTTCTTAAAGTTTTTGACAATTATTGACCATTTTTGACAATTATTGACAACAATTTTCCATTTTTGGCAGTTTTTAAAAATAATTGACAATTTTTAACCATTTTTGACAATTTTTCAAAATTTTAGACCATTTTTCCAGATTTTTGACCATTTTTCCAGATTTTTGACCATTTTTGACAATTATTGACCATTTTTGACCATATTTCAAAAACTTTAACAATTTTTGATAATTATCAACTATTTTTCAAAATTTTGACAATTTTTAACAATAATTGTCTGTTGTTGACAATGATTGACCAATTTTGACAATAATTTTCCATTTTTGACAGTTTTTAAAAATACTTGACAATTTTTAACCATTTTTGACAGTTTTTAAAAATAATTGACAATTTTTAACCATTTTTGACAATTTTTCAAAATTTTAGACCATTTTTCCAGATTTTTGACAATTTTTGACCATATTTCAAAAACTTTAACAATTTTTGACCATATTTCAAAAACTTCAACAATTTTTGACAATTATCAACTATTTTTAAAAATTTTGACAATTTTTAACAATAATTGTCCATTTTTGACCATTTTTGATAGCTTTTGACAATTATTGGCCATTTTTGACAATTTTTCAAAAATTTTAACAATTTTTCGAAAATTTTTATAATTTTTAAAAATTTTTGGCCATTTTTCAAAATTAATGACCAATTTTGACAATAATTGTCCATTTTTGACAATTGACCATTTTTGAATATGTTTGACCATTTTTTAAAGTTTTTGTCAATTATCGACCATTTTTGACAATTATTGACCTTATTGACAATTTTTGAAAATTTTTGACCATTTTTCAAAAAAATTTTAAAATTTTTGACAATTGACCATTTTTGATAATTCTTCAAAATGTTTGACCAATTTTCAAAATTTTCTTTAATTTTTTGACAATTGTCGACCATTTTTGACAATTATTGACCATTTTTCAACAAAATTTCAAAATTTTTGACAATTATCGACCATTTTTCAAAATTTTAACAATTATTGACAGTTTTCGACAATTTTTGACAATTATTGACCATTTTTACAGTTTTTGACAAAAATTGTCCATTTTTGACAGTTTTTGACAAAAATTGTCCATTTTTAACAGTTGTTGACAATTATTGACCATTTTTGACCATATTTCAAAATTTTTAACAATTTTATTTGATTTTTAATCTGATAAATTGTTAAATATTCACCAATTGAGTTAATTCGGAGGGCGTGGTTTGATTAAATAAGCGAGCGAAAAATATTCCTTTTTTGCGCTAGAGCGTAAAAATAAGATCCTTCGATATTGATTATTCAATTTTTTTTATTAACGCCGAGAGTTAGTTTTGTTTCAGGATACTCTTTCTTTAATAATCCCATTTCATTGGCGTACGTCTTCTCGACCCCCTTACGTATCTAATTTCTAACTTCCTGATGATATTTTGTAAAAGAATCGGTGCTATTAATTGGAATTTTTATTTGTAATTCTGTTTAACTTACAATACTAGGGAATCTATTAGAAGGTTATGTTTGATAGATTGTTAGATATTTGAAAAAGAAACAATGTAACCTTATTTCAGTTATTTTCCGATTATTTCCTTCATCAACATATTTAACATACATAAATTTTCATAATTTGCTTTCAATTCATACTCTACATAATTATATACATTTTTATTGTATGAGCCTAGAAATGAAAACAAAGAAAAGACTAGTCACGATGGTTTCTATTCAAATCGTTTATCACATAGAAAAGTAACAACAAATATCTGAGATTCCTGGGAGCTGCTATTTTACACTGTTAACACCGCTGTGTAACAAATAGTGGGTTGTCTTTCAAGTGTTGCATATAACAATATAGTGTCAACAAATATCAAATGTCAAAATTAACTGTCATGTTAGTTAACTTGACGCCAAAGTTTCAGGCCGCTTCGTTCAAGTCAATCGAAAAATGGAATTAAGCCGAGAAAATTTTCGCTCAATAATTTTTTACAATAATTTTTCGAAATTTTGACAACTTTTGACAATTATTGACCATTTTTTCAAAATTTTAACAATTATTGACCATTTTGACTGTTTTTCAAAATTAGTGACCATTTTTCCAAATTTTTGATAATTTTTGACCATTTTACAAAATTATGACAATTTTTAACCATTTTAACAGTTTTTGACAATAATTGATAATTTTTAACCATTCTTGGTAGTTTTTTACCATTTTTGACAATTTTTCAAAATTTTAGCAATTTTTCAAAATTTTAAACCATTTTTCAAAATTATTGACCATATTTCAAAATTTTGTTATCAACTATGTTTTCAAATTTTGACAACTTTTAACAATAATTGACAGTTTTGACAACTTTTGACCATTTTTGATAGTTTTTGACAATTATTGGCCATTTTTCAAAATTTTTGATAATTTTTCAACAATTTTAACAGTTTTTCAAAATGTTTGACCATTTTTCAAAATTACTGACCATTTTTGATAGTTTTTGACAATTATCGACCATTTTACAAAAATTTTACGATTATTGACCAATTTTGACAATAATTGTCCATTTTTGACAGTTTTTAAAAATAATTGACAATTTTTAACCATTTTTTATAGTTTTTGACCATTTTTGACAGTTTTTCAAAATTTTAGACCATTTTTCCAAATTTTTGGCAATTATTAACCATTTTTCAAAATTTTGACAATTTTTAACAATAATTGTCCATTTTTGACAGTTTTTGACAATTTTTGATAGTTTCCGACAATTATTGGCCATTTTTCAAAATTTTTGACAATTTTTCGAAAATTTTGATAATTTTTCAAAAATTTTAACAGTTTTTCAAAATTTTTGACCATTTTTCAAAATTATTGACCAATTTGGATAGTTTTTGACAATTATCGACCATTTTACAAAAATTTTACGATTATTGAACAATTTTGACAATAATTGGACATTTTTTCAAAATTTTTGACAATTTTTAAAAAAATTTACCAAGTTTTAAAAAAATTTACCAATTTTTAAAAAAATTTGATAATTTTTCGAAAATTTTAACCGTTTTTTAAATTATTGACCATTTTTGATAGTTTTTGACAATTATCGACCATTTTTTAAAATTTTAACAATTTTTGACCAATTTTGACAATAATTGTCCATTTTTGACAGTTTTTGACAATTTTTGACCATTTTAGATGGTTTTTGACAATTATTGAACATTTTTGACAATTTTTCAAAATGTTTGACCATTTTTGATAGTTTTTGACAATTATCGACCATTTTACAAAAATGTTACGATTATTGACCAATTTTGACAATAATTGTCCATTTTTGACAGTTTTTAAAAATAATTGACAATTTTTAACCATTTTTGATAGTTTTTGACCATTTTTGACAGTTTTTCAAAATTTTAGACCATTTTTTAAAATTATTGACCATTTTTGATAATTATTGACAATTGTTGACAATTATGGACCATTTTTCCAAATTTTTGACAATTATTAACTATTTTTCAAAATTTTGACAATTTTTAACAATAATTGTCCATTTTTGACAGTTTTTGACAATTTTTGATAGTTTCCGACAATTATTTGCCATTTTTCAAAATTTTTGACAATTTTTCGAAATTTTTGATAATTTTTCAAAATTTTTGACCATTTTTCAAAATTATTGACCAATTTGGATAGTTTTTGACAATTATCGACCATTTTACAAAAATTTTACGATTATTGAACAATTTTGACAATAATTGGACATTTTTTCAAAATTTTTGACAATTTTTAAAAAAATTTGACAATTTTTAGAAAATTTTAACCGTTTTTTAAATTATTGACCATTTTTGATAGTTTTTGACAATTATCGACCATTTTTCAAAATTTTAACAATAAGAATTCCCTGATGTAACGTCACAGATTTTTAAATTTTATGCATGTATAATAATAATTGATTACTATAAATATTATTATTAATTAATTAATTATATTGTATTGTATGGCTAGTCTTTGTCGCAATCATGTTTTTCATTTAATATTATACGTACGTACGGCTATGCCTGCAATTACAAGCGACCCAAAGATGGATATGTTAATTTTAACATGTGACGTAACAAACCTTTTGACCCCCCCTGCCCCTTGTCGCACAATGTCACATTCCGGTGATATCCTCCTCTCTTTAACGTGTGACGTAATTTATGGATGACCCCTAGTTAGTGGAGATGAATTATTCTGGATTTACTCTTATGAACCCGAAAATAAACGTCAGTCGGCTGTTTGGGTGTTTCCAAAAATATGGTGGCGACATTTGTCTCAAAAGCGGATCATGTAGCAACAATTCCTTTCCTCTAACTCTATTTTGAATGTAGGTATCAACAAGCGAATGGAATAACTGCTTCCAGAATTGGTATGAAAATTTTGTTGAAAAAACATAAAACTGGTAGTAGATACGTCTAGACTTTATAATAACAGCTTATGTAATATTTACTGTACTATAACAAACATTTACTTGAAATTCTATATTACTATTTTTTTTTTCATGTTATCAATGAGATAACATGTACATTTGTTGCTTAAATAAAAATAATATGCACTATCAGAAAAGTTATGTTCGTTCCATATCGTATTAAATATTGGATAAGGTTGAACAGAAAAATTAATAGATGACCTCGATCTCGATTTTTGCAACTTCCAATAATACATATTGAAAAAGAATAATTAGTTCTTTTTATTTTACTAAAAATTGTTTTTATTAAGTCCAAACCAGTTAATTTGAGAAAACGATCTAAAATCTTTATTTTTATCACACCTTTAGAAAACTTCCTTAACCTTTTTTTTGTTTTTTATTCTCCCTGATGTTGGTAGAAGTGATAACTGTATAGGTTTATTAAATTTGGTCGATATTTAGAATTATTCACTTTATCTCTTAAATATTTGTATGAAAAAAGTGTGTGTGTCAGCTTCGACGCACAACTGAAGTTTAATAATAATTTATTATTATTTTTGACGCAATTAAAAAATGAATTGTTTAAATTTTTTATATAAATTTTAAAATATCATCACCTTGTCCAGGATTCGAACCCTACGCCTACGATTCATAAGCCATACCTCTATACCACTCGGCTACGAAAACATAATAATTTATCAACCAAGCTGTTGTAAATAGACGATATTATGATGTATGCCAAAACTAAAAAAGTGACATTTTATCACATAATTAAAGGAATTAATAATTATTATTTAATTAAAAAAAAGGTGAGCTTGCTTCTTATGCAGAAAAGAATGACCATTTTTCGTGAATTTTTCACCATTTTGACAATTTTTGTCCATTTTTGACAGTTTTTGACGAATTTTGACAATTATTCACCGTCTTTGACAATTATTGACCATTTTTTGATAAATTTTCAAAAATTTTAACATATTTAGCAATTATTGACCATTTTTTCAAAATTTTGACAATTTTTGACAATTTTTTCAAATTTTAACAATTATTGACCAATATTGACAGTTTTGACAATTATTGATCATTTTTGACTATTTTTGAGCATTTTTGACAGGTTCTGACAATTATTGACCATTTTTTCAAAATTTTGACCATTTTTCAAAAATTTTGCCATTTTTTGACAATTATTTTGACAATTATTGACCATTTTTCCAAATTTTTGAAAATATTTGGCAATTATTAACCATTTTTCCAAAATTTTGACAGCTTTTGACAATTATTGACCATTTTTCCAAATTTTTGAAAATATTTGGCAATTATTTATTAACCATTTTTTCTAAATTTTGACAGTTTTTGACAATTTCTGACGATTTTTCCAAATTCTTGACCATTTTTGACAGTTTTTGACGAATTTCTACAATTATTGACCTTCTTTGACAATCATTGACCATTTTTGACAATTTTTCAAAAATTTTAACAATTATTGATCATTCTTGACCATTTTTGACAATTTTTGACGAATTTTGATTGGTTTTGACAATTATTGACCGTCTTTGACAATTATTGACCATTTTTGACAATTTTTCGAAAATTTTAAACATTTTTCAAAATTTTTGACAATTATTGACCATTTTTGACAATTTTTGACAATTTTTGAAAATATTTGGCAATTATTTACCATTTTTTCAAAATTTTGATAGTTTTTGACAATTTTTGACCATATTCAAAATTTTTTGACAATTTTTCAAAAATTTTAACATATTTGGCAATTATTAACCATTTTTTCAAAATTTTGACAACTTTTGACCATCTTTGACAATTTTTCACACCTACCAATTACAGTTTTGCAATAAAGGGTTAGTACTTGAAATTATACAATTAAAAAAAATTACAAACATTGGTGAAGCCATAATAAGAATTTATCAAATTACTTTCTTTCCTGAAGATTTCACAAACATAAAATCCGGGAATTATATCATCCGGAGTTGGAATCCAGGGAGCTATGTCTTCCGGGAAGTTTCTCCAGGAACTGGTGAATTACCGGAACATGTGATTTATGAAAAACAGGAACTGTCTATTGCAAGAACTTTTTATTCCAGAAACCGTCGTAATCCAGGAACTGAATAGAGGCACAAGGCACAGGTACTTGCTTAACTTACAGGAACGGTATACTGTAGTATTCCAGGAACTTTCTTACAGGAACTTTGTTACAGGAACTAGTAAATTACCGGAACATGTGATTCATGAATAACAGGTACTGTATAATAACATCGACATGTCACATAGCGTGAAATTGGAGCATCATTGGGCATTTCAAAGACCACAATTCAAAAAATTTCACGTAACAAAAAAATGAGAAAAAGCCAAAGAAGTCCCTATATTTTCGCGTTTTTTATTCAAAATTTTAAATTCATAATTTATTTCAAAACAACAAAATTATCACAGACGACCTTGAAGGTTGTAATCAGTAAATTATAATTAGTCAAGATAGCCACAAATTGTGACTCTTCAATTTTTTAAGCGATTCATTTTGATAAAAATAGTGAATTTTGTATCTGCGAAAGTTACTGTTGAGAAGTATATACTTTTTCCTATCAAAAATTAGTTCTCATATTATTTAATATCCTTAAAAATTTCATAAATACTGAATATACACTCGTATTTATATTAAAAAACAAACAAAAAAAACTAATACGTAGCTTCCTATTATATACAGCCGCGCGCTTATCTAAAAATAACGTCAATTATGAGATTCCTACACAGCTAAACACGCTTGTGCCAAAACCTTGGAGGCTATGTTTACGACCTAGAAATAAATAATTTTTAATTTAAGAATAAAATGATTAACCAGAAAATTAATGTCATTGTGGTAAAAGCGAGGAATGCTCGATATCAATTATTGTTATATTTTATTGCTAGTTCTATTCCGAAAAGCAGAGTTAGTGTATAAATGTAGTAAAAAGCACTCCACGCTTCTACCACAATGACATTAATTTTCTCGTTAATCATTTTTATTCTTAAATTAAAAATTATTATTTTCTACTTTATAGTTAGATTACCCTATAAAGCGTGTTTTTTAGTTTTTTTTTTTTCAAACTAATATTTACATTTCTAGTGAATAATAGATGTGGATAATGAACAGTGTTACGGGTTTATTTTACAACTTACCTCAACAAGTATTAAATAAGATTAAGGTTCATTAAATTGGTGTCTTTATAGATTTGGCAAAAGCTTTTGACACCGTTGATCATTCCATTCTACTGAATGTATTGGACGATATGGATATACGAGAAACTGCAAATATTATATATACAGTGTTGTTCTGCGAGGATAGGAATTGGTACGAATTAAAATTAGAAGAAAGAAAGAAGTGGATTGATTATAGGCTTTTATTCATTAATTTCAAAAAAACTATATACATACCTTTCAGCTCTTATCGGAATGCTCTACCAAACTATGATCTTCATGTGAATACAGAAACCACTATCTCGCCTAAAAATCAAACTAAGTATCTAGGCATTATGGTAGACTCTAATTTAAAATGGGATCAACACGTAAAATACCTTTTAAAAAAGTTGAGATATATTTTATTTAAATTCAAATGCATTTGTAATATTCTGAACTTTAAACAAAAAAATAATGGTTTATGAGAGTTTAGTGGAACCTCACCTAAACTATGGAATAATAAGATGGGGTGGCCTATCCAAAATTTTCTTTACACCTCTTGAAGTTTTTCAAAAAAAGATTCCTCAGAACAATTTTACGTAGAGGATATATGATTGTCCTAGCAATAATTTATATTCTGTGACAAATATATTTGATGTCTTTATTTCTTTAATATTTGTGTTACTCAATATATGTATAAACATGAACTAAGAACGCTCAGCCAATTTGTAACTGTTCCGTCGGTTGTTCGTGCCTTGGGCGCTAGAGTGGCCACTCGTAACAGATGCCGTCATGAGACTCTTCTCAAAGGTGGTTCTGCTCCATGCTAGTGCTGCACTAGGTATGTCAAAGGTTGTCAGACTATAAGAAGCTTTAGGGCGCCACTACCTTTTAGACGTCGACGAAAGAACAAAATGAATTTAAACAAAAAGAAAACGAAGGTGAAAAAGGTAGAAACACCTTGTAGGAATTAATTAAGATATTTATTTATTTAAAAAAGTTAAAAACTTACGTTAGCTCGGACACGATCTCCTACAGCTCTTATAACCAAGTGGATAAGAAATTAAAAAAAAGAAATAAATTAAAACATTAATTAATTTTATTTCTGCCAGGAGTTAAAGCTCTTAACCCCCATATAAACAGCTCTAAACCTCCCATAAAAAGCTTTAAACCTCCCATAAAAAGCTCTAAACCTCCCATAAAAAGCTCTAAACCTCCTATAAAAAACTCTAAACCCCTTATAAAAAGCTCTAATCCTCCCATAAAACTGGAAAAAGTGCATACAGAATCAATAGAATCGAGAAAAATCGAAAAAGTTGAAAAGAAATCATGAAAGGAACAATGAAAACAACGAATTTGTCGAGATATAGAGGCTGAAAGATAAAAAACTGTTTTTTAGGATTTTTTAACCTCGCATAAAAAACTAAACCTCTTATAAAAAGCTCTAAACCCCTTACAAAAACCTCCTAACCCCCCTATAAACAGCTCTAAACATCCAATAAAAAGCTCTGAACCTCCCATAAAAAACCTCTAAACCCCTTACAAAAAGCTCTAAACCCCCTATAAAAAGCTCTAATCCTCCCATAAAACTGGAAAAAGTGCATAGAGAATCAATAGAATCGAAAAGAATTGAAAAAAATCGAAAAAGTTGAAAAGATGCAAAAAAGCATAATTCGTCAAGAATCATGAAAGGAACAATGAAAACAACGAATTTGTCGAGATATAGAGGCTGAAAGATGAAAAACTATTTTTTAGGATTTTTTAACCTCCCATAAAAAACTAAACCTCTTATAAAAAGCTCTAAACCCCTTATAAAAACCTCCTAACCCCCCTATAAACAGCTCTAAACATCCCATAAAAAGCTCTAAACCTCCCATAAAAAGCTCTAAACCTCCTATAAAAAACTCCAAAACCCTTACAAAACGCTCTAAACCCCTTATAAAAAGCTCTAATCCTCCCATACAACTGGAAAAAGTGCATAGAGAATCAATACAATCGAAAAGAATCGAGAAAAATCGAAAAAGTTGAAAAGAAATCATGAAAGGAACAATGAAAACAACGAATTTGTCGAGATATAGAGGCTGAAAGATAAAAAACTGTTTTTTAGGATTTTTTAACTTCGCATAAAAAACTAAACCTCTTATAAAAAGCTCTAAACTCCTTACAAAAACCTCCCAACCCCCCTATAAACAGCTCTTAACATCCCATAAAAAGCTCTAAACCTCCCATAAAAAACCTCTAAACCCCTTATAAAAAGCTCTAATCCTCCCATAAAACCGGAAAAAGTGCATAGAGAATCAATAGAATCGAAAAGAATCGAAAAAGTTAAAAAGAAATCATGAAAGGAACAATGAAAACAACGAATTTGTCGAGATATAGAGGCTGAAAGATAAAAAACTGTTTTTTAGGATTTTTTAACCTCCCATAAAAAACTAAACCTCTTATAAAAAGCTCTAAACCTCTTATAAAAAGCTCTAAACCTCCTATAAAAAACTCTAAACCCCTTATAAAAAGCTCTAATCCTCCCATAAAACTGGAAAAAGTGCATAGAGAATCAATAGAATCGAAAAAGTTTAAAAGATGCAAAAAAGCATAATTCGTTAAGAAATCATGAAAGGAACAATGAAAACAACGAATTTGTCGAGATATAGAGGCTGAAAGATAAAAAAACTGTTTTTTAGGACTTTTTAACCTCCCATAAAAAACTAAACCTCTTATAAAAAGCTCTTGACCCCCCCTATAAACAGCTCTAAACATCCCATAAAAAGCTCTAAACCTCCTATAAAAAACTCTAAACCCCTTATAAAAAGCTCTAATCCTCCCATAAAACTGTAAAAAGTGCATAGAGAATCAATAGAATCGAAAAAGTTAAAAAGATGCAAAAAAGCATAATTCGTCAAGAAATCATGAAAGGAACAATGAAAACAACGAATTTGTCGAGATATAAAGGCTGAAAGATAAAAAAACTGTTTTTTGGGATTTTTTAACCTTCCATAAAAATCTAAACCTCTTATTAATAGCTCTAAATCCCTTATAAAAACCTCTCAACCCCTTATAAAAAGCTCTAAACATCCCATAAAAAGCTCTTAACATCCCATAAAAAGCTCTGAACCCTTTGTATGATATCATTTAACTGTATTGTTTGCGTTTCCGTTGGAAGTACATTTTTAAAATGTTTTGTTGATTGACATACTCCTAAAACGTCAAGTTCCAAACGTAAACACAACTCCCTAGTCTTGTTAACGTTTTTAGTTTCAAAAGAGTGGGTGGGCGTTGAAACGCAGATAGTTCACAATGTCATCCTAATTCATGTAAGAATAATAGTAATATTTAATTGATATGCGGACATAATAATAACAACACATGCTTTCATGGTAGTAGCCGTTTAAAGGTTATACAGGGTCGGTTCTACCCAACAACTATAGAAGTTGACATTTTTCGATAATTTAGATACTGGGTACTTATTTTTAATACATATGATGAATGACCTATTTTTTTTTTATTTTTTGCACAATTTTAAAATACTTTTATTGTAATTGGACTCTATCGGATTAATTTATTTTTATAACAAGTTATATAACGTGAGATTGAATTTCCATTTGAATGTTTTAATAAAAAAAAAATTGTCAAGAACATATGAAATTGTGCAATACTGCAAATTCTATGAAATACTTAACAATTTACAACATTGTCGCTATATAAAAGCAAATAAAGCATTTTTACTTCGCTATAAGTCAAGTTCATTCTTTAATGTAATATGTATTTAAAGAAAAGTCTTACTCAACGTATTCAGTCAAAATTTGAAAAAAAAAACATTAAACCTATAATTTTTCGAGGCTCAGGTCCGTTTTAAAAAAAAAATTACATTGATGATGAATGTGGGAATCCGAAACGTCAGATGACAGGATGTTGAAGACAATAAGAATTAACGATTGTTTTTTGATAGCTTTTCAAATGGCTCTACAAAAAAATAAAAACCAAAAATTATAAATTACCTCAAAAACAAACAAAAAATTTGAAATCTGATCGCGTCTAATTATTGTTATCTTAATACGCAATTTAACCTTCTCTCTATCTCTTACCGTTTTCGAGATCCCAATAACATACCTCGAATTTGGGCCACACTATACATCCTCTCAACTGTCAACTAACCTACTGTTTCAAACTATACAGTGTGTCAATTTTAAAACTTACATTGTACTGTATCTCGTGAACAAAAATTCAAATGGTAACTTCTAGTTGAAAAAAATATTCTGAATGATTTCTATTGTTTTTCAAACATGACAGTCTTGAGTAATTCTTTGTCGTAAATCGTCGATTGAAATTGGTTGAGGTAACCCCACAGTAAAAAAATCAGGCGATGGTATGTCTGGTTACCTAGGTGGTCACTCAATAGGACCTCTTCTTCCAATCTGTTTATTTGGATAATTATAATCCAAACAGTCCTTAACTGATACTACATAATGGGGAAGTGCTATTTCTTGCTGGAAATGCAACAAATTTTCATCTAGTCGTTCTCTTGGTTCTCTAGTTCGTGAGTGTTCTTTACATTTGCTTTTCTCCAAGAACGACAATTTTGTTTATTTACTCCTCCTCCACCTAGGTGTAACTCTTCACTCGACCATTAGACCAAATAACAATCAATTCTACCTTCGACCATTTCAAATTTATCGTAAACCGTGGGTGAAGAATCTCAATAGCTTTGTATCCAATGTCCTTATATATAATCTATATTTATAAATTCTTAGCGTCTCCCACTCTTAATTTCGCAAACCTTACAATTTTTGATGTAAGTAAATAAATAAGATTAGGATATTATGTAAGTAACTGTCGTTGTTTAGATTGTATCTGCCTACCACAATTTTATATAAAAATATCTGAAATATTTTCACGTGTAATTGTATAGCAACAAAACCTTAACTCATACATAGTCATGTAAACATATACGTTGGCGAGGTTAGTTTCTTATTATTACTAATTTTATTACGTGTATCCGTATTTTCTGAATATACCTTGATAATGTCTTGTTCTATATAAAATAACCAAAATCATAAAGCACCTAATCGGATCATTGAAAATATACCGAAAAAAAGAAAGGAAATCGTTCTTCTGTCTCACTAAACTCATGAAATTGTCTTGTTATGGTATGAATAATTACTTAATAATAAATTTAAATATTGAATAATCATATGATTTAATTGATACATGTACAACCAACTCTATCATTTGATATTCAGAATCATTTATTTTCCATAGTGGAAGAATATAAAATATATTGAATAAGTCCGTCACAAGCCTAAAATAAACATACAAAAGTTAGAAACATTTAGAAAGAAAAAGAATAATTTGTAAAATTAGTTTTGATACACCCTGTATACTGAATAATTAAAGTCATACAATGACCAACAGTAAAACAGGAAACAAACAAAATATTTGTTGCTAAGTGAACACTGGTATAAGCCATATAATATACCTATATCCAATATTATCCATATTATCAATAAATCAAAAGTGAAAAGCAGAAAAATATTGAAATCGTTTATCCAGCACAGAAAAAAAACTTTCCAAGTGATCCAGAATTTTGATCCAAGAACAAGAACATTGAAATTCAGTGTGACCTTGAAGAGAAAAAAAGAAATGAATACTTTAATTACGAAAGACAATCAGGTATCATTTATCTATATAATTTAATGTTGAATTTATTGATGTATAAAATTTAGATAGTTCAAATTTAAAAAGTATTACATAAGATTATACTTACTGATAAAATTTTTCAAAAGAATCAAAAAGGCATTGACTATTATTGATTTTGACTCCATTTTATTCTAGATCGTTGTTAAATGTCACTTCTTCGCGTGTAAAATCAATAATCTTTTCTGTAGTTTTAACACCATAGAAATATAAAACCAGAGACTCTGATAAGTATAATCTTAATTTTAAATAAGAAATAAATAGTGTTAATGATTTTTGAAGTTAATTAAGCTGATATGGCAAAAAAGAATAATCTCTAATTATTACTAATAGCGGACTGTATGATATCTTCAATCTTACCTTATGCACCGGCAGGTTTGTATTTTCTTTAATCTTCGGTGAAATAGCTATAGGGTAAGATAGAGGAGGGAAAAAAGGTAATTAATTTCACCTTTCACTATAATTAATCACCATAAAATAAAAATGTTAACCGGTTTTTAAAACAATGTTCTCTCTGCTACGTACGAATATCTACTACCGACCGGTTTTACGACCAAAAATGCTACTATATACTAGAAGCCCTGTTTTCACTTAATTTTTACTATATCTACTAATAGGCAATACCAACCACACGCAAAAGGTCTGATTAAATGATAAATACGCCAAAACATCCTGCCCCCCAAGTTTATTATAAATAAAGGGGAAAAAAAATTCAACTAAAATAACTATATTTCATACATTGTGTCTGCGCATGCCCACAAAATCACAACATGGGTGCGTATTTGTTCATGCACAAGCCATGATTAGCAAACCGAGCCATAATTTGTTTAAAAAATTCTAAACTACAAACCATCACCAAAATACGGAAGGGAATTTCCGAAAGGGAAAGAAAACTAAACTAAAATTTTAATGAAATATTTATAACAAACAATTCCTCTTCAGTTTATTGACTGGGTAGAGGGCACAGTTTAACAACTGGGCGCATGTACGTGCCATTCCTGGTTCGTACCTTGACAATTCGAACAATCCCATCCTTTCCAGGGTACAAAGTTTCTATGACCGCCAAAGGCCACTGTAAAGGTGGGATAGATTCGTGCATTATTACGACTACCATACCTTCCTTTGCAGGATTTGATTTGGTGTTCCATTTTAAGCGCGATTGCATAGAGGACAAATATTCAGAATGCCATCTCTTCCAATAGTGTTGGATTATACTATCTAGCAATTTATATCTTTTTAAAAGGCTCATATTTTCTAAAATTGCATCAGGAGCCGGTAAAGACATTAATGGTTCTGCACATAAGAAATGCGATGGGGTCAAAGCGATAGGATTTTCAGGGTCGTTACTTTGAATACAAAGGGGACGCGAATTTAAGAGACATTCTATTTGTGTCAAAATGGTTAGGAATTCTTCATAAGTGAGTATTTGATTTCCCACGACTCTAGATAAATGAAGCTTTACGCTTTTGATATTACTTTCCCAAATACCCCCAAAATGACTCCCCAAAGGTACATTCATTTTCCACGAAATTTTGGAATTATTAATTTCCTGTTGGAATGCATCTCTATAGGTTTTGGACCTAGTTAGCTGATATATCTCGTCAAGAACCCTTTTAGCACCCACAAAATTCGTGCCATTATCGTAGTACAAAACTGCACAATTTCCACGACGAGATAAGAATCTTTTGAAAGCGGCTAAAAAACAATCGGTTGAGAGCGAGGAGGCTAATTCGAGATGTATGGCCTTCGTGCTAAGACAAACAAATAAGCATACATAGGCCTTTTGGGTTTTTACCCCACGATATCTCCCTATAGTGATTGAAAACGCACCAGTATAGTCTACACCTGTGTGCAAAAATGCCTTTGCTTGATTAACTCTTACCGCGGGTAAGTCAGCCATCATAGGATAGTTAGGTTTGGGATTGAGGCGAAAACAACGATTACATTTCCAGATCCTATTCCTGATGATCTGACGACTAGATAGAATCCAATAATTTTTTTTTAAAAGATTTTGTAGCATATAGGATCCAGCATGTAAGTACAATTTATGAAAATAATCTATCAACAAAATAGTAAAGGGATCGGATTTGGGCAACAAAATAGGATGTTTTTGATCGAAACTATATTGTGAATTTGAGAGTCGTCCACCAACTCTGATTATACCATTTTCAATGAATGGGTTTAACCGACGTATAGATGATTTTACACAAAGATTTTTACAAACAGCTTTATACTCATCGGAAAAATGTTTTCGCTGGACAGAACGGATCAATTCATATTCTGCAGCTTCTAAATCAGATATACGTATCTGTCTATTCAAAGGCAATTTTTTCAGAAATCTTAATACGTATACTGTGGAATTTAAGAGTTTCGACCAAGATGAAAATTTTTCGATTAGCGTATAAAGCGGCGAGATTACAGGAACAACAATACCTACAAAATGTTTTAACGAATATTGAGAATCATCAACCTGAACTTCCTGTTCGTTCACCGACTGAATTGGCCAGTACTTTGGTTCTAACAATAACCATTTGGGCCCAGTAAACCACGTGGGATGGTTAACTAACGACGAAGGACACAAACTTCGAGAAGCGCAATCAACGACATTTTCCTTTCCGGGAATAAAGAACCAATAGGTTGGAGGAATCATCTTTTGAATTTTCAAAACTCGATTTTGAACAAATAAATTTAATTTCTTCACTGGGGTTTTTATCCAACTTAAGGTAATCATGGAATCACTCAAAGCAAAAATCTGATCAATATTATGTCTAATGGCGTAAGTTTCAATGGCATGAGACAGAAGTTTTGAGAGAAGGAGAGCTCCGCAGAGCTCTAACCGAGGGAGAGTAATTGTAGACATGGGCGAAACTTTAGATTGAGAGTACAGAAAAGTAACTTTAACTCGACCTGTACAATCAACAACCCGGGTATAAACAATGGCTGCATAGCCAGCAGCACTCGCATCTGAAAATCCTACAAACGATAATGACGAAATAGATGTAACTGCTATATGGCGTGGAATCTCTATTTTGTGAAGAGTATGAAATTCGTTTTGAAATTTATTCCAGAGAATTTCTATTTCTTTGGGTGCAATACTATCCCAATCAATTTTCAAAATCCAAAGTCTTTTTATCAAAATTTTCAGAAACAGGGTTATAGGAGACAAGAATCCCAAGGGATCAAACATGCGAGCAACAAGTGAGAGAATGTTTCTTTTCGTACAAGGAGACATTGAAGACAATTCTACCCCAAAACTAAAATTATCATGTTTTTCTTCCCACTGTAGTCCTAACACCTTAGAAGCTGACTTATCAAATTGTTTGGTTTTAATCAATTGAAGGGGTTCGGGTATTGTCGACAAAAGTTCGTCAGAGTTGGACATCCACTTGACTAATTTAAAACCTCCCTTTTGAAATAAATCTACCAACTGAGTGTGTGCAACTATAGCTTCGGGAACACTACAAAAACTACTGATAAAATCGTCCATGTACATATCACGGGATATGGGTACAATGACGTCAGGAAAATTTTGAGATTCGTCCTTACATAATTGTCTTACTACTCTAAGACTTAAATATGGCGAAGACTTTACTCCAAAAGTTAAAGTATTTAACTGAAATATCGAAATGGGATCATTTGTGTCGAATCTCCACAAAACTCTTTGAAATGCACAATGAGGTTCAACGACTCTAATCTGCCTATACATTTGTTTTAAATCCGCAACAACTGCTACTGGGAAAAGACGAAAGTTCAACAAAATGGTAGTAGGATTATTTTGTAATTTTGGACCTTTGTGGAGTAAATCATTTAGTGAGGGACCTCGACTCGTTTTCATCGAGGCATCAAACACAATTCTACAAGGGGTGGATGGGCTATCTGGTTTAAAAACACAATGGTGAGGGATATAATACGACAACGAATCAATATTTTCAATAGGAACTAAACTCATGTGTCTTTGGTCTAGATAGTCTTGGAATATATCACTATAAACTGCTCTAAGTTCTGGATTTTTAGCGAGGCGATTTTCTAAGGACAACAATCTATTTTTGGCAAGTACAAATGAATCACCTAGCAATTTAGGATCATCTTGGAAAGGCAAGGATACTGTGTATCTACCATCTGGATCTCTAGATACATTTTCAACAAACAAATTTTCACAAATTTCATCTTGTGATAAACTAGGAATAGGAGACAAATCTTCTAACTCACACATTCTTTCGACATAGGAATCTAGATTCAACAAAGGGTTACAAAAAAATGAAACATATGTGTGAACATTTTCAAAATTAGGTTGAGCGGAGCCCATGACAACATAACCGAAAACGGTTTCAATAGCTGAAAGGGAACCTTCGGACGACATTACTCTATTTCCACCAATGATGCTGGAAAACATGGCTACCCCCAAAATACCATCTATTTTTCCAGGTAAATAAAAATAGGGATCAGCTAAAATTAGGGCATCTATATTGGGAATAAAATTTTTATCAATCAGTTGATCTGGCAAATCATTGGTGATTTTATCTATTAGCATAACTTCTATAGGATATTTTATTTTTGGATCAAAATGGGAAAATATAACAATATTTGTTTTTCCTACTATGGGCGCTTCAGAACCTCCTATACCAGAGACTTTTAAATTTAATTTTGAGTAGTTTAAACCTAACTTTCGGGCACAATTAAATGTAATCAAATTGGCAGAGGATCCACTATCTAACAAAAATCGAATTTTTTTTTCTTTACCCCATTTATCAACAACTTTAACTATTACGGTTCCAAAAAGACTAACCGGACGTACTTGGGATTCATTTGAAACATTTTCCAAATGTTGAACATGTAAATTCGATGGGCCTTCAGACGAACCAGAGGAAGAACCTAGGCTAGTGGAGGGGACATTATCATTATATGGTTCAGGAGTTGGTTTATGTAACAGGGAATGATGGCGAGCTTTACATTTGTTACAGGAGAATTTAGACGAACAATTCGATACACGATGTTTTGACGAAAAGCAATTTAAACATAAAGATTTATCTTTTATTAATTTAAATCTTGATTCAAAGGGAAGTCCTAAGAAATATCTACAATCTTTAATCAAATGCGGGCTTTTATTACAAATTATACAATTTACGGATGAATAATTATTATTCGGTTCCTGCAAATGAAATGATTTCGTAGGTTTTGGCGAAACAAAACTACTTTTAGAATTCCGGACTCTCTCACTTTTATTAAAAACTTTACTACGCTGGCGCAAAAATTTCACAAGCTCATTATAAGCGGGCAAATCATCTTTATTTCTAATCAAATCAAATGAATCTATGGTTTCCTGAGGTAATTTTAACATAGCCAAATAAGTCAAAATGTGATCATCTAAATTTTCAAGATTTAATCTTTTTAAGGAAGAGATATTAGTGTCAAATTTTTCCAAAAAGACTTCTAAATTTGACGCACTATTGGTGTTTAAACAACGAAAATTTACAATTCGATCCATATAAAGATTGAACAAATATTTTTTATCATTATATCTTTCAATAAGAATGTTCCAAATAATGTCATAATTATCTGGAATGGGTTCTATAGAGCTACAACTTTTCAGGGCTTTCCCTGATATACAACTTAGCAAATATTGCAATTTATCTGCTTTCGAATATTCTATTTTAGTATGCACAAACTGTTTGAAATTTTCATAAAAAATAGGCCATAGGGATAAATCTTCACCATCGAACTTCACTAACTCAAATTTAGGCATTTTAATGTGAGATTCATTATTATTTGGATTATTATTTGAAACAACAGGTTTTTTCAATAACAAAGCGGCTAAAAATTCAACATTAGAATAAATATCGTAAAACGCATCTAAAGGGCTATTATAATCAATCTCGGCATCTGGGTTAATTTCTTGCTTTAGAACAACTATTTCTTGTACCACTTCCTCATAATCTAAATGCGTTTTTTCGAATGTACTATACCTAACTGAAAAGTTACGAATTTTTGTTGCATTTTGCGGATCTTTTTCTAAAGACTGACCTGCGTCAAAACACAGCTGAGCTCTTCGAAAAATGTTTTCACGTTTTGCTCGCAATCTATCTAATTTTATTTCGTCTTGATTTTTAGGCATATTTACGAAGGATAAACGCTTAAATTCTTCCCTAACTTGTTCAATGGTAAAGAAATAAATCGAACAAAATCAAAAATACGTCAAGAATGGCACTAAGTATAAATTTATATCCACCAAATTGGTACTAGAATACTATAATTTTCGCAAACTATTTAAAGCAACTCACACGTGAGTAAGAGAGAGACAGAGGTGTGCGCACATAAACAGACGAAATGTATTTTCGAGAACTAAAGAAATTAAAGCTACAGTTTTTTACGCGACAAAAAAGGAGAGAACAATGTTTAGGTTATCTACTAACTATCACTAATTATAAGATTATGACTATAATACCGGCTGCAAATTACTCTAAAATAGTTAATCAACGAACTAAATACTCAATTGAATTTGAATCGGAAAACCAACAACCAAAATTTGATTCAAATTACCTAATCGCGATTCTTAGACTAAAATTTAAATCGGTGTACTAACAACTAAAACTTTATCCAAAATTTAATCCACGGGTCGAAGGACCACTATTTATGATATGGCAAAAAAGAATAATCTCTAATTATTACTAATAGCGGACTGTATGATATCTTCAATCTTACCTTATGCACCGGCAGGTTTGTATTTTCTTTAATCTTCGGTGAAATAGCTATAGGGTAAGATAGAGGAGGGAAAAAAGGTAATTAATTTCACCTTTCACTATAATTAATCACCATAAAATAAAAATGTTAACCGGTTTTTAAAACAATGTTCTCTCTGCTACGTACGAATATCTACTACCGACCGGTTTTACGACCAAAAATGCTACTATATACTAGAAGCCCTGTTTTCACTTAATTTTTACTATATCTACTAATAGGCAATACCAACCACACGCAAAAGGTCTGATTAAATGATAAATACGCCAAAACAAAGCCGTTAAGCAGAATTAAACAATAAATCAAACGTTTCATTTGTTGAACATTTATTTAAAATTGAATGTGTTTGTTTTTGTATCTATGATATATTTTACAATCAACACAGGCTGTCAACGTTGGAACTTTTTGAAGGCCAAAGGACAGAGTTGGCCTCACAAAATTTGAACTCGCAAACAAAAAATATAATTCCCTGAGATAGTTTAAATAAATTTACAAAATAATATTAAAATAATATAATAAAGAGTCTCATAACAATCATAATAAAAAATATAATAAAATAAATATTTTGATAATACCGACTGGGCTAGATTGATATAAATAAAGATAAGTATTAAAACTAAAATAATAAAATAAATAAAAATTAATTTATAAAAGGTAAGGAATTGATATAGACTACTATTCAAAAAACCATATCAATATATATACAGTGTGTTCATTTGAAAAGGACCCACCCTTAATATTTCAAAAATGCGGCATACTAGAAAGAAATGCCGAAACACGTCAACTTTAAACTTGGGGGAGACACTTTTTGGCGCTAATGTCATAAACGTCAGATTCACCTCCTCCCTACTGGAGACACCCCTTACATTTTTTCAAATGGCATTAGGTATCAAGTTATACCGCATTTAAAAGGTCTGGTAAATCTCTATTCAATCATTTTGTTTTGCCTTTGATTCCAGCATTCCATTGTTATTTAATCGTTGTTTAAAAATATCTCTCTTTCAACTTTTATTGCTTGAATGTTAACGGTGGTCACCTTGAACACATAATTAAATAACAGTTATGTCTTGTTAACAGTTGTCTTTTCACTATTTGTAAATTTTTTACTCTTTAAAGAGTCTTTCGGTCATAACCTAATAAGGGGGCATACGAAAAGTTGAAAGAGCCAATTTTAAACAACGATTAAATAACAATGGAAGGCTGGAATCAAAGGCAAAACAAAATTATTGAATAGAGATTTACCAGACCTTTTAAATAAGGTATGACTTGACACCTAATGCTATTTGAAAAAATTCAAGGGGTATCTCCAGTAGGGAAGGGGTGAATCTGACATTTATGACATTAGCGCTAAAAAGTGTCCCCCTTAAGTTAAAAGTTGACGTGTTTTGGCATTTATTTCTAATATGTCCCATTTCTGAAATATTAAGGGTGGGTCCTTTTCAAATGAACACAGTGTATATATATCAGCTCTACAGGCCCTTAGCTTTTTTTCCCCTTTTTTTTCCATTTTCTTCTATTTAATGTTTCGCTTTGCCAGTTCTGTACTCCTACTTTTTTCAGATCATCTTTTACTGCATCCAGCCATTTTGTTCTAGGTCTGCCCCTTCTCCCTTTGCTACCTGTTCCACCCATTAGAACTCTCTTAACCCATCTGTCTTCTGTCATTCTGCTAATATGACCCAACCATTTGGCCCTCTCTGCTCTTATTATGTTTGTTATCGTTGTTTTTTTGTATAACGTTAGCAATTCGTTATTAGTTCTTCTTCGCCATTCGTTCTTCTCTGTTTTTACTCCTCCAAATATTTTTCTCAACATTTTCCTCTCCCATAATTCTAGTCTGTCCTTTTCCTTTTTATTCATAACCCATGTTTCACAGGCATATGTTACTGATGGTCTTAATATTGTTTGATATATTCTAATCTTAGCCCATCTGGATACATTTTTTGCTTTTAATATGTTGAAAAATATTCCTGCTGCCTTACTACCTTTGGATATTATTTTCTCTATTTATTTTATGTGCCTCATAATTCATTTACATGCATTTATTCGTAATTAGACCAATCATCACTTAGACTAGCTGAAGAATTAGAATTCAGCTATTATGTAGTACTGGAGAATAATGTAAGATTTTTTATATTTTCGTCAATAACTTTGTTATTATTGGTTCTACGACTAAAAGTTATGGAGCCTCAGTTGTAGAGAATTTAATTTTCAACAAAAAATGTTTATACACATTTTCTGTGACGGCCGCGTGACTAGGGTTACTACCCCAAAAACATGGATTTAACTTTCCAGTAACCCCCTTAATGTACCTTTTTAATGAACTAAGATCCTTCTTACTTTACAGCAGGTTAATAATAACAGACGTAAGCTTTTGTCGACACCGTTTGCATCGCGATATCTATCGCTGCTTCTATACACTCCTCAAAAATATACTTACATGTTTTAGGAGTCGAATTTTATTTCATTTATCCAGGATTATTGTGACCTAGTCTGTTATTTAATTAAAATTCTATTCGTAATCCAGAGGTTTATATATTTTTTAGAAAATCCAGTTAATCCCAGATGTTGGTTGGCTCGTTGTTAGTTAGTTGCTAAGGGTGGTTGAATTTCATCAATTTTGCAACATGTGTATCAACAGGTTGCCTGTAAAATTCAATTCGTAGACACTCAAGGTCATTATTGAACCCCCGACCAACACAGTTGCCATGAACATGAGTTTTTATTAATATCTGGATCAAGTTTTATTTTATAACAGAAAAGTTATATTCAATTTAATTTAGTCTGTAGTCAATTTGAGACGTTTTAAAAGGACTATGTACAGCGCTTTTTTTCAAAATTTCTTCCTCATTGTTATAGGAGATAAGTGGGGCTTTGTCAATTTTTATTTACTTTTTGGATAACTACTTAAAATTGTAAAAAAAGATGCAGTCATTTGTTTCATTTGAAATGTCAAATAATAGAGTATTTAATACTTTTTTAACTTTTTAATTTGCCCCCCCCCCCCATACCCAAAATTTCAACTTAAGTAAAGGGGCAGTACCGGTTCTGAACCATGGCGGAGGCGCTAACAGGGGAATCTCCATAAGGATATCGAGCTACTTAGAATTACATGTGACATTTGACGGGTGATATGTGACGTGTCACGTCACGTGCCACATATTACTCCCACTCCAAAAAAGTGTCAATTTTGCTAATTCTGAGTGGCTCGACTTCGATGATTTCCTTATGAATGTTAGCTCCATGGTCCAGAACCGGTGCTGCCCCTTTACTAACTTAATCGGTTTCAAAAAAAGCGAAAAATTCCCAAAAGCTCCACAACTATCTAAGTAATCTTTCTCGCTTTCATTGGAAACAAATAATTTTTGATTCGGATTGTGATTTAAAAAAATATATATTTTCGCTACTTTGTTATCGGCAACAATGTATATAGCACTCAAGAACAATCAAGCTCCTATTGAAATCAATAATAATTTGCCTTCAATAAACATCAGTACGGTCTGAATTCCAACAGTCATAAAAAATTGCGGCGTTGTCAATTTTCAGGGTTTTACAGGTATAATGATAATAATAATAATTTATAAGGTTATGTAATACGTTAGGAAGTAGTTTTATTAATTTGATATTTAATAGCTGATTTTCATAATATTTTAGAATACAGTTTTAAATACTTTTTTACTCACCCTGTAAAATATTTATCAATATTTTAGGTCAAATATCTAATGCTAATAAAATATTGTTTTTAATTATTATTTTTAATCCGACCCCATATCCCATTTTTTGCATTTTAAAGATTATCGGGCTACACAATGAGGCTTAAGTGGATAGGTTATTTATGGCAGTAGAATCCAACGATATATTTCGAAGTAAACTTATATATCGAATTTCAACATAATCAATCCAGTAGATTCAGAGCAATTTTACTCTTACAGACGAGCAACAATAACTTTTTCTGACTCAAGTCTAGTATTCATCTGACCTACATATTTCTGAATTCGATTTTTATTCGGCCTTTCGGCGGCCTTGTTGGATGACTTCTTCTCCGTCTACGGGCTTCTTTTTTTATTTGTAGGTCGATCTGGGGGTGAAACCACCCCTCGTTATTTTTTTTTATCGAGAAGCTATTAAAAGGATGTATTTCACGCCTCCGCATATCAAATCAAATCATGAAAATTTTATGGTATCAGCGTCGAAAACACAGTCGGGAGATTATTTAGGCCACGAATGAAATTAGAGACATTTAATTTACAAATTATTACAGTTTCCTTTAAAATTGTCGAATTTAGTAGATTTAGATTTATACAATGATTGTTCACTTAGAAGAAACAACTACTTCTCGAGCTCTATGCACCGACAAACGTTGAATTACACTTCTAAGTTAAACAAGGATTTAACAATTAGAAGGGACAATATAACTTGTATACCGGTTTCGGCGTATTTGCACCTCATCCGTACAAGGTAGATATTATCCGTCCGAGAGCTCTGTGAGCTTAATCCTGGACTAAACTAGTTGTTTCTTTTAAGTGAACTGAACTAAAATATTCTGATTCAACAACCTATGTATTATCCGGATTTAGCAACGTCTGATTTAACAAATGAAACTATTTCGGACTGTTATTTATATAGGGAGAATCACAACCAAAAAAAAAAAGGTAAAAATTAGTCACTTCACTAGTTTGAATTTTGATAACGGCTAAAATTATTTCGAAATATACAGAATGTCCCAATAAAATGTGGCATATCAAAATTATAATTTCTCTTATGGGGATTTTATTGAATTTTCTGATAGTTCTTGGAGTGTCTATGGGAATTCATTTGTAGTTGGTCCCAGTGAAAAACTGTATTAACATTTAAAAATATTTCCCTATAAACATCCATCCCGTTGGTCGTGTTTCACCCTGTATACTTTATCGAGTTTTTTAATGAAAACGTGTTTTCTTTAAAACTCCGATGCTTCGATTCAACAAACAAGAACCTGTCGCAATTTCCTCTGCATCCGATTTTCTTTGAGAAATTTCCATGGAGACCTCCAGATTGGCGCGTGCAATCTAAAAAAAAATACGTCTTCCTCGCTTACAAGGCCTTATTCAACATTACAATTATTTGAATGTGCGTACGTGACTTTGTTGTGGTACTTCTGTATTAGTAATTTTACACTTTTTAACATAGCCGGGAGTATGACAATTACTAAATTAATCATATAAACTAATAGATATAAACAGCTCTGATGTTATTATAGAGATGCCTATGAAAAATATCCATCGGAATAGTAATTTATGCAACAAGTGAAACTTTTTTTCACGAATTTTCTGCCCTTGTGACACAATAACGTTATGGCACTTAACGCTTTTTCACTTTTATTCACTCTCACAATAAACAGCCGTTTTTTTCGCAATTCACACGAGTGAGAAATTAGCATTTGCTGTAGGTATTTATTTTGGGTACGCCTAATGCCTCTTTATGTCACTTTGGCTATGCCTCATGCCACTTTTCCCACAACTTTTGTTGCTATGAGAAATTGTTAACTTTCCGAATAAAATAACCAACGTGCAAAATAGTGTGCACAATTGCAGACAAAATACTTTACTTTTGCTGATGACATTATTATGTTCTATACAAGTATAATTTAAGAGAACTGGAAGAAAAAAGATGAACAATGATTTGAAGAAAAACCAGATATGGTTGTTAAGGAATAAGCTGTAAAACTAATTTGAAAAAATTACTGGTATGCTCTTTATACGAAAAAATATGAATTCAGTTAAAAATAGGAAATGAAAATATAAATAAGGTGAGAACATAAATTGAAGCAAATATATACATTAAATAGAATAAAATTTATGTTTGCCAATTATTGGTGCACTTTACCAATGTAGAGATTACTAAAACTATAAGACATTTAAACTAATCGGTGACACTTATTTCTTACCAATCTTCAGCTACCTAATTCCAGTGTGGCAGACTTGTGGGATAACATTCATAGATAAAATAAAAACACAGAGGATTTAAAATAGTGTAGTGAATGTTTTGTGCAAGTTCAGTTACAGAATGTCAACAGATATATATTGTCGGTTCTCTAAAACAATATTTTACAATTTTTTTCCAAACTCGGCTAGCTCAAATGATCTTTCAATATTTAATATAAATTGAATTTGTCTTTCTTAGCATGAATTCACTCTGCATAGAGGCAAGTGCTATATTAAAATTTAGAAAATAGTCCTACTTACAGTAGATTTGTAATTTACCTAATTTAGTCTATTAATTCTCACCTATTCAATTTTAGGAATAACAAAAATAAATCACACTTTAATGATACTATATTATATAAATTTTTTAAATGTAGCAATTAAACAAATCAATTTTCATGAAAAATACATTTCTAAATAATGTTTTTTACAATATTTTAAATTTCAAAATTACAACCAATAAATGAAAACTCTTTATATCCAAAATTATTTGATTGATAGGTAATAATTTAGAAGCTTCAATTCTCTTATAAATTTCTTGAAATAGTTTTTGATGAATTTGTTTATTTCTTCTTCATATTATCCAAAATGATTCATGTTAATTATTTCCCAGAAATTAAAGCTTATGGAATAACCCCTGTGACTTCTGTCAATAGAACTTTTCTTCAAAATTTTAATTAATTTGAAAGTTCTTCAAAAGATAATTATATATATAATTAATTTACCTCAGAGTCTCGTAGTATCAAAGGAATTCAGGTTATTTTAACTATTAAAGGCAACTTTTTGAAGCTAGAGAAAAATATTTCCCGTCTCTTCTCAAATTTTTTATATTTGTCAGTCCTTGTCATCTTGACATTTCTTTCTTACTATTATTTTTTTATATAAATGTATCGTCAATTTATTGGTTGCATTACTAACAATTTTCTTTGAAATACCACACATTACAGTATTAAAACATACCTGGCAAGTTCTTGAAACTGAGGTGTACAGTATAATCAATCGTTATTTAGTTTAAATATATTTAAGTTAGATTTTGAATAATATTAATTTAATTTAAAACACCCCATACTTGTTTGTAGCTTGTACATTTTAATTTTCCTATTACCTACTGGTGACTTTAAATTTATTCCTCTTTAATACATATATTTTCTGTACTTATGTATTTTTCTATTTGTGACTTTCCACTGTGTTTGCTTTATTAGGAAATAAACTTCTGTAAATTGCAATTTTTGTATTGTTAAAATAAAGTACTTAAAAAAATGATTTTCTTGTATGACAGGAGAATTATTTAAATATATTTTATATTGAAAATATGTGCTTGAACTAATGTCATTAGTAAGTTGTGCCTATCGATTGAAAATATATTGTATTTTTCATTGTTATTAAGCACATTGAATATTGTACATTGAGATATTGAAGCATTGGGCTTCATCCTACACATGTTAAACCATTTCAGTATTCTGTTATAAGTTTTTGTAGCTTATTCACTGTTATTTTGAGATTATTATGACTGATCAAAAGCGATGTCATCTACATACTGCAATATGTATGTTTGCAAATTTAAATGTTCTGTTCCTAAATCATAGTTGTAACAGTACAGATAGATTGTAGAGCAAATAGGACAGTGAGGAACACTGGAGAATTCCTTAAATGTTTGGCATAAAACTGTAATTCACTTTTACTCGTGGTGTTCTATCACTAAGGTAGTTTTAAAGATTAATCGCAAGTATTTAGAACACATTATTTCCTATAGTTTGTAGAATATACCACAGTTCCAAACACCATCAAACGCTTCAGTAATGCATAGAAAAATAGCAGCACTATGTTTTCATCATAAACTAGAGGTTTGTATATTTGATGTCAGGTTTGATAATTGAGCATTTTCTCTAAAACCAATCTGGTGTCAAGATATATACCTACATTATGTATTTTCTGATATCCTTCAGCCAGAATAGACAAAATTTACTCGTAATCCTACAAAGCCTATTGGTAAATTGAGCAGTAAATATGAAGTATCCTAATTACCTTATTTTAACTTAAACAGTTAACCTATTACTCATAGTACCTAAGCTAGATAAGTATATAACAGGCCATAGGATAGGTTAGACAAAATACAGATTGTATCTCCGAACAATGTTTAATGATCGAAGGATTGTACGCTTTATAATTAGGTGAAAGAAGTTACATAGTGTGTAGTAAATTACTTCTCATGCAACTCTGTATATTTAATATTTTCATAATTTCTCCTTGTAGGTAAAGGCTTGACCAGTTCAGAAGCAATCATCTTTTCGTTCATTTCATGGAAAATAACCTAAAATATTAGATATTATCAATTCTGTAATTGTTTTATTACTTCTTATTAATAGGACAAAATTTGTGTGTTATTAGAGCTATTTATCTATACATACCTTGTATGTTTTCAAACTGTATTTCTTCTAGTTGCAAAATATGATGCTTCAATTCTCAATTACTCGAAGGCCATTTAATATAGTACATTTGAAGTGGCACATTTCCTCCAAGCGTTTCAAGTGATTTTTCCCTTTTTTTTTCTCCGTTCTTTCATATTTTTGTGTAGCTAATATTTTACTATTTAGGAAGCCAGATTCTGAAAAACTTTAACATACCTAATGTAAACATAATCTCTTTTTTCATGTTCAATTTATTTTTTTCAATTGGGCAATTCAACTTGTGAACTTGGTTCTAGAATATACTTACTTGCTTGTAGGGTGTCTTCTTTATTCTTCAAATTTCTCTTTTAAAGACACTCATTCTAACCGTGCTGAACCTTTAAGAGTGTTATAAAATTCCATACAGAAGATAAGACATGATAGTAGATGTTCATGTAAAATAAATACATTAAGCTAATTATTTTACCACCAACAGATCACAATTTTCGATATTTTTGAAAACGAGGACAAAAAACCAGACTTCTTATTTACAATATTTTCCATTTCTATGACCTAACCTCACATACCTCACACGCAAACTGTCAAAGTAGCTAGCAACCAATAAAACATCATGAACTCGAGTTTTATGATTGGCTGTTATTGTTCTGCCGTCAGATGTTTTGGTGCAGATGTTTATGTGGTGCCCTCTATCATGAACAGAAATTGGAATTGGAGTTCGATCTCCTTGTATAGTCTCCATGATTGTTGATAGGGCATCCAGGACTATGTTTTCATATATTTTTAATGTTTCTGCGTCTTCAGCGAGATGTTTATAATTTTACTTCCGTAATATATTTGAATAAATTGTTATTCTGTCAACACCAGTTAATCCATCGTCAGAACCCAGAAGTAAGGATATATATTATTATATTTGACCAGTTTTTGTTAGATCCTTATTTAAAAGTTTGATATATAAATATAACTGCCGTAATATGTAGATTTTTATTAAAAACATCAGTAAACACATAAACATTATCAATTATTTGAAAAACAAGTTAATCGACATTCTGAAGGTTGTAAACAACAGGACGTGTACTGTGTGTATCTTTTCAACTAGTTACATGACGAAGTTTTATTAATAACTAGATATTTGACAAATTTAACCAATCAAATGCAAATACGGTGACTATGATTTTAGTAAGTCTAGTTTACTATCGTTCTTACCGATCTACAACAAATTGAACCAGCAAAAAAGTCGACCATACGTGACGGACTAAAAAAAATTGAGGAAGGTACGGCTTATCCAAAATCAAATGCAAAACACGGGTTCGTCTGCCTTGCCGACTCTATCCTTGGATATACAGAGTTGTCCAAAAAGTATGCAATCTTTAAAACGAAAAGGTTGTTATTTATGAAACTTTGCAGGCATAACGTATCTGATGTTAAATTTTTTGGTATTAGTATTCCGGAAATGTGCAAAATTATACAGGATGTCATTGTACTTGCATAAATATCATAGATATATTTACTTGCTTATATACTTTTGGATAACCCTGTACATTTTTAATTCCTTTCAAGCAGACATTAAAATCTAGATTGTTCGAAATATTCGACTCGTTTTATTCTTATTAACGCATAGGAGAATCTACAGTTTGGATATTCTTATTCGTAAAATGTCCACTTGTCCACACGTCCACGAATTCGCAATGAAGTGTCTCTTAATTTCGAGGTAAGCAGTGAATGACTCGAAAAATATTGATAGCTATGCAATGTTGTTATAAATATTAAAAGGCGAACTGCTTTGCTTATTGCGGCGTTCGATGAACTTGTATTATTTTACCTAGAGTTGAATTTTATACGATAACCAGTAGCGTCCGTAACTTGGAAGCAGTGGTGGCTCGTGGTTAATTCGATAGAGGGGTCATGGGTGATGTGGCCAAAATCTTGAAATACGGAACGCCACTGACCAGCCCCCCGAAGGCCTATCCGTAACACCACTCTCAATTTCTGCCCAGAAGTCGTTAAAATCGTTAAAAAAGCAAAATATGTCCAAAGTTCCTTTCCAAAGCAACAGAAGCAAAAACATTTTTTTGGGCCACGCTTGTTTTATATAAAAATAATGCTCTCTTAAAAAACAACCATATTTTATTCATTTCTATACATATTAAATATGACATACTTAAATTAAATGATAATTAGTCTAAATATTTTTAAAATTTAAGTGAAGCCTTCGATCTTTTGTGTTTGCAACAACTTATTACGTCAGAACTCAGCTCATTATTCTCATTATTTCGCTTCAAATGCTCTCCTTTAAATCAACATATAGCGCGGCCTGCCAACCCCTCTACTTATCTCTTTTCGCAGCCGACGTAAGTCGATTATTCATCGTCGATATTGAACCGGGCTTTTGACCTATCACATGTAAACTTCGGGCGTGTTTCTCTCACGCCGCGAAGATCGTCATCGCTCGGCAAATTCCGTTCCCATATAACACCTTGAGGTCAACGGTGGCCACCAGCCCGCTTTCCAATTTTGGTTTTCGCCGAGTACACGGAATAACGTTTACACGAGGGGTCTTGAAAAACGTTTACACGGGGGTCTTGAAACGTTTCAGGTAAATTTTTTTAAGAGGAATACTATACTATCTTATTTTTTAAATTCTTATTTAACTATTTTTTAATGGGAGGTCATTGACCCAATGACCTAATGGAAGAGCCGCCACTGCTTGGAAGGTTCTACAAATCTAAATTAGAGGCATGATAGATCTTTAAGAAATATTTAAAATACCCAAATGCAACTTTCATCTAACCTTCCTAGTTTGTGAGATATAGGCTGTTGAAGGGTGAAGAAGAAATACACATTTTATTGCATATCTTCTCGGGGGATGAAAATTTAAATTTTTTTGTAGGTTATTGTCTCTTCAAAACACATCAATAGTATTAATTCTGACAAATTCTAATAAGCCAGTGGCGTGGTAGGTAAATAGGTACCACAAATTTATTTTAAAAAAATACAACTTAAAAAACTATATTACTGCAATAAAAAGTTAAAAATCTTGAAAATGCAGTGTTGTATCGAGTTCAACAAAGATTACCTTTTATGTAGGAAATTTCATAAAGAACTGCGGGCAAAAGTCTTTAGCTCTATGTAAAAATATAGTATAATAAAAGTTTACGAGCCCCTCGTACCACACCACTGGCTTATTAGAATTTGACAGAATTAATACTGTTGATGTGTTTTTAAGAGACAATAACCTACAAAAAATTTTAAATTTGTAATTTCATCCCCCGAGAAGATATGCAACAAAATGTGTATTTCTTCTGCACCCTTCAACAGCCTGTATCTCACAAACTAAGAAGGTTAGAGAAAAGTTGTATTTGGATATTTTAAATATTTCTTAACGATCTAGCATGCCTCTAATTTACTTCACACGGTCTAAAATATGAAGATTCAGATATACAGGATGTTTAAAATTCATTAAGATGTATCCCAAATACACAATTCTGCCAAAAGGACAAAATCCAGCTTTCCCCTATCGTACTCCTATGGTAGTATGTATGCTTAAACCCATTACCTTGTATTTTATTTTATACAGGGTGATTGGGAATTAAGAATCAAGCATTTTACTTTTGTTGTAACTGAATTCTCTTGATACTTCTTCATAGAAATATTGTTGGACAGGGTGTTTTTGGAGTAAACTAAAATGTTATTGTGGGTGAGATTTGTCAGTAAATATTATTGCGAAAAATACCGATAAACAAACGTGATAAGCGTTATCTTCGATTTATTTTTAACGTAGTGACCTGTAAATATTATGTAACATAATTAATTTTTGCCCACTTGATTTGAAATTTTTTGCACACGTACTAATTTTTTTGATGTCTATAAACAGCCTGGGGTTCAGATCTGAAGACTACGAGGGGCGACTGTAAAAACTTAATTAAGAATAAAACTACGTCTCTGGAAAACTAAAGCGCTTTTTTAGATACGGCCACTGGTTGTGTTCTGCGCATCCAATTTGAAAGTGCCAAGATAAATTTGTTGACTTTATACCCTTCGATACATCTTAAAACCATTTTGTGGACGACCACGATGAAATTCAGCATACCAGTTAATAATAGTTAATGACCCTTTTGCACACAGAATATTTTCCCCATGAAACTGAAAATTACAGTGGAGTGGAGTCACAATAACTTATAAACTAATGACGTCACTGACAGGTCGGCCATGTTGTTCTGGAGGGCTTCTATTTAGTATTTGTTGTTTACTGGATTACCATCACCAGTGGGAAACCAAATGAGTCTGCAGCTTCAAGATATGAGAGATTTGAAGGAAGAAAACGGTATCATTTAAAAATAATGGTTGCCACCTGAATCTGTTCTGTTGATTGCTTTTTTCGTCGTCTGACATTTTAATTATTATTTAATTCAATTCAGATACAGTTTACTGACTGCGCCATGTGTTATTGACATTGTCTGTCAACCAACTGACAAATGTCAAAACACACAAGCTTCAACTCCAACTGATCGGTTGTCCTCCAGAACAATATGGCCGACCTGTCAAAGTCAGGTGTTCTGGAATGGTGTATTGTCATTGTATCATGAAATTTTGACACGTATCGTTTGATACAAAGTTTATTTAATTAACTACAGTTTCCTGTAAAAATTGTTATATATTAGTAAAGCGTGTTATCAATAGATGTCGAAGATAATTACTATTATAAGGACTTATAAAGTTTTTGAAAAATATTTTTCAAAGAACAGAGACCGTTCATTAAGAAGCCAACAACTACTTCTCGGTCTATTTGCCTCGACAGACATTGAATTACAGTTCTAAGTTAAACGGGGTTGGTATATCTGCAAGATATAACCAAACATTCTGGTTTGAAATTAGAAGGGACAACTTCACTTGTAGACCGATTTCGGCGTATTTGCGCCTCAATGAAGATGTCATCCGTCCAGAAGCTCTGAGAGCATAAAAGTGTTTAAATTAATCGTGAAAACGAGCATTTCTAGATCTCTTCCAAGGCTGTTCCGACTGTTCGAGAGTATTCGGGAACAGTATGGTACGTTTAGTTAGCATAGGCGGGTGCGTGGGTACTAGAAGGGGTATAATTTGGGTTAAATATTTCGTGAAATATGGGAGTGGATACCAGAAGACATTTCATGTTACAATGACAGTTATTTTCATCATGACCTTGTCATGATATTCGTACGCAATTTCTTCACTATCTAGAGTTATTCTCAACCGAATTATATAATGAAAAGTTGACGTAAAGGTCGTAAGTAAATTGCACACGTCGAAAAATGTTCGGCGTTTCAAGAATTGTCATTCGATCGATTCGATTGGTTTAACCTTGTTGCAAAGCGATAAATTCGGGCCATCGGTTTTAATTAGCTTCACCTTGACAACGTCGTAACGGAAGTTTACGCATTGTTGCGTCGGATGATGTGATGAAACGATGTCAGATGCGGAAATAACGAAAAAAAAAACAATTAATCTACGAGAGAGAACCTACCTTAACTTAACATCCACTGTGCTCGAGTACTCATGATATTTCTGTGGTCATTGGAAAGGCGATAAAAATAGAATATCGATTGTTATCGGTATACAGGGTGTGGCGCGAAAAGTTTTGATTAAAAGTAATACGGTTATGTTAAAAATCTGAAATTTTGAATGACGCTGTGTATAATGTTGTCCTAAATGTGGCAATTACGGTTACACCGGAAGTAGACGTCAACTTTGTTATTTTAAATAAAACATAATATTTTTTATTTTATTTTCGAAATCTACATGAAATTTTCGATAAAATTTGTGCACAATGAAGTATTTTCCAGTGCTGCGTGACGGCAGCACCCCCAAATTCGAATTTTGCAAAAAACCTCATGCCGTTGGATTGCCCAACGTTAGCCCACATTTGCCCAACCAATAAATTATTTTGCCCACCCTCCAAAAAAAAGTTATATGGTCAAAATTTTTGAAAAATTGTCAAAAATGATCAATAATTGTCAAAATTGGTCAATAATTGTCAAAAGTGGTCAATAATTAATAAAATTTGAAAAATTTGTCAAAAGTTTTGAAAAAATGGTCAATAATTGCCAAATATGTTGAATTTTTTGAAAAATTGTCAAAAAGGGTCAATTTTTGTCAAAGACGGTCAATAATTGTCAAAATTTTCTCTAGGTACTGTGTATATCAAAGGCTTTTTCTAGATCCAGAAAAGCCACGAACAGTTTCTTCTCTTCTTGTACTTCTTTTTCTGTCAACTGTTTAATAGTAATTATGTGGTCTTGGATACTTCTTCCAAGGGAAGCCCGGGAAGTAGTTGTTTCTTATTCGTTGAACGGTCACTGTTTTTGAAAAATATTTTCCAAAACTAGTTGTAAAGCGTAGAATAATATATTTTTATTCTTTGATATCTGTAAGAAAATATAAGGTTATTATTTTGAAGAAATTGAATGGCAACGTCGGATTTTTCGTGACAATCATCCGCCTTTCAAAACACAACCAATATCTCTTGATGATAAAAAAGGAAACATTTCAAAGAGTGCGACAGGAATTTGAAAATAGACTTTATTATTGTCTGAATGTTAACATGAATGCTTATTTCTTGTTTACAGTTGTCTTTGTACTATTATTTGTAAATCTTTAAAGAGTATTTCTGTCATAACATAATACGGGGGCATACGAAAAGTTGAAAGAGAAACAACGATTAATTAACAATGGAGGATCCGTAAATGAATAAATAAATAAATAACTGGTTTTTTCTATTTCATATTTTTGGCAACATCTAATTACCCTCGTAATGTAACTTGTCTGTTTATTTTTCTCCTGCCACCGTATTTCGATTCATGATGGCACATTTGAAGATCTGCTAACTTCGTTTAGTTTTCGATAGATACCACCACTTTCTTAAACACTTTACTATTAGTGGTGAAAGGAGGGACGTCAAAAATGAATTCTACGGCGTTTATATATTAATATATTTTCTATATTATTAAACAATGCCGTAAGTGCCGACGACGAGTGAACCTACTATTCTTGTCTCTGTACGGTGCTGCTACTATTCAATTTGGAGGTGTCGTTTTATTAAATATCTTACACAATGTATATAACAATAATATACATAATATTTGCCAAGAACCTAGCGGCAAACTATAACCTTCTCTAAAAATACAACACAAATTAGCTAGATTATTAATAGTTTTAGCGTGAAACATCTACTGGACCTTTCCACTATTTGTGGACGTGTCTATCGCAACCTTGATGTATAGGAGATTTACATTTTCTCATTTAGACGCAACTATAGAGAAAAAAACACACTCGATTCGTTTCAAAACAAATTGAATTTAATTAATTATTTTAATTATTTCGATTATTTACAATTACAATGGGAAAACAAAGAAAATAAGTTGATAAAAGTTAAAAGTGATGGGGGGTCAAAAAACTGAACAGAAAAGAAGACAAGGATGAAAAAAGAAGAGAAGATCATCGAATATTAATTTAGATCATAAATTTAGTTGTAAGGGTATTTGTAAAAATAGTTATAATAATAGTAATGATTATAAGGATTATAGTAACGATAATACGTTTAGTAGCAATAGTATTTTGAAAATTCGAAAAATAAGTAATAATGAAAATATTAATAATGATAACAAAGACATTAGTAGAGAAAAAGACAATGACGAAGACAATTACAATAACAGTGACTTATAAGTAATAATGGTAAAAAAAAGTAATGAAAATAATAGTAAAACGAATAATAAAATAAATTTAAAAACAAAAAACACTTCTACAGATACATTCAAATAAAAACGGAACATGGGGATTTAGTGAATTCGCCGTTCTAAATAGTCCACCAGCAAAACATTTCTATAAGTTCACTTCAATGAATATCAAGTATTGATCTGGACAGCTGGATTCAGAACCAATGTAAGAAACCTCGCCCCTTCTCCTTCCAAAATTTGTAAGTTATGTGCGAGGTGTGCGAACTGCGATTTAATATTGAATAATTATTTGATGGGGGTAGTAACGTCGCTACATATTGAAACAATATGCTTACGTTTTATGTTGTTAAAATCGAAAATTAATTGTTAAATTATTGTTTCGAGTTAAGATAATATGTTTTGATTTCTTTTGGCCATAACGGCTTTCAAAATAAAAATAAATTTGTAAATAAAACAAAATAGGATTCTTTGAATTGAAACACAGTTATGGGCTTGAACACTCTCACCGATCGACTGACTGACTGACTGTCTGACGCTAATTAAGAACCGCCCACAGTTGAGAATACGGAGTGGTGGGAATTGTACGATATGTTATAGGTGTCTAAATAAACGATTGTAATAATCGTGTTTTGAATCTGTTGAAGCTGGATGTTGGTCGACTAGTTCAAAAGCAGTTCTGATACAATGCTTAAAATCCCTATGTTCCGTTTGTGTTTGAATGTATCTGTATATGGAAACTAGCGACATGGAATATAAAAAGCATCTCAGGAAAGGAAATAGAGCTGGAAGAAGAATTTGAAAAAAATGGACATCGATGTATCAGGAATAACAGAAACAAAGAAAAAAGGGACTCGACAGACGTTATCTTGTGATAACATCTTGTCTTATCATATACAAATTTTGAAAATTTACATTTTAATTGAAAAATATCACATTGTTACATATTTTGGGTGGAAAAGTCTGACTATAACAATAATTTATTGATAGAACTTTCCAGAATTTTCTTTAAAATTTTCGGGCAAACAAATTTTTTTTGTGGATTTGACTCATTTTTTGGAATAACCGTACCATAAAACTCCTATGCAAAATGTCGACTAAATCGGACCAACCGTTCAGAGGAAGTTCAGCGATAACAGAGCCACCTACTGGGATCTACAGTTACTTACTCAAACGCACACACAAAAATTTATCCAAATCGGACCAACCGTTTAGGAGTTGTTTAGTATGAACCCGATTGTAGCGCCACCTACCGGGACCAATTGTGAATATAAACCATTCTCGATTCCACTTGAACACACACACAAAATTTCATCAAAATCGGTCCAGCCGTTTAGGGAGGAGATGAGAAATTAGAAGTACAGATGCAAAGCTGGAAAGCTTGGTCAGAGAGGAGACGCCCCTTACATTTTTTGAAATGGCATTAGGTATCAAGTCACACCTCATTTGAAAGGTCTGGTAAATCTCTATTCAATCATTTTGTTTTGCATTTGATACCAGCCTTTCATTGTTATTTAATCGTTGTTTAAAATTGGCTCTCTAATGCCATTTGAAAATATGTAAGGGGTGTCTCCTGTAGGGAGGGGGTGAATCTGACGTTTATGACATTAGCGCCAAAAAGTGTCCCCCTCAAGTTAAAAGTTGACGTGTTTCGGCATTTCTTTCTAATATGTCCCATTTTTGAAATATTAAGGGTGGGTCCTTTTCAAATGAACACAGTGTATTTAAAATCTTTGATCATGGAGAAAGTATAGTCTGCTACTCGGTTAGAATGAAAATTCGTGATGCTCGTGTTTCCTCACGCTCGCCTTCGGCTCGCGCTCGGAACTTTCCACTCGCATCGAATTTTCATTCTAACCTTGTTACAGAATATACTATTGTATTACAGTCTAAGACGTAGTAAAACTTGTCTTTTCCTTGAATACCATTTATCTCGATAAAAAATTTGGTATGGAATTTATAGGGATCCCCAGTATAAAAATTATCACTGAGGAGTGGCCCTGATACAATTTCGTCTTAGGGTTTTAACACCTGAGAGCAGAGAGACTGGCAAAAAGCACTAATTGTACCAATTTTTAAGAAAGGTGATGTGAAAGACTGCAATAACTATCGTGGAATAACATTAGTTAGCACCGCGATGAAAATGTTGGAGAAAATACTGGAGAAATCAGAATCAGGTCGACAATAGAAAATACACTGGAGGAGTTACAGAGTGGATGCAGAAGTGGAAGAAGTATCCAAGACCACATATTTACTATTAAACAGTTGACAGAAAAAGAAGTACAAGAAGAGAAGAAACTGTTCGTGGCTTTTCTGGATCTAGAAAAAGCCTTTGATATACAGTACCTAGAGAAAATTTTGACAATTATTGACCGTCTTTGACAAAAATTGACCATTTTTGACAATTTTTCAAAAAATTTAACATATTTGGCAATTATTGACCATTTTTTCAAAATTTTTGACAATTTTTTCAAATTTTAATAATTATTGACCACTTTTAACAATTATTGACCAATTTTGACAATTATTGATCATTTTTGAGAATTTTTAAAAAATTTGACTATTTTAGACCGTTTTCCAAATTTTAACAATTATTGACCATTTTTGACAGGTTCTAACAATTATTGACCATTTTTGACAATTTTTCGAATAATTTGACCATTTTTCAAAAATTTTGACAATTATTGACCATTTTTCCAAATTTTTGACTTATTTTGAAAATTATTGGCAATTATTAACCATTTTTTCAAAATTTTGACAGTTTTTGACGATTTTTCCAAATTCTTGACAATTTTTGACCATATTTAAAAGTTTTTCAAAAATTTTAACAATTATTGACCATTTTTAACAGTTTTTGACAAATTTTGACAAGTATTGACCATTTTTGACAATTTTTCAAAAATTTTAACATATTAGGCAATTTTTGACCATTTTTCAAAATTTTAACAATTATTGATCCTTTGGACCATTTTTGACAATTTTTGAAGAATTTTGATTGGTTTTGACAATTATTGACCGTCTTTGACAATTATTGACCATTTTTGACAATTTTTCAAAAATTTTAACATATTTGGCAACTATTGACCATTTTTTCAAAATTTTGACAATTTTTGACCATTTTTCAAAATTTCAACAATTATCAATCCTTTCGGACCATTTTTGACAATTTTTGACGAATTTTGACAATTATTGACCATTTTTGATAGTTTTTGACAATTTTTGAAAATATTTGGCAATTATTAACCATTTTTTCAAAATTTTGACAGTTTTTCACAATTTTTGATCATTTTTCCAAATTTTTGACAATTTTTCAAAAATTTTAACATATTAGGCAATTTTTGACCGTTTTTCAAAATTTTAACAATTATTGATCCTTTGGACCATTTTTGACAATTTTTGACGAATTTTGATTGGTTTTGACAATTATTGACCGTCTTTGTCAGTTATTGACCATTTTTGACAATTTTTCAAAAATGTTGAACATTTTTCAAAATTTTTGACAATTATTGACCATTTTTGACAGTTTTGGATAATTTTTGAAAATATTTGGCAATTATTAACCATTTTTTCAAAATTTTGATAGTTTTTCACAATTTTTGACGATTTTTCCAAATTTTTGACCATATTTAAAAATTTTTGACAATTTTTCAAAAATTTTAACAATTATTGACCATTTTTGACAGTTTCTTACAAATTTTGAGAATTATTGACCGTCTTTGACAATTATTGACCATTTTTGACAATTTTTCAAAAATTTTAACATATTTGGCAACTATTGACCATTTTTTCAAAATTTTGACAATTTTTGGCCATTTTTCAAAATTTTAACAATTATCAATCCTTTTGGACCATTTTTGACAATTTTTGACGAATTTTGATTGGTTTTGACAATTATTGACCGTCTTTGACAATTATTTATTGACCATTTTTGACAATTATTGACCATTTTTGACAATTTTTAAAAAAAATTTGACAATTATTGACCATTTTTGATAGTTTTTGACAATTTTTGAAAATATTTGGCAATTATTAACCATTTTTCCAAATTTTGACCATTTTTGACAATTTTTCACACCTATAGGTGTGCGAGCTCAGTGCGGCAAGAGAGATTGCGCACAGTCGCTTGAATGAGTTATCGCGTGACGAACGCTTTTTCGTAACATCACACGTTTTACGAGTTCACTAGCCTTCTCAAAAGTTCTATGTCGTGCAATAAGAAGCGAGCTTCAAAAATTTTTTAATCCCGAAAAATCGAGTTGAAACAGAAAAAAAAATTTCATGTGTTATTTATATTGGAAATCGAATTTTTGGATGAGCGAAGCCTCTAATACACTTTTTTTCCAACCGGAATATATTTTTTTTCTATAAATTAGCATTTCGAAACACTGAATAGATCTGCTAGGGTCGTGGTGGAGAGGCTTTGAGAAGCAAATAAGTCCCATATTTATATAAGTATTATTGCAGTTTCCTGTAAAATTGTCGTATTTAGTAAAGCGTGTTACCAATAGATATCGAAGAATAAATATATTATATTCTAACGCTTTACAACAAAGTATTGAAAAATATAACAGTTACCATTCAACTAAGAAGAAACAACTACTTCCCGGGCTATATGCCCTGACAGACATCGAATTACACTTCTAAGTCAAACGGGGTCGGTATGATCTACAAGATTTAACCAACCATTCTGGTTTGCAATTAGAAGGGACAACATAACTTGCAGACCATATTTATTAATCTAAAAGTAACCGAATTGAAAATACCTGAAAACAACGTTGAAAATACCCAAGAAAAAACTTATGTGTAAATAATTGTTTTCGAGATAACATTGTATCTTTCTATTGCGCAGTTATGAATTTGATAAAACACATTTATTCGTAAACAATCCAGTAAATTTCTATATTTATCTAACCTACATTTTCGAAGTATTTATATCTATCATATTGCCGCTTGTTGATTTTTATTGACACTGTTAGGATTTGATTATACAGGGCTAGAAAAAAGTGAACTAAATATGAATAAAAAAATTGTACAAATTAAATAGAGGTCAGACTAATCAATAAAAATAACTAGGAGATACATTTTTATCCTTTACTATCTTGTGTATTTGGATAAAAAATGGGACTTGGTGAAGGATGAAAAATCAATACACAAGAGTTTCACATTTACATTTTTTCTACGACTTATTAAAATAGGATCTAACGCAATAGTTATTAACAAATACAACGGAAAATACGATGTAGGTGTACAAAACAATAAATTAAGAATTTATTTATTTATTTATTTCACGTCGTAAAAAAACTTGTTTTTACAAAATGCTGTATGTATTTTTATTATTTTTTTTTAATAAATCGAGCAATATGTGATTATGTAATTTGCAATAATCTAACACTGTCGGTATGGCGAGCGCGGTTGATAAACAATTTATTTTTAGCAAGTGCATCAGTATTACCGAACACTAAAATGCACACGGGTCGTTTCAACGTGTGCGTTGATTGGTTGATAATTGCGTTCAGGACCGGGTCAGCAAAATATATAAAAAAGGTTGAGAAATTTTACCACTAACTATAGATTGGAATTGAGCGCTTTTTGCCATCAATAGGATTCAAAATATCACTTCGCATTGACTTTAGAAAGAGTATAAGTAGTGGTAGTAGTAGAAATGAGTGATAATGAAAATGGCAAAAAGAGGAAAGAGGAAGACTGATACAGAAGATGAAAATTTCAAAAGAAGTAAGAAAACAGGCAAAAATAGGAAGAGATATAGAAAAAATGATGAATATGATGGAAAAATGGAGGAAATGAGCATGGAGATTAAGAAAACACGTGAAGAACAAAAGGAGTACATAACTGAGGGGAGAAAATGAAAAAATGATGAAAGAAAATGAAGAAAACAATAACCAATATGGACCACAGATTGGAACGACTGGAAAGCGAAAAAAGGAAAAACAACATAGTGGTTCAGAGAGTAGGAATAGAGACAAATAACCCAGAGGAACTACGAAATGCAATGGAAAACTTCCTAGAAAAAGAATTACAAATAAGGCCAGCGGTAGAAGGCTCAGTAAAGTTGGGAGAAATAACATGCTTAGTAAGACTGGCCAACCAAGAAGAGAAAAGGAAGGCTCAATAAACAAAAACTGAGATTTAAAACTGAAGAAATATTGTTCATCCAGGATGACTTGCCAAAGAGGGATAGAGAAATTCAAAAAAAGATCAGAATGAGAGCAAAAGAAGAAAGGGATAAAGGAAAAAGAGTAAAAATTGGGTTGAGAAAATTATACATAGAAACAGAGGAATGAAGATGGAACACGGAAGAAGAGAAGTTGCAAAAAATAAAACAGAACATATTGACAAAAAACCAATAGCAACAAGCATAAACTCATGGATAAAAGGAAAAACGGTAGACCAGGCAATGGAAAAGGAGAAGGAAACGCAAAAGATAAAGAATAGTACAAAAAAAAGTATTACAGAAAAGCAACTACTCAAGGTAAACTCCGGCATTAAAAAGAAAGACAATATGGAATGAGAATAGGAACATTGAACGTAAGAGGTACTTTTGAGGAGAATGCCATAAAACACTTGATCAATGAAATGCGAAAAAAATTTCTGCTTATTAGCCGCCATAACACTAACGTTAATCGCGCATTTGTACGTTACAGGTTAATAAATAATGTTACGATTAACTATCCTTGGTCCATCCAATAACAACACCTGGTACAACTTTTACCACTAAACTTTGATTTCCGAACTTATCTTTACAATGGCTCGTATTAAACTAAACTATTATTAACTAACTAACTCTAACTGAATACACGCTTATATAATGGTAAATCCGCCTCCTAGAAGTTTCCCGTATAACCGTGGCAATGCCGCTCACCGGGCGTTCGAAAAGCCGATAATCACCTGCTCGTGTCTTCTCTTTTCTAGAAACGTACCGTCGCGGACGCGTCGTTCTAGTTTGACGTGTCATCACTTCGCTCGGTCGAGCTACGTTGCCAGCTTGTGTACAATTCCGTAGAATATTTTGAATTTACAATTAAATCTTTATTTTAAAATATTATACACTAAATTTCACAAAGTTATGCGTGCCATTTTAAACTGCCAGTCGTGCCAAGCCCCCTGGTCACTTAGCCGGACTTAAGGGGTCGCTGGATTTTTTTTACTTGTAAAAAAACGTTTTTTCTCGATTTCTACTCAAACACAAAATACAGTCTATCTGCAGTGACTTATTATTGTAGATTCAAATTAAAAATTAAAATTGTGTTTGTCTTATCTTGAATATTACGGATTCTCAAAAAACAGTTACATAATACCAAATAAAACAGGTTTAATGTTGACGCGGCTTAGGAATTCATACTACCAGTATTGTAAAGCAATACCAAGGACAACTTGTAAAACGAAATTGGTCAAATTTATTATAGGAAGATGTCTATCTTCCTTGCGGTCGATTTTAAATACAGTGTTTCCACTAAGTTATTATTATTAATTTTACGAAAAAAAAAAGTTTTTTTTCATAAAATACATGGTCTAAAATCCAAAATGCAGCTATCGAGTATCGAAATTTTCGAGTCATATAAGAAGAATTAAAAAAAATACGAATTTTACCCAAATAGTGAAATAATTTTAATTTTATATGCGAACTATGAATAAGTAGATTAATTCGTCGTCGGCACTTATAAAGACATGCCGAAAAACGGTCGCTGAAAAACACGTGCATCGTATATACAGGGGTCGCACCTTCATAGCTTGTTATTTATAGATTGAGTGTTTGGTAAGGGGGCTGATAAAAACGTACGTTGTTAGAAAACTATTTCAAAAAAACGATGTTGTTTTGTATGTACGATACGCTCTAGTCTTTAATTGGGAACATCAAATTATAAAAATTGTGTGAATAGGTATTGTGTTCACCCTATTTTAAAAAGAAATCGTGTTCATCCTTATCGTGTATGTATTCATCAAGCATTAAAAGCTACAGTTTAGGATAAAAGTCTGGATCATTGTAATTGGATTAAGGATATGATGAATGAAAATCCCAATTTTTTATCAAATATAATGTTATTCGATGAAGCTACATTTTCCAGTAATGGATCTGTAAATAGACATAATACACACTATACTAGATTTCCTATTGCATAGGAGCACAAGAAAGGGTCGATAGCCATAAAGCGGCAATAAACCATTGGCGTTACATTTTCATACCTGCTAAAATCGTTACTGAGAATGTAAGACCCATCCCTACTCGGCAAAACCCTTAAACTAACTGCACGACACTTGCCACCGTCTTATCATATTAATGAATCCTTAACCATTGTGCCGAATTTCACGACCCTATTGTTTTTGAGGCGATACAAGACGTGTCGATTTAATTTTGTTAAAACCGAACAATTTTATCATTTTATTCCACATAGAAAAAAAGAAAGACTCACCCTATATTTATAGTACTTTTGAATAAATAATGTGGCACTTTACTCCTACGGAAAAAGAAATATAGTATAATTGGTCTGATATAATCCACACTGGATGCAACAAGATCTTAACCAGGGTCGATGGTCAGTTAAGTTATGGTGTGGGATTTTAGATGGTTTTGTTTTTGATGAACATTTAAATGTCGAGCGTTACTTATGATTCTTAAGAGATGAATTGCCTATATTATTAGAAGATGTTCCTTTAGCAGTACGGCAAAATATGTGGATACAACAAGACGGCTGCCCAGCCCACTTTACAAATGAAGTGATGCATATTTTTAAACCAACAATATGAGTATCGGTGGATAGGAAGGTGAAATTCTTAGATAATTCCACCTGAGTTTATACAAATTACAATTAAATCTTCATTATTCCGTCTAAACAACGAAGCAACACAATGTCAGTAATTTTTGTAACAATTGTTTATAAGATGTCATAACGAACAGCATAAATGCAATTTTCATGTACATGTTATAGGAAAAGAAAATATATTTGTAGTTAATTTCTGTTTTTTTGCCTATGGATACCTTATAACTTCGAAGAAAAGGGTTAAAAGCATTACCCAATTCTTTTCATGGTCCTTCGAGCCGGATATGAACCAGCGACCTATGGATACCTTGTAACTTCGAAGAAAAGGGTTAAAAGCATTACCCAATTCTTTCCAAGCATATTCCCGTGGTCGCCAACATCTCCCGACCTTACTGTGTTGGATTTTTATCTATCTATCTATGGGGTCGAATTAAAGATTTAGTATTTCAGATAGAGCAGATCTTATTCAACGAATACAAAGCGCAATTGACAGTATTCCCAGGGCTAAAATAGAAGCACCACGCAGATATTGAATATCTGAATCGAAAAAGATAGGAATTAGACATTTGAATTCCCTTTCCCACTCACCTCTACCAGTTACTTTACAAGATAAAATAGGAAAAAGTACTGGAGCAAACTTACATAAAATGATCTAATGATTACGAATATTTAAATTTTGTGGTACTATAACAGCACATTTATTTAAAAAAAAATGATGTTTTCGTCCTTTGGTCAGGGTGGCAGGTATCTGAAGGGTAAATCATCCCACAGAGGCGTACTCTCCTTACACAAGGCAAATCGTTTGAATTCTTCGAGCGTAAGTTACTTGTTTTGAAAAATCAACAAATTGCTATAAAAAATCCAGTCCTAATGAGACTGCAGCAGTTCATGCATACTATTTAGTAGCACTGCGAGTTGCGAGGGAATCTAAGCCACCTACTATTGCAGAAAGACTCATTTTATCTGCTGCTATTGATATCACTCGAAAATAATTCACTTATGAGTGTTTGAAAAGATGATCCACGTATAGAGAAACAATGCCAAATATCGCATTAATTAATTAATGTTCGTGATTAATCATTTTATTGAAATGAAGTAAGCTAAAAGTTTATTTTTTCATGTTATTTATTACATCTTAATATTTAGTTTTATAACACTACACTAAAATCATTGCTTCAATAATCTTTTGTACCTATATGTAGTTTTCAACAGACTGCGAACTAGGGATGTTAAAAAATAATCGATTTTTATATAAATCGATTATTATTTTCTTGTAATCGATTTTTAGTTATCGATTTTTATAGTAATATTAATCGATTTTATAAATTACGTGTTTAAATCGATTTTCGGGAATGGCTCGTATTATTTATTGACCATTTCTCAAAATTTTAACAATTATTGACCATTTTTCAAAATTTTAACAATATTGACCAATTTTGACAATTATTGACCATTTTGACTGTTTTTCAAAATTAGTGACCATTTTTCCAAATGATGACAATTTTTACCCATTTTTGACAGTTTTTTACCATAATTGTCCATTTTTAACAGTTTTTAACAATAATTGACAATTGTTTATAGTTTTTGACCATTTTTGACAATTTTTCAAAATTTTAGACCAATTTTCAAAATTATTGCCCATGTTTCAAAATTTTTGACAATTTTTCAATAACTTCAACAATTTTTGACAATTATCAACTATTTTTCAAAATTTTGACAGTTTTTAAAAATAATTGTCCATTTTGACAGTTTTTGACCATCTTTGATAGTTTTTGACAATCATTGGCCATTTTTGAGAATTTTTCAAAATTTTTGACCATTTTTACAAAATTATTGACCATTTTTGATAGTTTTTGACAATTATCGACCATTTTCCAAAATTTTGACAATTATTGACCAATTTTGACAATAATTGTCCATTTTTGACAGTGTTTGACAATTTTTGATAGTTTTTGACAATTATTGACCATTTTTGAAATTTTTTGACCATTTTTAAATTCTTGACAATTTTTGAAAAATTTTGACCATTTTGTTAAAGTTTTTGACAATTATCGTCCATTTTTGACAATTATTGACCATTTTTGACCATTTTTCAAGTTTTTTTAGTAAACCGATTTTATAAATTACATGTTTAAATCGATTTTCGGAAATAGCTCGTATTATTTATTGACCATTTCTCAAATTTTGACAAGTATTGACCATTTCTCAAAATTTTAACAATTATTGACCATTTTTCGAAATTTTCACAATATTGACCATTTTTGACAATTATTGACCATTTTTCGAAATTTTCACAATATTGACCATTTTTGACAATTATTGACCATTTTGACTGTTTTTCAAAATTAGTGACCATTTTTCCAAATGATGACAATTTTTAACCATTTTTGACAGTTTTTGACCATAATTGTCCATTTTTAACAGTTTTTAACAATAATTGACAATTTTTTATAGTTTTTGACCATTTTTGACAAGACACCCGTCTTTACAAGTGTTACACTACTTTTTATTACATTAAAAAACGTTTCGTTTCAATACACTCTTTATTAGTTAACATACAATTGTAACCCTCAACTTCACAAATTCAATCCAACTATATCTCAATATCATCTATTTTCGTCCTTCGGTCAGGGTGGCAGGTATCTGAAGGGTAAACCATCCCACAGAAGCGTACTCTCCTTACACAAGGCAAATCGTTTGAATTCTTCGAGCGTAAGTCACTTGTTTTGAAAAATCAACAAATTGCTATAAAAAATCCAGTCCTAATGAGACTGCAGCAGTTCATGCATACTATTTAGTAGCACTGCGAGTTGCGAGGGAATCTAAGCCACCTACTATTGCAGAAAGACTCATTTTATCTGCTGCTATTGATATCACTCGAAAATAATTCACTTATGAGTGTTTGAAAAGATGATCCACGTATAGAGAAACAATGCCAAATATGGCATTCATTAATTAATGTTCGTGATTAATCATTTTATTGAAATGAAGTAAGCTAAAAGTTTATTTTTTCATGTTATTTATTACATCTTAATATTTAGTTTTATAACACTACACTAAAATCATTGCTTCAATAATCTTTTGTACCTATATGTAGTTTTCAACAGACTGCGAACTAGGGATGTTAAAAAATAATCGATTTTTATATAAATCGATTATTATTTTCTTGTAATCGATTTTTAGTTATCGATTTTTATAGTAATACTAATCGATTTTTAGTAACTCGATTTTATAAATTACGTGTTTAAATCGATTTTCGGAAATGGCTCGTATTATTTATTGACCATTTCTCAAAATTTTAACAATTATTGACCATTTTTCAAAATTTTAACAATATTGACCATTTTTGACAATTATTGACCATTTTGATGACAATTTTTAACCATTTTTGACAGTTTTTGACCATAATTGTCCATTTTTAACAATTTTTAACAATAATTGACAATTTTTTATAGTTTTTGACCATTTTTGACAATTTTTCAAAATTTTAGACCAATTTTCAAAATTATTGACCATGTTTCAAAATTTTTGACAATTTTTCAATAACTTCAACAATTTTTGACAATTATCAACTATTTTTCAAAATTTTGACAGTTTTTAAAAATAATTGTCCATTTTTGACAGTTTTTGACCATCTTTGATAGTTTTTGACAATCATTGGCCATTTTTGAGAATTTTTCAAAATTTTTGAGAATTTTTCAAAAATCTTAACAATTTTTGACCATTTTTACAAAATTATTGACCATTTTTGATAGTTTTTGACAATTATCGACCATTTTCCAAAATTTTGACAATTATTGACCAATTTTGACAATAATTGTCCATTTTTGACAGTGTTGACAATTTTTGATAGTTTTTGATAATTATTGACCATTTTTGAAATTTTTTGACCATTTTAAAATTTTTGACCATTTTTTAAAAGTTTTTGACCATTATCGTCCATTTTTGACAATAATTGCCATTTTTGACAATTTTTGACCATTTTTCAAGTTTTTTTAGTAAATCGATTTTATAAATTACGTGTTTAAATCGATTTTCGGAAATGGCTCGTATTATTTATTGACTATTTTTCGAAATTTTGACAACTATTGACCATTTTTCAAAATTTTAACAGTTATTGACCATTTTGACTGTTTTTCAAAATTAGTGACCATTTTTCCAAATGATGACAATTTTTAACCATTTTTGACAGTTTTTTACCATAATTGTCCATTTTTAACAGTTTTTAACAATAATTGACAATTTTTTATAGTTTTTGACCATTTTTGACAATTTTTCAAAATTTTAGACCAATTTTCAATATTATTGACCATGTTTCAAAATTTTTGACAATTTTTCAATAACTTCAACAATTTTTGACAATTATCAACTATTTTTCAAAATTTTGACAGTTTTTAAAAATAATTGTCCATTTTTGACAGTTTTTGACCATCTTTGATAGTTTTTGACAATCATTGGCCATTTTTGAGAATTTTTCAAAAATCTTAACAATTTTTCAAAATTTTTGACCATTTTTACAAAATTATTGACCATTTTTGATAGTTTTTGACAATTATCGACCATTTTCCAAAATTTTGACAATTATCGACCAATTTTGACAATAATTGTCCATTTTTGACAGTGTTTGATAGTTTTTGACAATTATTGACAATTTTTGAAAAATTTTGACCATTTTTTAAAGTTTTTGACAATTATCGTCCATTTTTGACAATTATTGACCATTTTTGACCATTTTTTAAGTTTTTTTAGTAAATCGATTTTATAAATTACGTATTTAAATCGATTTTCGGAAATGGCTCGTATTATTTATTGACCATTTCTCAAAATTTTGACAATTATTGACCATTTCTCAAAATTTTAACAATTATTGACCATTTTTCGAAATTTTAACAATATTGACCATTTTTGACAATTATTGACCATTTTGACTGTTTTTCAAAATAAGTGACCATTTTTCCAAATGATGACAATTTTTAACCATTTTTGATAGTTTTTGACCATAATTGTCCATTTTAAACAGTTTTTAACAATAATTGACAATTTTTTATAGTTTTACCATTTTTGACAATTTTAGACCAATTTTCAAAATTATTGACCATATTTCAAAATTTTTGACAATTTTTCAATAACTTCAACAATTTTTGACAATTATCAACTATTTTTCAAAATTTTGACAATTTTTAAAAATAATTGTCCATTTTTGACAGTTTTTGACCATCTTTGATAGTTTTTGACAATCATTAGCCATTTTTGAGAATTTTTCAAAAATCTTAACAATTTTTCAAAATTTTTGACCATTTTTACACAATTATTGACCATTTTTGATAGTTTTTGACAATTACCGACCATTTTCCAAAATTTTGACAATTATTGACCAATTTTCACAATAATTGTTCATTTTTGATAGTTTTTGACAATTATTGACCATTTTTAGATTTTTTTGACAATTTTTGACGATTTTTTTAAAGTTTTTGACAATTATCGTCCATTTTTGACAATTATTGACCATTTTTGACAATTTTTGACCATTTTTCAAGTTTTTTAAAAAAATTTTGACAATTATCGACCATTTTTCAAAATTTTAAAAATAATTGACAATTATCGACCATTTTTCAAAATTTTAACAATTTTTGACAGTTTTTGACAATTTTGGATAATTATTGACCATTTTTGACAAAAATTGTCCATTTTAACAGTTTTTGACAATTATTGACCATTTTTGACCATATTTCAAAATTTTTGACAATTTTCATATAATTTTATTTGATTTTTAATCTAATAAATTGTTAATGAATGAATCTCTTAGGTTTATTATCGGAATATGAAAAGCATGTACTTTTTAAAATAATATAAAATATCGATGTTTTGGCAGAAATCGATTTATTTTTATTAAAATCGATTTTTGAAAAATCGATTAATTTTGAATAAAGAAAAATCGATTTTTATTTAATCGATTCTTTTCCATTCCTACTGCGAACCCCTTTAAAACCTCGACCTCCCAAGGGTCACGACCCCCCGCTTGAGAAACGATTGTTTAGAGTAAACCTACTTATTCATTGTTTATGTACGGTGACTAGTTTTTTAGCATATGCCAATAAAAGGAAAAATTCGACACACTTATTTGTCTGTTCTGCAATTGATTTTGGACCCACTTTAATTAAAACTCAAGTTTCCTAATTATTGGAGGAAAATGTATTTACTTTTCTCTACTTCCCTGTAGACTAGACTATTAAAATTAAACGCCTTCGGTATTCACGAAATTTCAGTAATTCCAAAATTAGGTATTTAGCTGTGAAACTTTATTCAGTATTCGGTTTAGTAAACTGCCAACTACAGAATATTATCGATATTCAATAATATGGTGGTTTTCAAAATGTAATTTTACTATGTATACTTTACTGACAATGTAAACGTTGTATTTTAATTAAAAAAGTTGAACTAGTAATTTAAATTGCAGCTATTTTTGTTTATTGAACAATACAGAAATTAACATATTATTTACACTATTTCTAAAATACCTAAAACAAAAAGGTCAAAGAGAAGATTAAAAAATGTGGGTCATAGTATATCGAAAATTTGAAAAAAAATATATCTCAGCACAATAATCAGCTTGATAATAAGTAATATTATAAATAGAGGAAAAAAAAGACTTTAGTTTAAATATTGTATTTATATCGTAAAACTAGTTGATTTAAATATTTTATCATTTAAAAATAAACGCTAGATATATTGCATTATAATAAATTAATTCAATATCTATGGCTTACCTTGCATCAACAAGTTCCTTCAAGGTTATCATTATTAACTTATAGATAGAAGTTCAAATGGAAAATGTCAGTATTTTCTCATAATATTAATTAATAACTATTGTACAGAGTGAGTTTTAAGTATTGAACAAACGGAGCGCACGATTATTATAGATTTTGGTGTCAAAGGGCAGATATTTACACTGTTGTAAGATCTTTCCTTTTTCCAGAATAGTAATGAACTTTGTTATTTCAAATGGATCACCTTGTATATTTTTTGCCCTTTGAAATCCTTAAAAAATATTGATTATTTTTCATGTAATGTTCCCTATACCTAAATGCCATAATGTCGTAATTATAGCTACATTTTCATTACTTGATACATTTTTTATGTCGGTCAGTGTATACCGTTCGTTTTTTAAATAAGTAATTGACAAATTCATTTTGATGATACGAAAATATTTTTGTTGCAGTAATAGCCGGGAACAAAGAAATAAAGCTGAAAAACAGAGAAGGGATAGACTGAATTCGTACATAGGAGAATTGGCAAATTTGGTCCCGATGGTTGCGAGAAGTGCAAAACGTTTGGACAAAACCAGTATCCTTAGACTGACGGCGACACATTTGAGGATTAAACAAAGTAAGTTTTGGGAAATAATCAGTTGGAACGCGAATGAAATACAGCAGTTGGAACGAACCTAATGTTAGGGGTTAGTACGTCATAGCACCTCTCCACTTGTTTAGGACATTTTTCAGTTTTGAATTAATAAAAACGCCAGGAAATCTATTTAATACGATTTTGACACATGATATTCTCTGCACAATGAACCAACATTATTATTCATTGATTGAAATATATTTGAAAGGATTTCACCTCTTCTCCATTCAAAATTATGCTTTTTTTAAATTTTGTTGTGAGGTTAGTTCCGATTCGCGGAGGAATCGGTTAGACCGTGTCACAAGGTTGCCATACGTATACGTTTATATTTAGATAATTCTTTTTTCTTTCTAGTGTTGAACAGTAGCAAAGTAGTCCCAAATATGACTTTCCCAAAACAAGTGGATCAAATTCTTCTAGAACAACTTATTTACGAGCAGATGGGTGGTTTTCTTCTCATCATATTAGCGACTGGAAAAATTGTGTTCGCCTCCAACACAGTAGAAAATCTTCTTGGTCATTTACAGGTAAGGTATTTCTTAAGTCTATGTGAAGGCATGAAAAAATGCAAGGTTGTCAGATATATTTTCTGAAATTACTAAGTTCACTATACAAATATTTTTCTGCCAACATGGCTTAAACTAAAAAAGAACTAAAGTGACCCACTGTGTCGTTAAAATGATTTACAACATTAGTTATACCCGCCGCGACTTTATAAAGGATATATGCACGCCATTGGGGGGAGTTTGCCTTCAATATAATTAAAAATCTCTACATTTACTTTAGAAAGATTATAGCTACAATCAAATATAACCAAAAGCTGTTCGCTCAACTTAAACTGCTGGAAATAATTTTTCATTGATACTTTTACTTGTAGACGGATCTCATGGGTCAATCTCTTTTCAACATAACCGCCCCCGACGACCAAGACCGGCTCAAGATGTTTCTCCAATGCGAAGGAGACATTGAAGAAGATTGGAGGAAATGTTTTACTATTAGACTGAAAAGGGCAGGACCTAGATCGGAATCGCCAGTATACGAGCAAGTCAGAATGATGGGTATGCACCGACAAGGTAACAACTACGGAAATAATCAAAATAGTGTAATGTCCAGTAATTGCAGTACTACCAGCAGTAGTAGTTCTTCTAGTACGATAAACGCCGATGATGTAAGTATTTTTTTTTTCCTTATCTTCTCCAGTTGCGTAACAGTTTTTCGCGGCCCCACGCAATTCTCAGATCTCCTAGTTACTTTTCAGCCTCATTAATTTTTCTTCTCTCCCTTCCTTGTGGGTCCGGCTGTTACGCCAATGATCTTCTCGAATGTGATAGTTCACTTGATATTTTTTCTTTTAGGTACTGATTTTTTTCGTTAAAGTTTGTCGGCCAGAACCGTTCATCGAGAGGTTAATGGAGGCTTCGAAAGAAGAGTATGTTACCAGGCATTTGATAGACGGAAGAATTATTGGATGCGATCAACGAATTTCCATAATCGCCGGATACATGACCGAAGAGGTTATGTCCCATTCTGCTTTTTTGTATATGCATAAGGAAGATGTACGCTGGGTGATGATCGCCTTGCGACAAAGTAAGTCTTTCTTTATACTTTTCAAACCAAGATAATTTCTTCTGACTTACCTACAAGCATAATTGTTTTTTATTTTCAATCTACTTATTAAGTTTCTCTTCAAATCCCTATCTTCCTTGACGGCTTGTACAGAACTTTCTCCATGTTGCCTATGTTGCAATCTCCAGCTTTCAGTAGTTGTCATTTGTCAATTAACGTTGTTTTAAGTAAGAACCATAAAACTAAACATTAGCTCTGTGGTTAAAACTAACGAAATAGATAAATGTATGCACGAAACATGGAATGAACAATTAGATTTGACGTATAGCTTGTACCACAGAGCTCCATTTATATTTTTTAACCGTTTAAAGTTGTTCGCCATATATTATTGGTACCAATGTTTCCAACCTTGAAAACTCCAGCTTTCAGTAGTTGTCATTTGTCAATTAACGTTGTTTTAAGTAAGAACCATAAAACCAAACATTAGCTCTGTGGTTAAAACTAACGAAATAGATAAATGTATGCACGAAACATGGAATGAACAATTAGATTTGACGTATAGCTTGTACCACAGAGCTCCATTTATATTTTTTAACCGTTTAAAGTAGTTCGCCAAAGTTTGGTTAAACCAATGTTGGAATGAACAAATCGATTTGACCTGTATCTTTTACCACAGAGCTCCATTTATATTTTTTAACCGTTTAAAGTTGTTCGCCATATATTATTGGTACCAATGTTTCCAACCTTGAAAACTCCAGCATTTAGTAGTTGTCATTTGTCAATTAAAGTTTGTTTAAGTAACAATCATACAACTAAACATTAGCTCTGTGGTTAAAACCAGCGAAATAGATAAATATATGCACGAAACATGGAATAAACGATTCGATTTGATGTATAACTTGTACCACATAATTCCATCTATATTTTTCAACCGTTTATAGTTGTTCGTCATATTTTGGTAATATTAATGTTGCCTATTCTGAAATCTCCAGTTTTTAGTATTTGTCATGTGCCAAGTAAGAACCATAGAACTAAATACTAGCTCTGTGGGTCAAAGCATCAAAATAAATAAATGTTTGCAAGAAAATATTAAATTGACATTCCGATTTGACATATATGATTATTTTAGTGTATGATAGAGGAGAAATGCGAGGATCATCATGTTACAGACTGCAGTCCCGTAACGGACAATTTATATTTTTAAGAACTAACGGATTTTTGGAAATAGACGACCAAGGCATTGTAGAAAGTTTCATTTGCGTAAATACGTTAACATCGGAACTGGAAGGCTTGCAATTGATCGATGATATGAAGAAGAGATATTCGGCGATTTGCTCACTCGAAGTAAGTTATTTGTAGCTCATTTGTGACGCAATTAAAAAACGAAGTTTTTTTATTTCTTTAAAGAGCCTGACCCCTCCGCCAAGCGACGACTCAATTGAAGACGAAGTGGAGGATCCTTCACAACTGGAACAAGCAGTAGCCCATCTGATGTCCAATCTCGCTACTCCTGCTTCTTCTGGAGAAGAAGCACAAACTGGTACTCCAAGCCATTCGATAGCCACAGGTCAGTCGATTTATATTTCTTAAAATTTCTTGCTTTTAAAGTTTATTTTATGTTTTTTACAGAGAATCAAGACTGTACTGTAATACCAACGACTGAGTATTCTGCTCCTGTGCAAAAATACCAAATGAAGAGGCCAAAAAGGCCGCCCAGTAACGACAGAGATTGGGATCTCTACGGTTGCAAAAGGCAGAAAGCTATCAGTGGACCTATTAGGGCGAAACAGTCATATACTGTTACTACAGTTACAACAGAAATTAAGGTAAGTATTTGGTACAAATGAAAATTTTTAATGTAGCTTTAAACTTTAAAAAAAGTTCTGATTGAGAAAATGGGTGAACATTACCTTCAACTGAACTGACAGCTGACAGAACGTTGAGATTGACAGTCACCTCTCAGGGCAATATTGCTATCTCCGATTTTTATTGGTTTTCATAGTTTTTGAAGACATTCTTCGAAGTGGATGAATATAATGAACGTCTGTTCAAGTAGATGGTTGTGATTTGATATTTTTTGTTTTCAGAAAGATCCAGAAACACCTATATATCAACATGACCAGCTGTTAAGCCATAATTTATAAAAAATTGTATAAAAAGCAAAATTTAATCCCAGAATTGGAAGACTGACCGACTAGGGCCATACTTAAGGAACATACACACTCGTCTGCGTATAAAACAGAAACGTTCAGAATATTGTGGACGGTGTTTCTAAGTGTAATATTTATAGTATAATGCGTTTTTCCCCCGGATAGATTCTAGAAAAACAAACTTTTTCAATTTTTGTGATTTTGTGTATTTAAAAAAAAAATCCACGGCTGTCCAACTTTAGACGTTTTGGTGGATACTTGAAAATGAAAAACGTGCACTGCTTCTTTTAAAAAACGTTTTATGGTGCTCTGTCTTTTTATCAACTAATTTTTTAGCTTTATACCTTGAGATCTTGCAAAGAAGTAAAAAGGAATAGGCAAGTTTAATGAAAAAAGAAAACGAATGGCAATGCTGTTTTTTTTTATTTTCTAGGGTCAATCTATAAGAAATAAATTCAGTAAAACTGAAGAAAAAGATAACCATTTTTAAACCTTGATTAACTTTTAAGAAAAGTTATTTTATAACTATGTTAGGGCATAATATAACTTGTACAGATTTTTTAATATTCTCGTAATATATTATATTAATTAATTTAGGAATTAATTATAGTAAAACTGTGATGAAGACTTTATTCATGTTAATTTTAGGAGTAATGTCTGTTTTTTGTATAAAAATATACGAAGATATCATAGGTACAAAAATTGCTTTTTGGATTCAAGTACTCTTGAAACATTAAAAAAAAGATCGACAATTTTACATAAATATTTCAAATAATCGTGCTACACAACGAATTTATTCCAAAATGAGCGTGTATATTTTACGTGCAGAGAAAACTGTAGAACAACTTCACAATTGATTCCTGTAAGTAAAGATCCAGTTCTGTACAAGCCCACAACAGAAATAGCTTCCACAGAACAGACAATGTCAGTTGATTCTTCGAAATATCTTCTCCAAACATTTAAGCTGTAGTTGTTCCACTATCCTCTTCAATATCTTGATTTTTGGTTGTTAGTTTCCATGCTTCTACATGAAATGACATTTTCTAACGACACAATTAAACCCTGCCATTGAAACATGTTCATTCTTGGTTGTTCCACACTACTACATGAAATAAGATTTGCTACTGGCATATCAAGTCCCAAGATAAAATATGGACTCCTCGCAGTGTAAAATGTTTGCTCTCCGTGTTGAGTAGCCACCTCAATATCCAAGTTTTTGCTTGTTAATTTCTACTCTTCTACATAAATAATTGAAATTTTTTAACGCTGTGAGGCCCAAGGCTAATATATGGACTCTTTCCACCGTAAAATTGTACTTTGTTGTAGAACAAGTTCACAATTGATTCCAGTAAGTAAAGATCCAGTTCTGTAACAAGACCACAACAGAAATAGCTTTCACAGAGCAAATAATGGCTGTCGATACTTGAAATGACCATTTTTAATGCAATAATAAGTCACAGAGTTAAAATATGGATTCTCCACTCTAAAATTGTTTGTTCCGTGTGGTCTTCAACCTGTACTGTTCCAGTAGCCACTTCAAGTTAATAATTTTTAACTCTTACATGAAATGACATTTTTAACACTACAATAAGTCCCAGGGCTAAAATATGGACTCTTTTTATTGTAAATTTGTTTTTCGTTGTCTGCAACCTATAGTGTTCCAGTAGCCACTTCAAGACACTTATTTTTGTTGCTAGTGCCAAAATAAGTATCAGAATATGAAAATTGTTTGTTCTTCATTGTCTTTTATCGTGAGGTTCAGCTCTATCCAACTTAAGGTCCATTACTTTCAATAATCAATTGTTAGAAGGGGATTTTGTAAATTTTTTGAATGTTGAATGGAACAACTTTACAAAATTGTCGATCTTTAACGTTATACAATAATCCAACCTGATTCCTTCCATTTTGTTACTTTTATATTGTATAACTGTCAGATATTTTACAAATTTTGATAAACTACTTAATTGATATTTTTTCCAAATTTATACATAACTGAAGATAAATTATCGTAAAATTACCAATTGAATTCCAGTTTTAATTTCAATTGGATAAAATTTGGTGAATTATAACATTAAAACGACTGAATAGTAACAGGACTGATTGTAAATTATAGTTCACTACCCAAAGTTTCAGTACGGTAACAAATCCTGGACATATAAGGGTACCAATATAGGGTAACTGTCCCAGTAATGGACACTCCTAAGCAAATTTTTTACTAAGGCATGGCTTTATGTAAATATATTTGACAATGATGAAGTTGAAAGCTTAACTTATGTAGTTTCCGAATATTATGAGGATTTTTGAAAATAGAAACGTTTTAGTTTAGTTTTAGTAAAACTTATATTAAAAAAAAGTAGCACATGAGCTAGTAATGGACACAGAAACCTAGGTTATGGACATACTATGACCTAGTAATGAACACCAAGTTGAAAAGCTATTTTAATTGTATTTTTCCATCTCCGACACACTAAAATGACCACTGTTGTTCTCTACTTGAGGTTCTTGGATAGTACAAACAATATCTTCATTGAAATAATATAAAACATCTTCTTTAACTGGCTATTTCCAGGAATTTACACAAGCACTAATCATAGTTCGGATATCCCCACCCATTTCATCATGTTTCAGCACTATTCCTACAAGAAATGAAAACAGTAAAGTGATATTTTTTTATATTGTATTTCATATAAGATGTTTTTAGGTTTTTTATAAATATTTTTTCTTCTTACCTGGATAATGTGTATCCATATACTTTATAATGACATGTTGATTGATCTGCAGACGGATATGTTCTCATTTTCGCTAAGGTCAAGTTCTTCATCATGATAAGGAACGTCCATATCTGAATCAGAGCTGCTTTCTTCATCAACAACATTCGGTTTTTGGATTTTCCATGTTTTTAGAGTGTTCTTCACTTTAACTTCACTTTCATAAAATTCGCGATATTTCCCACTTGAGACTACAGCAGGAAATATTTTTCTTTTTTGTTTTTGAGTTTTCATATTTGCAGCTGGAGTTTGAGGAAATACTAAACATTTTTTAAAGGGAGTTGGAATTTTATAACCTTCTGACTCTTTCTCTTCATAGTAGCGAATGTTTTTTTGGGGAGGGGTTTTCCATTGACATCTTGACGGTCCAGCAACTGGTGATGCAATTCCTGTCTTTTTAGTGATTATTTCATTCTGTTGAGGATTTTTATCAATATCTGCACCTGCAGTATTTTCATCAGTTTCAGCAGTAGCAGCTTTTGTTGGGAAGTTTTTATAATCCATTTTAATTGCTGCCCAGATACTGCAAAGCTTTGAACAAGATATGTCTCCAGACATATATACATTTTTGTATATGTTTGTACAAACTCTGTGAGGTCATTTTTCTCAATTTTATATTCTAGTGCTTCTAAGACATTCTTTGGTGTTTCTTTCTCAGAAGTCTGCACAGAAATTATTCTATTTGGTGTGCATTTTGTGTAGTCAACATTGTTTTTGTTAAAGGGATACAACCCACTTCTTCTAAAACCATTCTTAATTGTTTCTTCAGAAGCATATTTACTAAAAACAGATTGCAGAATAGTACCAAAAGTACAACGTGTCACATCTTTTGGAAAGTTTTGAAAGCTCCAATTTCTCACTTCTGCTGACCAATCAGCTTTAAGTGGTCTAAAAACAGATACGTCAGCTGGTTGCATAATGTGGGTCGTGTTAGAAAAAAGCGAGACTAAAACTATTCCATTGTCATCACACAACTGGCTCACATGTTTTGTTAAATGGGAGCGGTGTCCATCGACGAACAAAATCACGGGTCTTTGAATATTGCTGGATTTTAAGTAAGGCAGGAAATGGTTCGAAATATATTCGTAGAATACTTGGGATGTCATCCATCCTTAATCAGATCTACCTAGACCCTAGTTCTCTGGCATCGATTCAGCTATTACTTATTGGGGGACTCTCTTGTATGGAAATATCAACATTGGAGAAACATAGTTGCCGTCTGCTGAAAAAGTGGCCATTACAGTAATCTGCTCTTTTTCAGATGACACCTAATATAAAAATCTTCTTTATAGCTTTTGGATTATTGTGATTATATGAAAATGAAAAACTGGTACTGGAATGATCTTTTAATGTAAAAATGACAACTATATAACTGTCTTATTTGACAACATGAAAATACAAGTGAATGTTACAAACTTAAACAAAACAATACCTGCAGACAACGCTTTACTAAATTCAATACTCCCACTTTTTGTTACAAGTCAATGTCAACATTCACTTTGACAATACATTCAACATTTGACAAAAAAATTGATGTTTCAATTTTGATAATGCCTTTGTCATGATATCGGCTGCCTGGTCATCTGTTTGAACATATTGTAATTCAAAAAATTCATCTTTGAATTTCTCTCGGATAAAATGGTAACGTACGTCAATATGCTTAGTTCTCTTATGAAACTCTGGATTCTTCACAAGTCGTATTGCGCTTTGATTATCCATAAATAAAACTGGTACATCCAATTTAACTTGTCGAAGATCACATAAGAGATTCTTCAACCAGACAAGTTCTTTTATAGCTTGTGACGCTGCCACATACTCGGATTCTGTTGCGGATAGTGCGACGGATTTTTGTCGTTCTGATCCCCAGCTAATTACACTTCCTCCAAGCATGAAAACATAACCTGATGTTGATCTTCGTGTTTGCGTGTCTCCAGCATAGTCGGCATCACTATACCCGCAAAAGTCTAAATTGTTTCCGCTTACGAAACGTATTCCTTTGTTCATTGTACCTTTGATATATTTCATAATGTGTTTTACTGCATTCACATGTGCAGTAGCTGGTTTTTCCAAATATCGACTGACACTTCCAACTGCGAAACTAATATCTGGTCTGGTTGCAACGGCCAGATACATCAAGCTCCCGACTGCCTCTCGATAAGGAAAATCGATTTTTTTATCAGCTTCAAAATCTCCGAGGTTTTGTGAACTAGCTAATGGAGTTGTCAATGTCTTACAATATGTCATATCAAAACGATCAAGAACCTTTCTTGCATATCCTTGTTGATGAACATGAATCGATCCATCCAAAAGCTGATCAATTTCGAGTCCCAAAAAACATTTCAGCTCAAAAATTTTGATCTCAAATTCTCTCTGTAAGTGTCTAATGACCGGCTTAATGGCTTCTTGTTCTTCTGCTGCAATCAATCCATCGTCAACGTAAATTGCCAAAATTAACATTCCATCTTTTCCGTTGCTAACAAAAAACGCATGGATCGGATCCACTCTCTTTGAAACCAAAACTGTTAAGGAAAGAAGTAAGCTTCTTATTCCAACAGCGCGAAGCCTGCTTCAAACCATATAAACTTTTGTACAGTTTACACACTCGGCCACTGTTGTCATTATATCCAATTGGCTGGCTCATATAAACATTTTCTTCTAAATCGCCATTTAGAAAAGCCGTTTTCACATCAAACTGTTTTAGTGTCATACGCTTTGCCGCAGCCAATGCTAGGATCGCTCTGATTGATGTAAACTTCACCACTGGACTAAATGTTTCCTGGTAATCGATTCCGTACTCTTGTGTAAAGCCTCGTACTACCAATCGTGCCTTATACCGATTAACACTCCCATCCGGATTTTCTTTGACCTTGTAGACCCAGCGATTGTCAATCACTCTTTGATCAACTGGCGCATCGACCAAAATCCAAGTATGATTTTTCATAAGTGAATCGTACTCTTCATCCATTGCTCGCTCCCACTGCTTGTAATCAATCGACTGAATTGCCTGCTCATACGTTCTTGGCTCATCACTGACTGCCAACATTGCAGAATGTTCACCAGTTACCAGATGTGTTAAAGTGTTACGATCACGTAGACGCCTATTGACAATATTTCTGCTATCAAGATCGCAGGTCATACCACGATTTTTCTGTTGATCTAGTGACGCACATTCATTTGTGTCCTTATCTTCGTCATTTTCATTTTCTGCACCTTTGTCAATACCATAATTGTCTTCGTTTTCGTTATTTTCATTCTTACTGACTACACTAGCATTTTCTTCAACACAAATATCGAGTGTTCCCATTGAATTTTCTAACAAAAAAACGACGTCTCGTGAGATCTCGATTTTACTAGTTTTCGAATTCCAAACTCGATATCCCTTTGAATTATTGTCATAACCAACAAACATACATTTTTCTGCCTTCGCGTCGAGCTTCTGACGTTTTTCTTTTGGAATGTGAATAAATACTTCCGAACCAAAAATCCGTAAATGGTCTAGCTTCGCCTCCTTGTTATGCCATAATTCATACGGTGATTTGTTGTCAACTGTGCTTGTTCCAGTTTGATTTAGCACATGAACTGCTGTATTTACTGCTTCCGCCCAGAATTTCCTATCAATCTTCTTTGCCTCAAGCATTGTCCTTGCTGATTCAACGATAGTTCGTATTTCCCTTTCTGCACAACCATTCTGCTCTGGTGTATATGGCACAGTTCGTTGATGATGAATTCCAGCTGCTTCAAAGAAAACTTTCAGCTTTTCATTGACAAACTCTGTGCCGTTGTCAGATCTGATATTGCGAACACTGTGACCATGCTTCTTCTGAATCAGTTTAACACATTTTTCGATAATACTCGCTACTTCTGATTTTTGTTTCATGAAATATACGAAACGAAAATGAGAATAATCATCTTTGAGCAACAAAAAATATCTGGATCCACCAATTGAATTCGTCTGAAACGGACCACACACGTCAGTATGAATGATTTCGCCACACATCTTTGACTTTTCTTCGCGACTCTTGAAACTGCTTCGATGATGCTTTCCATAGACACAAGCTTCACATGCAAATTCCTCATCAATGAAATCTATACCCCGACTTAGTAGGAACTTTTTCACGTGTGTCGAATTCTGATGTCCTAGACGTTCGTGCCATGAACGAAGTGTAGCGTTTTTGATTGCTACACTCGCTGTAGTTTCAATCTTTGATGGTTGTATTGTTCTGAACAACATTTAGAACAAACTTTTTCTGCGAACTCCCACTGCAACAATGTTTCCATCTTTCAGCAATTTGCAACCTTCGTTGTTCATGTTCAATTGATGCCCGCGATCTAACACCTTTCCCGATGAAAACAAATTTTTCTTAAGTTCCGGCACGAACAAGACTCCCATGACTCGTTTGCGAATCCATTCATCTCCATTAAAAGCAAAAATGTTGATATCGCCTTTGCCCAGAGCCATTATCTTGTCATCATTACCAACTGTAATTGAGTCCAAAATCCAAGTATCTTGGTCTCTATTTGTTGTTTTGTAACAAATAAAAGCATCATTTGAATTTTCTTCTTTTCTCCCGTTCAAGTTAGTCTTCTTTTCCGAGCATTCCCTTTTCCAGTGGCCCTTTTTCCCACATTTGAAGCATTTGCCTTTCGGTTTGTCATTTTTATCTGTCGCTTTGTTATTATTCCATGAATTTCCTTTCTTGTAATTATTGATTTGTTTCTTCGAGAAGATTCTCTTAGCCATTAGCGCCTCTACTTCTTGAACTTGACCCTGCGACTTCAAACGAAGCTCTTCTGCCATCAAACGAGCCCGCAAATTTGCCAAAGTTTGACTATCTGCGTTTGCAGATTCCCATGCACTATGGAAATGATTAAACTCGGACGGTAGTGACATTAAAATCTTCGAAATTACCATGGACTCAGAAATAATTTCTTTTTGATCACGTAATTGCTGCACTATTTCCATTAATTTTGATAAAAATGTCGCAATGTCATCTTCCGGTTGTTTTGTGTAGCCATAATATTTTTGTTGTAAAAATAAAATATTTGCCTTTGATGTTTGCTCATACGTACTTTTGAGCGTCTCCCACATCTCTTGAGCTGTTTCACAATTCATAATCTGCAGTAATGCCTGTTTCATACAAGTCGTGGAAATTGCTCGTCTGGCCATAGCATCCGCCTTCTTCCAAGTCACAATTTCCTTCGCATAATTTGTACATTCAGATGTCGGTTTGACGTTTGTTCCATCGACGTAGTCAAAAAGATCGTTAGCTTCTAAAATCTGACGCATTTGAAACTTCCATGTTAGCCAGTTGCTGCCGCTTTCCAGCTTTTCAATATTAACGCGATCGCCTTCCATTTATTTTGTCTTTTAATAATTATCGGTTTCAAAACTTCAAAAAATAAATTGCTTTCCAATTTTCTTTTTTTGAGTTCACAAATAATTCTTGCACAAAATAAATAACGATATTTACTGCAGTTAATCTTCCTTTACAATTTCACGTAATCTGGGCCCATAACCTTTTGGATTATTGTGATTATATGAAAATGAAAAACTGGTACTGGAATGATCTTTTAATGTAAAAATGACAACTATATAACTGTCTTATTTGACAACATGAAAATACAAGTGAATGTTACAAACTTAAACAAAACAATACCTGCAGACAACGCTTTACTAAATTCAATAATAGCCCGCAGGGCCTAAAACTTTTCCACTTTTTGGACATAGGCAAAATCCTGCCTCGTCTCCATTGAATATCCTACTTGGATCTAATATTATATCTTCATAACCATCTTCGTGTAAAAAGTTTTCAATTTCATCAAACCATGCTTCAATTCGCTCTTGTGTTACTGCAGCCCGAGCTTTACTGACAGCCTCAGCATATCTCTGTTTACTTTTAGGGTGACGTTTTAAGAATCCTTGAAACCAAGAACGCCCAGGTGTTTTATTCAGTAAATATTTTGTTTCTCGGCCAGTTTCCTCAAGAATTTTTTTCACTGATAATATAAGATTTTGTCTGTGAACTGGAAAACTCTTGCGAGCCATTGCTATTACCCAGTTTTCAAAAACATTTTCCTCTGTTATAGAAAGCTCTGTTGCTGGACCCATTTTCCGGTAAGTAGTTGTAGCAGGCGAGCACAATTTTCGAACAAGTGTGGTTCGAGGAACATTAAACTCACGTGCTGCAGATTTTCTAATCATACCATTTTGCGTTACAGCTTCAATAGCTTTTTTCAAGTCTTCTTCACTGTATGAAAAAAAGTTGCGAGTGCTACTTTTTTTGGTTTTTGCCATTTTCTGAAAATTATTACACAAATCCTTCAACTTCAAAACATAATAGGTAGTAAATTTTAAGGGTGTCCATTAATAAAACTGATCTTTTCATAAATGGACACCCCTGGTGACCAAAACTAGCACTCGTGGCTCTTTGAGTATTCGTACTCATTGGTAATATGATGGCCAATAGTGCCAACTGCATTTAGCCAGCCCATTGTGGGGTTACATCGGATATTTTGCTTATTTTTGGAGAATTTATCGATTTAGTGTCCATTACTGGTACAGTGTCCATTACTGGGTCATTTACCCTAATCGTCGTAAAAAAAATATTAGAAATTATAATTATTATCGTCAAAGTGGCGACGATGTTAATTTATTGAACTAAATAAAGCATCGACCAAAACTAAATTTCATGTTGCTCAAAATTAAAATTAAACAAATATTTAGGTGTAGTGACTTTTAAAGACTGAAGTTTATACAAAAAATGTTAAAAATAAAAAAAATTGTTTATTGTAAAATATTTCAAAAATTCACAACTTTGATGGCACGTTTCATCATCTATTTCTTAAATTATGTCACTGACAGTTTGGCCATCTACGCTAAGGGATAAACAAGGTTCGTTTGCATACTGAGTGTTACCGAAATGAAGAATGCCGTATGTATCCTACATTAAAGGGCAATTCCTTCAAAAATACAATGCAACTTAACCGTAAACAAACTTTGTTTGCCCTTCAGCTACCATGATTGCCACATCAAAGGCGCGTGTTTCCGAATGTTTTTTAAGCTGCATTTTCATGCAGCCGCTTTTCATTGCGTTTTAGACAAATGCGGTCACGTGGTTAAAATTCAACATGCACGCCACCTGGAAAAATTGTAGCGGATAAAGATAAACTTTTTCTCCACGATCATCACAGAATTTGCCAATTCTGAAATCAAATTTGATTACAGAAAGCTGGAATTCTCTCTCTTGAGATTGAAGAAATATTCTGCAACACCTCTGTCCCCATGCAATTTAAATGTATTTATAGTAAAATTAATACCTATTTAGAGGTACCAGCCGTTTTAGTAACTTAACGTATGCGGCTTCTTGAACCATCTGAACCCGCATGAAAAAAATTAGGTTATGACCTTTGTCATGTCAAATGCTTGACATATTTCTTATTGCATTGGCGTAGTGACTTGAAATTTCATATTATCAGTGGCGGTTTGTAATAGTACAAATTAATTTTATGAAATTCATAAAATTCTAAAGATGTTGACATAATAAAAGAATATAAAAGAAGCGCACTAATTTTAAAAACATTGTTTTATTAACTAGATACATAGTTTTTTTTAAAAAATATGGCAATTCAGAGTTCGATTAAGTACAAATTCTAGATTTTAAAAAAATGACAACGTGATCTTCAAGGCAAAGTTTAATTAGTTTCTAAATCAGAATAACTTTCGGAAAGTGATAGTTCATCATCGGATTCATTGGATACAGAGATCACCATAGGTTCGATGTTTAATAGGTCCAGTTTGTTTTCTACTTCCCATGCTTCAGAAATAATTTTCTCTGTATGATTTATGTAATTCTGCCAGTGTTGCTCCGGTACATTTTTTACAACGTCATTCCATACTTTTAAGACTTCAGTAGGTGACCTTGCAGTTTTCGTAATAGCTTGGTCATAATGCCTTTTAGTTTCTGACCATACCATTTCGATGGCATTAAAATGGCAATGATAGGGTGGTAGCCTGAGAACACAATGACCATGCTCGGCAGCGTATTTGTCTAAATGATAATTTTTTTCTGGCAAAACTTGCTTTTCAATTATATTCCAAACAGCATCCTTTAAAATGTGATCTGGAAAAGGAATATTCTTTTTTTGAGCCTTTCTAACATGCGTGTTTTACTCCAACTTTTTCTTGGGATTTCTTCATCCAGGCGACTGTGATACGATGCGTTATCCATTATAATTAACGATGGTTCTTCCAAGTTTACAATTAGTTGCTGTTTAAACCAATTTTCAAAATTTTCGGTGTTCATGTTATCATGGTAATCGCCTGTTTTTTTATTGCATTTAAAAATAAGCGATGCATTTGCCACAAAACCTTTTTTATTACCGGCATGAACAATTACATATCGTGTCCCACTTCCAGTTATTTTTAAATCACTGTGTTTAGTACCATCTTGCCACATTCTTCTGTCCCCGCTTTTACTAAAAACCCATGTCTCATCCAGAAAAACAGGTGTAAAGAGCTTTTCGCTTTTAGCAGCATGGTATTTGTTCAAAAATAATATTCTTTTTAATCTGACTGCAGGCATTTCCAATAAATGTTTTCTTCCATCCTGTTTTTTGAAATGAAAACCCATTTTTTTAATTCCCAAATATAACGAACCTTTGGAAATCTTAGTTTCTGGAGACTCTTCGATAAATTGCCGTAAAATAGTTTCTACTGTGATTTTATCCTTTCGCGCATACATTTTATAAATTACTTCCCTCAAACAATGCAGGGTATTTTTTGTAATTCGGGTTTTGCTCCGGGAAACGCTTGCAGCCATATTTCTTCTAAATTCGAAATCTGTAGCTCTGTTTGGTTTTTCAAGATTATATAATGTGCTTTCTGGAACTTTTAGTGCTTCGGACGCTTTTTGAATTGCCTTAAATCGAGATCCTAAATCGTTTTGAAAATAGTTTTCTACATTAAGCATAAGTTTTTTGGATTCATCAGAATATCGCATTTTTATATCTTATTTTGCGTTATGACATTAACATGAAATCAAAATTTGACGTAACTTCAAAAACGTGACATCTAATAAATTAGTTACGACGTTCATTTTTGTTGGTAATTTTTTGTTTCAACCGATTTATTAATAATAAATAAGGATGGTCTTATTCTAAATGGGTATAAAATTTACTATACATTAAAATGCACCTTTAGTTTTGTGGTAAAGAAATGTTGCCATTTTTTAAGTTTTTATTGTCAATGTAAACGAAACGAATTGTAAGTTAAGATAATAGAAATTGAACAAATAATTCACAAAAACGAGAGTACTTGAAAATCCATAATATTATAAATAATACCTGTAATACTTATCGTTGTACATTATTAATGTTTTAAACGGTTTTTATGTTATGTATCTGCTTAGAGCAGCAACAATGTACTCAATAAATTAAATATGTACAATTTTAAACTATTCGTGTGACCACAGACATCAAGAAGTACCCCAACTACTTTCCCATTTATTTAAAATAGGTTTGTTCCAACTATCATGTATGAACCCTTCTGGTAACAGTACTAGAACTTAATAATGAGGGAACTCGAATGGACATCAACAAAATTGACGATATGCACATGTCAGTATCATCCCCTTTTCAGTTGGTACAGTTTTTGTAGTGTCCCAAGTACGATATAATAATCAGTTGGAACCATAGAAATGAATATTTATTTCTGTGCTTGGCACGCTAATTACAGCGCTTGCGCAGAAAGAAAGATTTTATCGCTAGTTGGAACAAACCTAATATTAGAAATTATTGTAAAGTTACCGTTTCAATGAGGGACATTGGTCCAAGCTGCCAACCCAAAAATTTTAAGTTTCTACCACTGGGGAAGGGAAATTTCGGAACGAATTTGTCATGTTGACGTGAAATCAGTTCCAACGTAAATTTCAGCCAATCAGGCATGATCTTTAGAAATATCGATATTTGGATCCAATTACCTGGTTTGAAGAGCCGAGGTTCAGTTTACGGATATCTATAAATAACGTGAATCTTAACATGACAAATTCCTTTTGAAATTTCCCTTCTCAAGTGGTAGAGAATTCCAAAATTTTTGGATTGGTTACATGGACCGAAGTACCCCATTAATTTCAATCGGTTATTAAGATAGTTTGGACAGTAACAAAAATTGCGATAGTAGGAAGTGTCAAAGGAAAAAATGGTTGGAGGTGGTAGAGAATGACAATCTTGGAAATAACAAGGTGGAGGAGACAAATGATAACTAGCGGAAAAAAATGTAGAAACATCACTGAAGTGCACCAGCACCACAACACTATTGGATATTATTTTGTCGTTTAAAGATGCTTTCTCCACACTAGATCTGCTATCTTATTATTATTCGATTAGAAAGTATTTATTATAACTGTCAAACTTGGGGGACTTCATTTAAGTCTTAATACAAATTGGGTCTCTGTACTAAGAAAATAAGAATTGGAAAGATTTTGCGGGTAGTTGATATTTTGTTATTTTATTTTTTATTGATTGTACAAAAGGAGAAAGGATATGGACTACTCGCAGAATGCTGTTGATAGTTTTATATTTGTTTGCCACCATACCATTTTTATTTAAAAATATATTAACTACTACGACAGAAAATGCATTTTTCTTCTTCTTTTTTAGCGTAAATGTAATGACAGATTCGACGGTAAACCGCAGAACGTCAAAAGCAGCGAGAACAAAAACCGCTTTTCTATCAGATGCTGATGCTGTATTCTGTAACTTTGGCGCTCTCCATCCCAGGTAGACTTGAGGGTTAATCGAAATGTGCGACTTCTATTTGTCGCGCCTGGATACTTCTGGCAACGTCGCATCTGCGGTTCGAATTAAGCCTGCAAAAACCAAACGCTCCAAATGTGGGTATGGCGATAGAATGTTTGCTAGTCTTGTAAAATCTTTCAGGGCTATTTGTCAGTCGATAAAGCAAGAAGATTTCGAAAGGATTGCTCCTATCCATTTCGACTCAACATCTCGACGGCAGAAATCTTACTGGGCCCTTATTCTCGAATCTCTATCAAAAATGTCGCAATCCACATTTGTCGAACAAAAATGTCGTATAGAGCGTTTCCAAGTGACGTCATCCCGCGCCATGTCAGCTGATCACGGACAACCTTCAGAAAGATGGATGGAAATACCATAGGCATGTTTTTTTATTCACCGGTAGATCCACCAATTCACCAACTGCGTTTTTATATTCATTGGTGGATTTCAGATTGAAGAAATGACGCGTTCATTTATTACTGTTGCATCAACCAAAATTGCAAACCATTCCACCGCTGTAACGAGGTGGTGGATAAATTTGGTGGTTTACAAAATGACAGCTCAACCTCAAAAAAGTAAAAATTTGAAGCGGATATAGCAAATTATTAAAGAAATGGACGAATAAATAGAAATCAATTTAGAATGTGATAATAAAGTATTGACTGCACTCAGCGTCAGAAATTGAAGAAATTTCAAGTGGTATTGATTGTCATTTGTCAGATAATGATGAATGCTGTAAACAACAACTGCGTTTTTTTATGTGCCACTGGTGACTCTAACATGTCGGTGCAGCGGAGACTGACGTCAGTCAACCAATGGTAAATCAATGATGTAAAAAAAAACGTGCCTCATTTTTTACTGATATAAATATAAATCGAGAACAAAAGTTAATTGGTTTTCGTACATTTGTGTACTAGTGTGTATTGTTGAAGCAGAATGAAGAATACATCTAAGTAATTTACCATCCTGTATTTGAAATAAGTTAATGAGTGAGTTACGTAGTTAATATATAGAATATGTCAATTTGATTGAAATAAAATTATAATTAGACAAAAGTCATTATTTTATTACGAAGGGAAGTTTTTTCTAGTTAGACGATCTGATAATATTAACATGTATTAGTTCGATATTATAACAATTTAAAAGTGTAAAAAAGGAATTGTCATGAGTTTTATCTTGTTGTATTATTCGTTTTGAGGTTATATTGTAATTTAGTGTGAAAGTTGTCCGTTGACAGAAATTGGTCACGATGTCGTACTTGGAAGCGAGTTGACTATTTAATTGATCTCTCTGTGCAATGGCGCGAATCTTGGATTAGTGCTTTAAAACGGGGCACTCTCAGTGAATCACAACCTAAAACTTGACGTGTGTGTCCTCGACATTTTATCGAAGGTTAGTTAGTGCCTTAGAGGAAAACATGCATCCTGACTGGGTTCCTACCCAAAATATGGGCTACACCACTAGTGGGAAACCAGATGACTCTGCAGCTTCAAGATATGAGAAATTTGAAGGAAGAAAATGGAAAAAAGTTGCCATAGAGGTAGGTATTATATTTAAAAATAAGGGTATGCACCTGAATCTGTTGCCCTTGACTTTCGTTGGAATCACATAACTCCTCTGTTGATTGCTTTTTTTGTCGTCTGACATTTCAATTATTATTTAATTCAATTCAGACAGTTTTACTGACTGCACCATGTGCCATTATTTAAATAAAATATTCATTGATATTGTTCTACAGTCTGTCTGACAACCAACTGACTTACACCACATGTCAAATCACACAAACTTCAACTCCAACTGATCGGGGGACCCAGCACAATATGGCCGACCTGTCAAAGACAGGTGATCTGGAATGGTCTATTCACTTATTTAGTTTTTAACATGGATACTAAATTGGGATTTCTGGAACCTTTGGCGATAATTGACACTGAACACTGTTTACACTACCACTACACCAACCACGCATAATTCAATATTACATAACATGGTTTATTTAAAATGTCCACTATTTCACCAATACTTCTAATAACAGAAGATTGATTAGCACAAACTGCAGCATTGAAGTTAAATGCCGTAACTCACTTAACAGCACAGCACCTGACGAGCATCGTCACAGCACCGTCGAGTGGTCAATTTGATGGTTGTGTATGGGTTTACTTGACGCATCGACACGAGATCAGCACCGCCGCGGTACCCGACTAAAGGCTTCAATTTATATTTTATTATAGCAGTTGCGTTTTGTTTCTAGAAGTAGATTGGTATGTTCTTAGACCTATTTAGCAAATGTTCTGGTTTTCGTTTTCAAAGTACAAGTGACAGAAACAATGTTTTTGCTATTCAAAGACAAGGTGGTATGCCCAAAATTCGTCATTGAAGTACGAAATACAGAGTATTTTTCAAGTCCTCAAGGAAGAGTAGAGTGGCAAGATGGAATGTAGTTTAAAAAATTTTAATAAACGTATTTACCTGGTTGCTGCAACTTTTCTCCTATTTCTCGCCAAGCCTCTTCTATCTTTTTTGCATCACTGTATTCACTGTTACTTATGTCATATAAGTAAGTGTATTTGCGAACTGCTTCTTTAAGTTTTTCAGAATCCATTATTTACATGTAGGTATTCTTTTAAAATAGCTACAAGACTGCAATATGTAAAAACTGTACAAAGTGAAATGTGCTGATAAGTGAGTGTTCGACGTCGGCAAAGATTCAGCATACCACAAGCATGCCGTCCGCAAAATATTCTCTTTGAGAAATGTGTTATGGTTGAGGCGTTGATGTGCCTTGCCGGTGCTGTTAGGTAGGCGCGCTTAGATTTAAATACACATAAGAAATAAAATTTGCTTGTGATGATCAGTAGCTGTTCCTATGACGTGCTAATAAGTGAGTTATGGCCTTAACTCAACATTCTCACTTTACCTTTTATTCTACACCTACACGAAGCGCTGATGTTCTAGTATGTCTGGTCTTACTTAATTTATTAAATTTGTAGTTATATCTTTCTGTTATAATTGTCTTAATTATTGAATTTACTGTTTGGACCCTTACTTTGTGGAATCTACTCATATTAATGTTATAAATGAAACTAACTGTTTCTAATTAATTCCACTATTTAATTGAAAGATTTATGAAAATTATTAAAGGATATTGATAATTATTTCGATATTGACATATCATCGTCAGAATGACAGAAGTTACATTTTATGTGATACCTACTTGATGTTTAATATTTTGGCTAGACCAAATAGTAAGTGACCTATCTTGTGATTGACTTAATATATATGAATAGAAAAAAGAAGAAGATAGGATTTTACAAATATTAAAGCTTAGGTATTATTAGCCCTATGGGGATATCCTGGATATCTTTTTCCCATTTAAGATCAGTATAACTGTGCAATGATATAGAAAACCAAGGAAAACTATATCTGCTGATCTTTACAATAGTTACTTAAGAAGACAATTTATTAGTGGAGAGCTCCCTAGATTTATCTGTTCATTGACAACTTCATATTGTGGGTCTCTTAAGTGTCTTCTTATTTCTAGTTCTTCAAGGAAATCTAGTTCTTGTTTCTTATCACAAATATGCAGTACTTCTAGTTCTGTGTTAGGTGTTAATGAATGTTTTGTGTCAAGAAGGTGTTTTGCGTAATGTGATTTATCTGGCTGTTTTAATCTGTATGCTCGTGAGTGTTCATTGTATCTAATTTCAAAATTTCGAATTGTTTGACCAATATAGACAGCATTACATTCTGGACATTTAAGTTTATATACTCCAGACTTTTTTAATGGGGGTATTTTTGTTTTTTCATTTAACAATTTTTTACTCACATTGTTTTCTGTTTTAAAAGAAATTGCTGTATTTGTTGAACAAGATATTATCTTTGAAATATTATTAGAAATATTACCAGCATATGTGATGGTTCTGTAATTTTGTATTTCCCTATTATTTTCAGGAAATATTAATTGTAATGCCACTTTTTCCTCTTTTTTATTAATTAATTTATTTATTATATGTAATGGATAACCGTTGGATGTGGCTATTTGCTTAATTATATTAATTTCTCTATCAAAATTATATTTGTTCATAGGAACTGAAAATGCTCTATGTATATCATTGAATTATATGCTGCTAATTTATGTGACATGGGATGATTGGAACTATATGGTATAGTCACATCATTATGTGATGGTTTTCCGTAAATTGAAAAATCAAGTATATTATTGACTCTTTGAATTTTAATATCAAGAAAATTGATTGAGTTATTTTCTTCAACTTCTAATGTAAATTTAATTTTCGGATGTAAATTATTAATATGATTGAACAATATATCTAATTGTCGTTCACTACCTACAAAACAAGCTAATATGTCATCTACATACCTATACCAAAATAATATATTTTTTGAAATGTTACATTCAAAGATTTTTCTTTCTAAACTGTCCATAAAAATGTTTGCTAAAATTGGTGATATAGGGCTTCCCATTGGTAAACCTTCATTTTGAATATATACCTTATTATCAAAAGTAAAATAATTCTGATTAATACATACATCAAACAAATTAAGTATATCTGATATTATTCCTGGATTGATATTTTTATCCTCTAGTAATTTTTTAACAAGTGTTATGCATTCTTTAGGAGGAATTTTAGAGAACATATTGGTAACATCAAATGAAATAAGTTTAGAGTTATCTTGTAATTTGTATGTTTTTAATTTTTTGATTAGTTCTATTGAATTTTCAATTGAGTATTTAGATATACCTCCATAGCTATTAAGTATATTGTTTAGTTTTTTAGCTAACTTATTATTAGGAGTATTAACGTAAGAAACTACAGGTCTAATTGGTTTCGATACTTTATGTAATTTAACAGTTCCATATAATTGTGGAGACTGAGGATTTTTATTAATCATGTATTTTTTCTCATAATCATTGAAAACATAATTTTTGAACTATTGACAATCTCTCTAACATTATTAGAAAACTTTTTTGTTGGGTCAGCCCTTAGAATTTTTACATCAGAAGATTCTATAAAATTAGTTTAGAAAAAAAAATCTTTGAATGTAACATTTCAAAAAATATATTATTTTGGTATAGGTATGTAGATGACATATTAGCTTGTTTTGTAGGTAGTGAACGACAATTAGATATATTGTTCAATCGTATTAATAATTTACATCCGAAAATTAAATTTACATTAGAAGTTGAAGAAAATAACTCAATCAATTTTCTTGATATTAAAATTCAAAGAGTCAATAATATACTTGATTTTTCAATTTACAGAAAACCATCACATACTGATGTGACTATACCATATAGTTCCAATCATCCCATGTCACATAAATTAGCAGCATATAATTCAATGATACATAGAGCATTTTCAGTTCCTATGAACAAATATAATTTTGATAGAGAAATTAATATAATTAAGCAAATAGCCACATCCAACGGTTATCCATTACATATAATAAATAAATTAATTAATAAAAAAGAGGAAAAAGTGGCATTACAATTAATATTTCCTGAAAATACTAGGGAAATACAAAATTACAAAACCATCACATATGCTGGTAATATTTCTAATAATATTTCAAAGATAATATCTTGTTCAACAAATACAGCAATTTCTTTTAAAACAGAAAACAATGTAAGTAAAAAATTGTTAAATGTAAAAACAAAAATACCCCCATTAAAAAAGTCTGGAGTATATAAACTTAAATGTCCAGAATGTAATGCTGTCTATATTGGTCAAACAATTCGAAATTTTGAAATTAGATACAATGAACACTCACGAGCATACAGATTAAAACAGCCAGATAAATCACATTACGCAAAACACCTTTTTGACACAAAACATTCATTAACACCTAACACAGAACTAGAAGTACTGCATATTTGTGATAAGAAACAAGAACTAGATTTCCTTGAAGAACTAGAAATAAGAAGACACTTAAGAGACCCACAATATGAAGTTGTCAATGAACAGATAAATCTAGGGAGCTCTCCACTAATAAATTGTCTTCTTAAGTAACTATTGTAAAGATCAGCAGATATAGTTTTCCTTGGTTTTCTATATCATTGCACAGTTATACTGATCTTAAATGGGAAAAAGATATCCAGGATATCCCCATAGGGCTAATAATACCTAAGCTTTAATATTTGTAAAATCATATCTTCTTCTTTTCTCTATTCATATATATTAAGTCAATCACAAGATAGGTCACTTACTATTTGGTCTAGCCAAAATATTAAACATCAAGTAGGTATCACATAAAATGTAACTTCTGTCATTCTGATGATGATATGTCAATATCGAAATAATTATCAATATCCTTTAATAATTTTCATAAATCTTTCAATTAAATAGTGGAATTAATTAGAAACAGTTAGTTTCATTTATAACATTCGCCTTAATTATTAATTTTACTTTTATAAATAAAACAAGACATGTCTACTTCTCATGACATATTTTTTAATGGCCGTTACAATGTTGCCTCTTTATATGTCAGTATTGAGACCAGTTGCACATACATATTATGACACTTTCGTTAACAGAAAACGTCTTTTATAGTAAATTTTATACCCATTTAGAATAAGACCATCCTTATTTATTATTAATAAATCGGTTGAAACAAAAAATTACCAACAAAAATGAACGTCGTAACTAATTTATTAGATGTCACGTTTTTGAAGTTACGTCAAATTTTGATTTCATGTTAATGTCATAACGCAAAATAAGATATAAAAATGCGATATTCTGATGAATCCAAAAAACTTATGCTTAATGTAGTAAACTATTTTCAAAATGATTTAGGATCTCGATTCAAGGCAATTCAAAAAGCGTCCGAAGCACTAAAAGTTCCAGAAAGCACATTATATAATCTTGAAAAACCAAACAGAGCTACAGATTTCGAATTTAGAAGAAATATGTCTGCAAGCGTTTCCCGGAGCAAAACCCGAATTACAAAAAATACCCTGCATTGTTTGAGGGAAGTAATTTATAAAATGTATGCGCGAAAGGATAAAATCACAGTAGAAACTATTTTACGGCAATTTATCGAAGAGTCTCCAGAAACTAAGATTTCCAAAGGTTCGTTATATTTGGGAATTAAAAAAATGGGTTTTCATTTCAAAAAACAGGATGGAAGAAAACATTTATTGGAAATGCTTGCAGTCAGATTAAAAAGAATATTATTTTTGAACAAATACCATGCTGCTAAAAGCGAAAAGCTCTTTACACCTGTTTTTCTGGATGAGACATGGGTTTTTAGTAAAAGCGGGGACAGAAGAATGTGGCAAGATGGTACTAAACACAGTGATTTAAAAATAACTGGAAGTGGGACACGATATGTAATTGTTCATGCCGGTAATAAAAAAGGTTTTGTGGCAAATGCATCGCTTATTTTTAAATGCAATAAAAAAACAGGCGATTACCATGATAACATGAACACCGAAAATTTTGAAAATTGGTTTAAACAGCAACTAATTGTAAACTTGGAAGAACCATCGTTAATTATAATGGATAACGCAACGTATCACAGTCGCCTGGATGAAGAAATCCCAAGAAAAGGTTGGAGTAAAACACGCATGTTAGAATGGCTCAAAAAAAAGAATATTCCTTTTCCAGATCACATTTTAAAGGATGCTGTTTGGAATATAATTGAAAAGCAAGTTTTGCCAGAAAAAAATTATCATTTAGACAAATACGCTGCCGAGCATGGTCATTGTGTTCTCAGGCTACCACCCTATCATTGCCATTTTAATGCCATCGAAATGGTATGGTCAGAAACTAAAAGGCATTATGACCAAGCTATTACGAAAACTGCAAGGTCACCTACTGAAGTCTTAAAAGTATGGAATGACGTTGTAAAAAATGTACCGGAGCAACACTGGCAGAATTACATAAATCATACAGAGAAAATTATTTCTGAAGCATGGGAAGTAGAAAACAAACTGGACCTACTAAACATCCAACCTATGCATGGTGATCTCTGTATCCAGTGAATCCGATGATGAACTATCACTTTCCGAAAGTTATTCTGATTTAGAAACTAATTAAACTTTGCCTTGAAGATCACGTTGTCATTTTTTTAAAATCTAGAATTTGTACTTAATCGAACTCTGAATTGCCATATTTTTTTAAAAAAACTATGTATCTAGTTAATAAAGCAATGTTTTTAAAATTAGTGCGCTTCTTTTATATTCTTTTATTATGTCAACATCTTTAGAATTTCATAAAATTAATTTGTATTATTACAAACCGCCACTGATAATATGAAATTTCAAGTCACTACGCCAATGCAATAAGAAATATGTCAAGCATTTGACATGACAAAGGTCATAACCTAATTTTTTTCATGCGGGTTCAGAAGGTTCAAGAAGCCGCATACGTTAAGTTACTAAAACGGCTGGTATCTCTAAATAGGTATTAATTTTACTATATTCCCAATTGCACCAGTTTAGCTTAAATGTAAAGCTTAACAAAGCGCAGCTCACTGATAATTGCAATCTCTCATTGCACCATGTTTTGCTTAGTAAAGCCAGGCTTACATAGAATACCGAATATCTTCAATTTGTCACTTGCCTAAACCCTCGTGAGATTTTGTCGCATGAAAATTGTCGATTTCGACATTCAAGAATTGCAGTTTTACGTTTCGTGTGACAAATTTGAAATGTCGCTTGCGATATTCACCTATCGCGTCCGATTTAGATTAAACTCATTTGTATTCGATTCTGATTTACAGAATATGGCTAGTCTTCATACCTGAGCGGTTGAGTAGACAATAGCTTTGTTCTTTCGTACTGATCCAACTGATGGAACTTATGTGATTAAAGTAGAAGTGATTTTGCAATCAGAACACATTCATTCGCTGAATGCCCGAAAGAACGCGCTCATTTTCATCATAGCGTTAAAGACGTTTTCGTGAGTTTATGTCCACATGTCGTTTTGACATTTGGAGGTAATTTATTTTTTATTTATATATTGAGTTACGCTATGTAGAACAAGAAAAACTAACGAAATGGGAAGAAAATTAATATTAGATTCCCTTGTAAACCCCATTCAATTTTTAAGCTCTAGTATAATTGAAAAGGTAATGGTTTGCCATGTTCAGGTGCAATTTACGATTTTAATTATTAGGATTTCCACCAAAGAGGGTTATCTCTGCAAAAACCAGTAAAAACGTTAATATTATAAACTTCTAGCTTAAAAATTTGAGGTTAACTTTACTAATGTGATCTAACTGATCATAACTGATATAATAAATTACGCGTTTAGAATAATCACTTTTAAGGTGTAGAGGGGGAACTGATTGAAAACGAAAGAACGATCGTTTAAACTGATCTACCTGATTTTAGTTACATAGATCACTTCTTTCAGTACGAAAGAACATTACTAATATGTCATCATCCGCTAGTATGTGACCAAACGCGGGTCTCATTTTTGCCGTCATCGGTAAGCGAGAAAGTAAGACCTGTAAGATCAGTAACACTTTGACAGGTAGGGATAATCGAGGTGGTAAATCCCGATGAGAAATATTTGTTGAAGTTAGAATTTCTGGAAAGGTTTTTGGGTAATAAAATAACACTTTTTACATCAACTTATATATTAAATTCAATATAAAAATAACAAAGGCACGTGCCAGAATGAAATATCCACCAAAATTCAAATATCTTTTCAAAAGCAATTAAATTTTTCTAATTCAGACTATCTAAAAACATAAAACGGACCAAAGAGAAATAACAAAAAATGTTTCAACTGACGCATATCGTATACCATATTTATAGATTAAAAATTAAATATTGTTGTTTATTCCTCTAAGATCACTTATCACAATAAAATACACGTAGATTCAAAATTCTTGAAAAATTAATTCATTTTTGATATGTCCAATACTAATTTTTCCTTAATTTTTAATAATATAAGCAAATTATATAACGATCGCATCAACTTGGTTGTTTTTAATATACGTAATGAGCAAATACAAATTATCTTACATATCCCTAAAAACATAAATTACACAAATTATTGAAAGACTTCCTCTTAATATCTTGAAAGTTAAGCTGAATTTCATGTGTATGCCTAATGTGTTGTGGGTGGGTCTTGAAATCGCTGAAAGAGAGCTTTACCTAATAAATTAACGCGAATGTTAGTTGTGGGCAAGCGAGATGAGCATCCCTAACTACTGAACATAAACAAACAACTAAATATATTTGAGCAAATCAGATTTACCGATAAAGTTCGGCGCGTTCTTTCGCAAAATTATGCTCGATCTCGGTGAGGCGCGCTCGTACTAAAATGTCACGTTCGCGAGTCACTACCTGTGGCAGGTAGCGAAAGAACGCGCCGAACTTTATCGGTAAATCTGATTTGCTCAAATATATTTAGTTGTTTGTTTATGTTCAGTAGTCAGGGATGCTTATCTCGCTTGCCCACAACTAACATTCGCGTTAATTTATTAGGTAAAGCTCTCTTTCAGCGATTTTAAGCCCCACCCACAACACATATTATTTCTTCCAATACTCTCCAGGCATACGCGTGAAATTCTTCAAATTTCCACGTCCCTAAGCAGAGTTAACATTTTTTTTTCTTTTTACTGTTGGAAATGAGTTGTATGAGGAAAAAGCGCCAACAACCACAGCATTTTCCGGGTCGATTTAAGATTTACGACGAACGCGAAGAACTATAAGCTTTGATAAATTTTTGTTCGGTTCGTTTGTGCGCGCTTAGCTCGTTTGGTTTGCTAGGACACCGTAAACTACATCCTATCTGACTGCGAGTTTCTGGACAAGCAATTAAGAGTAATTTTTCCTCAGCAGATTTTTAAAATATTCGGGAAACTCAATTTTTTTACACTTTTTGATCTATGGAGTTTTATGCACACAAAAAAACGTTACCTACAGTTACTTAAAACTATGACTTTGTTCGTTTATAAATCCACAAAAAAACCATACAATCAACAAGACATTTTTCATAAAAAAAATGTTAACAGAAAACATTTGCATCTACGAGTATACGACATAAAAAATAGTGAGTGAAAATAAACTATTTAAAAAATTTGCAACTCTAAAGGTGCGTGTTCGCGAATGGTCTGAGCATGCACGTACGCGCTAATTAAAATTATTGTATTGTCATCGGTCCTTGACAAGTGAGCAAAATTTCGAATTAATCTCGACATACATAATCTCGAAGTGAAAGATGCGCAAAGTACGTTGCACAAAGGAAAGCAACCAGGAGCGCGCATATAGCTTGATCAATGCATAAAAGTTAGACTTTCTGCCGTATAATCGGAGCCGAAACCACGTACTTTCGACCGGGGTAGTAAGAAATAGTGTATTTCATTACGAGTCCAGAAAATAGGCTTTTCCCGTGTGCGCGCGACGGAAGACTTAGCAACGCGTGTTAGCGCACAGGAAAAGGTAATTTTCGGTACTCTTAATAGGCATATTAAGATAGGGTTTTCAGTGAGGTTCAATCTGCAGTGAGCCTAAGACTTTTGACATTTGTCCTAAAGGAACACTGCCACCAGAATGGGCACCTCAAAAAGTTCAAACTAGCAGAGGAAGTATGTAGATTCTGTGGAATGAAATAGGAACCCTCTATTTACATTCTTGCCAAATCCCAGGGCACAACACCTGAACACAACTGGAGCTGCTGATCTCAGAAACTGAAAGGGTTGATTTAATTTTTTTTAGATATTTCCAAGGTTCAGGTATAACTGAAAAGTTGCTGGGGCATTTTTCTCAAATGAGCGCCCCCCTTTGATAATTTATGTTCACTTCAACTTCCAAGATATTTGTAATTTGGCATATTTTTTCAAAAAAAAAAACGTTAGTAGTCAATAAAAGTAAAACGAAAAAACTTTTAATAAATAAATATATACTTAAACATTATGATTAAATCATCTTTGTTGTGTGTTTCGTAGAGAAAAAGCACAGCGATTAAAGTACAACAATAAAAATAGATCATCACTTTTATCATTATTTTTTTTTAACTTAGGAGGATAAAAGTTTTTGTATCGATTCCGTTGCAGCTGGTTCGAGGGAAGACACGGAACTGGCTAATTCTTGAGGAAAATCGCGGTTTATGGTTTTTATAAAATCCGCCAGTACATTTTTAACATCTGAAAATTGAAAAAACAGCAATCGAGAGAGGAAAATTTTCAAGTTTAACACACTTACCATCGTTAGGTGTTTGTCCTTTGTAATAAATATGCACTAAAACTTTTATAACGTCAACTAAGTGTTGTTTTAAAACCGAATTTCCCTGTTGATACAAGGAATAAAAACATCTGACGACTGCTTCGTTTTCTTGAAAATCGTCTCGTAGAGGAAGTTTTTGTAAAAATGCAGGGAAAACCTTGAAAAAATGTCAATTAGCTTTGAAAAATTATGGAAAAAGTGGGAAAATGGTAAAAAAAAGTGTGAGAAATGGTGAAAAATTGAGAAAAATGTGGGAAAATTGAGAAAACAGTGGAAAATTGTGAAAGTGAAAAAATTGTGAAACAAGTGGGGAAAATGGTGAAAAAAGTGGGGAAAATGGTGAAAAAAGTTGGAAAATGTTCTAAAGAGTGAGAGAAATGGTGAAAAAAGTGAGAAAAATGGTGAGAAAATGGTGAAAAAGGTGAGAAAATGGTGAAAAACGTGAGGAAATGGTTAAACAAGTGGAAAAAATGAGAAAAGTGGGAAAAATGATGAAAACACTGGTAAAAATGGTAAAAAGTGGGAAACATTGTAACAAAATTATCCAAAGATAAGTTTCAGGTGCTAGAAGCACACGTGTGTGAACTTAGCGTCTCATATCTCAGCGTCTCATAATTTAAAAAGAGTTCTTATAGCGTCCAACATAGTTCTAGAGTTCCTGATACTTTATATTAATGGTTCTGTTGAATTCAGTACCGAAAACGGCTTTTGAAAAAATGAGACGCTGACGACCGGAAGTTAGCGTCCCAAAGTATAAAATCAAAAAAATCGAGCAGGAGCGGTTATTCAAAGGATAGTTCTAGAGTTCTTGTTTATTTATATCGATAAATTCTTAGAATTCACAATCGTACATATGTGAAACAGTTTTTATAGATAAAAAGTCATGCTAGTGAGAAGCTCCTGTAAGGATTAAAAGTGATCATTAATGTCCCAATATACGATTCCCTAAAGAGTTCTAATCGTTAACGCTCTGCAGAATATTTTTAATAATTATTATTGATGAAAAACCATCTCAATAGTGGGACGCTGTCGTTCTAGACCGAGTTATCGCTTTTGTATCGATTCAGAATGATACTGGCGTCCCAAAATACGATTCCCTAAAGAGTTCTAATCGTTAACGCTCTGCAAAAAATTTCAAATAATTATTGTTGATGAAAAACCATCATAATAATGGGACGCTGTCCTTCTAGAGCCAGTTCTAGTTTCGGTATCGATTCAGAATGAGACGATCATCCCAATATACGAACTCATGAAGAGTTCTAATCGTTAACGCTCTACAAAATATTTTTATTTATTATTATTGATGGAAAACCATCACAATTGTGGGACGCTGTCGTTCTAGAGCGAGTTCTAGCTTGTGCAATGACTCAGAATAATCATTAGCTTCCCAATATACGAACTCCTGAAGCCTTTAAACTTCAACGGTCTGCAAAATATTTTTAATAATAATTATTGGCGGAAAACCATAACAATTGTCGGATGCTGTCGTTCTAGAGCGAGTTCTCTTGCAGGGCGTTAACGATCAGAACTCTTTAGGGAATCGTATTTTGGGACGCCAGTATCATTCTGAATCGATACAAAAGCGAGAACTCAGTCTAGAACGACAGCGTCCCACAATTGTGATGGTTTTCCATCAATAATAAGAATTAAAAATATTTTGCAGGGCGTTAACGATCAGAACTCTTTAGGGAATCGTATTTTGGGACGCCAGTATCATTCTGAATCGATACAAAAGCGAGAACTCGGTCTAGAACGACAGCGTCCCACAATTGTGATGGTTTTCCATCAATAATAAGAATTAAAAATATTTTGCAGGGCGTTAACGATCAGAACTCTTTAGGGAATCGTATTTTGGGACGCCAGTATCATTCTGAATCGATACAAAAGCGAGAACTCGGTCTAGAACGACAGCGTCCCACAATTGTGATGGTTTTCCATCAATAATAATAATTAAAAATATTTTGCAGGGCGTTAACGATCAGAACTCTTTAGGAAATCGTATTTTGGGACGCCAGTATCATTCTGAATCGATACAAAAGCGAGAACTCGGTCTAGAACGACAGCGTCCCACTATTGAGATGGTTTTTCATCAATAATAATAATTAAAAATATTCTGCAGACCGTTAACGATTAGAACTTTTTAGGGAATCGTATATTGGGACATTAATGATCATTTTTAATCCTTACAGGAGCTAGAACTCGCTCTTGTACGACAGCTTCTCACTAGCATGATTTTTAATCTATAAAAACCGTTTCACAGATGTCCGATTTTGAATTCTAAGAATTTATCGATATAAATAAACAAGAACTCTAGAACTATCCTTTGAATAACCGTTTCTGCTCGATTTTTTTGATTTTATACTTTGGGACGCTAACTTCCGGTCGTCAGCGTCTCATTTTTTCAAAAGCCGTTTTCGCTACTGAATTCAACAGAACTATTAATATATAGTATCAGGAACTCTAGAACTATGTTGGACGCTATGAGAACTCTTTTTAAATTATGAGATGCTGAGATATGAGACGCTAAGTTCACACACGTTAGAAGCACAACCATAAACATTTTGAAATCGTAATGAATCGAGAAACCTGAAAAATAAGATACTTACTTGATCTAAAGGTATACCATTAGCATTAACAATAATCATTTTCGCTAGAGCACCGCAAATATTATCCAAAGTACCCGAATGGGTTTCCTTCGCAACGGCCGTTGAAAGAGCCTGCAGAATTTCCGAATAATGACTAGAAGAAAAAAAGTATTCATCAACCGACTAAAGTGGACGCGTTAAGGTCCTCACTGATACGCCGCACCGCGCCGAACTCTGAACTTTTAGTTGGTGTGGCGCACAAACAAACACGATCCATCAGGAGTTAATACATCAAAGAAATGTGCTCGACGAACACAAATGAACCACTAAAGGTTGCAGTAGTTTGGACGGTCTGCGAGCAACTTGTTTGTCAACGTTCGCGAACGTCTTGCGCGGCGCAGAGCATCAGTAAGGACGTACCCTTATGTTAATAAATTTACCTAAAAATTTTGTCTTTTCCGTGTAAAAGCATCTCACCCAAACCGAATATGGCGTTGTTTCTCACTTCCTCGGCGGAGTCTCTAGCACCGGTAAACCACATATTCAAAAGCGTCGGAACGAATTTTTCCACATAAACGTCCAAGTATTTCATACATTCGGCCAACGTACCGAAAGCGAACGATCTTTGGGCGATGCTGTGTTGTTTTTTCTAAAATTAAACTTTTACAATGCAATTTTAACGTTTAGTGAACTGCACTTACCGTCCTAGCGGATAACAATTGTAAAATATTTGGGAAGTACGATACTAAATCATCGGGTCGAATAGCTGCGGAAAATTTCGGTATAACATCACCGGCTGATTCTAACAATAGTTCATCTTGTTCAGCTTCGACATCCTCTTCGTTATTTTCAGTCTGACCCGCTAAATCCGTATCTTGACACATTGTCTATAAAAAAAATATAAAAAATAACGCCAATGACAGTTAGTTATAAAATAAGTTCTTACTTTTAAATTTAAAACATCGATGACACAATTCATGATAGCCTCTCTATGTCCGTCGATAACGAAGACTTCTCCTTTTATTTCGTCCAAAAGCGTCGCGTAAGAATCCAAACACACCATAACAACGCTTCTTTCTTCGTCGGCTCTTATTAATTCCGCGCATTTCGGTACGAACATTTGTAAGGCTCTGTATAAGGATTGTTTGTTATCCGGCGTACTGTATTTGTGTAACGCGATGCAGAATTGTAAGAGCGCTTCTACCGACGCTTTTCGAATGTCGTCTTGGGGGTAGTTGATTAATTTGAAGATTTCTTCGAAGCATTTTTCGATGTACGGGAGGAAAACGGAGCTGAAATATATATAAAAAATTTAAAATAGGCAGTCATGGGGATTGTCGACAGAAGTGAAAACACGAATAATCAACCCCCTTTAAAAATATTATCGTACGGCAAATTTACAGTTTTTAACCGAAATTTACCGTTTTAAAACGAAATTTATGGTTTTTACTGGACATTCAATCAACTTTACAGATTTTTAATGAAATTTAGTTTTCCCGGACATTATTCAACCAAATTTACAGTCTTCAAACCAATTTTATGTTTTTTTCGGGACATTTAACTAAACTTACAGCTTTAAAATGAAATTTAACCAAAAATTTATAGTCTTTACTGGACATTTGAGCAAATTTTCAGTTTTTTAACGGAATTTAACTAAATTTACAGTTCTGTAAAGAAATTCAACCAAATTTACCGAAATTTATGGTTTTTACTGGACATTCATCAAATTTACAGTCTTCAAACAAATTTTATGGTTTTTCCGGGACATTTAACCAAACTTGGCGTTTTAAAATTAAATTTAACCAAATTTATAGTTTTTACTGGACATTCAATCAAATTTACAGATTTTTTTAACGAAATTTATAGTTTTCCCGGACATTATTCAACCAAATTTACAGTCTTCAAAACAATTTTTTGGTTTTTCCGGGACATTTAACCAAACTTAGTTTTAAACAGTTTGGAACAGTTAACCAAATTGATGGTTTTCTGCGACATTTAACCAAATTTTCAGTTCTTTAACCAAATTTATGATTTTTACTGAACGCAATCTTCTCTGGTAAAGAAACTTACCCCGTATTTAAACAGATGTCCTTCAAGGATAGACAAGCTTGTTCTTTTTCTTCATTATAAGAATTTTCCACGGAATATCGACACTGCGTGGAATCTCCGCTTCCGGAAGAAGAACCGTCGATGTCTTCTTCGATATCATCGTCTTCTTCAGATAATTCGCCATAAACGTCGACTTCGTCTTTATCTTCATCTTCGTAATGAGTCACAATTCCTTCGCTACTTTGTATACTTTCGATCATTTCATTAACGATTTTTGGCAATGCCGGACTGAGTTCTTCTTTCATATTAATTGCTAAAGCTGCGAAAAGGGCGTAAACGCTTTTGTTGATATCCGGATCGGTAGTTTCGTCCAAAATTTTTAATCCCAACTGTAAACAATCTCCTGTTAAAGGTCTGAAGTTTTCAGCGCCGATAAACTGAGCTACTACCGCTAACGATTCTATTGCGTAGCATTGAATTTGATGAATTTCGGATATTGGATCGGAATTAATATAAATCTTTAAAATCTCGATGACTTTCGGAAAGTACGGCATTAAGCCACCTTTCACTGCGCTAGCTACTGATCCTAACGTACTTAACGCGACCCTTTTCAATTGAAGTGAAAATCCGCTCGGATCCAAAGCAGCGAAAATTCTTTCCATCAAAGTCGGTAGGTAGGGCAACAATCCTTCGTCTAAATTTTCGCAAAACGTTTCCAAAGCATAAAACAACCTATCCAAACTGGGCGGATCTTTTTTCTCAGCTTCCATTTGTATAAAAGTTTGTCCCAAACATTCAAACAGCACAGGCAATAATTCTGAAGCATATTGACTTATCTCCGGTTGTAGATGTTCGGCGAACTGTCCTAAAGCGAAGAATGCTGCATTTCTAACGACTGCATTAGGATTGTGTATGGCTGAACACACACATTTTAGGAAAGCTTCCAAGTATTTGTTTCGTATACATTCAGAACATCCTTCGGCTAATACAGCCAGTGATAGATATGCGGCTTTTTGGGAGTAAAGTTCCCCACCTTGTATTGCTGGTTCTACTTTTGTCAAAACATATGGTATTACTTTCTCAGCTGGAATATTTAGGGCTATAAGATCTAAAGTTTGAGTAGCTGCTGTAATAGATGTAAATTGATCGGGATCTCCCATGAAATATTCTTCATTGCCTTCATCTTCTGGTTTTTGCGCCATTAAAAGTATCAAAACATCGATAATTGGTTCAACTAGTTTATTTTTCTGAACAACCTAACAAAAAAATAATTCAATTTGTATTACTTATTATTAAACTATTTACTAACCTTTCCTTTGGATCTAATTAACCACCCGACAACACTTATAGCTTTGATTTGAACAGATTTCGGTGTACCGCTATTACTAGCTAACTGAAGGCACATTTCAATGATTGATTTCAAATGTGGTGCCACAACACTGACAGCAAATTCGATCAGTTCTTCTAGTAGTTCAAACATATCCACTGCTTTCTTTTCATCTTCAACAGCCATCGAATTAATTACTTGAAGTATTTTTGGCAGTAGAGAATGATATACGTTGACCATCTAAAATTTTTACAAAAAAAATAAATTGTTTACAAGAAACTTGTTATTTATCACTTACCTGCTGGTGTCCACTAATGACAGAGACAAGATTTTTCATAGTGATTACTGTATAATATGCTAAGTTTGATTTTAATTCTGTAAGTTGATTGATTATGCTTGTGAATAGTATAGCAAAAGATTCTGCATGAACTATATATGAACTTTGAGCAATTTCGGTCATTATAGATAAAGTATACATTCCAAGCTGAAAAGAAAATTATTTTAAATGTAATATTTGACAACTATTATAATTGCCACTTTTGAAAATGTATTAAATTTCACAATTACAAAATGATAGATAAACAATAACAAGCAATTAATTAAGATACACCCTGTATAATAGTTTTATTTTGATATACATGAGATTATACACATTGCTTTAGAGTAGGTTGATTCATGCCTATTAAGTTGAATGTATTAATCAGAGGATGTTGTATAGTAAATGATGATTCACAGTTTATTAGGAGTAATTTAAAAATATCAAATACTTAATATTTTCAACATGTAAATACACACTACTATAAATAATAATTATAAATGATGTAGATAGCAGCTCACCTCTTTATCAAAATTATTCTCACTGCTAGTTAAAGTATGGATAAATTGCAAAACTTCAGGCCAAGAATTATCAGGAAATTCATGCTTTCCTATTATGCCAATAAATTGAGCAATTGAGTTTTTCACTAATTTTTCTTGCTCATTCACTAAAGCTTGAAGCATACCTTCTTTGATCCTGAAAAATATTTAAATGGAAATGGTAACTACAAACATAATTACTATGTATATGAAAATATTTATTAAAGAAGGTGATATTTAAATAAGTATTTATATAAAAACCTGTTTCTTATGTCAACATTGATTCTGCTCCAGTGTCTCTTTTTTCCGAATTTTCTCCTGAGAAGAACAGCAGCAGATTGTCTTATTTGAGGGTGGGTAGACGTAACCAGTACATCGCATAACGCGGGTACGGCTTCGGGTTTTTTGAAGGCTTCTCGAAGTTCCTTAGTACCCTAAAATATAATTAATTATATATTAACATTACTTAATAATTTAATGTAACATATCTGCACGTGTAATGTGAGGTTAGGATTATTAGTTTTCTCACAGCTTACCTCTTGAATAGTTTTACTATTAGACACTAATAATTTTGCTAAAATTTCTTCCATGATGTAAAACAATTTAAAATATTACAATTTATCCGAACTCAACCTTTACGTTTTTACTTTACTTGATTAAAAAAGAAGATGAAGTCGGTTTGATGTTGAGGTTTTTTTGTAGCTGCGAATATTGAAAACGCACACAGTTACTTATTTCACAACCAACTAAAATGCTTATGAAGGTAGCAAACATGGCAAAATTAATCATTTTTGAAAAATATTTTTCATTAATATTAGTGCAAAACATTTTTTCCTATGTTTATCGGTTATCAAATGTTCGCTGTTTAAATATATGCTAGATGACAGTTCATACGCGTTAGGTAGAACAAAAAATTATTAGGTACGTTCATCGGAATCAGAAGTAAGAAAATTTGTCGCTAATCTATATTTAGTAAATTTTTCTCCGTTTTGATTATAAATTATTGAAAAAAATAGAGATGGGAATGCCGACAGAAGTGAAAACACCAATAAATGAATCCTTTTTAAAAATTTGACCAAAAGTATTGTGTGTTGCAAAAAAGCTTGACGAATGACCAAAGTATTCTGTCTTGCATAGAAGCGTGACGATGTCGAGAAATCCATGTTTTTTCTTCACCCAAGAAAGTGCAAAACACGCCTAAAGAAGTTTTCACTTCAAAAATAACAAAATAAAACAAAATTGATTTATTTATAAAATTATACAATAACACCAATAAAATATTTCTTTCAACAAAAGTATTATTTACAATTTTGATTCTGTAAGCCAATTGAAGGATTGCGGTTTTCTATCGGCCGTGGTATCGATAATTATATTGATTATTGTAGGTCCGTCATTAATTTTAAACGCTTCTTTAACGGCTGCATGGAGTTCTGGAATTGTGTTGACGAAAAATCCGGTTCTGCCGAATAAATTCATCATGTTATCGTAACGAGTCGCACTCGTTAGACAACCCGGCGGCGAACTGCAACAAAAATTCATTACAAACATGATTAACAATAACGCAAAAACCTAAACTTACACTTTAGTAATTTCTTCGACTTCTACACTGCTCCTAATTTCATTTAAAACGGTCGATTCCATACCGGAGTAGATGCCAGAATTGTTAACAACAACAATTGTTATCGGTAGTTTATATCTAACCATAGTTTCAATTTCCATACCGGAAAAACCGAAAGCCGAGTCACCTTCGACGCACACAACTCTCTTATTTGGATGGTTGTGTCTACAGTAAAATGCGGCAGCGATAGCAAATCCAGGACCAACCTAAAAGTAAAAATATTTAAAATACGATAATAATTGAACTATGTTTTTTGTATTACAGTGTGTTGGAATACTTACACCCATTGTCCCAAACGTTCCGGCATCTAGACGATGTCTAGGTTGATTATTTAATAAAAATGTCCTTCCAATGTCCATGGTGTTCGCGCCTTCGCTAACGATGATGCAGTCTTCAGGTAAATTGGCATACAAATTGTGAAATACAGTATAATAATTCAGCGGTACTGATTCATCTGCACAAATAGCCTAAGAAAAGAAAATTGATTAATAAAAAAAAAACAGGAATAAAGAAATTAATAAAGACTAACTTTTACAGATCTTTGATTATCATTACACTTCTTCCTTAACAGATTCCACCAGTCGCTGTTATTATTGTATTTAAATCCTTTTCTTTTCAACCCTTCGTTTAGTAAAGTTACAGCATTTTTAATATCACTCTGTATGGCTACTTCAGCTTTGATACTGTTATGTAGTTCCTCGGCATTTAAGTCTATTTGAATTATTTTGACGTTTGGAGAATACCTCGGTGGTCTACCGAAATGCAGGATCCAATTTAATCTTGCTCCTAAAAGAAGTATAACATCTGCTTGCTGCAACGCTGTTGATCTAAAACAAACATTCAATGCAGCTCTGTAAATATACTTTTTATACTGCGAGCTTACCTAGCTGATCCTACTGATTTGGGTGATGTGTCTGGAACAACTCCTTTTCCCATAGGAGATGCTAAAAAGGGTAAATTCGTCAGCTCAATTAAATCTCTTACTTCTTTTTCGGCCCTCGAATAAGCAGCACCTTTTCCTACAATTACCAATGGGTTTTTTGCTTGGGTTAAAACTGATATTGCTTTTTCAATTTGTACCGGGTCGGGGAATATAGCAGGAAGTTGCATCGGTCCATATTGATCTGGCACTGATTTTTCAGATACTTGACCTAAAATTTGTCATTTTTTTTTTCAAAACAGGAGTTCTTAATACTAATAAATATTTTCAACTACCTGATAGAATATTAGCGGGAAAATCAAGATAAGCTGCTCCTGGTCGGCCTGTTCTCGATAATCTCACAGCTTTTTCTACATGAAGTGGTATTAAAGGAATACTTGGTGGGCGGGCTGAATATTTACAGTAAGGTCTTGCTAATTCCACCTAGTAAACAGTTATTTCCCTTAGTTGATTTTGAAAACCAAAATTATAAATCAACATTTGTATTCCCCGAGATAAGTATTTTAATCTCCCAGTATGCTTTAATTCAAGATAAAAATTTAATGTATAATAATTGATACGATATAAAAATACAATGTTACATATAGATAAGAAGAGTTATCTTCTTACCTGATTGCATTCCTGAAAACCACCAATTCCTTCATGATCCTGAGGTGCAGAGCCACCTATTACTAGTACTGGCCAGCAATTAATTTGTGCATTAGCCAATCCACCAAAGGTGTGGAGCAATCCTGGTCCTGAAACAACTAACACTGCTCCTGGATTTCCCGTTAAGTAACCTATAGCCTGAGCAGCATAACAGGCTGCTTGTTCATTTCTCATACCCACATAATGAATGTCTGCCATTTGAAACGCCATACTGAGTTCAATAACTGGATATCCGATGATGCCAAAGACATATTCGATACCCTGAAATGGAATAAATACTGCTTTTAATAATTAAAACGTTTAATCACATATTTATTTCTTCATTTAAAATAAATTAATTATCAAAATAAAAAAATATTCACTCACTTGTTTCTTAAGTGCTTGGGCTAAAACTGTGTTTCCGTCAACGTCCCCCATTGCAGCAATCTGAGAATTGAAAATTTGTATGAATTTTCAAGTTGAAGAAGGAATCAGTTCAAGAATTTCAATTCGTAAGTGGGTATATCTAATCAATTTAAGTAGATTTTTACAGTTTATAAAGTTTAATCAGTTCAAAGGTTAATCTCAAAAAAGAAAAGAACATTAGCTATGCATATTAGTCTACAGAACACAAAACAAAAAAGTTGTTTAATTAATATACTACCTTTGTACTTACCTAACACTGAATGTTTTTTTTACGTTTCGCGAAATAAACAATAACAAGGTAAAAATATTGTATAACAGCAACATAAGACAACTGATATGTAAATGATCAGAGATAAGGAATGTGTTATTATTATCTGTTATTAGACACTTTTAGCTTGTCATAAGTTTTTACACGTATCCGTATCCGTATTGGAGTTACGTTGACGTAAAGAAATTGTCAAGAAAACCTTTTTAGCAGAAAACGTATCGTTTCGTTCTGTTTTTAATTGTATAACCTCAAAACTTTTTTAGTTTGTCTGTTTATATTTTTGTAAAAACGTAATATGGGAACGATATTAAATAATCCACTGCTGCTAGACGAGGACGATGATGATTTGGACGACCTATTTTTGATGCATATTTTGCATTACCAAAATATGTTGGGTTATAATTAAACCAAACCAATATCAAAGAAGAAGAAGACATGTAAAATAGCACTAATAGCACAGAATACTGATTTTGGTCGGGATACGGATACGTTTACGTATACGGAGTAGGGGACGTAACAATACGTTCAACGCATCGTATCGGCTGAGACGTAACGGGTCTACTCATGCGCAGTTCGTTACAGATACGGATACGTGAGAAATTTAAGGCAAGCTAAAAGTCTCTAATATTTATTCCGCAATCCACGAACCTACGTGTCTACTTCGATTATGCAACCAGTAATACATTATGTTCTTTTATTAATTGGTTTTTAATTTCCTTAATAGGTTTTTGGAAAAACTAATTGTTAAAATCAGTATAATATAGAATTAAAAATATTCTCATTTTTCATAGAATTCTCTACAAAGTACAAAGCCAATCACTGTCATTTTCAATGATCCATGGTTTTTGAATTGACAAATGACATATCATGGTCAACTTTTCACGAAAGCCTATTTTCCCAACCGGCACCCCCCACTATTTAGAATAGGACGTGTCCACCAACTCTGACAAGTTGACACTAATGACAGCCGCCCTGAGGATAAACAAGGCCGTTCGGCAATTTGCTCCGAAATGGAGAGTGAAAGGAGTGGAGCAGAAGTCGATTTCTCGTAGAGTAAAAGGATCATGTGTTACCGAACTCTCAAACTGTCAAACGAGGGACATCTATCAAACGTCAAATTCAAACAAATGTCGTTCGGTGTAATATTTTTGCGGTTATTTCTTAGTATTTTTATAAAATATGAATAATTATTACTTCGCAATTGTCAACTATGTAACCTAAAATACATAAGAATTTTATCTTTTGGCCGGTAATCGAAATGCGCATATTCACTCCTAAAACCCTACCTTTTCACACTACTCCACAGTAAACGAACGATTTAAAGACCTTTTACTCGTTCTGTAATAACCGAACGGTTTAAAGAAGGGAGCAGTGTTCGGAGTCAATGGAGTAACATTACCGAACGGCCCTGTTGATGTCCACCAACTGACAAGTTGACACCATTGACAGTCGCCCTGAGGATAAACAATGATTTGGATAGGTTATAGATTTTTAATTTGGTTGTTTTGTATTGATTTAATGATCCTTTTTATTATAAACAGTCAGATATAGCTTTTAAAATACCTAAGCAATTAAGACAATGTCGAAGAAAGCACCAAATCAAAATTAAATTAACTCAAACACGATCAAAATAACTATAAGAACCACACGTGTTGTGCAAAGAACGATTCTTTATCATCGATTCATCGTGTGTCACGTGGACTTGCCCCTTAAAAGTACAATTTTTGTCAATTTCTTCAAAATCATAACCATATTTCTACTTGGTTAAAACTTAATTTATAGATAATGGCAAGGAAAATGATTGAAAAAGCTATACAGAAGGGGAAGGGTAAATAGAATGGTTATTTTTCCTTCCCCTTCTCGATAAATTTGACAGAGTTTGTACTTTTATTCTAAATAGTGGGGGGTGTCGGTTGGGAATGTAGGCTCTCGCAACTTTTCATCTCCTAAGCACAGATATCCTATCATGCTATGCGCACTTTATTATGAGATCATTTTTCCTAGACTTGATCTAGGTTATCTGTGACTGACTTGATCTATTTCTATGATCTTCGTAGAGAGTTCAGCCACTGCTTGTTTGTATGCTGTGGTTTATCCTTTAGTTCGGTCACCAGACCAAAAGAGGGCTAATGGAAAACTTGACTCAAGATTTATGAGTTGCCTATCTATCTTATTTTAGCAGGTGATCTGTGATTTTAGCTATCTATGTAACATTCTTCTGTGTCCTAAATAAACGTCAAAAAAATATCTGTGTCTGAATCATGTTTATTATTTTTGTATCATCAGAGACAACCAACAAGTTTTTGCTTTCTAGAACTATCGACGATCATTTAAAAAAGTAAGTAAGTACCTACTTTTTACTATTTAATTTATTACTATTACTTCTCATATTATATATCATGTACATTTATTATTATTAATTATACCTGAACTAAAAATTATTTAAATTCTAATCATCACCTTATCTTAATTCCTATAAATCTGTTGAAATCATTATGCAAATATGATGATTCACTTCTAATGTAATAAAATTTATATGGCCAACGATAAAAGTAATTTTTATTTGATAAAAAGATGCAAATCAGCCAAAGCCAAGAAGGGGCATACTCTACAAGTCAACCTAAAAACGTTTGGTTTTTATTTAGTATATATTACAGTACCAACTGTAACTCCATTTTGCTTTGTTGGCGAATTCGGGTATTCCCATAGAGATACGGTATTCCCCGCGAGGCAGTCAGTATCTACCTTTCTGATGAAATCAGACATTTTGATTTCAAATACCATCTAAGAGGTAGGTGAATCATCTTTTTAGTCAATATAATTCAGTTTAACAACTAAATAAACATATCTAAAAAAAATTAATCACCTTATCTATTAGTTTAAATTCTATTATAATCAGTATTGTTTTATTATTCTATTTGTAGAGTTTCTATAGAGCCAATTTATAAAAAGTTTGGTGTCCATTTTTTCTACAGCTGAATTTTTGTAAATTCCCTTTACAAAACTGGTTATTAAATATACTATCTAATTTCCTAAAATAAACTGCAAAAGAACATTTAGCTGCAAGAGCAAATATTTATAGTAATTTAGGTTGTCATACATAATTTTGTATTTTTAAAGTAAAGCGTACAGTTGCATGACATCAATAATTTTAGTAAACTGCATTTTTTTCAGTTGAAAAAAACATTTATCATAATGGCGGCAGCTTTTAAGATGCCTCAAGAACCTTGTCCATTACCTTCTTTGGAGTTGGATGAAGAATCATTTGTTGTTTTGGGACAATCAATTCCAGACGAAAGTACTGAAATTTACAGTGAACCAATTGGATTATCAGTGATAGCCGAGGCTAAGAGACTGATAAATAGTGAACTGGAAGCCATTGACCAAACAAGGAATAAATCAGAAGAGAAGACATCTTTGGGTAATTTTTGCTTTTTTAGTTTTTTTGTAGCGAAAATGTTGATATCATAAAAATAACGTTTATGAAATTTTTAGATGAAAATAATGATACTGTGGATCAAAATTTGTCAAAAATGGTAACTTCCACTTTGCCAACTTTACCCAAATTAAATAAAGGTTTTGAATCCTCTAATACCATTAGTATAACATCTATTACACCTGATATGACATCCGAAGAGATTCAAAATAAAGTTAGTCAACTTATCGAAGAAAATATACATCTCAAAGTAAGTTAAACGAAAAAGTCAAAATAACTTGTTCTCAGTAAGGTAGAGTCAATAGCCCCTGGTGTTTCAAACTAATTTTTTGGTTCATAGTAATACTTTTCAGGATACCATTCTGCAAAATAATATGAGTTTGAAGTCTCAGTATGAGCATATTATAGCCTGGCAAGAAGACGTTCAAAAAGTTCATCAGGCTCATAGAGATAAACTTCTTGAAGCCAAAAATTGTATCGAAAATTTAAAAAGGGAAAAAGAAAACTTGAAATGGGAATTTGAAAAATCTAAGCAAGTTGCATACGAATTTAATAAAAAAAATCAAGATTTGGAAAAGTTGTTGGAAGATAAATGTGCCGTTACTAAAGAAGTTTTGCTTCAAAGGTCCGTATAATAATAATTTTTAAATCAAATCTTTTTACAAAAAAGAAAAATTTTCGCAGGTCTGATGATAATATAAAAGGATTCCAACTGGATGTAGCTAACAAGAAAATAAAGGATTTGGAGGCAGTTTTAGAGAACGTGGTTAAAGAAAACACAAGACTACTTAACGAAAATACCAAACAAGAAGAAAATACGAAGATTATTACTGATCTTGAAAACCAATTGACAAATTTGACATTGGATAATAAAAATTTAAACCAAGAAGGGACAAAACTAAAAGCCCAATTTAATGAAAATGGTCAAAACGTCAAAGAAGTTCAAAATGAATTAAAAAAAATAATAGAAGAACGAGACAGTGCAGTAAAGAAAATACAGGAACTAACAGATAAGGTAAGTTTTACCTAATAGAAATTTATATTGGATGCAATGTCAACTGTTGAATTTTACTTTATTTGATATGTTTCAGTTGAATATTAAAACGCAACGAGAAGAAGCCTTTATAATGACCGTGAACAGCCTAAAAGCAGAACTGGAGTTGAAATCATGTCAATCGGAAGATGTCATAAACTTACGTACACAATTAACAGAAACTCAAACTGCTCTTACTCAAATGGAGTTTACAAGAACGCAAGCTTATGCACAAGTCAGTCGTTTGACTACTGAACTGTCAGATGTCAGAAATCAATTGGAAACGTTGCAGTCACAATCCCAAGAACGGTCTAAGAGCAGTAGTAGTTGTCAAGATGAAGTTTTTGCTTTACAAACTCAGTTGGAAGTGTATAAAACAGATTTTGAAGAAGAGCGTCGTGCTAGAGAGATAATTAAAAGTAAGTAAAATGTTTGGTAAAAATGTTTTTCTTATTTAAAAAAATATATAATTCAGGTGAAAACGATCGTCTACAAGAGGATTTAAAGCACATCCAAAGACGCAATCAACAGTTACAGGAAGAAATTGAGATTATACGCAAAGAAACGGATTATGTCGTTTATCCTAGTGCTCCGCCAAGATCTAGAGGAGAATCTTCGTCGCCTAGAAGTACAGTCAAATGTCCCAAGTGCAATTTTGGTTTCGCCAATGTTGGCGATCTCGAAGCTCACGTTAACAGATGCTTGGATCTGGATGAAGGTTTACCTTAAGAGATATATTATGCTTTACTTTTTATAAATAGTAGAATCCGCTCCATTAGCTTCTAAGTCCACTTGATATTTTCGGTAAGGTGAGGGTTTATCAAAACTATACCTGATTGGGAGACCCTAAACCTCTGACAAGTGCTAACTACAATAAACGCACATTGAGTTTGTTTTAAAAATTCTACTATCGTATTTTTCTTTATTAGTATATTTCTATATTCGCAGTATTTAGATTAGGTTATGAATTATGTGATTAAACTGTGTTATTTGATTGGAGAAAGTGATTTTTATTTATCCCTTCCAATATTCTTTAAAAAAGAGAATTAATAACGATTTAAGAGTCTTGAAATTTATATGAACAAATAATAGAAGAGGATGTTAAAAAGTTCAAGAACATTTTGAAGTAAAAGCTGATCGATGGAAGGATGGGGAGTTGAATATAATAATATGGGAAGTGTCAGTGGATGATGAATAAGAAGTCATCTTAGTGGTGGGTTGTCATAACAAAAGTCTTATAGTAGGACACAAACACCTGAAAGTTTGAAATCGTTCAAGCCCACGATGCGCATTCGTCGTGCGGACAGACTGTCCAGGAGCAGTCAGTTGCTGCTTGTCTCTGGTTGCTGTGAGAAATTCAGTGAGTAAACATCTACGGACAGTCTAGGAAAAATGATTAATAAAATAATGGAGTTTCAATCAAGTCTTAAAGGCAAAATTTTAAATAGTTAAACATGGGAAGTTATAGCTAATGTTATTCATTTTATGAGAAAAGAGGCTGTAAGTAATCAACCATTAAAGAAAAGTTCAGGAGCGTGTCGTATTGGCACGGGTGTCAGTTTAAGCAGTGTTCAAAAAATTGCTCGTGAAATGAAGTTGATTGAAGACGGTGGATGTGCATCATTTGTAACACCAAACAACAAGATAAAAACGTGCTGCAAAAACTAATTTGGACGATTTCGATATAAAACGTCTTAGACGATTCATTACAAATTTTTATATAACTGAAAAACAAGTTCCAACTTTGAGACGTATACATAAAAAATTTACAGAGGAATACAATTAAACAGGTTCCCGAAAAATTATGAAAAAGATGGGATTCCGTTGGAGAAAAACCAGAACCAACAAATTTATTGATGGAAAAACCTGAAATCCAACACCTGAGACTCAATTTTTTACGCCAGATGAAACGTTATAGAGACGAAAATCGCCCAATTATATATATGGACGAAACATACATCCATTCATGCCATACAAACCAGAAGGGTTGGGCCGATAGTTCAAACGAAGGACTACATAAACCTCTGTCAAAATGACAGATGCTAATAATAGTGAATGTTGGCGGTGAACATGGTTTCGTCAAAAATGCTTACCTTCACTATAAGCAAACTGTAAAATCGGGAGATTATCATGATGCCATGAACTACGAAAACATAATAGTGGCTTCAGGATATGCTGATACCAAACTTACCACCAAATAGTGTTTTAGTTATCGACAGCGAGTGCGTCGTATCATAATGTTCAAAGTGAAAAAGTGCCCACTACGTCTTCGAGAAAAGCAGAAATGCAGGAGTGGTTAACGACCCGAAATATATTGTATTTACAGATGTGTGCAAAGCCGACTTTACCATTTTATAAGATTAAACAAACCTCAGTTCAAAACTTACAAAATCGACAAAATATACTTGCGGATAAAGGACATTCGGCTTTACGATTGCCTCCCTATCATCCGGACATCAGAATCTCACACTTTCAGGTGAATTTGCCAAACTGTAGGTACTTCTATCTCTTGGACAAGCCACAAAGTGCTTCAGTTCAAGCGGGGGCGTTCGTGAGCCAGATCTAGCGAGTTGTTAAGCTATTTTTCCTTGAGGAATTGTTTGCATACCCTTGTGAAGCTATCGCTGGAACTGTCGCAGATTGTTATTTGAACGCTAAAATACAACTTTTCATGTTCATAACAATCACTAATAGTGTTGGAAAGAACCTATTAATACATGATGATACGTATTAGTTGACACTAGTATTTCTCGTCAACCGTCAACATAAATAATTAAATATATATCGAATACTATTAACGCCTTACAAAGTTTTGAAAATATTTTCAACAACAATGACCGTTCACTTAGAAGAAACACCTACTTCTCGGTCTATAAGCACCGACAGACATTGAATTACACTTCCAAGTTAAACAGCAGGATCGGTATTATCAACATTTCTATCTATTGTGATTTCAGTATCTTTAGTTAGGGATTAAGCTCACAAAGCTCTCGGACGGAGAATATCTACCTTGTATTGATGAGGCGCAAATACGCCGAAACCGGTCTACAAGTGATATTGTCCCTTCTAATTGCAAACCAGAATGGTTGGTTAAATATTGTTGATCATACCGACATACCGACCCCGTTTAATTCAATGTCTGTCGGGGCATATAGCCCGAGAAGTAGTTGGCACTAAGCAGTTACTAAATAGGACAATTTACAAGAAACTAATAATCTATAAATAATTAAAAATAAAAGACATACAAGTATTTTTTTATAATATGTATTTATGTACAAACATGATTTGTGTGAGGTACACGAATGGAAGTAGCAGAAATAGGATCTGAAAAAGTCTTGTCTTTCAAGAATCATGAATACATATTTGGCTAGGTGTCTTGTTCATCTGGTGCTCGATTCCAACTTTGTTCTTCAACACTTCCGAATAGAATGAAGATGATACCGGTGGCGATGTAAACACCTCCACCAAGAATGAACGTGTACGACCATTCTTTCATTCCATTCTGAAAAAACATAAAAAAATATTGTTGTTTTTATATTCAAGAATTACACGACACAAAATAAATATCAATATACTCACATGATTGTGAATAAAGAATCCAGTGATAGCAGGTACCAAAAATCCAGTCGTACCACCGATACAGCTTATAATACCAAAAATAGAACCGGCAAAGTTTGGTGCAAGATCTTGTGGATTCTGTAGATTCGTCAACACGGCAGCTCCGTTAATCGCCATACTGAATGTCAGCAGCGCTATCAATGGTATCCAGTTACAACCGATTAAACATATGCTGCACATCAATATTCCAGGTATAATGTGAGCTAAAAAGTTATAAAAATGTCACTTTTATGTCAAATCGGATTCTCTATTCCATTTTTCCGATTAATTGTAATCTTTAAAAATTTACAGTCCGCAAAAAAGCAGTGAATCCGGAGGGAGCGATGACAATAAGTCAGACGCGGCAAGTAGAATACGCAACTCTTATCTGGAAAAACATATATATATATAGTGACTATATACCCCAAGAGGGGGTTTAAATCCAGATTTTTTTGGGGGGGATCGGGCCCCTTTTCCAAGTTTTTAAATCAATTTAATTATGTTCCTCCACTGTTTCCTGTCGGTTGTTTTCGCCTTCCAGTTTCGGATACCTAGACAGTTTATGTCATCTATAACCTCCTGTAACCACGTTGATTTTGGCCTCCCTCTTTTTCTTTTGCCACTTGGCTTCCACTAAGTCATCGCATAAATTGTGCTGTTTGGGCCTGCTCTCCATACATGTCCCAACCATTTTAACCTTTGCTCTTTTATTATGATGTCCCTCTGGATGTCTTTTTTCAGTTCTTCATTTGTTCTTTTCCTATATTCATTTTGAGTTATTTTCTTGGGTCCTAATATGACTCTTAGTATTTTTCGTTCAAAAATTTTTAGGTCTTCTTGTTGTTTCTTGGTCATTATCATAACTTCAGCTCCATACGTTATTGTTGGTCTAATTATTGTTTTATAAATTTTCATTTTGGTGTTTTTGCCTAGAAATTTACTTCTTAATTAAATTTTTATTTGCCTGGAAGACTCTGTTTGCTGCCAGTATTTTCTCCTTAATTTCCATTTCTCCATCCCTATTGTTGTTTATTGTAACTCCTAAATATTTTATTTTATCAACTTCTTCAAATTTGAAGTCACCGATGCTATTATTATTGTTGGAAAAACATAACTATTATAAAACAACAAAGTTGGTTGGATAATCTAATGGTTAAGCCCAATACCTCAATGAAGAAGAAGACCTATATTTCGATGGTTCCAACCACAGAACTGGGCGTCGACCCAGCACTGTAGTGGAACGCCTCTACGCGATAATTACAGTGAAGCAGAGTCGAGCGAGGTTAGTACATGGATGGGTGACCACTGGGGAAACACCGTCGTACAGCCTGCAGCAGATTATTAAGGTCAGTAGCATATCACCGCTCGCAGACATTATACCAATGAGCACGAGGTATAATGTAGATATTCCGTCTTTCGGATGAGACGTAAAACCGAGGTCCCGAGTCCAGGGATGTTGGGCTCGATAAAGATCTGTGGTTCTAACGAAAAAGCAAATAATTTTTATGACACAAGACAACAACTATTACCAACATAAACTTAAAACTTCTTCTTTTTAACCACGATTAGCTAACGTACCAAAGAAAAAGGGAACTTGAAGCGGTTTACTTTATTTTAACATTAGATGTAGGCAACCAACGACGCATGGCGCTTAGCAAAAACTCAATATACTTACATCCCAGAATGAAAGATTTTCTGATTACTTTAGCAGAAACTCCTCTTTTCTTCAAATAATCTCCTACGGCTCCGTAAGTTGTTCCGAAAAACATTCTCAACAAATGGGGCAAAGCCCCTAATGCTCCAGCTTCTTTCAAACTAAAACCTATTACTTCTGCCATGAATTTCGGCACACTTTGGAGTTGTACATATAAACCCCACAAGTTACCGAAATGTAATATATTCAACATCCAAAATGGTCCATTCGTGAATATCTGTTTATAAGGTGGAGCACGCTGAAATATTGAACGTCAAGTAAATATATGCAAAACAAACGCACGTAAACGATAAACTTGTACCTTTTTCTTAGAAACCGAAGCCCCTTGAGCTTCTTTAATGTACGCCACCTCTTCTGGCGAAATAAATTTATGATCATCCGGCGAATCGGCAGCAACAAAATAGAAAATTACAAGAAACACAATAATTTGAATTGATATCATCTGAATACCCCAGTTCCAATTCGAAGCGGAAATTATAGTACCCACTAACGGCCACGTTAGACATGTGGCTAACGTGTTACCCATCAATCCTGCCACGAATTTTCCCTTTTCAGCAGGAGGAGCCCATTTGGCTATGAGTACTTGCAAGGCCGGATACACCAATCCCTGGAAAAATTAGTTTACTTACTTGAAAGTTTGGGTACAGACTTTGTACTTACCCCCAATGCACCTATCATGAATCTGCATGCTATTAGTAGTCCGTAGTGGATCCATGCTGAGGGTACGCATAAGGAATTAAAGATTCCAGTCACTAGCGTTGCCCAAAATATTACTTTGGCGGGTCCAAACCACTCGGATATAGCACCTGCTGGTAAAGACAATATCGTGTAGCCCCAGAAATAAGATCCAAGTATAAGACCTTGGACATTTTCGTCCCAGTCGTATCTAGGGCCGAACTAAAAATAAAAAAAAAAGCATAAGATGCATTCGAATTGACAACAGAGTTTTATGCTTTCAGGTATCTAGGTTTGACTCTAGACAGTAAACTCTTGTGGAACAAACACAAGAAGGAGATTATATACAAAGCAAAAATGGTTCTAATGGTGTGCAGGAATCTGGCAGGGAGAAATTGGGTTTGTAACCCAAAAATCCTGAGCGGATGCACTGTATATGTGTACTTTTTTTATAAGGGGTTAATAATTTAATTGTAAACATTTCCTTCTACCATAGGCGTATATTTTTACATAGATTGAAAGAGTGAGACAGTGGCGTACACAATTTTTTAAGGTATTGAAATCGGGAGTTATACATTAGGTATGTCCAAACCGCAATCAGAAACGATCAGAGAATAACTGGTCATAGCAAACACAACGAGTTTACTTTCGAGTAATTTCATTCACTGATTGCAATGATCGACTACTCTCTGATCTGATATTTTAGGCTGATGATGGTGCCATCTATCGTTCAGTAGTATCTCGGCTACGCAAGTATTTAAAGTTTCAAATTTCACCGCAATTTACTGAGTGAAAAACGCTTAAACCCACAGAACATACCCAAGGCTTAAACCGCCACCTCTCAGTGGCTCTGTAGCAGAATAGCATCAGTCACAAAAGCGCTGGACAAAATAGCGTTAGATTAAAATAGCGCCAGTCAAAATAGCGCCGCTCAAAAATAACGCAGAACAAAAACAGCGGCGGACAAAATAACGCAGAACAAAAACAGCGGCAGACAAAATAGCATATTTCCTTCCCCTCCTCGAAAATATATCAAAGAATTTGTATTCCACATGAAGTTTTCTCAAAAGAGGAAGAAAATGAGCTATTTTGTCTGCCGCTGTTTTTGTGCTGTGCTATTTTGACTGACCCTATTTTAACCTAGCGCTATTTTGACCAGCGCTATTTTGACTGATGCCATTTTGCTACATTTTGCATTCAATAAAAATGTTCTTGAAAATTCTTCGAACATCCTTAAAAACATAAATACAGTTTTATTTATATCCTTGTGTACCTTTTTACTTTGACTTTTTCATTAAAATTTTCAAAAAGACTAATAAATAAGGTTTTCAAAATAATATACTTTTATATTCACTTCTAGGACGGCCAGTATATATAAATATTAATCGTAGATATGATGAACAACTTAACTTGTTTAACGGGGTGACTAACGAATAAATTTTGTCGATTTATATTCAGTAGCGTGTTGACTTTCGAATATGAAATATCGGTATGCTGGTGTGCGTGCGTTAGAAATTAACGTGTATCGTGGAGTGTAGTGAATAGTGCCTTCATGGATTACTTGGATTACAATCTTACACATTTACGGTAAGTTTTCATTTTATTTACTGGTAGTTATTGGTAACTGTTGTTTTAAATATTTTAAATCGCATACGAACAATTTTATTACTATAAACAGTTGATTTTTAATATATAAACGAAGTATTTTACAATTTTTATTAGATTTTAAATTTGCTATAAACCATTTTTGCTTTCTCTTACTGTTTTTTTATACCAAAATATTTAATTTACTAAAAAGCCGGCCGGTATATATTCCTAGCTATTACAAATTGCTCTTATAATGGGAGATTAGTTCTGATAAACTGTACATATACTTCTACCTCATATAGGGGCTCCTATGGGAAATATTAAATGACAATTAAAATGTGTCTGCTTCCATTCTGTTTATTAACATACAGGGTCTTTACAAATTAGTTCATTTTATTCATATAAAAGTATAGCAAAATAGAATCAGAAATATATCTTGATTTTTGTACAAATGTTTAATTTTTAATAACCAATAATCTTAATTCGTGTTATATTTTTAATAATACAACTAGTTTACTTAATTTTTAAAACAGATTTTCAAGAGAAACAAGCTGTTCTGAATAATATGAAAACATCGCCCTGTATAATATGTTTTTAGTAATTCATAGGTATTTGCATTTTATCGAATTCTCAGACGTCTTATACATTTATTCAAAATAAAAACCTACAGAATCTACTACAGATACTTTTTTCAACTATAAGCTATACTCTTGTGTATTCTCAAATTTTCTTATATCAAATAAACAAATTCTTTTTTAATGTTTTTATTTTATTTTGTTTAATTTAAAAAAAGATCAAACTGTATTTTTTTGTCGAAACAAAATTCTGAGAACTCGGAATATGTACAGTTCCTCATGACTCATCTTAAATAACAGAATTTTCTTTATTATTTTATACTACATACAGGGTGTTTCTGAATTTATGCGAAAAAATTCAGGTGGCGATTGCCCGTATAAAATTATAATAGGTCTTTCATATGAAAAAATTTCCTCACTCCACTCCCTTCCGAGATATCACCACTGAAAAGAGGATGAGTGAATTTGAGTGTTTATTTCTTTTTTCCCAAATTTAAGTAAAGATGGAAACTTTAAATTTTATGAATTTCGTGCACTCGCAATTACTAACCACCGGTATTTTCTCAACATTCCTGTTACATTATAAGGGAGTGAAATTATCAACCCTTACTTTATTTAATATCAATTTTTTTTTTCGAGATTGAGATTTGTGAAATAAAAATATTATTTAAAATCTCTATTGTCTTGAAAAACTTTTTTTATTCTTGAAGTTTTTTCCTAGATCCAATAGATTTAGAAATTTTTTTTCTCCGAATCTATTTCTATTTTATTGATATTAAACATATCTTTTTTTGTAATTGCCAAGTTTGCATTTAATTTATCCTGTTTGTAAATGTATATTATCTGCACTTTGCTAGAGTAAAGATAAACTCTGGCTTAGTGCAGCCGGTAGAGAACATCCAGATTTCAGGGGGTCGCATTTTCTAGTTTTGTCTGTGATTTCCTCCGCCGGCGGGGAATATTTTCCATCGGCTGTGAATATTTTAACCGGTTGATTATATTTTCTACCGATAAAGGGAACAACTTCCAGTCGAGAGGGAAAACTTCCAGCCCTGATGGGAAATGATTGCTTATATTTGTTTAAAGATGGGTATTTAATTTCAGTTTTGGTTATGTATATTAGGTAACAAAACAAATATGATATTTGGTGTTATTGTTAGATATTGAACTCCACTTTTACCATAGCTAATATAAATGTTGTTTCTATTTTCCTTTTTTACACTCTGAATTAAACTGTTACTTGAGAGATAAAAGAACAGAGATATTATAGTTATAATAATTATTAAGATGTTAGTTCTCTATCCTAGCCTAGCATATTGACGACCAGAGAAAACCTCTCCAAAATTCAAAGACTAGCATTACAGAAGCAATGAGAACATGCCCAACGGCAGCCATGGAAGTGAATCTCAGCCTCACACCACTTCATATGGTGGTGGAAAGTGTTGCAGAAAGAACAAGATACAGACTAAGTAGAGAGGGAAACATTAAAAGAACATGAAAAAGTAGTAACTTTTCAAAGAAATTCGTTACGGAATTACGCAACAAGAAGGAAAGGAATCCAAATACCATTACCAGACTTGGAAAGAATGCCATTTAATGGTACACAGACGGCTCAAGAGCAATAGAAGGAACTGGGATAGGAGTGTACGGGCCAGGAACCAAACACTCTGAAAGCTTGGGAAATGAAATAGCAAAGAGGGGGTCTGAAACACCATTTTGGGGGCCGGAACCCTTTTGCGGTATCAGCTTCAATGTAATATTGGAGGAAATAGATAAAGCCGAAAAAAGAGATCTGACCATTGGAAAGCTCTAGTAGGACTTAGACAATCAATGATTCATCTGGGTGACTACAACCTGTTGAGATCAAATGAATGCATAAGTCAAAGTAAAACTGTACTAAGAGTTTTAACAGGGATCCTAACGGGAGATTTGTCGCCTGAATGGGCACCTGAAAAAGCTCAAAATAATGGGGGAAGAAGAATGTAGATTCTGTGGTATGGAAGAAGAAACCTCCATCCACATACATTGCACAGAAATTCATGAATGTCACCCCAATTTACATACATCTGTCTGTTACCGCAAATAAACGGTATAACCAGTAACTAGCTAAAAATCGCCTTTTGTGGAAAACATACAGTTGTAAATAGTGTGTTAATTTCGGACGCACTCCAGAGATGCCGCCACTTTTAATTAATACAAATGATGAACAAGTCAATAAAAAAAAGTATGAAGAATTTACAATACTTACATCCGGCAAATCATGTTTTACAGTAGTATTGGCATATTCAGCTTCTGTTTTGTTTTGTGACTCCAGTATACACTCGGGTGTCTTTTTAGATTTTCCTTTCGTCATAGAAATAATGGTAATTGACATATTGACTCTTGTAGTATAATTTATATAAGTCGTCAGGAAGACCATAACACCTATCCAAAAGCGGATAGGAATTTTGCCTTTTCCTAAAAAAAAAAAATAAAAAAATGTAAGTTTACAGTTATTGTACTTTTTTCGCAAGATCTACCTGTATCACATTTTATAATTGAAGATATCAAGCTACTAAATTTGTTTCTAAACATTATCACTTTTTGCAACGTTAGTTTTGTTTCTACTATAATATTTATTTGCTTTTGATTCGACTATAACTCGAATTTCCTCTTTTTAATATGAGTTGTAACCTTCACCGTGATATTCAGAATTAAAAAGTGATTATGATACGAGGATCGACGAAAAAGTAATTATTTGTTATCCAACATTTTACAAATTTTAAGAATTAAGAAAATATAACGATCAATTACATTTTATAACCATTTTATACAAACAGCTTGGAGTTTTAGGTCGAGAGGCTATTTTCCCGACCGACGCCCCCCACTATTTAGCTCTAGGAGTCGCCATTTTTTAAAATTTCTTACATGATTTTCTGCTCCTCCTAATGCTAATATTTCTACATATTCTTCTTGACTTTCAATAACAGGTGGAATCAATTCCACAATATCATATTCATAAGCAAGTTCTTCCAAGAATAAGTAATTTATAAGGATTTCCATTGAAGGCGCTTTATATTTAGAAAATAAATTTAAAGGTTATGTGATGTGTTTATCTGTTTGTCACAGAGCATCAAAGCATAGACGTTCAGCCACCTTCAAGCGCTTTCACAGAGCGCTGACTTTGCGCTAGCGCCCAATGATCAGTTTTAACCAAGACAGAAATTGTAAAAAGTGGGGGGAGCCGGTCGGGAAAATAGCCACTCTGTTTTAGGTGTTTTCTTTTTGACTGAGATCTCATTCAATCTCAGCTTACATCGGTAATTCTCTTTTTTATTTACTCACGTCAAAGTGAGCTGAGATTTTTCATCTCTCTTGAAAAGAACTGAAATCTCAGTTAAAAAGAACGTACTTTATATTTAGCCTCCATATTCCATCACGAGGGTCGCAACTCGCGGCTCTTACTTTTTCAAGAAGGGGAAGGAAAAATAACCATTCCATTCACCCTTCCCCTTGTAGGTTCTTTAAATGAAGGGTGTATGGAATGGTTATTTTTCCTTCCCCTTCTTGAAAAAGTAAGAGCCGCGAGTTGCGACCTTCGTACCGAGAAAGTCGCATGCGCAGATGACAGAATATGCTCCACTAATTATCGCCTCCTCAAAAAGAATGACGTTAACGTCTCTCTCTAATACTTGTACCCTTTTTTTGTACGACTTTTAGATGATTGCAATATCTAAATGATAATCCTTTTATAACTTTACACATATTTTAAAAATTTTTTTACAGCTTTTTAGATATTCACATAAAGTCATACTACTTTTCCAATAAAATATTCCAGATTAAATGTTCCGTTAATTCAAATATCTTAGAGATATAAATAATTTATAAAAACTAGAAATAACTTACCCATGGTTCTTTTATTAGTTGATTACCATAAAAATGTAAAAATATTATATATGTTAATCTGTTTCATATTTGATTAATAAAGTGACGTTTAAAAAAACTAGAAATCTCCTTGATTTTCGCGTAAAAAAAACAACTAAAGGTAAGTTCATATAGCAACGAATCACGAAACACGAATAACGAATCGTTGTTAAAAGTTACCATTTTATACAAATACGAAATTCGTAGACGTTTTAATTTTTTGAGGTTAGGTTGATGATTAAGACTGTGTAGCTTATTTTTTCTGTTTGGGGTTTTGAAAATTATTCTAGGTTCTGTTAGACTTCGCGACCCTCGGAATTTTATGTTAATTTTAAATTTGTTTGATAGCTCACCTTAAATAAATCACATTAGAACAAAAACTTGGATGGATTATTCTAATGTATTATGTACACGGAAAACTACTAAATTAATTAAAATTAGTTTATCATAATCTAAAAATTAATATGCAATCTGTCAAATTAGCCTAAATTCGTCACGAATATCGGAAAATCTTAAAATGGACTCAAGTTTCCCGCCACCCAGATTTTAAGTTTCACGAATTTGTGAAATCTTTTCAACCTTCCTATTCTGAACAATGGCGTTAAGAGTTCGTTTTCGTGATTCTTTGATATATGAACTTACCTTAAGCTTCCGCCTAGGAACATAGAAATATTGCGCATACGCACTCGCGACGAATTTAGAGATGGATCTTTATTTCAAAACGCTCCAGTCTCTCGACTGTAAATTTTGGTGGCTGCGCTCCTTTCGAGAACATTCTCGAAAAGCCACTTTGTTTATTATGGACGAGAGCGGAAAATACTAGAATTTTCGAGAGTTGAGAAAGACTATATATACGCGGGTTTTTGAGTGAGTAGAGGAATTATTGAAACGAACATTAAAGAAATAGTTCACAGACAGTTTACAGAAGTTCTTAGTAATCGGTAATCAGTGAATGAAATAGTGAAGATAAATAATGTGATATTCAAGTGGTAAAAATAAATTAGAACTATTATACCGAGTGTAAATAAATTAGTAGACATTAAGTAAAGTGTGTATATAAATTAAGTTTAATAAATAAATCAATAGATAGTAATTAGCCATAGTGTGTATAATTTTATCCCACAAGTAAAAACTATTTAAATAAATAACGAAAACATTACATTATGCATAAAAATGACTCAATTGTTCTAAAATGCATACATTACAATAACTTCTTATGAAACATCTTATTTTTATGTGTATTTATTTTGATAAATCATTTAAATTGTTGTTAACATTCCTATTGTGTCGTAGACCATAATATTATTGGAAAACAAATTACCTTTCTTTATTTATGATACTGCAAATTGTTTAGTGAAAAGTAATGCATTTGTTTTATTTTTGCTAAAACGTTTAAAAACAATGATTAAGTAATTAAGAATCTTGCTCCCAATGGCTAGATTTAAATTTAGAAAGGGGCTTGGAAACAACTTTATTTCAACGGACTGTCACCCCTGGTTACGACACTGTTGTATAATAGTTATTTATGCAACAAGTGCAAAAAGTAAGTGTTTATTGCACGCGACGTGAAATTGTCCAACGAGGACGGTAGGCCGAGTTGGACAACACGTTCAGTACAATAATCACTTTTTGCACGAGTTCCATACAATATTTTTTCTACGTGCATGCAAGAACCAAAAAATGTCTTATTTAGGTTGCTCTAAATGGACTAAAAATGGAGTAGATTTGAATTTTTATGTTTGTCATGATTACAAAACGCCAAGTAAAATGACAGATGAGTGCAATAAAATTTTTATTGCACTAGAGCAATAAAGAACTAGTTTTTCGAATAAATAGAGTTTAATAAAGTTTTGTTTTTTGCATGAACATAGAAAAAAGAAATTATTTGTATAAATTTAATGGATTGTCCAAGACCTTCACATATCAATTTTAAAATAAGTTGCTGGAATTTTTTATACAAATTATGGTAAAAACTGATATAAGTAACCTAACCTAACCAGTTTTTTTATATCATTTTTTTGGGGTTTTATGACATCCACCCCCCATAATATTTCATGAGATATCATTTATTAATTAATCAATGGGCAGTATCTCTGAAACTTCTTGTTTCCAAGTTTTCTTTGGTCTTCTTCACTTATTCTATTTATTCGGGCTTCCCACACATTCTTGACTGGTCTATGGCCAATTCTTGTTAAGTGTCCGAATTTTGAGAAAAAAACAATCGAGTTGTTGACTGAATTCCAATAAAAATAAAATATTTTTTTAGGAATCCTACTAATATTTTATAATAAAAACCCAATTAAATTAGTCTTAATTCACGTGACATCGAAGTGTATGGGAGGGGGGTCGTGAGTGAAGCCAAATGTTTTTGATTTAGGCACTCAAAACTTTCTACCTACGTAAAGGTAGTAAATTAAGCGATCACAAAAAACCTTAAATTTGGGTACCTATTCTATATTTAATGCAATGCTAGTTTTTTTAAATCTCTATTCAATAGAATATAAACAGATGCAGCGTTACAAAATTTGTAATTTTAAAAAATATGTACCCTATGTAAAGGTGGAAAATAAGGTAATCAAAAAGAGATTGAAATTGGGTACCTATCCTAAATTTAATGCAGTCATAATTTTTTCAATCCGTAGTTAACGGTATATAAACGAATCCAGCGTTACAAAATTTATAAATATTCAAAAATATGTACCCTACGTAAAGGTAGTAAATTAAGCGATCACAAAAAACCTTAAAATTGGGTACCTATTCTATATTTAATGCAATGCTAGTTTTTTTAAATCTCTATTCAATAGAATATAAACAGATGCAACGTTACAAAATTTGTAAATTTTAAAAAATATGTACCCTATGTAAAGGTGCAAATAAGGTAATCAAAAAGAGATTGAAAATTGGTTCCTATCCTAAATTTAATGCAGTCATAATTTTTTCAATCCGTAGTTAACGGTATATAAACGAATCCAGCGTTACAAAATTTATAAATATTCAAAAATATGTAGGTACCCTACATAAAGGTAGTAAATTAAGCGATCACAAAAAACCTTAAATATATTTAATGCAATGCTAGTTTTTTAAAATCTCTATTCAATAGAATATAAACAGATGCAGCGTTACAAAATTTGTGGATTTAAAAAAATATGTACCCTATGTAAAGGTGGAAAATAAGGTAATCAAAAAGATATTGAAATTGGGTACCTATCCTAAATTTAATACAGTCATAATTTTTTCTATCCTTAGTTAACGGTATATAAACGAATCCAGCGTTACAAAATTTATAAATATTCAAAAATATGTACCCTACGTAAAGGTAGTAAATTAAGCGATCACAAAAAACCTTATATGTATTTAATGCAATGCTAGTTTTTTAAAATCTCGATTCAATAGAATATAAACAGATGCAGCGTTACAAAATCTGTAATTTTAAAAAATATTTACCCTATGTAAAGGTGGAAAATAAAGTAATCAAAAAAAGATTGAAATTGGAAATTGGGTACCTATCCTAAATTTAATGCAATGGTAGTTTTTTTAATCTCTATTCAATAGAATATAAACAGATGCAGCATTACAAAATTTGTAAATTTTAAAAAACATGTATCCTATGTAAAGGTGGAAAATTAGGTTATAAAAAGGAGGTTGAAATTGGGTACCTAATGCAGTCATAATTTTTTGAATCCGTAGTTAATGGTATATGAACAAATCCAGCGTTACAAAATTTTGTAAATTTAAAAAATATGAACCCTACGTAAAGGTAGTAAATTAAGCGATCACAAAAAACCTGAAAATTGGGTACCTATTCTATATTTAATGCAATCCTAGTTTTTTTTAAAATCTGAATTAAATAGAATATAAACAGATGCAGCGTTACAAAATCTGTAATTTAAAAAAATATTTATCCTATGTAAAGGTGGAAAATAAGGTAATCAAAAAGAGATTGAAATTGGGTACCTATCCTAAATTTAATGCAATGCTAGTTTTTTTAATCTCTATTCAATAGAATATAAACAGATGCAGCGTTACAAAATATGTAAATTTAAAAAAATATGTACCCTATGTAAAGGTGGAAAATTAGGTTATAAAAAGGAGGTTGAAATTGGGTACCTAATGCAGTCATAATTTTTTGAATCCGTAGTTAATGGTATATGAACAAATCCAGCGTTACAAAATTTTGTAAATTTAAAAAATATGAACCCTACGTAAAGGTAGTAAATTAAGCGATCACAAAAAACCTGAAAATTGGGTACCTATTCTATATTTAATGCAATCCTAGTTTTTTTTCAAATCTGAATTAAATAGAATATAAACAGATGCAGCGTTACAAAATCTGTAATTTTAAAAAATATTTAACCTATGTAAAGGTGGAAAATAAGGTAATCAAAAAGAGATTGAAATTGGGTACCTATCCTAAATTTAATGCAATGCTAGTTTTTTTGATCTCTATTCAAAAGAATATAAACAGATGCAGCATTACAAAATTTGTAAATTTTAAAAAATATGTACCCTATGTAAAGGTGGAAAATTAGGTTATAAAAAGGAGGTTGAAATTGGGTACCTAACCTATATTTAATGCAGTCATAATTTTTTGAATCTGTAGTTAATGGTACATGAACAAATCCAGTGTTACAAAATTTGTAATTTTAAAAAATTTGTACCCTATGTAAACGTGTCAAATTGAGAGACCAAAAAAAAACTTAAAATTGGGTATCTACTCTATAATTAATGTAATCTTAGTATTTTTTTTATTTAGTCAATGCTGTATAAACAAATTATAAGAAAAAAAATAATTGTATAAACTTACGAAAAAAATGCTGCCTCAACCACATATTTACGCCTAGTAATCCCATAACAAAACAGTCTGGTAGCAGTAAAATAAAATAAAAACAATAACGGGTTGTAGATCAGTCAATTCTAGATTTGAAACTTGTATTACTGTTGTTTGTCGTTTGAAGCTGAACTGAACATCGCGGGAGGAAATTCAAAAAATACTGCCCATCTTTGAGCCAGCGCTGTCATAGAAAACTTTTTTTATAAGGAAGGGAGACTTGCTGTACAAATAATCGTGGTAGACTAAACTAGTTTACTTACTGACTGATTCTATTTTTACAAAAACGGTTAATGTACATTATTCAACAAGCGTGTAATGATGGGTAAATGGTTATTGTTAAACACAATGCTTGATAATACACCCACGTATTGATAAATACAGTACCTGTGACATTTCATAAATTATCAATTATAAAAAACGCAGGGACATGTGAACTTTTTACTTAAATTGTACGTTCTCCGGACAAAAATATAAACATACAATTTGATTCATGTAAAACTAACACAGTGGGTACTATTTTTAATGGTACATTTTTGAATTTTCATTGATTGGTAAGCCACTCGATAGTTTCTATAGCTCTGGTCAAAGGAAAAAGTCGGCAAAGGAGGCGAGAACTTCTGCAATTGATTTTGAACAATCTTTACACGGTTTTTGGCTCAGTTCCTAATTAAAGCAAAAAATTAAAATTTTCTAATTTCTAATACAACTTGCTCCTTAAGCCGACTCTGTTTACATTAGGCAAAATAGAATTGCCAGTTGAACATCCATACAGAGAAAGGAAATTGTTTCAGAAGAACCAATAACGTTACACCAATATCATGGACTTTTTTGACTTTAGTCCGAACAACAATCAAGATTTTTAAAAAAAGTTTAAATTTTTATACCATTTCTGGTTAAACCGGAAGTCGAACATTTTAAATGTGTGAAAATCCAAAACTGGTTCCAATACAACCCTTCAAAATTTGAACTATTCAAAAGTTAACGGGGTGGCCTATATGACTCATTCACACCCGGTAGATTTAAACAAAGAATGCACATTTCTTTTCAAAGTATATAGCTGACCGTGCCCTATAATTTTTTCGAAGAATTTTGGTTCACAAATCCGCAAATTATCACATTTTTAATATTTATTTGTTTCTTATTTTTAAGTAGCACCCAACTTTTGTATTCTGTGTTGCTCCTCACCTTATTATTGGTTTATACTGTTATATTGTTATAAATAAATGAAGAGGTTATGTAAATTTGGTTAAGTTGTTAATAGAAACTTGATAATTAACTGAATATTTACATAAATACCATAATTTAAGGAAAAAAAAATACTATTTGGTGTATATTTTCAAGTATATATTATACAGCGTGGGCCACAGAAAACAGTCCACCCCGATATTTGGCAGCATTCCTTTCCGTCGATTTTTGTTCTAAGGGGGACACATTTTTACGATACAGGCATCTGTCATTTGTCAACCCCCTTATTTTTAAAATCCTAAAAATGTGTCCCCCTTAGAACAAAAATCGACGTGTTTCCTAATTTCCTAAAAATCTAAGGAATACTGCCAAATATCGGGGTGGACTGTTTTCTGTGGCCCACGCTGTATTTATTTTATATTTTTTTAATATTTTTAGTTTTAATATGCCCCTGCCAAAACTCCTCTTAGGTCGTGTTATTTTAATAAAATTGTCCAGAATATTTTTTTAAACATAATTATATTGTTAGATTACATATGGTCTTTAAAAAAAATCTATTTAAATTTTGATATGAAGAATTATTAGGTATTGTTTTATAGATATTATCATCATCATTCTATATTATGTTACATCCACCACAGTCGTTTTATTTTTAAATGTAACATAAAAAATTTTTTAAATGTCCTAAATATATTATTAATATTTTTTTAATGTGTAATTCCGCACTATTGTTATTTAATTTTTATTTCGGATTTGAATAGCTTTAAAATTGTTCCTGATTTTAATAAATTGAAATTTAATTCCCTCGATAACTACTTTCTCTCGCTACAATTTTAATTCTTTATACCATGAAACTCTTTATCAATTATTTTTAATTTTCCTCTTATTCTGTTGGAAGATTTATAAATCCAACTGTGATTCTAGCATTTTCTGATCTGCATCAATCCCATCTCATTATTTTTAATTTCAGTGTATTTTATTTGATTTTTACTTTTATTTTAAATTTCTAATAATTTTTTTTAAATTAATTCCTTTTTATTTATCTCGCAACGCTCTTTTTCTGTTGAGCACACCTTTTTCAAATTAATTTTTTTTATTAGTTTATTCAAAATTTTGACATGCGTTAAAATTTGGATTTGACTCTATCTTCTTTTTCAAATAATTGACAACAAGGACTAAGAAATGTATAAAATCAAATAAATTATATGGCAGATAAAATTATTTATGTATAAAAACTCAAAAAACAATATAAAATATAAAATTTGAAATATATATTTGATTAATGTTTAAATTTAATTCAATTGTGTAAAAATTCTCCATAGTAAGTACTTAAATCGTTTTTTTAATTACTATGGAAACTTTTTAAACAATTGTATTAAATTTGTACATCAATCAAATATATATTTTATATTCTTTTCTGAGTTTTATCTTCAAGTTTATTACATTTTTTAAAATATTTTACCTATAATCTCACTTAGATATGTATTATTTAATTTTATTTGCTATATAATTTATTTGATTTTATACATTTTTTAGACCTTGAAAATGAATACATAGTTATTCGAAAGCTCGGAAATAAATTAAGAGTACACTCTGGTATTATTGCCACATCCCCACAAAAATTACTATTATACAAATAGTTAAATTATATATACTTATATATTATATTGTTTTTAATGCCTCACGTTGGGCGCCAATTATATTGATTTTAATGCCCCACGTTTGGTTGTCAATTATATTGATTTTAATGCCCCAGGTGGGTGTTTATTACATCTACCATCTCCTCTAGTGTCTTCTCTTGTAATTTTTTATTTGTTTCTACTATTTGTATAGTAGTATATAATCTACTTTAATACATCCATTCTCTTCATTTTTCTCATTCATCTCTTTAGAACTATCCATTAAACATTTACTCCTGGTATTCATTCTGTTTTATATTTAAATGATATAATAATAATAATAATTGAAAAACAATAATAATTCTTCATACATTATTAAATAGATAGTTTTCATATGAAGTTTCTATTGTAAAGTGAGTTTATTAAATAATAGGAATCTTTTGAACCACGACCTGAGGGGAGTTTGGCAGGGGCATATTATATTAAAATAAATATAATTGGCGCCCAACGTGAGGCAATAAAAAACAATATAATTGGCGACCAACGTGGGGCATTAAAATCAGTATAATTGGCGCCCAACGTGAGGCATTAAAAACAATATAATATATTAATTTATGGTATAGATATAATATTTTTTAGGTGTAAGCATTTGGAGCATTTTCTTTCAACCCCTCGACATTCTTTTCATGATACATACATTATTTAACCTAAACTTGATTCACATATGAACCTTTTCATGACCCCAATCCGCAAACGATGGTCATTTGAATATGGTTATAAAAAACTATCCTTGTAAAATGTTATTCTATTTACTTATATTTAAAGTCATTACAAATTCTATTTCATTCGGTATTTATGTCATACAAATCTTCCCTGTAATTTTATGTATGTAGAATTGCTAACCGATATGGAGAGGTCAAATGTATATCTCTGCATTTAACAATTTAATCGTAACCTTTCCATGAAAAAGTTACATAATAATTATTGTTTATATGCTGCTTGCAATCAATATAGAGATTTAATTTTTTCGGTACTCGATACAATTTTGGGTCGTCGATGAATACAGATGGATAATTATCGAATAAAAATGTAATAGTATATCATGTTGCCGAAAGAAATTAGCAGCCTAGAGTCCAGTCATGGGACTGCCGAAAGAAGTGAAAACACCAATAAATGGAATTTTTTACAAAAAAAGTACACATATATACACAGTATACATATAGCTAAAAGAAGTTTTCACTTCAACAAGTTTACGTAAATAATTTCAAATCATGATCGTAACTTATGGATCCACCCTCGTAAAAACTTGTTTGGTGTATTTTATGAGATTGTTTTCAATGTAACCTAATACTTAATTAAGCTGTTTTAAATAGAAGCTCTCATACAATCAAACATATACTTAAACAAAAAAGATTAATTAAATAATATGACAATAGTACTGATGATAATTTTTTATTGGCAATTTTCCGGATTATCGATTCGTTTATCCTTGAAAAATAAATACAGTCTAATTAGTATATAATAATAGAAATCTTCCTAGTCAGTAGATAAGCAAAGCGAGTTCTACCCCACCAGTGGCGTTCTACGGTGAAGTAGAATCCTCTTTGTTTAGGGGACTATGGAAACTAATAGTGTGCAGTCAATAGGGGAAGAAGTAGAACGTTGGTAACGGCACTGCGTTGTGTGACGCACGAATCATGCGCAAAAGGACATTAGCGATGATTGTGTGCGACACATGCGACGTTCGGTGTAATTTTAAAACTGTTGAGTTATGGCTGGTCGTATCTCACTTTGCTAATAACCTTTTTGCGCATGATTCGTTCCATAGTCTAAACAAAGAGGATTCTACTTCACCGTCGAACGCCACTGGTGAGGTAGAGCCCGCTTTGCTTATCTACTCTAGTCGGTACGACTTTCTGATAGAAATAGCTTCCTTATTGGGTGTTTCTCTGCATTTTCATTTTTGATAGGGAAATATTGCAGTGTATTATGCTCCTATATATTTTCAAAACATTCGCCTTCATCTCCAGAAATGAATTTATAGCACAGATACAAATATTGTATGCAATGTTAGTTGCATATCTAAAGTTACATACAGAGCCAGTCTTCTAGCGAGAACTTCTTAAAAACAGATGCAACAAAAAAGAAAAATGGATATCGATCGTATAAAATACGAAAAACCCATGACATTTTGAATACTGACAATATTGATTGATTGATAACAACCTCTGGGTCGAGGAGCGGAGCAGGATGGCATGCATCTAATGGTAGTTTATAATATAGAATAGAACCTCCAATGGTTACGTAAGGTCGATAGTAAACTAGACTTACTAAAATCATTTTCCTTGTATTCGCACTGTAGTGTATTATTTTATATTACTTCCACCTATTAGATTCTGGACGCAAAGCTAACCTGAAATTCACACCTACATGACAAAACCAATAAAGGGAAGATGGCCCCAATGGCTGCCATACGGGCGATAGGAAACACATGGGGACTAAATCCTCGGATAGTTCACTGGCTGTACACAAGTGTGGTGAGACCCATGGTTACCTATGTAGTCTTAGTTTGGTGGCCAAAAAAGATTAGAGGAAAGCCGAACTGGAGCTATCAAAACTTCTGTCTGTGCATAACGGGTGCGATGAGAACCATCCGACTGCGGCAATGGAAGCCATTCTCAATCTTCCGCCTCTTGCTTTGCGTGTTAAGGCCGAAGCGAGAATGGCAGCATACAGGCTGGAATGCAATGGGAATTGGTACGAAGGAACCAGTTCCCATAGCCATTCCAGAATCACAGATGTTATCACAAACTCGCTTCTTGAAATGAGAAGTGATAACATGTTGGCCAAAATAAACGACAACCAACCATACCATATCCAGCTAAACTGGGATGGGTGGGAAGCATGCAGTCAGGAAGGAACGTTGGTGTGACACACAGACGGATCTAAAACTGACATAGGAACAGGAGCTGGAGTCCATGGTGCCAGATCCAGGTGCAATGACCACGCATTGTTGGGGATTTTTGCATTTGTATTCCAGGCAGAAATCTACGCTATCTCTGATTCTGATACTCTCAGATAGTCAGGCAGCACTGAAATCTTTAGCATGTCTCCATATCAGATCTGTACTGGTCTGGAACTTCCTACAAAAACTCTTAACCCTGGCAAACCACAATAGTACAATAGAGTAACTCTTAAGTGGGTCCCGGGACACAAGGGTATTGTAGGTAATGAAAAGGCAGACACTCTAGGAAAGCTAGGGTCTGAAACTGCATTCACTGGTCCTGAATCAGTATTTGGAATATCAAAATCTGCTGCACGTGGTTGTACATATCGATGGATTCAAACTAAACATCAGACGTACTGGAGACTTCTGCCAAAACAGGAACACAGCAAACTCTTGGTCAAAAAACTCTTGGAGTCGCTGACTAAAGAAATATTAAACCTCAGCAGGGGCCAGATAAGGAAAGTGACGGGATTACTCACCGCGGTCACTGTACCCTAAGGAAGCACGTGCATACAATATAGGGAGGAACATATCTGTCGGTTGTGCATGGAAGAGGAGGAAACAGCCTCTCACATTATCTTCGAATGTCTCATTGGAGATATAGACTCCTAGGACTAGAGTATCCAAGGGAGGATTTCTCCAAGAAGGACCTAGTGAAAAGACTGTTGAGCTTGATGAGGGCTACTGGTCTCTTCAACGGTATAACAGGAGATCTAACTCCATGTATTCCAATTTCTGGTCATTATAGAGGGCACCACATAAGTTGCGATACCAAAAAATCTGACGGCAGCCAATCATAAAACTCAAGTTCATGATGTTTTATTGGTTTCTAGCTTCTTTGACAGTTCGCTGTTCACGTGTGAGGTAAGTGAGGTTAGGTCACAGAAATGGAAAATATTGTGAATAAGAAATCCGTATTTTGTCCTCGTTTTCAAAAATATCGAAAATTGTAATCGTTTGGTGGTAAAATAATCAGTTCCATTCTGTGCTGCTGAATTTATTTATGTTTTTACGTGATAAAAAATATGAATATCTACTATCATGTCTTCTCTTCAGTATGGAATTTTAGAACACTCTTAAAGGTCCAGCACAGTTAGAATGAGTATGTCTTTAAAAGAGAAATTTGAAGAATAAAGAAGACTCATCTCTACGTGTAAGTAAGTATATTCTAGAACCAAGTTCACAAGTTGGATTTCCCAATTATAAAAAATAAATTGAAGATGAATAAAGAGATATGTTTACAATATGTATAAAGTTTTTCAGAATCTGGCTTCCTAAATGGTAAAAAAGTATTAGCTACACAAAAATATGAAAAAATTGAGGGAAAAAAAGGAAAAATCACTTGAAATGTGCCACTTCAAATGTACTATATTAAATGGCCTTCGAATAATTGAGAATTGCAACTAGAAGAAATACAGTTTGAAAACATAGAAAGTATGTATAGATAAATAGTCAGTAGTCATAAGCTCTAATAACACAAATTTGGTCCTATTAATAAGAAGTAATAAAACAATTACATAATTAATAATATCTATTATTTTTTAGGTTATTTTCCATTAAATGAACGAAAAGATGATTGATTCCAATCTGGTCAAGCCTTTACAAGAAGAAATTATGAAAATATTGAATATACAGAGAAGTGCACGAGAAGTAATTTACTACACACTATGTAACTTCTTTTACCTAAATATAAAGTGTACAATCCTTCGATCATTAAACATTGTTCAAAGATACAATCAGTATTTTGTCTCTAACTTGATACCTACCTATCCTATTGCCTGTTATACTTATCCAGCTTAGGTATTATGAGTAATAAGTGAACTGTTGAGGTTAAAATACGGTAATTAGAATACTTCATATTTACTGCTCAATTTACCAATAGGCTTTATATGATTACGAGTACTCTTGCAAAAAAATTTAACTAGAAGGATATCAGAAAATACATCTATATCTTGATACCAGATGCTCAACTATGCACACTATCGAACCTGACATCAAATATACAAACCTCTAGTCTATGATGAAAACATAGTGCTGTTATTTTTCTAGGCATTAATGAAGCGTTTGATGGTGTTTGGAACTGTGGTATATTCTACAAACTATATGGAATGATATGTTCTAAATACTTGCTTTTAATCTTGAAAACTACCTTAGTGATAGAACACCACAAGTAAAAGTGAATTACAGTTTTATTCAAAATATTTAAGGACTTCTCCAGTGTTCCTCACTGTCCTATTTTCTCTACAATCTATCTATCTTGTTACAACTATGATTTAGCAACAGAACATTTAAATTTGCATACATATTGCAGTATATAGATGACATCACTTTGATCAGTCATAATAATCTCAAAATAACAGTAAATAATCTACAAAAACTTATAACAGAATACTGAAATGGTTTAACATGTGTAGGATGAAGCCCAAAGTCTTAAAACTCAATGCATAATCTTCAATCTGTTCAATAACTATGAAAAATACAATATATTTTCAATCAATAGGTACAACTTACTAATGACATTAGTTCATGCACAGATTTTCAATATAAAATATATTTAAATAATTCCGTATCATACATGAAAATAATTTTTTCAATTACTTTATTTTAAAAATACAAAATTTGCAATTTACAAAAGTTTATTTCCTAATGAAGGAAACACAGTGGAAAGTCACAATTAGTAACATACATAAGTACATACACAAAATATATAACTGTGGACATTCTGTAACTGAACTTGCACAAAACATTCTCTACACTATTTTGAATCCTCTGTGTTTTATCTATGAATGTTATACTACAAGTGTGCCACACTGGAATTAGTTAGCTGAAGATTGGTAAGAAATATTGTAAGTGTCACCGATTAGTTTCAATGTCTTATGGTTTTAGTAATCCATACATTGGTAAAGTGAACCAATAATTGGCAAACATAAATTTTATTCTATTTGATGTATATATTTGCTTCAATGTATGTTCTCACATTATTTATATTTTCATTTCCTATTTTTATCTGAATATCAACTGAATTCAAATTTTTTTGTATAAAGAACATGCCAGTAATATTTTCAAATTAGTATTACAGCTTATTCCTTATTAACCATCTCTGGTTTTTCTTCAAATCTTTGTTCACCTTTTTTCTTTCAGTTCTCTTAAATTGTACTTGTATAGAACATAATAATGTCATCAGCAAAAGTAAAGTATTTTGTGTACAATTGTACTTTTTCTAGACTTCTCACAAGTAAGGTATATAATTTAAGTCTATCATAAGAAATATTTCCTTTCCTACTTTATTTTTATCTTTGAATATTTCTTATTATTTTTGGTAACTGAAAAAACTCTTGTTTACTTAAATTAAATTCAATTCATGTCTTCCTTTTAAATAATCTGCACTACCAACCATTATTGCAATAAATTTCAACAACATTATCAATTTTTAACAATTTAAATTTTCTAGTTATTATAATTTACAAGTAATGTTTACTATTTGCCTACTGTCAAATTGGTAAAATATAAAAAGTAAGGTTATTGTCGTGACAGTTTTAAAATGGTATCTTCGGTACAATGCGCGTCGCCGCGGTGAAAAAACAAACTGCTTAGATTGACGATTTTGAGGACAGGTTTTGTCAATTTTCCCGTATGAGTTCGATCTCCTTGTATAGCCTCCATGGGTATAACCAAGAGCTCAAAAAGTCTAAAGGCTGAGATGCCTTTGAAACTAATCAATCAACCTATTAGATATGCAACCAACATTACATATCGCTTATTAACTTTCATAGTCTCTAGAGAAATAGTAGGCGCCTTCATCGTATTAAGATTATATAAATGCAAGTGATGTTTAGTTTTCGATTATATTTATAAATTTTTCTCGTTATCCAATTCGCGTAAGTTTATCTTGTTTGAGCAAGGCAAATACGTAAGAACTTGAAAATGTAAAAATAAATTGGTTAATAATAGAAGTGATTTCCACAATTTATAACACGAGTTTTGTTTGGTAGTGGAGCTAGTTCTAGTAGTTTTAAATAATAAATAAGATGATACGTTGTAAATTTTTCAATAAAAACGTAATAAGTTTGGCACAGTATTTAATTCAAAAATGATTTATTATTATGGCACGTGTTTCCGGATTTTCTTCGTGGGAATGTATGTGTTTATAGAACACTGACCTTTATTGTTTTGTCCTAGTTAACATTGTAAATATTTTTATGTAACGTTAGCCAAGTCTAAAAATAGTGTAGGCTTGTCAAACAATATTAATGTTGACAATCGTTATTCGTCAAATTGTGATTGACTGATGTGTTCGAAGTACTCTATGGAGATAATACGGAATGGTATCAATTCGAGTACTTTCCGGTAATTTTTTAACGAAAAAAGACGTTGACGAATCTTCGTGGTTTTAACGAAAGAGGTCACTGACCACTAATGAAGATTTCTCTTTTCTTAGAGACATGCTTGTTGGGATTACCGGATAGAATAAGATGAAATTGAAAACTTTAAAAGGACGGATATGGGTAACTTTTAAGATAAATCGGAGAAAAGCAATGTTTGTTAACTGAAAGCTGATAAAAGGGATAACTGAAGGTAAATTAAAATTTGAAAGACTCACAAATTGCATTAAATTACTGATAAATAAAAAAGATTACGATTAAATATCTTATTTCGGAAAAAATCTAGTTTAGTGAACCAACGCGGATTTTGATGAAATATTTTTTTTTAATTAATTCGAGGTCGCTGAACACGAAAATGAAAAAAGAAATCGGCGCTCTCTTACCAAAAACGAGTTATGAATTTTTGAAGATGAGTTCAGATCAGCACTGCACTGGTTTTATTGTCATATAATAACTGATTTAAATTATGCATTATAAAGTCTACACAATGTTAATTACACTATAATTACTTTTTACGATATTCCTCTCACACACACATTTAAAAAACACTGATATTGATATTCATTTCTTGTAAATTCTTTTTTTAATTCCTCAATTATTATATATTTTGACATTTTCATGTAACATGACTGACATATAAGTTTTGGTCTGTTTCTTCTTAGTCGTACAACTTGTACCTAATAGCATATTCAGCCATAAAAGATATTTAGCCACTTGAATTAGTTGCTGAGTATATTCGTTTTCATGATCGTGACCATATCGTGACATAGAAGATATAAACAAGATGAACATCATGAACATACACCTATTTTTCCGATAGCTAGCGCCGTATTACAGCTGAAACATTTTTTTTCAAATTTTGAGAGATGTTGATTTTAGGAAGATGGTTAGTTTTGAGATAAGTTTGGTTGATATTTATCATTTATTTGAAGGATAATGAACCATTCAATTTGATCATTGAGGATGCTGAACAATTTTTTTTCTCTGAATTGCACTCATCAATTAATTCTTTAAAAAAATCACCTCCTCAGTTGTTCGGCCTCTATAAACACTGCTGACAACGAAAATAGTTGCTGCAGGTGTAATTCCAAATCAAATTTTTAACATACTGCTAATATTATAAGACTTTGGTTATCAGAAGCTGTTTCCCCTTTTTAGAAAATTTGAAAATTCTACTAATATCGCTTCCCGACCAACTAACACCGATCAAAGTGAAATCGCAATCGCTTCTTATCATCTTGATACATTTATTAGATTGGATTTCCGTTTGAAATAATGAAGTAGATTGATTATCGCGAGCGAAGCGAGCGCGCCGGATCGACGTTTCGCAATTCGCGCGCGCGAATTGCGAAACGTCGATCCGGCGCGCCTTTCTCACAGTATGTAGATGGCTGTTCATATAATTTTTCCATAACCGATTTCAGTTAAACGAAAGTTGAGCCAAATACAGCGCCAGCTATCGGAAAAATAGGTGTATGTTCATGATGTTCATCTTGTTTATATCTTTTATGTCACGATCATGAAATCGAAAATATTCAGCAACTAATTCAAGTGGCTAAATATCTAATGGCTGGATTTGCTATCAGGTACAAGTTGTGCGACTGAGCGGAAACAGACCAAAACTTATATGTCAGTCATGTTACATGAAAATGTCAAAAGATATAATAATTGTGGAATTAAAAAACGAATTTGCAAGAAATGAATATCAATATCAGTGTTTTTTAAATGTTTGTGTGAGAGGAATATCGTAAAAAGTAATTATAGTGTAATTAACATTGTGTAGACTTTATAATGCATCATTTAAATCAGTTGTTATATGACAATAAAACCAGTGCAGTGCTGATCTGAACTCATCTTCAAAAATTCATAACTCGTTTTTGGTAAGAGAGCGCCGATTTCTTTTTTCATTTTCGTGTTCAGCGACCTCGAATTAATTTAAAAAAAAATATTTCGTCAAAATCCGCGTTGGTTCACTAAACTAGACTTTTACCCTTATTTCATTTCTTATAGGCATGTTTTCAACATCATCATATTTGTGGTATTTAATCTAAACGATAAGATAAATCTTTTTTATGCAGTATCTATTTATAGAAAAAAAATGTATGCAAATAAATGTAAATTTTATGAAACATAACCTTGAATTACGGAAATCTAAAATTTAGCAACTTCGTCCATATTACTTAAGTATATCGAATCAATAAGCAAAATGTTGTATTATGTCATATTTATGTTCGTTTGGTGTTTTGACCAGATAAGTCAAAGTCACAAGGTAAATATGAAAATTATAGAAATCCCATAACTCTATTTATACAAAATAGTTATTGAATAAATACTATTTGGGTAAATAAACAATATCAAGCGATAGCATGTCTGTCAAGGGTAGATATGAATATATTCCCAATTCCCAATTTTCAATATTTATTCATTTAATTTACAAAAAATATATAAAACTACTAAAAGTTGAAATTCAAAATCGCTTGTTTGATTAAAATTTGATAAACAACATAATTTTAAGAAATATAAACAGGAAATATCAACTACCGGTTGGTGAGTGGTTCTAGTTGATAACTGATAATGAACTATGAATAATATAGTATAGTATAACTAATCCTAATGTAATGACCCATATTTTCAATTCCATTGATGGCAAATGCAGCCCAATGGCGTGCATATAAATTTTTTATAAAATCGAATATTGTGAAATCATGTTTTTGAAGTGAAAACTTCTTTAGCCGCATCGAGCACTTTTTTGGCTGAAGAAAAAACATGGATTTTTCGTCATCGTCACGATTTTATCCAGCACACAATACTTTGGTCATTCGTCACGATTTATGCAACACACAATACTTTTGGTTATGCAACACAATTAACAATGTAAAAAATTCTATTTACGATGGGCTTACGATAAAATCTTCAAAATAGATTCATTTATTGGTGTTTTTTTTTCACTTCAGTCGGCAGTCCTATGACTTTTTTATTCAAATTAAAGTGGTAGATTAAAATTCAACCGCACACAAAACTCATAAAATTTATAATATAATTTTCTTTTACTTAATTACAGTTACATACCTGTAAATAATTGTCATATTAGTAAAGCGTGATCTAAAGACGTCAAAAAAATAATGGTTCAATACTATTAATGGTTGGTTCTATCTTAACAGATATACCAACCCCGTTTACTTTAGAAGTGTAATTCAATGTCTGTCGGGGCATATAGCCCGAGAAGTAGTTGTTGCTTCTTAGTGGACGGTCTGCTCTTTGGAAATTTATTTTTCTAATTTTGTAAAGCGTTTAATAGTATTGAACTATTTTTTTTTGACGTATATAATTTTCTGTAAATAATGCTCATTTAGCCAGACAATCTGAATTCGATGATGTAACTTCTTATATTTAAATCCACAATTTAACAAAACCGCGCGAAGTGTTTCCAAATATTGATAATTATATTCAGGAATATCCCAAAATTTAGCACGAATCAGTTCTAAAGTTGGTACTATATTGTTCTTGTTAAACCCGTAAACATCAGTATCATTTATTGCTAAGTCATTTGTCTGTGGCGCCAAATTATTAGATTCCCGCGAAACATCATCTTGAATTGTCGTTTCAAATGGTCTCCATTCTAATTAATTACTAATAAAGTATACTTGTAAAACTCACCCTAACGTCTACGAACAAATAAATATTATATTAATAAAAATTTACTCGCGCCACTTAATCAACTAACCTTACTAAACCAACAAATAGATATTATATTAATAATACTTTTCTACCCTAGATTAACCACAACTAGGAACTAAACTCACTCAACCAACAAATAGATATTATATTAATAATATTTATCTACAGAACAATTCACATACACCACTGGTGGCCCTGGTTGAAGTTCCGTTTTTTTGATACATTAATAACTGACCGGTTACTTCGTTATATTATGCCAAATACTGGAGATGGATTATTCGATTCCCATTGCACTGTTGCTACGTTGCCAGCTATTCAAAATTTTATTAAATATAGTAACATACATAAACTTGTTTCTTTTTCCAGCAATTTTAAGTGACTTATTTTAATGCTTACATTTATATTATGTATTTTTTTAAAAATATTTCCAAACTAGCTTTCTAAGAACATTACGAACTAACAGTTAACTGAAGTAAGGAGAACATTTGTATAGTGATCCTAACAATTTTAGAAAATATATCTGACAACGTTGCTTTATGTTAATGTCATTACACTGACTTTAGTTATACTATATTAGGATTCAAGTACTTGTATCTTAATGAAAAATATGTATCTTGAAATGGATATCATTAAAGTACAGCTTCTGCATATCTAATAACATTAAAGTATATGAGTAGATAGAAATCTATATCTTTATATGTAGAAAAATGTAAATTCGAACAGAAAGGAACAATACGACGAAAATTTTCTCATTCACCTGGTATTATAATCCATGTTATATAAAATGAACTCTTGAACTGACGTTTCATAACCTTCCCACTTTATAATTTTTTCAAATATTCTACATTTTAACCTTGATTGAACACTGTAAAAACAAAAAAAATTGTTTCTATCAACAGAAACTTATGAACCTATACCAAGTTACAATGTTGTCAATTCAAAAATACAATAGTTTTGTTAGTTTTAGCGCTTTTTAATAATTTTATGCTGTTTTTAAGGAGTTCTACTTACATATCTTATTATTGGAGTCATCAGAACTATATAATAAGTTCAAGGTACCCACATTATCATTTAATGACAAAATTGCAAAATGCTGAAATTTTTGTATAGTAGATATTATTTTTGTTATACTTATAACAGATAAAGATGACCTCTGAACATAATATGAACGTAATATCATTGTTTAATAATATAGAGAGTAATAGTAATAGAGTGAGGGCGAGGGACTAGCTGCAGAAAGGATACCACCAATCAGAGTGTATATATTTTGTGCAATGCAAATTATTCCCTTCCCCTTCTCGACAAAATATCAAAGAATTTGTATTCCACATGAAGTTTTCCAAAAATGGGAAGGTTTGCCTAGGCAAAGTCCGCATTGCGGGACCACTCATGGTATATTCCTTTTCCCTTTTTCCTTCCCCTTACTATTGGAAAACTTCATGTGGATATTCGTAAATCGTACTTGAATTCAATATGGATACGAAATAATAAAATCGAGAATAAAATACCAAGAAAACTGAAAATACTACGGTAAACATTGACAACGCCGCTGGATAATCAATATCAGTCAATTGTCGAAGTGAGAGGGAAGAACACACGCACGCGCCTGCCAATATGAAGTCACGTGGTTACTTAGCAACAGCAGTTTGATAAATATTCACCAATTGAGTTAGTCCGGGGGGCGTGGAAATTATAATTTTCGCACGACGTTGCCGGCTTGAAGGAAACCCATAACATATTTGGAAAAGTGTTCATCTTTTTATATTCAGAAATTGAAAAAATAATGTTAATAGACAAAATCCAATGAAACAAGCACATTAAAGAACTAACGTCTAATCATTATTGACATATTGTTAATAATAAAAAGTCCATTTTCTAATTATTATCACTACATACTTAGCACTTTAGTTTTTTCATAGTTAAGCGTGGCAATATCGGATGTTTTCGACCGCATTCCTTTCACAGCTTCAGTTATGTTTGCCAAACTATACCTCGTCGTGTGATTAAGTTTTGTTATAAAAGATTATCATAGATGGAGTGCTAAGCGTAAATTTTTAAAAAAGTTTAAAACTGTGTGTAGCTAGCGATGCACAGTTAATTTATTGATAAAAATAGGTATTTGCATTTCAAATGAAGTTTTTTTTTATTTAATCACCTTGAACAGTTATTTATAAATAAAATGTAGCTTAAAAAATAACGATCAGATGCAGTTTTGCTAGAACCATTTTACTATAAATACGCGAGTTTTTGAAAACTTCTTTAGGTGCGTTGAGCACTTTTATTGGTTGAGGAAAAAACATGGATTTTTCGTCATCGTCACGCTTTTATGCAACACACAATACTTTTGGTTATGCAACACAATTAACAATGAAGCGTATATAGTGTTGCATAAATAATCGTCACGCTTTCCATGAATTATATGTATACTGTGTACTTTTTTTGTAAAAAATTCCATTTACGATGGGCTTACGATAAAATTTTCAAAAAGGATTCATATATTGGTGTTTCCACTTCTCTCGGCAGTCCCATGACTGGACTCTACGTTTTTATTTTTTTGCGTGTAAGCATTTGGAGCATTTTCTTTCAACCCCTCGACATTTTTTTATGGGATACCCTATACATACACTATACACTTCATTATTTAACCTAAACTGAATTCATCATCTGTTAGAGGTATATCGACACGTTAAGATCGCAGAGTGCAATCGGTGAAAGTATAGTCGAGTTAAACTGTGTTTTATCAATAATTATTAAGAATGGTGTTTAATTGGCTCAGTACAAGAACCAATGAAATTCTTGTACGTATCCTGTCACTTTTCCTATGTTTGACCTACATTGAATTGGATTGATACGAATTTTTAAAAAACATTTGTCAACTCTCTGACTCTGATGATTATTGTAAGTTATAGTTTATTTCAGAAAGGTATAGAGTAATAAAACATCATTAGGTATGCAAAGGGAGCTCAGAGTGACCCAACGAATATATAAGCCACTTTCATAGTTTGGCATTGATTTCATTGTAAAATTCTTTCTTTTTATCAAGTGCAGGTAGTACCACCCGGGTTGGGGTCAATATATGGGTTTAGCCTTTTGTTATCCATTCACAAACACTGAAAATGGTGTACCAAAGGTAGGATACTCGTAAATAGGAAAGAATTTTATTTTAACAGAATAAAAATTAGGCATTATGTACATAGTATTAGGTACACTTATTTTTTATTGAACATTATACAAAAAATACATTATACTGAAATTAAATTATAAAAAATCATAATATTCTTCGTCATCTGAGGAGCTGTCATCTCCTCTTGACGTTATAATTAACGGGTCGACGGTCCGATCGATCAAGTAGTCAAGATCCCACATTTTCTCCTCTTCTTTAATGACATGCTGGACTGCTTTTCGCCAGTTCTCTGGTGTCACCTCCTTAATGGCTTGATCAGACAGTAGCTTAACGTCTTTCATTTTGATTGTCGTGTTGTATCTTGCTACAAATCCTTTCACTTGCGCCCATATAAGTTCTATAGGATTTAGTTCGCAATGATATGGCGGTGTGCGCAGCACAGTTACACTATGTTTTTCTGCTATATCTTCCACGGCGTATTTCATAAAACGATGTTTGTGTAAATTTGCTATAGCTAATAGTTCTTTTTTTATCAAATTATCTTCAAATTCAATACTTTTGGTGGTTAACCAGTCAATAATTTCTTGTTTTCTCCAAGATGAAGTTGGAGACTTCTCTATGCGTCGAGAATGATAACTCGCGTTATCCAATACTACTACTGAATCAGCCGGAAGATATTTTATCATTTCACCAAAATAGTCTTCAAAAACATCCGAATCCATGTCCTCGTGGTAATCTCCCGTATGGCACGACTGAAATTTTAGCAAACCTTCTTCTAAAAATCCCTCTTCGCTTCCAATATGGACGATTATTAGTCTTTTCCCTTTACCTGAAGGCACCTTAATACCCGTTGACAGGCCTTCCATGAAAGCTTGGCGAGCACTGGTTATATTTTTGTCTTGCCACATTTTTGGTACTGTATAACCTTCATTGATCCACGTCTCATCAAGATAAAAGATTTTCTTCTGCTCTGTTCTGTACTGCTTTATACTTCTTAAGTATTATCGTCGCCAGCAAACAATTTCATCGCTTTCCAGTAAAAGTGCTTTACGGTTATGCTTTTCCCAGGCAAAATCCATATTTCTCAAAGTGGTCCATAAAAGTTTTTTAGTTATCAACGGAATATTGTCATCCTGGCCAAGCTCCATTAAAATCTTATCTAGGGTGGGTATTTGTTTTTTAAAATAAAAAAATTGAACTTTTCTTCGAATTACACTTTTGGTGTCTTCATCAAGGACTTTTACTGATCTGCCTGGACTTTTCTTGGAAGGCTCCACTTGGCCTGCTATCTTTCTCCCCCGCAATAATTTAAAAACGGTGGACTTTCCAATTTCCAACTCCAGTCATTCGGGAACATCGGTCGACAGTTTCTTGTACAATAAATTTCGGGTAATCGTATTTTATGCAATCGTGTACATTTAAAATAATAAGTTTTTCATTCACTGATAGTGGAGAATTATTGGAACATCTTTTCGTTTCGCCATTTTATTACTAATCTTATAATACTATTTACGGCTTAACAGCAAATACTGATGCGTTAAACTAAACAAATATACTTATAAAGGTCTAAAACTTTTGGGTAAGGCACCTTGCGGCGCATGGTTGAGCCGAATCTGAAACAGGGTTGGAATTAGGCAGAGGTACTAATAGAAGGTTAAACGGTAACTGTTAAACGCAAAACGTAACTGTATAATCTACTACCTAAGTAATCCCTACACAATATTTCGATATTGACACTTCAGGCTAGAAAACATACTTTTCCCAATTCTCTTACGCAATTACTTGAAATTTTAATATTACAAACAATACTATTTCAAGACGTACGCCTATGGCCGACACCGAAATTGAGCCGAACTGGACGGAATTCCCCATTTTATTACTCTATACCTTTCTGAAATAGTCTATAGTGCTTTAAACTAAAAAAACTCGGCTGATGGCTCGATATTTTCTGGACAACCTGTATAGTGCACATACATTAGACTTTTCTGTTAAAATTAATCATACAAACCTTAAAGAATATAAAAGCGTATAATTGTAATTATATTATTTATTTTTACTAATCTCTTAATAATAGTTAATGTTTTGTTATTTTTGTCACATAAGGTTTTAAATAAATTCAACAATTTATAATAAATTTTTATTTGTCTTTCATTTTAGAAATAAGTATTTTACTCTGGCACTCACTCGAGGAATAATAAAAGGGTCGTGTATTGTAAATGATAATTTTGTTCAAAATTTTGTAGGGTTGCATTCGGGCCAGTTTGGAATTTTTTCACATCAAGAAAAATTACTTTAACTTTCCCCAGAGGCAAGGGAAACCTCTAAAATGAAGGTAATTTTATAAAACTTTATAAGTATAGACAACAAAAAATAATCTACTGACTTTGTGTAATAAACTTTATATGAATGCTGTGCCTAATTGAATGCGGTATCAAAACGAGCACGAGCGAGATAATTATCTGGATTCAATTCTATTTTCGTTTATTTGTTTAATATGTTTAACTAACCAGTTAGATACCTACTCTCTGTTTGGTATAATAGTTTTTGCTCATTGCCAAATAACTTCATTATCATAAAATTGAAATATCAATAATAAACAGACTGAAATTGAACATTGTATTTAACATTTAAGAATCGAAAAGAAGTTATTTGATGTACTGTAGCTTTAGCTGGTTTTGAAATTCGTTTTTATAATTTTTTTTTAATAAAATATGTTCTTTGCATTTAGGTGAACAATCTTACGAAACCTAAATGAATTCTCTATATTATTATTGTTTATATTGTATTTAGCTCCTAGCGAGCGAAATTGATATGGCAACACCGCTCAGCTGTCGATCGTCGGTTATCGGATTCCACAGTTACAGGGGGAATATGCAATTTAAGTGTGATATTTTGAAAAAGAATAAAAATTTTTGTTAGGCAGAACAGACAATAAAATATAGTAAACAAAAACACATTGCGTACCAAGCCCTAATCGGAAGACTTACCCCAGGGGCCACACTACTTTTTCGCAGTATTTGATGTATTCAATACCAAAATAAATTTTTTACCAACAAATTAGTGTTTTGTTTCATTTTTAGTAAGTTCCACTCCTTTTTTTGATGTGTCTCATTTATGAAAGACGTTGCCCTGCAGGAAAAAAACGTAGGTTTTGCGCATGTGGTCACGTCTTTCAAATATGAAAGACGCTTTATATCATGATATTACCATTTTGATAGGATTCATGACATTGTCAGTAATGTTACAAAGTTGTCAATAATTTTATGTTAGTTGTTCTCTGTAGAATAAAGCCTTATTTTAAAGGTAATCCTTCGTAATTCACTACAATTTATTCTACAGAGAATTCTATAAAATGGATAAGCTACTTCGCCCCAATCGATTAGATATAGATGTTACACTTGGAAACGCAGGTCAACTTTGGAATCATTGGTACAGATCGTTCGTGAATTTTCTGGAAGCGGCAGATGCGAAGGACAATAAGAAGAAGCTGAATCTACTAATAAACTACGTGAGTCCAGTCGTTTTTGAGTCCATTAGTGAGAGTACAACGTATGAAGATGCCATAAAAATCCTTGAAAACCTCTACGTAAAGCCCAAAAATGAAATATTTTCTCGACATTCTCTCTCATCAAGTAGACAGTTAGTAGGTGAGTCAATTGACCAATATTTACAAATTTTGAAGCAAATGAGCAAAGACTGCAACTTTAAAGCTGTTACGGCCGAACAGAATAGAGATGATTTCATTCGAGACTCGTTTATTAGTGGTTTAAGTTCACTACAAATTAGACAGTGGCTTCTAGAGCACTCTTCTTTGAGCGTAACTCAAGCGTTTAATACTGCGAGAGCGTTAGAAATAGCCAAGCAACATGCTGAATCATATTCATCAACTTTTGATTCAAGTGTTGCCGTTTTACAAAACGCAGAACCCTGAAAATTCATCAACCAGGCCGTTAGCAGCTGCTGCATCTTTTCAGAAATGTTTCTTTTGTGGCAGAAATAGACACCTGCGCGAACACTGTCCTGCTAAAAATACAATTTGCCATTCCTGCAATAAAAGAGGTCATTTTTCAACTGTGTGTAGATCAAGTAACACCAGAAGGACTCAGAAAATATCTGCTACTATTCTATCTACGGTTTCTGCTGTTTTTCCTAGTTGTTTATCCAAATCTATTATTCAAATTAAAATAAACAACATAATCACAGATGCACTAGTCGATACAGAGAGTTCTGATAGCTATATTTCAAGTAAAATTGTTGCCAGTAGAAATATTTGTGTCATTCCATCAAGAATTAATGTTAAAATGGCTTCAACATCTCTCACGTCGCAAGTTCTTGGATATTGTATTGTACGCCTACAAATTTTGGATAACATTTATTCAAATTAAAGCTTTTAGTCCTTGATGAACTCTGCACTGAAGCAATCATTGGTCATGATATTCTGAAGCAACATTCCCAAATCGAAATTCTCTTTGGAGGTGACAAATCTACCCTATCAATATGCAATTTAGCAGTAGCAAATGTTGAACCATTCAGTTTATTTTCAAATTTAACCTTTAATTGCAAACCAATCGCAATAAAATCACGTCGATTTACTACTTCAGACCTCAACTTTATTGAACAAGAAATCAAACATCTTCTAAAAGAAAAGATCATAGAACCCAGTATCTCCCCATGACGAGCTCAACCTCTGGTAACTTCAAGGGAAAACCACAAGAAACGTATGTGTATTGACTATTCTCAAACCATAAATAAATATACATTATTGGACGCATACCCATTGCCACGGATAGAAGACATTGTAAACCAAATTTCGAAATATTCCGTTTTTAGTACAATTGATCTCCGTAGTGCCTATTACCAAATTCCAATTAAAGATGAAGAAAAGATCTACACTGCATTTGAAGCTTGTGGAAACTTGTACCAATTTACTCGAATTCCGTTTGGTGTTACCAATGGAGTCGCTTGTTTCCAACGAACCGTCGACAGCATCATCAAGAAAGAAAATCTTATAAGCGTCTATACTTATCTGGATGACGTCACTGTTTGCGGTAACTCACAAGAAGAACATGATCAAAATTTACAAAAAATTTTAGATGTCATTAAGAAGTACCGTTTAACAATTAATGAAACAAAATCAAGATTTTCCCTCAAATCGATTTGCATTCTTGGGTATTTAATATGCAACAAAACTATGAAGCCGGACCCAGAACGACTTAAGCCTCTCCTGAATTTACCAGTACCTGATACTACAGCTTATCTTCGAAGAATTCTAGGAATGTTTACACACTACTCTAAATGGGTTCCTAAATTTTCCGAAAAAATTCAGCCGCTAGCACACAGCACAAGTTTTCCATTGTCTGAGAAAGCAATTTCGGCATTTAGACAGCTCAAACAAGACATAGCCAGCTCTTCGATTTCTTCAATTGATGACGACGCTGTGTTAACTGTTGAAACCGATGCCTCGGAGTTTGCAATAGCTGCTCAATTATCCCAATCAGGAAGACCAGTCTCATTTTTCTCAAGAACCTTGTCCTCTCAGGAAGAAAAGCATTCGTCAGTTGAAAAAGAAGCGTACGCAATAGTAGAAGCACTGAAAAAGTGGCGACATTTTTTAATTGGCAGACATTTTCAGCTCATTACGGATCAGAAGTCAGTGGCATTTATATTTAACAACAAGTCTTCGTCAAAAATCAAAAATGAGAAAATTCAACGTTGGCGTTTGGAATTGTCATGCTTCAAGTATGATATCGTTTACAGGCCAGGAAGTCAAAACACGGTAGCTGATGCATTTTCCCGTATTACTTCTGCAACCATGTCATCGGCTGATCAAAAGAAATTATTTGATTTACATTCTTCTTTGTGTCACCCTGGTATTACCCGGTTTTTCCAATGGATACGCTGCAAAAATCTCCCTTATTCTGTGGAAGACGTTCGTCAAATTACCTCCTCATGTCCTGTTTGTGCTGAAATTAAACCAAAATTTCACAAAAATGTAGAAACGTTAATCAAAGCCACCTCACCATTTGAACGTCTTAATTTGGATTTTAAAGGTCCTTTGCCTTCATCTTCAAGAAATAAGTACTTACTAACCGGTGTTGATGAATTTTCCAGATTCCCATTCGCATTTCCATGTTCCGACATATCATCCTCTACAGTTATCCAATGTTTGCGTCAAATATTTTCTATATTTGGCACTCCGGCATATGTTCATTCTGACCAAGGTACCTCTTTTATGTCTCGTGAACTTAAGTCATTTTTAGAGTCTCACGGTATTGCTTCAAGTCGCACGACTCCCTATAATCATCAGGGTAATGGTCAGTGCGAACGATTTAATGGAATTATATGGCAAACCATCCAGTTGGCTTTAAAATCTCAAAATTTGAAAATCAACCAGTGGGAGCAGGTTCTAGTGGATTCTCTTCACTCTATTAGATCTCTTTTATGCACTACTATTAACTCGACCCCACACGAACGCATGTTTAACTATGTGAGGCGCTCAACTTATGGATCATCGATTCCTACTTGGCTAGCTGCACCAGGACCAGTGCTATTAAAGAGATTCGTCCGTTTGAATAAATACGAACCTTTAGTTGATGAAGTCCAACTCCTAGAAGCCAACTCGGAATACGCCCATATCCGATTGGAAAATGGAGAAGAAAAGACAGTTTCCACTAGGCACTTAGCTCATCGAGGAGACACATCATTAACTTATTGCGATGAAAATTCTGTCAGTCAAAATCAAGACCAAAGCATTCAAGAAAGTCAAGACCATCTCATTCAAGACCAACACAATCAAGACGCAGTACTGAATATCGATAGGCCAGTTAGGACACGAAGGCGTCCTCAATATTCAGAAGACTTCCTCGAGAAATAAGAAGGCGGGAAGAATGTCATGATATTACCATTTTGATAGGATTCATGACATTGTCAGTTATGTTACAAAGTTGTCAATAATTTTATGTTAGTTGTTCTCTGTAGAATAAAGCCTTATTTTAAAGGTAATCCTTCGTAATTCACTACACTTTACTTCCATGATTTCTTTTTGTTGCAGGTCCTCAGTTTGAAAACTAAACATACACTTAAAGTTAGAGACAATGCCTAAACATCGTCGAAGAGGAGTTGGAAGAAAATAGCAGCTGAAATAAATATAGATAATGAGATTGGCTTTGATTTTGATGATTCTTTGAGAGATCCGGATTTATTCTGGACACCACATCTCCACAATTCAGATTCGATCCATCTGATAACGAAGAATCATTGGATATTGAAGAAGTCCTTCAAGATTTGGCCATAGAGGAGGCTCTGGATGAAAATAATGAACAAATTGAAAAAGATAACGAGCTGCCATCATCTTCCTGTGATTGGAGCGAATATGTGGGACGCCATAAGAACTTCGAGTTTACTGGTCTCAGTGGACTGCAACAAGAACTATCTCCTGAAATAACTCCGCTTGAGACATTCCTTCTGCTCGTAGATGATGAAGTCATAAACCTTATTGTTGTCTAAACCAACATATTTGCATTTCCATCGAAGGGAGTGAAGAAATGTTCCCGCATAAAAACCCATCAATACAGAAGAAATCAAAAAGTTTTTAGGATTGACAATGTGAATGGTATTGGTACCACCAGATTATTGGGCGACCAAGGAAATTCATCGTCAAGATATTCCTAAAAAGTCTATGTCACGTAACAGATATCAGTTGCTGCTAACTCTAATACATTTCAACGACAACGAAACAATGCAAAACCATTTAGGAAAAATCCGAACTCTGGCTGATATTCTCCAGAATAAATTCCAGTCGCTATTTCAACCTGATGAAGATATCGTTATAGATGAAACTTTGGTACCCTGATATTCAGGTAGTTTATCTCAAACAAGGCTCATGAGTATGGAATCAAGCTGTTCGACTGATGGTTACACATTCGCACTTGAAGTCTATGCTGGAAAGTCAGCGAGTGGGCAACGTGAAATTTGATTAGCATCAAATGTTTGTTTGATATTATGCCAGAAACTGCTCTATCAAGGAAGGACACTATACGTTGATAATTTTTACACAAGCTATGAGTTGGCCAGAACAATGCTCGAGAAGTTAACACATGTTGTTGGAACTGTAAGAGCTAACAAAAAAAATATACCAAAAGAAGTTCTTTAAGCAAAGCTTAAAATAGGGGAGATAGTATCTCGAGAAGATGAAAACGGAATTGTTATTTTGAAATGCAGAGACGTGACGTTGTTCTCTACAAAACATGCTCCAATTATGGTACCAGCCAATAGAATTGCTGAAGACGATCTGCCTATAGCTGGTACCTCCAGAACCCCTGACGTTCAACCTTCTACTAATGGAAGAGATACCCCTTTACCAACCGAGAGACAGAAATCTGAAGACTCCCAAGATAGCGACAATAGACTATTGGTTACACCAAGGAAAAATAAATCTCGAAAAGCAAAGGAAAAGCCAATTTGGCTTACAACAAAGGCAAATCTGGTATTGGTTTGTCTGACCAGATGGCTCATACGCCACTACTCTCCGAAAGGGCGTAAAATGGTACAGGAAGTTAGGAATGGAATTACTTCTGGGAGAAGCAGTTGTAAATGCATGGGTCCTGTACAAATGGGCCACTAAGAAGAAAATTCAAATCCGTGCATTTAGGGATATTTTGTCAGCAAACATACTTGGTCATGAGCAACAGTCAGAAACGCCAAAGGAACCTATATCTACAACTACATATCACCATCTAGCTGTGAGAATGGGTGAAAACGAAACAAAAAATGAAGTTGAAACTGTCAAACAAAATGAATAATGGCAACCAGGGTCTGAACACCAGGATTATTCAGTAACTGAAAAATGTTATTGATCGGGATAATAGTACAGAAAATGATAATCTGCAATATGAAGATAAGCCAAGTAATGAAGAAAGAAAAAACAGTTTACTAGAATCAAAGGAGGCAACACGTCTAAATAGGATAAAGGGAGAAAAATATATTGGATACAAAAGGGCCCATGGGAAAATTTCCTTCAATTCCGAGAGACCAGCTCGAAGATTAATGGAATGAGGCTGTTCCCATTCCACATTAGTTACGAAAAAAGAGTGGAAAGACATTTCTGTGAGGTGCAATTTCGGAAAACGACAAAAACTATTTGAATATTTTTGGGAAAAGTTGCTATCATGGAATGAGAAGAAAGGATTTATCACCGGTTTGGTAGCAACAAGGGGTGTGAGGAGACGAAGAAAAGTTGATCCTCCAAAACAACCAAAAAAATGTGAAGGGAATGGCATTTATTTTGCAAAAGATAATGGAGAAAAAGTTAGAGTTTGTAGAATATTCTTGCTCAGTACGTTTAATTTGGGGGAGGACACTTTTAAAAGATGGGTTAATATAACGGATGCAACACGAAACAATTTAGAAATTCAAGAAGATGAAGAAGACGACGTGGTTCCAGAAAGGTAGAAAAATAGTGTTATGTAGGAAAGAAATAAAGAGAAACATTCAAATGAAAAAGCATGCAAAAACAGAGATTGTGCAGCAGTGGCTAGATCTCCTCCCTAAGGTACCAAGCCACTACTGCAGAGCTTCTTCAAAAAAAATTATGTAGAGTCAAACTTTCGATCATTTTTGCACATGTTTAATGTATTCTTAGAATGGTGCAAAGTAGAAAATAAAACTCCAATAGGTCGAAAGCTATTTGTTGAAGTATTGCAGAGCCAGAACATAAGCAATACATAAGCCAAGAAAGGATCAGTGTGACATTTGCTCTTCTTTTAAAACTGATGAATCTACATACATAAACCATGTGGCCAAAAAAGATAGGACAAGAGTTGCAAAGAAAGCAGAAGAAGAGGGTGCATCAGACACAGAGTTGGTCATAACTATGGATCTGCAAAGCGTGTTATTGTGTCCAAGGACAGTTGCTTCTTCTATGTATTATAAACAAAAATTGCAAGTTCATAATTTTACCACTTATGAAATTAAGAAGCCAAATCAAGATGTCTACCTATATGTATGGAATGAAGTGGAGGGAGGGGTGACTGGAAATGAATTTTTTATTATTCAAGCTATCGAGTTGAAACAAAAACCATTCGATTCGTAAAAATCGTACGAGTCTATAGAATCCATAAAAAGGGGGGGTCAACCTGAAAATATATACCGGTAAAATCCAAAATTATGTGAGTCGAAATTTTTTTTTAATACTCCCAGGTGAAAGAGGGTATCGAACTCTCTTTGTCACTAAATTTTCACCCCCCTACCCCCCCTTTTCTGAGGTACAAGACCCGCCAAAATATCATCTTTGAACGATAATATTCGGGGAATCTTCCTCATTTGGGATGCTTATAATGCAAATTTTTTTTTTTCGAAATTGACCCCCCCCCCAAAATCCCCCCAAGTATGGCCTCGAATTGATGTTGGAAACTGCGTATGATGTTTTTAGGCATCGTTTATTAAGATTTATTACGAAATTAGTGAAAATAGTGACCTAAGCTCAAAATTTGGCGCCACTTGTGGCGCCCTCTATATCGACTTTTAATTTTTTTTTTTAAATCAATTCCCATAGATTCGAACCCGCAAATTTTCGTGGGTGTAATGAAAGTTTTCTAAAAAAAATTTTTTTTTTAATAAACGTTTTTCAATTTTTCTCGAATTTTTAATCGTACTACCTATATGTTTTATATACTCTATACGTAGGTCTCGACCTATACTTCAAATTTGAATTTAGGTATTTTTCTATATTTTCATAAGTAAAAAAGTTACTTTTATATTTTCGTATATAATTCCAGTGGCAGCGCCGATGAGTAAAAATCATTATTTTGCCCGAAATCCGCTTCGCTTTTTCTACATGGATCCACCATTGGAAATTCTAATAAAATTTTTTTTAAATATATTACCCCCCCCCCAAGTACCCCCAAATATTTTTTTTAATCTTCTCTATTACGCCAAACATAATCATTTTCGATCCTCTATAAAAACTCTCTTGTAAAATTTCGAGTTTTTTTCCCTTCCCCTTCAAAAACCCAGCTCAAGTTGCCCGTTATGTATAAGTAACGGCATAGGGGGGTAAAATTTTGCCCAATCCTACATTTCGTACTAATTTCACCAAATTTTATATTGGGGACCTTTCTAGGCCCCCGAAAACGATGGGAATAATTTCCGTTCTTCAAAATCAATTTTTCCCATGAAAAATGAATTTTCAAAATTTTTAACAGGACCATCGAGGGGGGGTAAAAAAAAAATGTTGTCCGATTTTGATGAAATTTTAGGGAGGGGTGTTTTTGAGGTCGAAAAACTGTCAAAATTCGACTTTTCGGTGGTCCAAAAAATAGTAAATATAACTCGATTTTTTTGAAATTTTGGAAAATTATAGTTCGAGCAATTATCTTTGTTTTCCTTCAAAAATTTTCAAAATTTTTTTAAAAATTGATCCGTGCAGTTTTTTTACAAAAAAATGCCAAAAACGGACCTATCTCACCAAAATTTATACTAAATTCTCTTTTTGCAAAATTTTATTACCATATACTTCCCAGAAAAACCTTCATATATGAATTTTTTTACTTTGAAAAATTTATATCATCTACGCCCATGGAATCGAAACGACCAAATTAACATTAATCGACAGTTGATGATTCATATTAATCTAAAAAAAATATTACCTTCCTTAATTTTAATATGGAAACGAATTTTTAAATAAAAAAAAATTTAAGTTAGGTTAGATAAGATTAAGTTAGGTTTGGGTTAGGTTAGGTTAGGTTACATAAGATTAAGTTAGATTTGGGTTAGATTAGTTTTAAGCAAATTAAGTTGGGTTAGATAAGATTAAATTGGGTTAGATTAAATTTTTGCCCCTAAATTTTGGAAAAATTTAAATTTTTTTGGAAAAATATACGTTTTTTTCGAAATTTAATGCGATTTTCGGCAACCCAAAATACCTAATAATTGACCGTTTCAACAATACCTTCATTATACATAATTTTTTGGCTTTTTCTTGAAAAAATCGGAAATTTTCGGAAAATGTTTTTACATGCTCTTCTTTAAATTGCCGTTACGGCCGAACCGTTGGAGATATGACCGTTCGATAGAGCAAAGATGGCTCTATCCGTTGGACCATATTTGGTTTCTTCGATTTCATAAATAACAAATAAGTTATTAAAAGTCAAAGTTGCATAATTTAAAAAAAAAACCTACGCCTATGGAATAGAAGAAAGCAAATATACAAAAAAACGAAAGCCGAAGGTCCATATTAACATTAAAAAAATATATCACTTCTTAAATTTCATACAAATAACTTTGTTATTTTTCAACCAATTTTTATACTAGATTTCAACCTCCCCCCGTATATTAGACTGGTCGAGCCATAAGGCGATTGTGATAAAGGAACATCTTGGCGCGCTGTTGCCGGCTCAGTCAATTGTCGCAGATTAACTTTTGGAGCTAGGAGCTAGCTTATCACTCGTTTGTAATCGTTCTTGAAAGCTTAACCTTAAGTTACAAAAATACCGGATTCAATCAACTCTATCTTGTTCTGCTTATATTATTATTTATAATTTATATAAATGAAAACATACTTACTTAATCTATTGAAATTTTCTCTAGCTCTAACAATTAAAATAGGCTTTCCACCTGCTTCTTTGTTAAGCAAATCTTCTTGCTCCAACTGCATCTGCTCTATCGGAGGATTACTCATTTTTAACACTTGTCGCACTAACACTTCCACTTAAAAACTTTTAATTTTCAAATAATTAACGTCCGCCACATGTATAAAATCTTCACAATAATTAGAAAATTCATTCATAAATGCATTTATAAATAGTTACCCGCTATGTTATGGTTTATAACGACATTTCCTAACCTACTGGAACTACTGGAAGTGTTTGGTGTGTTCAGACGCGTGAATTTTCAAACCGGCGAAACATAAAACGAGGAATCGAACGTCATGGTCGCGAGGGTAGGGTGATGGAATGGAATGGTATGCGTACGCATCTTTAGCCTGGAGAATTATTGGGAATAATTCTAGAAAAAGGAAAAAAAATGAGTTCTCTACTTGATGATTCTAAACGATCTCACAGACATGCTTATAAACTTTAAATTACAGACGATTTTTAACTGGTCCAAGTTTATCGTTTTATTGTATAGAAAGCAATATTTTAACAACCATGTACCGAGGTACCAGTGGCGGATCCTCGAAGGAGGCTCGGCCTCCTCACTAATTTATCCAGCAAATAGCAATTACTGATCTATTTTGACAATTATTGAGCATTTTTGACAATTATTGACCATTTTTGACAATTATTGATCAATTTTGAGAATTTTTGACAAATTTCCCAAAATTATTGACAATATTTGACCATTTTTCAAAATAATGACAATTTTTAACCATTTTTGGACAATTTTTGACAATAAATGTCCATTTTTGACAGTTTTGAACAATAATTGACAATATTTAACAATTTTTGCTAATTTTTGACCATTTTTTCAAAATTTTTGACAATTATTGACAATTATAGACCATTTTTCCAAATTTTTGACTATTTTTGACCATCTTTTCAATATTTTTGAAAATTTTTCAAAAAACTCAACAATTTTTGTCAGTTATTGAACATTTTTAGACAATTATTGAGCATTTTTGACAATTATTGATCAATTTTGAAAATTTTTGACAATTTTTCCAATATTTTGACAGTTTTTAACGATTTTTGACAATTATTGACCATTTTTCGAAATTTTTAACAATTTTTCTAAAAGTTTTGACAACTATTGACCATTTTTGACAATTATTGACCATTTTTAACAATTATTGATCAATTTTAAGAATTTTTGAACATTTTTGACAATTTTTCAAATATTTAGATAATTTTTGAAAATATTTGGCAATTATTAACCATTTTTTCAAAATTTTGACAGTTTTTAACAATTATTAAACATATTTCAAAATTTTTAATAATTTTTGACAATTATTGACCATTTTTTCAAATATTTTGACAGTTTTTACCAATTTTTGACCATTATTGACCATTTTTCGAAATTTTTGACAATTTTTCCAAAAGTTTTGACAATTATTGACCATTTTTTGACAATTATTGACCCATTTTGACAATTATTGATCAATTTTGGGAGTTTTTGACATGTTTTCAAATATTTTGACAGTTTTTAACGATTTTTGACAATTATCGACCATTTTTCGAAATTTTTGACAATTTTTCTAAAAGTTTTGATAGTTATTGACCTTTTTTGACAATTATTGATCAATTTTGAGAATTATTGACCATTTTTGACAATTATTGATCAATTTTGAGAATTATTGATCATTTTTGACAATTATTAACCACTTTTGACAATTATTGATCAATTTTAGGAATTTAACATTTTTCAAATATTTTGACAGTCTTTAACGATTTTTGACAATTATTATTGACCATTTTTCGAAATTTTTGACAATTTTTCTAAAAGTTTTGACAATGATTGACCATTTTTTGACAATTATTGCCAATTTTTGACAATTATTGATCAATTTTGAGAATTTTTGACCATTTTTGATAAGTTTTCAAATATTTTGACAGTTTTTAACGATTTTTCAAAATTTTAACAATTATTGACCATTTTGACTGTTTTTCCAAATTAGTGACAGTTTCTAACTTTTTTTGGACAGTTTTTGAAAATAAATGTCTATTTTTGACAGTTTTTAACAATAATTGACAATTTCTAACAATTTATGATAATTTATGACCATTTTTTCAAAATTTTTGACAATTATTGACAATTATAGACCATTTTTCCAAATTTTTGACCATTTTTTCCAAATTTTTGACAATTTTTCAAAAAACTTAACAATTTTTTACAATTATCAACTATTTTTCAGAATTTTTGACCATTTTTTCAAAATTTTTACAATTGACAATTTTTTACCATTTTTTCAAAATTTTGACAATTTTTCAAATATTTTGACAGTTATTAATCATTTTTTCAAAATTTTGACAGTTTTTAACAATGATTGACCATATTTCAAAATTTTTAATAATTTTTAACAAATATTGACCATTTTTGACAATCATTGACTAATTTTTAATAATTTTTGACATTTTTCTAAAAGTTTTGACAATTATTGACCATTTATGACAATTAAAACCATTTTTAACAAAAGTTTTCAACAATTTTTGATAATTATTGACCATATTTGACAATTTTCTAGAACTTTTGAGTTTTTGACAATTTTTCAAAAATTTTGACCATTTTTCAAAAATTTTGACAATTTTCAGCAATTATTGACCATTTTTGACAGTTTTTTTTTATAATTATTGACCATTTTCTCAAAATTTTGACATTTATTGTATTCACAGCTTTTTCAGTTGCGAAATAACTCTTTTAATTATAAAATAACATTTTTATAAATTACTGTTAACCTAAAAAATATTCTTTCGTAACGCCAGTGCCGGTTCCATATATTTCCTAAGCACGATATTTTTTCATATAACTAAATAAATAACTTTTTGCTATTATTAGTTTCTTTCGGATCATTAGTATATTTTTTTAATTTAGCCGATAATTGCTATTTTTACTGTTTTAACATGGAACATATAATGTTGGAAAGCTTTCAGTAAATTAAATCAATTTTTTGACTTTCAAATAACTGCCTTCCTTTTCTTTAACCTGAAAAGCTGACCAACATAATGTGCCATTACATTCAATTTCCTATAAATCCCTTCTAGGTAAGCACAGCCCCTAGGCGAGAATATAAACCAAGAATATAACCCTGGGCGAGAATATAACCCTAGGCTAGGATATAACTCAAGAATACAGCCCTAGGCTAGGATAGAACCCGAGAATATAACCCTAGGCTAGAATATAACGCCGAGGATATAAACCGAAGAATATAACCCCAAGAATATAGCCAAGGATAGAACCCCCAAACTACCGCCCTAGAACAGAACTCATCAGTTCGGATCAAGACCTGACTTCTTCTCCAGGAAACCACTTCATCTAAGCTAAGTACCTATAAAAGTACAAATTCCTCTATTAAATTCCGTTATTCATTTCCTGTGGCAGAATAAATTAAAAATTTGTTTTTAATTCTTTTTTTTATTAAAATCCTCAACTATAAAAGTTGAGGGAGATCTGCCCGGGGTCACTTTAATTATTAACTTATTTAAATTTTACAAGGCGTTTCTACCTTTTCCGCCTTAGTTTTTTGTAGTTTTCATCGTTAAAAAGGTAGTGGCGCCCTCAACTTTTACAACCTTCCTGTAGCACTTGTGCAGCATAAACTTGGGGTCGAATCACCCTTGAGAGGAGTCTCTAGCCGGAGCCCTTCGAGATGGTGCCCTGTGAGGTACAGCATTTACCGTTACAAATTGGCGCCCAACTAAAAGCAACTTTTACCGTTACAATGTTAAATGTCTATTAACTGTTGATACAAAAATGCTTGTGAAATGTGTGTAGGTAATGAACCCGACGTAAAGGGTGATACTAAAAAATAATTTATAATTCTTAGAGTATCCCCTTTTACGCGCTCCACCTTCCCCCCACAGGCAGTGCCTGAGGACCTCATTACCTTCTATCCGCGAAGTGTAGCTGAAAAAAAAATTTTAATTGGCCTAAGCCGGTTTTTATATTTTTTTGGTAGCTAAAGTCACCTTTTTGCTTTATTAAATTTTTTTGATGGCGGAAGCCGGGTTTTTGTTTAATTTTTGTATTTTTTTGATAGCCGAAGCCGGGTTTTGTTTAATTTTTGTATTTTTTTGATAGCCGAAGCCGGTATTTGTGTTATATATATTTTGATGGCGATGAGTGTTTTCCCTTGCGTGACATAAAAAGCACTGTTAACTGAAATCTAATTTGCAACATTATATTTCTTCATGATTAGGTATAGTTCGATCAGCAGCATCAACTGCAGTCAACCAGTCTACCTGTTCCATAATTAGGATACGTTAAGCCGTCACTCGAGTTCCCGTCAGGGTGAAAACTGACCTGTCTAAAAGGTGTTTATGGTAATTACGGTAAATTCTCTGAATCATCTGATATCTAGCTATGTATTTATTGCAAATTGTAATAAGTGAACAGTAAAACTTTTAAGGGAGGTCCGTTTTCAGATGTATGAAATAAGAAATAGTTATAAATGTCTATGTTTGGCACTATTAAACGATATTATTTTATATGATATCATTATTGGAATAAAATACGGAATTTTAATTCTACAATTTTATTGCGTACTACTACTGAACTGAGTCATAAATACATACATGTAAAGAAGCTAACCTAACCTAACCTAACTTAACATATAACCTAACCAGAAAGGGTTTACCCTTTTCACTTAGTATTACTTCAAGCATTTTGTGTATCACTATAGCGTACGACAACGAACGTTCGGAAATATGTATATTAATAAACTGCCGTTTCGAAAATGACAACTTAATATAATAGAAAATATAATAGAAAAATATATTCATAGCAATTAGTACTGACAGACCCCCTAGCCACCCCAATAGGTTATTCAACTTTTTCATTAGAATTCAGGATTACGAATATTACGATTTACTGGAATTTTCAAAACTATTTAGTTTACCTGTAAGCGGATTAAATAAACTGGACGGCAATTCGAGTGCGCGATTAAGATACCTGCAAGTGTCGGACGGGAACTCATGTGTATTTTATAGTCATTTAAGAATCCTGACGGGAATTCGTTTGCACCGGAATTGTTTACGAAATACGTGTCGGTCAGTGTTATTAAATGTACCTATTATAATTTTACTATTATAATATAGAAAACGTTATAATAAACTGCTATTACAAAATGACAAACTTATGTAAAGACGTTAGATTGTCATTTGAGAGATGTACCTTTTTTACATAATTTGATTGCAATCTATCATATCTTTATACAACTGAAAAATATAATCCTATTATTTTGTTTCAACGAAACTGGTATTCATCGTATGTACAACTATATTCACAAGTCCGACTCTGTTTCACCGCAGCAGGTGGAGTCCTATTGAATGGTTAGATTTTGTAATCGAATCGAAAATTTCTGACAAATGAACTGATTTTGTGGGTTTATTAATTAAATTACAACATTGGCACAATGTTATCAATTGTTCTATTTTTCAAGACGAATAAGTTGGTATCAAAATATCCGCATTTGAGTGGTCTTTTATTTTCCATAAGATGGAAGCATAGTCCTTTGATTTCTGATAAAAATGCAGATATCACTAGGTATTTCTTTTTAAAATACGACAAATATGCAGGCAACCCTGCAATACACCAATCTCATGTCCCTTAAGAATTGGAAAAAAAGAAGGATTGTTTTTCATTCTCCTCCCTCTCGAGGGGAGCGGGCCGCTATAGGCTTTCCGGAGCCTCTTCAGCCAACATTGGAAGGAATAAGGATTGTTTGGTTCAGGGGATGGGAGTGGAGGGAACGGTGGTAGGTGCCTGAGAGGTGTGTACTGACCCAGCATTCGCCTATTGCTACGAGAAAACCTCTGAAAAAACTCATAGCAGGTCAGGCGGACCTGGGATTTGAACCCCGGTCTTAAGAATTGGAACCAACCTATATTATTATGTTGTCCAATTGTATAATTTTTAAACTTTGGAATTGACGTAATTTGTACTGACCGCACACACACACATAAACAGAATTTAAATTAAGTGTAATTACTCTATTAGTTGAAATAACATCAACATGCTCTGTACGAGGGTAAGTCCAATATTTATTTGAACCAGAATCTCAATAAAATAACGAATCATAGATATTGGCTAAGGCCAACTTTTGCACAGGCTTAGTGCCAAAATGAAGATTTTCATTATCGGGATGTCGTAGGTAAATAAAAAAACCAGTAGTTGTATTAACAAAGTTTATTAATTTTAAAGTTAACACATTAATGAAATAAAATTAAAGAAAATATAAGTTACACTTTTTAAAAGTTAAAAAAAATATAGGCACAAAAAAATACTACTTGTAATTCCTAACCTCAATAACCACAGGTCTGGACCCAGAACTGTTATACCATCTATCTTGTTGGTATTTAGTGGGCTCGTTATTCCCGCCTCTAAAATGGCTGCTTTTCGTTATTTTCGTTTCACTGGATTGAATAGTTTCCATTCCTCTACCATTAGAAGTCGGTAGAGTTCTTCTACTGAAACTTTTCGTGGTGTTTGTAACGGTGGGATTATGAACATCATCACTTCTCGTAGTAGTATGATAAGTTTCGGAAAAATCTGTGCTGGAAGCACTACCTCTACGATAAACAGAATTATTAGGGATGGAGGAAACTATTTTATTATCTCGTAGTCTAGTGGGTGGTTCATATATGTCGCCGTTATAACTTCTATTGTTTCTGTAGCTGTCGTCTTCTTCTAGGGTCTTGAAAAGCTCTGGAGCTCTGTCTTTTAAGGAGGATAAAAACATTTTTTTATTTTCACTGTGTTCACCAATACCGTTTCTAGCAAAACGGCTAGTGTAGGAATCTTCGTTAATATCTTTCTGGCTTCGATTAAGGCTTGAAATTAATCCAGGACTTTTGAGCCCTATCGGTTGATTTAACTGGGGATTTGAAGCGTACATACCCCCGTGGACGTTCAAACTCTTACTTCTTGAAAGATTAGACTTGAATGTTCGTTGAGGCTTTACCGGACCTTCTATTTTCCTTGGAGATGATACCGTATTAATAATCGAAACGTTTATTGTGCTGTTCGATTTGTTACCGAGTGTTCTTGGAGTTGACTCTTGTTTGGGAAGATGGCGCGGCAGTGTTTGCGAATTTCTTTCTTCGAAGTGATGTTGACCGTTCACTAGGCGAGAGGTCGATTTACTAAATCTACCCAATGTGCTTTGGGACCTGCAACAGGTATTATTCGTTTTAACCTACACAAATATATGCATATTTTTACGGTTTTTAATAACATTCCTACGCATATTATTGATTGCTAATATTGTGCGTTGGTTTTTAACTTATTTGGTCTGGTAACTGGAATGTTTTTGCAAAAAAAAATGACACGTAGAACAATATAAACATTTGATATAGTTTATTTACGATAAAAAGACGTTGACGTCATTTTTAGTTACTTTCCTGCTTATCAGAATAAATATAAATTTACCAACCGAGTCCGCTAGCACTACCACTACAAAATTTTTAGGACTAAAATGGGGGTTTGTTTTCTAGGCCGTTTTGGTCACTTGTGGATTTTGAAATAACTATATTTTTACATTCTAAGCACTTCCCCAGTACTTACAAACTTTTGAAAAATTAAGTTTGCTAATTAAATTTGGGGATAAAAATGTCATTAGCATATCTAGTTGGGGGGGGGGGGGGTTACATCAGTAAAAATTGACAGTTAAAGTTAGTTCTCATTGGTCGTTTTATTAAGAAATTTCTGTTTGCACCTATCATAGTGACAGATGTATAAAATGCTGAGTTGACATTTTTGAAACCAATCCTTTAATTATCTATATGCCATCATCTTGATTTGTTTGTATTTTCAGAAGCTGTGTTGATTTTTGTTATTTATAATGTTCAGACGCTAGTTTTTTCATTGTTGTTTTGATAACAAAAATCAACACAAACTAATATAAACAACAACTTCCGAAAATACAAACACAATCACAAAGAACAAATCAAGATAATGGCTTGACTCTGATATAACTATAATAATAATGGTTGCAAAAAAGTCAACTCGGCATTTTATACATCTGTCACTATGATTGGTGCAAACATAGATTTCCTAATAAAACGACCAATGAGAACTAACTTTAACTGTCAATTTTCACTAATGTAAATGGTAGCTTAGGTACACCCAACTAGATATATCTAAAATCACTGCTAATGACATTTTTATCCCCAAATTTAATTAACAATCTTAATTTTTCAAAAGTATGTAAGTACTGGGGAAGTGCTTACAATGTAAAAATATAGTCATTTCAAATTCCACAAGTGTCCAAAACGGCCTAGAAAACAGACCCCCATTTTAGACCTAAAAATTTTGTAGTGGTAGTGCTAGACTTTTGTCTAGCGCCACCGTTTAATTTTCATCCCCGTAGGCACGCACGCGCATTTCATGATCAGTTTTCCTCCTCCTGCGGTGTTGAAAAAATGGCTTCTTCAATGATTTTCCTCGACCTTCTCGATAAATTAACCAATGATCTGTTTTAACAAAGAAAAATTAGAAACAAAAACAAGTACCAGTTCCTAATTATTCTAACCTAAAAATTCAAAATGTCAAGACAAGGCAAACTGATCATTAAATGCGCATGCGTGCCTGCGGGCACGAAAATTAAACGGTGGCTTTAGACGCAAGTGTAGTGCTAGCGGACTCCATCATTTATTCTACTTAGTGGATAGGGCACATTACAGTCTGTGGATTGGCAAAACTTCAAGACGTTGTCAGATCATTTGGTAACATTCTTTAGTTTAGTTTGACATTTATTGACATTCGATCGTTATTATTTTCATACTAATTATTCAGACAAATCGGCAGTGTGTAGTTAAGTTAAACGCATTAAAATGTCCAAAAAGTTAAACAGTAAATGTCAAGAGATAGTAACATCTTTGTTAAGTTATTTTGAACGAAAATGCCAAAGTGGGGGCCCGCTTCTCCCGTTCAATGATGTAACAGACGTAAGTTATACTATTTACATACATTATTATTTATTATTAATATTAATGTTATATATTTAAACGTAGAAGATTGAAAGTTAGGTTAGGTTGATGAAACTTGATATATTTTTATATAGAATGATTGGTTACTGTTTCTTATATCTCAACCACACTTTTCACATATATAAATACTTATACTAAATCAATCTCAGACCACAGAATACACCAACTAACAAGAAGCGAAGCCCGACGCATTTTCTTTGATGTTTTGGTAACCAAAATTTATGACCTTGAGATACCAACGAATTTTTAATATAATTGGTCGACAAAGTGAAGTATGACAAGTATCTTATTATAAAAATGGCGATTTTCAGACATGCGCAAACAAAAAATGATCGGAAGCTTCGCTTCTTATTAAATGGTATATTCTTTGCTCAGACTATTATACAGGCCTTTTATTTGTAAATAAACAACTTTGATTCATGCATTATGAGGCACAGGCCAATGAAAAAAAGTACTAGTTTCCTTAACTACAGAAAAAATCTACAGTTTGGCAATGTCACAAAATTCTGTTTTGCAACGTCATCGTCTTTTTGTCGTAAATAAACCATATTCATTTTTATTGTTAACGCAAAAACAAAAGTTGTACCTTATAAAAATACCTTCATTTTGAAACCAATAGTGACATCCTAGCGCCATCTAGTGAAAAATTACGTAGGTTAAAACATAGAGTCAGAAACTAAACGAGAGGCTAATTCGCCCAAACCATACCGACGTTGCCACATTTATAAAAGTATACATTATCAATTTCTTCATAAAAATCCTAACCTCATTTTTTCTCGATTAAAACAGATCATTGGTTAATTTATCGAGAAGGGCAAGGAAAATGATTGAAGAAGCCATTGTATGGCTTATTCAATCATTTTCCTTGCCCTTCGGGATAAATTAACCAATGATCTGTTTTAAACAAGAAAAAATGAGGTTAGGATTTTGAAGAAATTGACAGTTTATACTTTTATAAATGTGGCAACATCGGTATGGTTTGGGCGAATTAGCCTCTAGTGAAACTAAAGCAGAAAGCAGAAAGGCTCCCACCAAAAAGGGGAAGGGAATCCCTTATTATCCCTTCCCCTTTTTGGAAAACTTCATGTGGAACTTAAATTCTTTTATATTTTTTCGAGAAGGGGAAGGGAATAATTACATTGCACACACTCTGATTGGTGGGAGCCTTTCTGCAGCTAAGCCCTCGTGTTTTAAATCGTTTATCCAATGTATCTACTCACTAGAGGGCGCTATTCGTGTCAAAAGAAAGGTAATTTCTGTAGGCACAACTTTTGTTTATGGGGTAATAAAATAAAACTTTTTGGAGTACACATAAGCTAAAGTTAAAGCGGGAAAGGTGTTAAAAAATAGCGAAAGTTTTTCGTTAGTTCACCTTTGTTAGTTAAAATCCATGCTGATTTGGTTAGTATTCAGTTATTTAAAATAAAATACTAGTTTTTCAAAAATATTTTATTTTTTTTTCTACTTAAAAATATTACATTGTGAGTGTTACATTAAAATCTAGTATGAATTGGCATTAAAAAAATAGTAAATATAAATAACATTAATTTTCGACTGTTATGGATATCTATGTTGCAAAAATACAAAAATTAGAAGCATATGTAAAGGTCGTGTGACGTCAGCGTACGGACAGACGGCATAGTCGGCATACCTACTGTCTTAAATACACGCTCAAACTTCACCAAACAAAATGACAGAGCCGTTTTTATTTTTTTATATTACTTTAATTTACATCTTGGGATCACAAAGTTCTACTGAACAGTACTTTTTTTTAATCCAGAACAGTCGAAAATTAGTAAAATAGTCAGTGTAATGGCAGTAAGAAAGTAAATTTTTGGTTAACTCGCCCCTCTACTCAAATTATTAGCGTAAAATAAAACAAAAATTATAAATAACGTTTTAAAACTATTTTTCTAATATTTTGTTTAGTTAATAACTTGAACTTATATTAATTGATATAATATTTATAACGATTAATCTAATTATGGCGAAACTATGTTTTGGTGTTTTAATAGAAATATTATTTAGAATATATATTCATTTTAAAGGTAACTTCATTCAAGAAACTAGTACAGGATTAACACAAGTGTTTTTTTTCTTAGATGAAATAGGTGAAGCCGTCCCTGCGCGACACCTTCTTTCTTGTTTGTTGTGTCGAGTTGTGTGCATTATTTTTTCATCATGATAATGTCTCCATAAAAGATATATGTTGATATTATTTCTAGTTTACTATAAATTGATACCGATCTATTTTTATTGTTTGTCAAGTGACAGGCAGTGGAAAAATGACAAAGTGGAATTTTCAAGGTTATGTATGAATTTAATAAAAATAAAATGTATAGAATGTAGAATTTGCATCGGAACTGAAAAATTTATATAAAAAATTAAGGAAAAAAATATTTATAGGATGAAATCTAAAATATTGAATGAAAATAACGAAAAACGTGGTTTTTCATAGAAGCATCAACCGTTTAAATACCAATCGAAACAAGAGTTGTTAAATATACAGGGTGATTCAAAAATATAATTTTCAAATCAAAATATTACGAAAACGGTACACAATACTGCTTGGTACGAACCGTGTAACTAGCGCCCTCTATGATAGTCAGATATAAAAACAAATTCATGGGATGTATCAGCTTCCAAAACAAATTCGTATAAAATTTCATTACAATGTTGCCAGTAGTTTCGGCAAAATCGTAAAAAAATGTGTATACATTTTTTTTCATCAATCTTGAATACGGACGGTTTTACGAAAAATTTTTTACTGAGCAAACCCCAATTATTTTTCAGTTTTCTACCAATCCTAGAGTCGGGGTCACCTTTTTTTGAAACACCCTGTATAATAAAATCGGATTTAAAACTTTCTAAAAAGCACCAAGGAAAATTAAACAGTTAATTAATATCAAAGTGAGGAATATAAAAAAAATAATTATTATAAAGACACGAAACAATAAGCGTTTCAATTCTCACGTACTAGTTTCTATTTTTTTTTACGATCAATTGATTTCTTTAATAAATCTAATTTATTAATAATAGCAGCTACAAAACTTTATTAATATCATGCGAACATTTCTAACAATGCATACTTTTACTATTTAGAAGTTTGTGACTATCGAGAAGGTTCAAAGAGCATGCGTAATAAATAGGTCACTTTGAGTGAATTATTTTTAAATTATGTAAAAGAAATAATCTACCAAATACTTAAGCGACATAAATAAAAATAATAATAATAATAAGTAATACCGCCTGTCATTTATGCGCTCCTAGTTAGTTTTTCAAAATTTGGAAAATTCCTCCCCTATTTTGTCGGACTATATTTTACGCATGCACCTTAAGCTCAAACTCTTCCCATTCCTTCTACACTGCTAGCCCTCCCCTTTTTCCCTTTTAAAAAAAATCATCTTCAAAAGCATCCTACCTCCTTTCCTCGGGCACCATTTCCCTCCTTCTCGAATTCCTAGCAGGTCTCGCGCCCTCATATTTATTCTCCCTTCCGTAAATACTTCCACCGAAAGGGTCTTCTCCCAGATAGTACCTTTGCACCGGTGCTTGTCGATCCGATCTCTCCATGCTGGAGATGTTATTGTCTATTACGTGATTCCTATGGCCGTTGTGGTCGATAACGTGATTCCTGTGGTCGATGTTGTCGATTACGTGACCTTGCTGGTACGACGGTGGCGACGGAGAACGTTTCGCGCGTTGCCGAGCCTTACGCTCCGCGCTCGCCGAACGTATTTTGCCTACTAGTTTGCGAATTGATTGGCCTGAAAAAAAAAGAAAGAATTGTTTTAATGTCGAGGATCGTTTATGGTTATTATGGTGTGGATCTATGTCTAGGAGAAGAAAGAGAGAGAGAAAGGTGTAAGAAGATCGCGTATTAATGAAGGTCATGGTCGATGTGAGATTTATATTGTTATAGGGGAAATCGGAACATTTAAAGTGCTGAAAATTACCGCTGTTATAAACAAAATTTCTGGTTTACATCGTCAGGAAACAGTTACTTTTATGTCAAATTGTATATTCGAAAAATCGAGGTCTAAAAGATCGATTTCAAAAAAATCGATTTTTTTCAAGTTTGTATTTTTTACAATGTAAATATAAATCGATCTTTTTTTATTGAAAAACAACAAAAAAGGTACCCCTAAATAAACAACCTCTCTCCGGGATCTCTTATCAGTGAAATTGGGGATTTTTTTTAAGTTCGGGGAATTTGATAATATAACAATTATTTTTTTATTACCATATTATTATGGCAACAAAGTATCGGATTAGGAATGTGTGAGATTAATGGAAAAGAATCATCGATAAAATAAAAATCGATTTTTCTTTATTCAAAATTAATGGGTTTGTCGAAAAAATCGATTTCTGCGAAAAGATCGTTGATTTTTTTTTGGATTGTTTTAAAAATGGACATGCTTTTCGTATATATTCCGATAATAAACCTAAGAGGTTTATTCGTTAACGATATTTATCGGATTGAAAAAAAATCAAATAAAATTATATGAAAAATGGTCAATAATTGTTGAAAAATGGTCAATAATTTTTAAAAATTGATCAATAATTGTTGAAAAATTTGGAAGAGAAAAATGGTCAATAAATAAATAAAAAAAATGATCAATAATTGTTAAACAATTTGGAAAAATGGTCAATAATTGTTGCAAAACTGTCAAAATTGGTCAATAATTGTTAAAAAAATGGTCAAAAATTTTAAAAAAATGATCAGTAATTATTGCAAAACTGTCAAAATTGGTCAATAATTTTTAAAAAATGATCAGTAATTGTTGAAAAACTGTCAAAATTGGTAAATAATGGTCAAAAACTGGACAATTTTTGTCAAAAACTGTCAATAATTGTCAAAAATTTTGAAAAGTGGTCGATAATTATCGAAAATTTTTAAAAAAATTTGAAAAATGGTCGTTAATTGCCAATAATTGCCAAAAACTGTTGAAAATGGTCAATAATTGTTAAAATTTTGAAAGATGGTCAGTAATTGTTGCAAAACTGTCAAAATTGGTCAATAATTTAAAAAGAAATGGTCAATAATTGTTGAGAAACTGTCAAAATTGGTCAATAATTGTAAAAAATGATCAGTAATTGTTGAAAAACTGTCAAAATTGGTCAATAATGGTCAAAAACTGTTGTAAATGGACAATTTTTGTCAAAAACTGTCAATAATTGTCAAAAATTTTGAAAAGTGGTCGATAATTATCGAAAATTTTTAAAAAAACTTGAAAAATGGTCATTAATTGCCAACTATTGCCAAAAACTGTTGAAAATGGTCAATAATTGTTAAAATTTTGAAAGATGGTCAGTAATTGTTGCAAAACTGTCAAAATTGGTAAATAATTTTTAAAAAATGATCATTAATTTTTAAAAAATGATCAGTAATTGTTGAAAAACTGTCAAAATTGGTCAATAATGGTCAAAAACTGTTAAAAGTGGACATTTTTTGTAAAAAACTGTCAATTATTGTTAAAAAATGTCAAAAACTACTGAAAAATGGTCAATAATTGTTGAAAAACTGTCAAAATTGGTCAATAATTGTTGAAAAATGGACAATAATTTTTAAAAAATGATCAATAATTGTTGGAAAATTTGGAAGAATGGTCAATAATTGTTGCAAAACTGTCAAAATTGGTCAATAATTGTAGAAAATGGTCAATAATTATTGAAAAGCTGTCAAAATTCGTCAATAATTGTAAAAAATGGTCAATAATTTTTAAAAAATGATCAATAATTGTTAAACAATTTGGAAAAATGGTCAATAATTGTTGCAAAACTCAAAATTGGTCAATAATTGTTAAAAAAATGGTCAATAATTTTTAAAAAATGATCAGTAATTGTTGCAAAACTGTCAAAATTGGTCAATAATTTTAAAAAAATGATCAGTAATTGTTGAAAAACTGTCAAAATTGGTCAATAATTTTAAAAAATGGTCAATTATTTCAAAAAAATGGTCAATAATTGTTGAAAAACTGTCAAAATTGGTCAATAATTGTTAAAAAATGGTCATTAATTTTTAAAAAATGATTAGTAATTGTTGAAAAATTGTCAAAATTGGTCAATAATGGTCAATGGTAAAAAAGTTTAATCAATATTGAGAGTTTTTTTTAAATATTTCCGTTTCACTACAGGGCCCACGTTCTTACCACAGAACTAGTGAGTAGTTGACAGTGACAGTAGGGAGTAGAAAAACTCCTTATGAATAGGCACTTTTTTTACATTATTGATTCACCATTGGTTGACTGACGTACTACGAATCGATGCTTTTTAAGATCGATTTCTTGATGAGACATGAATTACTTTCTTCTCAGTGACATAACAAACTGTCAAATCATATATTCTGAATCACAGGACAGCAACGCTTGTCACATTTCTATGTGTCAACATTATTTTCTGACAACACAAATAGTAATTTTATGATGAATGACAATTACTGACAAGTGACGTCATCCCGCGCCATATTGTGAGCTGATCACAGACAACTTTCAGAAAGATGGATGGAAATAGCATTTTTCTGAGGGTTGTCCGTTTTCAGCTGTTTAAGACAACATGGCGCAGGATGATGACGTCACTTGGAAACGCTCTATTCTATAGGTCTGTTCCAACCGCAATCAGAAACTGCCAGAAACGATCAGAGAATAACTAACTCATGGAGACTGCCTAGTCTCCATGGAATAACTGGTCATAGCAATTAACGATTTTTCCGCCTACCTCTATCCAAAGTATACATTTCCTGGCCTCATTGTAGGGAGCAAAGTCGTACTTTTCCTCACTAGGGTGGAAATAGTATATTGTGCAACAAGTGGGGAAAGTTCAAAGTACTTTCCCCACATGTTGCACACTATACTTTTTCTACAACTGCACAAATTTAAAGAATACAAGTAAAATAACTTAATATTTATTTTTATGGTTAGTAAAACAAAAATAAAAGGTGAGCGGTCGTCGGACCGCCGATAGAAGCTTGCTTCTTATGCACAATAGAATGACCATTTTGACAATTTTTCGTAAATTTTTGACCATTTTTCAAAAATTTTGATAATTTTTGACAATTATTGACCATTTTTTCAAAATTTTTTACAGTTTTTTTAAATTTTAACAATTTTTGACCACTTTTGACAATTATAGACCAATTTTGACAGTTTTGACAATTATTGATCATTTTTGACAATTTTTCAAAAATTTTGACCATTTTTCCAAATTTTAACAATTATTGACTATTTTTGACAATTTTTGACCATTTTTGACAGGTTCTGACAATTATTGACCATTTTTGAGAATTTTTCAAAAACTTTGACCATTTTTCAAAAATTTTGACAATTTTTTACAGTTATTGACCATTTTTGACAGTTTTTTATAATTATTGACCATTTTTTCAAAATTTTGACAATTTTTTCAAATTTTAACAAGTATTGACCAATTTTGACAGTTTTGACAATTATTGATCATTTTTGACAATTTTTCAAAAATTTTGACCATTTTTGACAATTTTTCGAAACTTTTTGACAATTGACCATTTTTTCAAAATTTTTGACCATTTTTTCAAATTTTAACAATTATTGACCATTTTTGACAACTATTGATCAATTTTGACGATTTTTCAAAAATGTTGACCATTTTAGACCGTTTTTCCAAATTTTAACAATTATTGACCATTTTTGCCAATTTTTGACAGGTTCTGACAATTATTAACCATTTTTGACAACTTTTCAAAAATGTTGACAATTTTTAACAATTATTGACCGTTTTTGACAATTTTTGACAATTATTAACCATTTTTCCATATTTTTACAATTTTTGAAAATATCTGGCAATTATTCACCATTTTTTCAAAACTTTGACAATTTTTACAATTTTTGACAATTATTGACCATTTTTCCAAATTTTTCACAATTTTTGACCATATTTCAAATTTTTTGACAATTTTTTAAAATTTTTATCATATTTTCTGATATAATCTGACAGTTTTGTGACAACTAAGTAGGTATTTAAAGATGACAGTAGCCTACTAAGTTTTTTTATATGGAGAATCAAATAAAATGGACAAAAACTTAATAGACTTCTGTCTACTTTAAATACCTACTAAGTTGTCACAAAACTGTCAGATTAATTAATATAACGGAGAATTTAGTGAAAAGAAATGACGTTCCGGATTTGACCATACAAAATTGAACAAATTTCACCATCAACTATAATTTTAAACTAAATTATTCAACAGTATAGAGATGGGATACGTTAGTGTTATTTTTGTTTTACTAGCCATAAAAATAAAAATTAAGTTACTTTACTTGTATTCTTTAAATTTGTGCAGTTGTAGAAAAAGTATAGTGTGCAACATGTGGGGAAAGTACTTTTCCCCCTTGTTACACAATATACTATTTCCTCCCTAGAAAGGAAAAGTAAAAGTGACGTCATCAATGAAATAACTCATACGGCATTGACGACCTAAACTATATTCTATTATATAAGTATAAATTTTACCGTTTATTTATAGAACACCTAGTATTTTGCAAAATGGTAGAAATCAGTAAATTGTTATTTTAATTTAACGATTTTTACATTAATAATTTAAATTCAATTAATATATAGCATGCTATGGTCGATTGACAGATTAACAGTTTCAAAGTGTGTTACTGTTGTTTTTTAGTTTTATAATTATAGACACTTTTTGCTTAAGTCTTTTTATTCCATTATCATCAAAGAAAAACAATCAAAACGTAACTTAAAAAAAAACGTAGTCATTCTATATGTATGTTTAGAATCAACTACTTTCTTCTTTTCTTAAAATTTACAAATTTGCCAACTTAATGACAATCTGCTAAAGGCAGTTTTTCGCGATCCTAAATAGGTCGCTGATTACTTTATTTCAACAGTTACGCTATAATTTATCTACAAAATATAAAATAATATTTAAAAAATGAGTAATTCAAGCGAATTTCAAGATATAAATAATACACCACCGGATATTTTGGAACAAGTTAATGAAACAGTACAATCTCTATTACCCCAAAAATCTAAAGAAAAATACGAAAAACAGTATTAACATTTCAAGGTTATAAGCAAAATAATGGAGGCATGTCAATCAGTAAATCGGGCTTTAGCTTGCGATTTATAAAATTAAAGGTATTTTTTTTTCTTTTGCAATAATATTAATTAAATATTTGTAAAATATAAATTTTTAAAATTTCGCGATCCGTCATGATATATAAATAAGACTCGCTACATTATTTATAACACTAATAATATAATAGTAAAAATAATTCCACGTGATATTTTTGTAAGGTCGACTGTCTAATAAAACTGAGTTTTTTTTATATAAATCCTAATTTATGCTTTTTAAATGTTATACGTTGGGTAAGTAAAAAATAATATTGATGTATCTATACGTAAAGCTTAGGAACTGTAGAAAAGAAATTTGGTTTATGAAATGGAAGAAGGTAGCCCATGGCACATGTAAGCTTCATTATTTCGAATGGAAGCCATTTTCACCATCTAATTTCATGTGAAAAACAAGTAAGTTAAGGCTATTCCCCAAGACCCAAATTGAATAATCGACGCTACAGTGGACATTAAAAATCATAGAATTTTCACGAAACTAGAATAATGTTGCGAGGTCACCAAATCAAAGCCGGCCCTGTCCCTCGACTGTGAACTTTGGTGGCTGCACCTGCTTCGAGAACATTCGAGTACAACGCTTTGTTTGTACAAGGTACTGGAATTTTCGAGAGTTGCGAAGGACTATATATACGCGGGTTTTTGAGTGCGTGAACAATTAGTGAAATGAACAGTAAAGAGTTAGTTCACAGAAGTTCTTAGTAATCGGACAGTGAATGAAATAGTGAAGATAAATAGTGTAATATTCAAGTGGTAAAAATAAATTAGAACTATTATACCGAGTGTAAATAAATTATTAGACATTAAGTAGAGAGAGTATATAAATTAAGTTAATACAGTGTGTGTTTCTTTTAATAAATAAATAGTAATTAGCCATAGATTAATCGAATAATCGATTCCACGGGCCTATTAAATCGATTTTTTAAATCGATATTTTTTATTGAATCGATATTTCACCCTTGAAAATCGACTTTCGATTCCTTTTTGTGTTTTTGGTAGAGCAGTTTTTTTTCAATTGCCCCGGCAACATCGCAAGTAGTGATGAGAGCGGAACCGCTCGGATCCCAGTAGACTCGACAGACACTGTTGATTTTTTTTTTCAAAAAAGCTTATAGGGAACTCTATAAGCAGGGATGTTTGAAAAATTAAACGATTTTTATATAAATCGATTATTATTTTGCTATAATCGATTTTTAATTATCGATTTTTCGAGTAATATTAATCGATTTTGTATAAATTACGTGTGTTGGAGGAGTGGATTTTCTGAAACTTCTCTCGTATTATTTATTAACTATTTTTCAAAATTTTGACACCTTTTGACGATTATTGACCATTTCTCAAAATTATTGACCATTTCTCAAAATTATTGACCATTTTTTAACAATTATTAACAGTTTTTAACAATTATCAACAGTTTTTGACAAAAATTGTCCATTTTTAACAGTGTTTGACCATTATTGACCAATTTTGACAGTTTTTCAACAATTACTGATCATTTTTTAAAAAGTATTTACCATTTTTTAACAATTATTGACCAATTTTGACAGTTTTTCAACAATTATTCACCATTTTTCCAAATTTTTGACAATTTTTGACAATTTTTGACAAATTATTGACCATTTTTTACAATTATTGGCCAATTTTGACAGGTTTTCAACAATTTTTGACCATATTTTAAAAATTATTGACCATTTTTTACAATTATTGACCAATTTTGACAGTTTTGCAACAATTACTGATCATTTTTTTAAAAATTATTGACCAATTTTGACAGTTTTGCAACAATTACTGACCGTTTTTCAAAATTTTAACAATTATTGACAATTTTCAACAGTTTTTGACAATAATTGACAATTAATGACCATTTTTTAAATTTTCTATAATTATCGACCACTTTTCAAAATTTTTGACAATTTTCAGCAGTTTTTGACAATAATTGACCATTTTTTAACAATAATTGACAGTTTTTTGCAAAAATTGTCCTTTTTTAACAGTTTTTGACCATTATTGACCAATTTTGACAGTTTTTCAACAATTACTGATCATTTTTTAAAAATTAATGACCATTTTTTAACAATTGTTGAACAATTTTGACAGTTTTTCAACAATTATTGACCATTTTCCCAAACTTTTTGACAATTTTTGACCATTTTTTTGAAATTATTGACCATTTTTTTGAATTATTGGCCATTTTTGACAGTTTTGCAACAATTACTGACCATCTTTCAAAATTTTAACAATTATTGACAATTTTCAACAGTTTTTGGAAATAATTGACAATTAATGACCATTTTTCAATTTTTTTTTAAAATTGTCGATAATTATCGACCACTTATCAAAATTTTTGACTATTAATAGGTACGACAAAAAATAGTTTTTTGATTATTCTTATGAAATATAAATAAAATCTAATGACAAGTTAGTCTAAGTACTTTATTATTAGTCAGTCTAATAAAGTCATGAGTCAAAATTAAATTCTAGATAAATGTTTATCAACTTTTTAACGGTAAATGGCTGTAACCTCAAAGGGCACCAGCTCGAAGGGCTCCGGCTAGAGACTCCTCTCAAGGGTGATTCGACCCCAAGTTTATGTCACACAAAGATAACAGAAGGGTTGTAAAAATTGAGGGCGCCACTACCTAAAAAAAAAACTAAGGCGGAAAAGGTAGAAACGCCTTGTAAAATTTAAATGAAAGTTAATAATTAAAAAAATTACTAAAAATTATCCTTGGCGATATCTCCCTCAACTTTTATAGTTGAGGATTTAGAAAAAATAGAATTAACACAAATTTATTCTGCCACAGGAAATGAATAGAGGAATTTGTACTTTCATAGGTACTTAGCTTAGATGAAGTGGTTTCCTGGAGAAGAAGTCAGGTCTTGATCTGAACTGATGTGTTCTGTTCTAGGGCGGCATTTTGAGCTAGGGCTGTATCTTGGGGTTCTATTCTTGACTATATCCTTGGGGTTATATTCTTGGGTTATATTCTTGGGTTATATCCTTGGGTTATATCCTTGGGGTTATATCCTCGGGTTATATTCTTGGGGCTGTGCTTACCACAGCAAAATTCATAAGATAGGTAAAGATATGAAAGATAACGAAAGATGATCTTTCCCCTTAGACGGTCGATAACGGAAAGGGGTGTTTCACGTGGCGTTGGAAAAAATGGAAGCGTCCGTTGGCAGACGTCAATTGTCTTATGGTGGTCAGGGTTGAAGAGTTTGGGATCACAGAACTATAATTGGAAGTGGCTAATGACGACGAGCGGTAATTAAAAGGATTTATTCTGTAAAATCGAAACAGGTCCATAGACATGTTACTTCCCAAAGCAAAACAAAATAAAAAACAATCTAAACAAAACAAAACTTCTTCTCTTTCAAGTTAAACAATAAAAATAATTATTCATATTTTTGGCAGAAGCCTGCTTTAAAAGACCAGTTTCTTTCAAAATGCAGTTCTAAAAATCCTTACACGTCAAATGTTTTAAATTAAATTCTACAACCAACATTTTAGCTATACAGTGTCAACATGTAATCTGTTGCGTTCTTTTGACCATTGCTGACCTATCAAGGAAAAAACTCTTTCAACGTTTGTGTTATTTCCTGGGATCGCAAAGTAATACCGACTAATAGTTAAGAATTTTGAAAAGCAATCTTGACTATACTCATCAATTCAAAATAGGCTACCCATTTCTTGTATGCTTATAGCTTCTTGAAATCAACGTTCTCTTTGTTATTGTTCAGAAAACTTTGAATCTTACGTGTCTATAAACGTTTAAAATTTTACTAATTTCCAATAAGCCATTTAATAATTATAAATAAATAAAAAACATCCCAACTTTAGAGCCCTATAGTTCGTTAACGAAGAGCGTAAGGAAAAAATTTTATATGAAGTAATATAATCCCAAGTTTTTGGTACGAAGTTCTAGGACACCCTGTATTTATATCATAAATTATAAAAAATGCATCACACAAAATGACTCATCTATCTCATGTTGTTTTCTCAAATGTAATAGTTATTGAATAGATGAGGCTTTTACTTGATGAAGATCCATACTACTGATGAAATAAAACAAACTAGTTTGAAAAAGTTACTGTGTAGCGAAACGCGTCACTAATTTTAATTTGAACGTCAGTTCAAAATAAATAATGAAGATTTAAACAAATTAATTTGTTTTATTTCATCAGTAATAGTTATTCTTTAAGACATATGCAATTTTCCTTTTATGTGAAATTTATCCTCGCACGCCTATTCATGTTTTTTCAATTACAATTAAAACAAAAAATGTCTACCTTGCAAATGTATCAACAAAATCAAAACACGCCCAAACACTCACAAGTTCACATCACAAATCGACAAAGAAATACCTATTCTGGTATTATTAATCTGTCAGCGAAGCGAGGTTGCTTTCTAAGAAAACCACTTAAAAAAAAATCATACGTAGTTATAATACCTGTAGGTACATATTATATTCGAAGCATATTACCCACACTATGATTCTATGAATATCTAATTAATAAACAGATTATGTGAAGGAATGCGGAAATACAAATGACAATCCTTAAACAGGTGAATAAAAACGATTCGAAGAAAATCCATATACAGTACGTCTCAATTAAAAACGTAGACAAACAATTAGCGAGTGATATACACTGTTGGTTTAAAAATAATATGAATTATTAATAACGAGAATAAAAAATCAAGATGTTCATAAAGCGTGGTGCTTCATTTTGACAGCTGGTGCATCCTACAGGGTGTTGCAAATTTCACTGTATTGCTACAAACGAATTGAGCTACAATAGAGCGTTTCCAAGTGACGTCATCCCTCGCTATGTTGTCAGCTGATCACGGACAATCTTCAGAAAGATGGATGGAAATAGCATTTTTTACTGATTTAACTATAAATCGAGAACAAAAGTTAATTGGTTTTGATAAATTTGTGTAAAAAATCAATTATTATGAGTTTTATCGTGTTGTATTATTCGGTTTGAGGTTATATTATCATTTCGTGTGACAGAAATTCGTCACAATGACGTACTTGGAAAAGGTCAATTCACAATAAAAAATCATGAAAATCAAATGCTTAGTTCAAGAGATCCACTTTTGTAGCCGGATTGTTTGGACTGTCAGTATATTTTGTAAACCAAAAGTTCTATTAGATTAAATTGGAATCTCGAACAGTTATTTGATGTAAGAGTTTAGTAGCAACCTTCTTGTATTGTGTTATGGAGAATCTTACTTCAATTGGATGCCAAAATGCTACTGCATCCAGCAGACTGGAAAAGCATGTGGTTTTCCAGACACAGCATATTTTCCCGCTGAAATGCCGCGTACTCCTAAATCCTGCAATTTTCCATTCGGAGTGTGGCAATCTTTTAAGGATATATCACCTTTTCCCACCCCTAACCTACTTTCATCCCACTTATACGTAACTAAAAATAAGATAGATAGGCAACGAAATGAACAAATCTCAAACAATGTTTTTCAAGTCATCAGTTGGTCTGGTGACCGAACTATATCGTTGTAGCTGTAAATCTCATTTAGACAAGACCAAAATATGGTAACTGTATAGCTTTCCATGAAAAAGGCCTCACATCAATAAAAGAAGATTATCGGTGCGCAGATGCGCATTTCAAATTTAAGCGGGATTAGTTACCCCACCATGGAAAAATATTGTTAAGTCTTTAATAACTAATTTAACAGAATTAATAAACTCAATTTCTCGTTATCAACATTATATCTTCTCTGGGCTGGAAATTTTCGTCTGAGCTAACTAGAACTTCACTCAAAACTAATTCACTATAAACAAACACCCAAATAAATAATTTTTAAGTTAATAAAAACTTTCTGATTATTCAGACACTTACACCAGGCGTATAAATACAAAAATTGGTATATTGAACTAGAGTCAACAATTTTTATTTCTAATTTGCAGTTTTATCTACATATAATGAGCAAAATGGTTAAACTCTTTGCATAGTTGTAGATCAAGTAACAGATGAGGATAACCTAGATCAAGTCTATTATTACAGTCACCAGTTGTTGAAATCACACGTTCAACAATTTGTATATTTATATTTTAGTTCTTTCGTATATTCATGTAGAGTTATATTTTAGTCTTTTTATTTTCATTCGAAATTCCTACCGACGCGCCACTGCCTCCAAAATACTTCTACCTTAGTTCAAAATCGCGTATTGTTTTCTTTCCCTGGCGGCTGACCGGCGCCTTGCAATATTTACTATTTTTCTCCGGCAGTTGAAGTAGGCGTGACCAAACGCATACTTCGCGCCTAAATGCATTATCTCCCTGGTTTTTACGAGGCTAGCTCAGTTAGTAAGAGTCGATGTTGATTTTCCAACCCGATCGGTCTCCCAGCTAAGACCTACCACGCCTTTACCGGTATAAAACCGATATTTTCAGACCAAATGGGTCAAGTTTCATAGTAATTAATTTAATTTCTGTATTTCCTGCATAATAAGTGCATTTTTCTATAAAATTAAAGTTTGTATAGTGATTCAACCCGAAGCAAAGTTATATTTCAAGTGAACAGTGCTTCGAAAACCACAAAAGAAAGAGTAAGATCATTCTGATAATTACTATTTCATACTGGAAGGCTTGTCTATATTCATCGTCCCATCTGTATGTATTTTCGACGTTGAAGTTTATTAAAGTTTATTGAATGTGTTTCGAACCGAATTAGTTGTCATTTCAACTGATGTGGCATCAACGGCCACGTCACCAGTAAAATCGATATATCGCCCCCTTAAGCCAGGGCGCACACACTACGAATGGAATGTGGTCAGGAATTTCCTATACGAGTGCGCATAGCATGATCGCACTGACCATTTCTATATCCCCTGAAATTTTCAACACAAGTCGCACCCCTTCCATTACCCACGCACACCCGCCCATGCTCCAAAAATTGCCACAACAAAATATTCACCTCTACTTCATCTTTATCTATGTTTAGGCGACAAACTAAAAACACTTGTCACTAAACATACAACAACAGCAACTGATGATAACATTTACAGAAATAATCTTTTTGCAATTGCACAATTTCGTTTATTAATTTTTTTTTATTGCATCAAAATGTTTCGCAACAGAAAATTGCGCAACAAATTGTTGCAGTCGGTGCTTTCCACCTTAACCCTCGTCGAGAGGTTCGAGAAACAGAAGTAAAATAAAGAGTTACGTGTGCATATAAATTTTCTGATAAATATTCAGTGTAGAAATAAATGTTTGAAGACAATTATATATAGGTATGTAAGGTTATATATTCCTTCCGGAACAGTAACCGCCAATATTTGGCTCTTAGACTCTTTTGTTTCAGTGCAGAGTCAATCCACATTGATTCACTGCTTGCATTTGAAGTTTGTTATTTTTCTTTGCTATTTCAACGATTTTTCTCCATTCTTTCATGTCCTGGGTCTTTTGCCTCCAGTTTTCAATTTCCATTTTTTTAGGTCTCTCTCTATTTGGTCCATCGATCTAGCTTTTGGTCTACCTTTTGGTCTGTTTTTAACGGGTGTCCACTCTGTTATTCTCTTTACATTACTACCTTGGTTAATAATTGCCAAATATTTTCAAAAATTGTCAAAAATTGTCAAAAATTGTCAAAAATTGTCAAAAATTGTCAAAAATTGTCAAAAATTGTCAAAAATTGTCAAAAATTGTCAAAAATTGTCAAAAATTGTCAAAAATATTGTCAAAGACGGCAATAATTGTCAAAACCAATCAAAAATCGTCAAAAATTGTCCAAAAGGATCAATAATTGTTAACATTTTGAAAAATGGTCTAAAATTGTCAAAATTTTGAAAAAATGGTCAATGATTGCCAAATATGTTAAAATTTTTGAAAAATCGTCAAAAACGGTCAATAATTGTCAAAGACGGTCAATAATTGTCAAAGACGGTCAATAATTATCAAAATTCGTCAAAAATGGTCAATAATTGTTAAAATTTTTGAAAAATTGTCAAAATTTTTTAAATGTGGTCAAAAATTGTCAAGAATTTGGAAAAATCGTCAAAAACTGTCAAAATTTTGAAAAAATGGTTAATAATTGCCAAATATTTTTAAAAATTGTCAAAAATTTTTAATTATGGTCAAAAATTGTCAAGAATTTGGAAAAATTGTCAAAAATTGTCAAAAATTGTCAAAAATTGTCAAAAACTGTCAAAATTTTGAAAAAATGGTCAATAATTATGAAAAACTGTCAAAAATGGTCAATAATTTTTAAAAATTGTCAAACATTTTTGAAAAATTGTTTAAAATGGTCAATAATTGTCAGAACCTGTCAAAAATGATCAAAAATTGTCAATAATTGTTAAAATGGTCTAAAATGGTCAAAATTTTTGAAAAATTGTTAAAAATGATCAATTATCGTCAAAACTGTCAAAAATGGTCAATAATGGTCAATAATTGTCAAAATTTTTGAAAAATGTTTAAAATTTTTGAAAAATTGTCAAAAATGGTCAATAGTTGTCAAAGACGGTCAATAATTGTCAAAACCAATCAAAATTCGTAAAAAATTGTAAAAAATTGACCAAAAGGATCAATAATTGTTAACATTTTGAAAAATGGTCTAAAATTGTCAAAATTTTGAAAAATGGTCAATAATTGCCAAATATGTTAAAATTTTTGAAAAATCGTCAAAAATGGTCGATAATTGTCAAAGACGGTCAATAATTGTCAAAGACGGTCAATAATTGTCAAAATTCGTCAAAAATGGTCAATAATTGTTAAAATTTTTGAAAAATTGTCAAAATTTTTTAAATGTGGTCAAAAATTGTCAAGAATTTGGAAAAATCGTCAAAAACTGTCAAAATTTTGAAAAAATGGTTAATAATTGCCAAATATTTTTAAAAATTGTCAAAAATTTTTAATTATGGTCAAATATTGTCAAGAATTTGGAAAAATTGTCAAAAATTGTCAAAATTATTAAAAAATGGTCAATAATTATGAAAAACTGTCAAAAATGGTCAATAATTTTTAAAAATTGTCCAACATTTTTGAAAAATTGTTTAAAATGGTCAATAATTGTCAGAACCTGTCAAAAATGATCAAAAATTGTCAATAATTGTTAAAATGGTCTAAAATGGTCAAAATTTTTGAAAAATTGTCAAAAATGATCAATTATCGTCAAAACTGTCAAAAATGGTCAATAATGGTCAATAATCGTCAAAAATTTTGAAAAATGTTTAAAATTTTTGAAAAATTGTAAAAATGGTCAATAATTGTCAAAGACGGTCAATAATTGTCAAAACCAATCAAAATTCGTAAAAAATTGTAAAAAATTGACCAAAAGGATCAATAATTGTTAACATTTTGAAAAATGGTCTAAAATTGTCAAAATTTTGAAAAATGGTCAATAATTGCCAAATATGTTAAAATTTTTGAAAAATCGTCAAAAATGGTCGATAATTGTCAAAGACGGTCAATAATTGTCAAAATTCGTCAAAAATGGTCAATAATTGTTAAATTTTTGAAAAATTATCAAAAATTTTTAAATATGGTCAAAAATTGTCAAGAATTTGTAAAAATCGTCAAAAATTGTCAAAAACTGTCAAAATTTTGAAAAAATGGTCAAATTTTTCGAAAAATTGTCAAAAATTGTTAAAAATGGTCAAAAATTGTCAAAATTTTGAAAAAATGGTCAATAATTATGAAAAACTGTCAAAAATGGTCAATAATTATTAAAAATTGTTTTTGAAAAATTGTTTAAAATGGTCAATAATTGTCAAAACCTGTCAAAAATGCTCAAAAATTGTCAATAATTGTTTAAATGGTCAACATTTTTGAGAAATTGTCAAAAATGATCAATTATTGTCAAAACTGTCAAAAATGGTCAATAATCGTCAAAAATTTTGAAAGATGTTTAAAATTTTTGAAAAATTGTCAAAAATGGTCAATAATTATCAAAGACGGTCAATAATTGTCAAAAACAATCAAAATTCGTCAAAAATGGTCCAAAAGGATCAATAATTGTTAACATTTTGAAAAATGGTCTAAAATTGTCAATAATTGCCAAATATGTTAAACTTTTTGAAAAATTGTCAATAATTATCAAAGACGGTCAATAATTGTCAAAAATGGTCAATAATTGTTAAAATTTTCGAAAAATTGTCAAAATTTTTTAAATATGGTCAAAAATTGACAAGAATTTGGAAAAATCGTCAATAATTGTCAAGAACTGTCAAAATTTTGAAAAAATGGTTAATAATTGTCAAAGACGGTCAATAATTGTCAAAATTCGTCAAAAATGGTCAATAATTGTTAAAATTTTCGAAAAATTGTCAAAAATTTTTAAATATGGTCAAAAATTGACAAGAATTTGGAAAAATCGTCAATAATTGTCAAGAACTGTCAAAATTTTGAAAAAATGGTTAATAATTGCCAAATATTTTTAAAAATTGTCAAAAATTTTTAAATACGGTCAAAAATTGTCAAGAATTTGGAAAAATCGTCAATAATTGTCAAAAACTGTCAAAATTTTGAAAAGATGGTCAATAATTATGAAAAACTGTCAAAAATGGTCAATAATTATTAAAAATAGTCAAAATTTTTGAAAAATTGTTAAAATGGTCAATAATTGTCAGAAACTGTCAAAAGTGCTCAAAAATTGTCAATAATTGTCAAAATTCGTCAAAAATGGTCAAAAATTGTCAAAATTTTTTAAAAATGGTGAAAAATTCACGAAAAATGGTCATTCTATTGTCCCTAAGAAGCAAGCTTCTGTCGGCGGTCCGACGACCGCTCACCTTTTTTTTAATTTATAGACAAAGACACTTGAGATGGAAAGAAATTAGCGGACCTATTCTGTATCGCAAAGTTGCTACTGAGCAAGTGGTTTAGAACAAGGTCAGTGGTTAGGTTGCCACTTGTCTTCAATTTGTATTCTGTAGAGGCAACCAGTGGTTACTAAAGTTAATTTATAGTTGTTTTTGAGCAACCACAATATTTGTGGTTGTTAACGTTAGCAATTGTCAGAGAAAGGTAGAAGTGCGGTGGTAGGAAAATGGATCCGTGGATTATGAACATTTTGTTAGATCATGAAATTAATTAAATACACATGTATAAAAATATACTAAAAATTGTAAATATAGTATAAAATCTTATATTTTCCTAGTGATCGAGTCAAAATTATTCAGAGAAATTTCAGGGATCAGAGCAATCCATTTTACATGAGTGAAGGTCAATTTAAAAAAATATAATAAAATGTTAACGTAAAAAACAAATAACACCCTCCGGTCACCGATAGCCCGATTAACAACACAAAACACCCCCACTAACAAAATATTCTTCTAACCTCACTTTTCTCAGATGTCAGTCTTGTTAGTGGAAAAGTAAGGTCGATTTACACTATAAAAGTGACTAATCATTCTTTTAAACCACTAGTAGTCACCAGAATAGCAATTTTATTGAAAGTGGTTAAAAAGTTACTATCTAGAGTTGCTTGACTGCCACTTAGATACAGAATAGGCCTGTAGATAATAATAAATATTAATTATTCAGGGGTTGGTTAAAAAAAACATAAATTGAAGTAATAAAAACATTACAAAATTATGGGTCGCAATTTTTGTTTAAAAAAGTAAAGTAACTGGTGTACTGATGTAATTTATTTAATTTATTTATTTAATACAAGTTAATATTTACATTAATTTTGGAATATACATTTTCAATTTCGTATCTACTAGGTAGGCAACCAGTATTTGTTTGCATGATTTAATGAAAATGCTAAGTAAAATGTTTTAAGGGTGTTTAAAGTTAATTTGCTATTCTCAAGCCAATATTAGACCTTTTTAAAACCCTTAATAACTTTATCGTTGACAGTTTGCCAATTTTTTGCTTTAAAAACTGAGACTGTGTCATCTGCATACGAAATGGAGACTCCATTTATTTCCAATTTCAATAAGAAGTTAATATTTATAATAAAAAGTAATGGACCAAGGACTGCACCCTGTGGTATTCCAATTTTAATGTTTAAAGGGTCACTACACTCTTTTCTGATTTTTACCATTCGATTTCTTTGCCCCTGGTAATTTTCAAATTATTTAAGTTTATTTAAGTTTGTAGAGCATTCAAAGTTTTTCAATCAAAAAAATTGATCTTCCATATGGTTCGAATATGTTCGGGTCAAGTTATATAAAACAGATTCAAATATTTCACATAACATTCATTAGAAATTAATGAAGATTTATCGTAGATTTAAAATAACGTCAACATAAAAATATTAATCATTCTAAAAATAAATTTGTACCAGGACCGAATTAAGAGTATTTCTAGGAATAAAAAAAATATTAATTTTGAATGACTTCTACGTACTTACCTATTATATTACCAGATTTTGGAGGTTTTGGCGGTGGTTCGACAGCAAATCTAGTTTTCTGATTTTGTCTCTTTCCACTCGGCATCTGTGGAGGACTCGGTGGCGAATAATCCGGAGGAGGCTCTTCAATTTGAATTCTATCTTCGTCTCGTCTTACGGTACGGTATTCGCCTTTATATCTGCAACAAAATTATTTATTTTCGATTTGTCTAAGTATTTCCCTGGATTGCTGGTGGACACAGAAAGTCGCAGTATTCTTGAAATGCATCCAACAGTAAACTACGACCGGCAAGGTCGAATAGAACCAATCACCTAACCTAAAACTAAGTATTCCTCTGACGCGCTTCATCATCCCTTGGATTATTGTTGATTTTTTAAATCAATTAAATGTCGCAATTGTGCTTCCCATCTCTTCCGACTCAATATTGCCCATGGTCCTGATTCTTGACTGGGGGAGTGATGCATCCCGAGAGAACAGATATTTTATCTTCGTCACTGCAATGACGAAGTGAACAAGAAAGATGAAGACAGAATATGAGTTCTATAGGGAAGCTCTACTCTCTCAGTCAAGAATACATCAACTGAACTCTTCAATCAGGTGAACACCAGATAAGTTAAGGCGTTAAGGAGATTGTCCTCTTTCGGTACAAAGATGTTGTTGGCTTCATACCCTTACGATTCTTGCGTAATGGCAAGAAGCAAGACCTGGCCAAAACATTATTTCATCTACCGAATGATGTGTGCTCAAAAACTGAAGCAGTTTACAGAGAAATTTCTGGGTATAATGCTTCGCCGCGAACAATACCAATGTAGAAGCCATCCTCAGAAATTGCATACCACACCAAAATTTGGTCATCAGACAATTTCTTGTCTCTCCAACATTAAATTTCCTGGCTAGTTTTGGATGTGAGATCCCAATTTTAAGTATCAGTCTTTCTCCTCTTAATATGTTCAAATCCCTTGGTCCACCCCATTTAGACAAGTTTACACGGGTTTTATGCGATAAATTGTTGAATTGCTTTTCATTTGATCTCGAGAAACATCGAAATTCGCATAAACCAACAACTCATATGGAACAACCACCTGGATGAAGGAGTGACTGTTCAAACGATGTAGAGTATTTCATAGTCAAGAATTGCTCTAAGCCTCCCATCTCTCAACTCACCTGCTTCTATCCTCAACGACTCGTTGACGTTGCCTTTCGTTTTTCGTCCTCCTGGGTGGCGTCGGAGTAATAGTGACAACTCGAGTGTTTCGGGCGTAGTCGTGAACGGGCGAATGCTGATTTCGACCATAATCGGGAACGGGTGAATGCGGAGAATGTTGATTTCGATAATCTGGAACAGGCGAATGAGATGGACGATAATCGGGACTAGGAGATCGTCGTGTACGATCGCCCGAATAAGGGGAAGGGGTGTGATACGAAGGAGAGTGCTGCTGGTCGTTGTAGTGGTATTGCTGACGGTGTTCCGACCATTCGTTAATACCTGTAACAAAAACGATGAGTTTTAGCATTTTTTATAATAAACTTTGAATTAAAATCCATAAACGATTACGAGTGATTTAAATTTAAAGACTAATTATGTTAGTCTACTTTAAACAATGCAATTCGATGCGGTGACTTACATACCACTTCTTCTTCTTTCTATATTCATGATATAGATTTCACTATGTAGATCTATGATTTCTGCTTGACAGCTGCTCTTTCCGAATGTTATCATCGAGTTCTAATGCACAGTGATGCTTCTAACCGTACTTATATGTTTTATTCCACGTTTAAAAAGCATTTTTTTATTATGGATAGATAGTTTTGGGTAAAGAGCACGTTTGATTTGGAAACTGTTGAAATTTCTGTTCTAAAATTCAAATTTTCTAGTGACGGAAGGAAAAGATGGTTGCGGAAAGCATATTTTAGCTACTCTCTACATGGGGGCTGTTCAATCACCAGTCAAGTACGTTGGTTGCTTAGTAGATCTGACATATTTGAAGCTTTTGCCTGCAAGAACCGTTCAATATGGTTCTAAAAAAACTCGACTCTGCCACTGCGTACTTAAATTAATCCTGGATTGATTGATTGATTGATTGATTGGTTCGGCACCACTAGTCAGAGGCTTAGAGAGCTCGGCACCTCAGCCTTTAGGCCTTTTGTGCTCTTGGTTATACCGTTTATGGTAAGAGACCAGTAGTCCTTATCAGGCTCAACAGTCTTTTCACTAGGTCCTTCTGGGAGAAATCCTCCATTGGATACTCTAGTCCTAGGAGTCTATATATTCAATGAGACAGTGCTTCACATTCGAAGATGATATGAGAGGCTGTTTCCTCCTCTTTCACGCACAACCGACAGATAGGTTCCTTCCTATATATGCCAATTGTATGCATGTGCTTCCTTAGGGTACAGTGACCGGTGAGTAATCCCGTCACTTTCCTTATCTGGCCCCTGCTGAGGTTTAATATTTCGTTAGTCAGCGACTCCGAGGGTTTTTTGACCAGGAGTTTGCTGTGTTCCCGTTTTGGCACGTGTCTCCAGTACGTCTGAGTTTAGTTTTAATCCACCGATATGTACAACCACGTGAAGCAGATTTTAATATTCCAAATATTGGTTGAGGACCAGTTTCAGACCCTATCTTTGCTAGGGTATCTGCCTTTTCATTGCCTACAATTTCCTTGTGCCCCGAGACCCACTTAAGAGTGACTTTATTATGGTTTGCCAGGGTTAAAAGTTTTTGTAGGCAGTCCCAGACCAGTCTAGATCTGATCTGGGGACATGCTAAATATTTTAGTGCTGCCTGACTATCTGAGAGTATGAGGATCTTTTGGCCTCTATACCCCCTTTCGATGTAAAATTAATCCAGGAAGACTCTGACAGAAAAATGATTGTTGAATATGGACAAAGAACCAAAGAGGCACCCACACAACTTACCTTTGAAATATCCGCTTGCGTGGTTCCTGTCTCTTTCCGGTTCAACAGGACTGTAAACCCTGGAAGTCTCCTTAACCGTGGAGACGTATGTGTTATGTGGTACGGGTTCCGTTCTAGTCGGTTGTGATTTAATAGTAACGTTAAAAAAACTCGTTTTCGGAGGAGTTTCCTCCTCTTCGATGGTCGAATTATTGGAGGAACGGGAATCGCTGCCGAAATGGTGCTCTAACCATTTGGACGTTTCGACTTTACGGGTTTCTTCTTCTTGATCAAAGTCCAAAGGTCTACGGGTGAGTGCGTCGTTTCGGTCTAATGGAGACGCGACTTCCTCGAGACCTAGAAAGGGGAGATTAGTGATATTAGTGGTTAGTTCACAAGGAGGAAAATTGTGATGGAAATAACGCAAATGTGAGTAAGTTGGTTATATTACATTTGTACACAGTGAAATGCATAATCAAGATGAAATTAGTGCTAGATGTGATCTTCGGCAGATACAAAACTCTTCTCTTTGCCTTTTTATTTTATTTTATATACACATAATAAAGTTCCAAGACTTTTACAAATTTTTTTAATTACCTCTCTGTCTATAAGGCTGTCTAGTATTTGCTCGTCTTCGTGCTCTAGCTGAAAGAGATTCAAACAAGTCAGGTTCATCCACTCCATCTCCTCGACGATCTGCCTCCATCGTCTCTGTTTTAAACCTCATTTCGTGTCCAATGTTTACACCATCAGCGATGTAATCTACGTCTTCTTGCTCTCTTGTTTTTAAATACCTAAAAAAATGTAAATTCAATAAAAAGACAAAAAAAAGACAAAAAATGACAAAAAGGGGATAAAAAACGATAAAGAAGACAAGACATATAGGGGGGCTGGTCAAAAAAAGACAAAAAAAGGATAAAAGAAGACAACAAAGGCAAAAAGAGACGTAAAAAGACAAAAAATATATAAAAAAAGATAAAAAGGCAGAAAACGACAGAAAAAAGACAAAAAAAAGACAAAAAAAAGACGAAAAAAAGACGAAAAAAAGACGAAAAAAAGACGAAAAAAGACAAATAGAGCCAAAAAAAAGGCAAAAAGCGACATAAAAAGACAAAAAAAGTCAAAAAAAGACAAGACATAAGGGTGTCTAGACAAAAAAAGACAAAATACAAATAAAAGGCAAAAAAGACAAAAGAGATAAAAAGACAAAAGAGACAAAAAAAAGACAAAAAAGATAAAAAAACCCAGGGCAAGACATACAGGGTTGTCTAGACAAAAAAAGACAAAAAAAAAGGCAAAAAAAAGACAAAAAAGGCAAAAAGAGACATAAAAAGGGGGTCTGGACTAAAAACGACAAAAAAAGGCAAAAAAAGACAAAAAAGACGAAAAGAGACAAAAAAAAGACAAATAAAGACAAAAAGGATAAAAAATACAAAACAAGACATATAGGGTGTCTAGACAAAAAAGGCAAAAAAAAATTAAAAAAAAGACAAAAAAAGACAATATATACAGTGTGTCTAGACAATAAAAGACAAAAAACGACAAAAAAAATACAAAAAAAAATAAAAAAAAGGCAAAATAGGACATAAAGAGACAAAAAAGACAAAAAAAAACGACAAAACAGACCAAAAAAAAGACAAAAAAGACAAAAAGAGACAAAAAAAGATAAAAAAAAATATAAAAAAAGTTAAAAAAAACACAAGACATACAGAGTGGGGTGTCTAGACAAAAAAAGGCAAAAAACGACAAAAAAGGCACAAAAAAGACAAAAAGAGACAAAAAAAAGACAAGACATACTAGACAAAAAAAAAGACAAAAAAAGACAAAAAAAAGACAAAAAAAGACAAAAAAAAGACAAAAAAGACAAATAAGACGAAAAAAGACAAAAAAAAGGCAAAAAGAGAAATAAAAAGATAAAAAAAATATAAAAAAAGATTTAAAAAAAAGACAAGACATACGGGATGGGGTGTCTAGACAAAAAAAGGCAAAAAACGACAAAAAAAGACAAAAAAGGACAAAAGAGGACGAAAAGAGACAAAAAAAGACAAAAAAGATAAAAGAAAATACAAGACAAGACAAAAAAAAACAAAAAAAAGACAAAAAAAGACAAAAAAAAGACAAAAAACGACAAACGTTACACGAAAAAAGACAAAAAAAAAAGACAAAAAAAGGCAAAAAGAGACATAAAAAGACAAAAAAAATATAAAAAAAGACAAGACATACGGGGTGGGGTGTCTAGACAAAAAAAAAGGCAAAAAACGACAAAAAACGACAAAAAAAAGACAAAAAAGACGAAAAAAGACAAAAAAAGGCAAAAAGAGACATAAAAAGACAAAAAAAGATAAAAAGACAGAAAACGACAAAAAAAAAGATAAAAAAAATATAAAAAAAGAAAAAGGCAGAAAACGACAAAAAAAGACAAAAAAGATAAAAGAAAATACAAGACAAGACAAAAAAAAAACAAAAAAAAGACAAAAAAAGACAAAAAAAAGACAAAAAACGACAAACGTTTCACGAAAAAAGACAAAAAAAAGACAAAAAAAGGCAAAAAGAGACATAAAAAGACAAAAAAAATATAAAAAAAGACAAGACATACGGGGTGGGGTGTCTAGACAAAAAAAAGGCAAAAAACGACAAAAAAAAGACAAAAAAAACGAAAAAAGACAAAAAAAGGCAAAAAGAGACATAAAAAGACAAAAAAAGATAAAAAGACAGAAAACGACAAAAAAAAAGATAAAAAAAATATAAAAAAAGACATACAAAAGACAAAAAAAGACAAAAAACGACAAAATACGACAAAAAACGACAAAAAAGGCAAAAAAGACAAAAAAGACGGATGGAGACAAAAAAGACAAAAAAAGATAAAAAAAAACACAAGACAAGACATACAGGGTACCTTGACAGAAAAAGACAAAAAGACATAAAGGGTGTCTAGACAAGAAAAGACAAAAAACGACGAAAAAAGACAAAAAAAGACAAAAAACGACGAAAAAAGACAAAAAAAGACAACAAAGATATAAAAGACAAGACATACAGGGTGTCTAGACAAAAAAAGAAAAGACATACAGGGTGTCTAGGAACTCTCCTTCAAAACGCAAACTACATATACTAGATCCACAAGTTCTTCCCACGGGAGCTACCGCCCTCTGAAGATAACGCTGTTAGGTCAGTTTATTAAGCATATTCCCAAAAAACTCTGCAGTGATAAATCACAAGCGTTCAAAGTGAGACAGGCTATGGGTACATTTTTTACGAATTGGATGAACTTTTGAATAAAGGTAAATTAGGTTAAATTGACATCTAGGTAGGAAACCCTGTAGAGTATACTCACTAAGTTTTTTTATTAGATTATATTGGAAATTAAATGGAAAGAAGCAGGAACAAAAATCCTCTTTTTTCGTGGCATAGTTATGTACAGACCTTGGAGAAACGATATCAATCAAAAATAATGATTTGAATGAAACTTTCTAGGTCCTACTCTAGAGGGTGCTCAGAGTCGCTCAGAATTTCGTAAAGTCCTTTTTTTGTTCTATCGTTTATCCACTATAATTAATATGAAAGCGAATCAAAGTAAAAAAACTATACGTGACAAAACTGTTTCAAAAAAAAACATCAAGCAACTGTTGAAAGAACTGTTACGTTAAACATGCTAATCTTCTTTTGTGGTATGTTTATTTAACACGTCTTTGCATATTTAAAATTGTAAACGGTACGATTCTAATAGCTCGTTAACTAGTTTTTTTTTGGTAAACAATTTTGCATACATAAAATGAAACTACAAGGCGTCTACAATTGTTTTATATGTAGAACGTACTTCATGACAAATGACAGATTTCATTGAGAAAACGCCTAAAAATCTCCAGTATATGGTTTTCCTGAAATATGGTGATAGAAAGTTGAAAACCCCAAAGAAGGTCAAAACAGATCAGAAGTTTCCTCTAGGAATAAATTAACTTGATGGAACAAGGAGCATACCGAATTAAAATCGTGAACTTGCAAACTGTTTAACAATGCGAAAAGGACAGGAGAGGGAAGAATATTTTATTCCACTCTGACTGCTTGCAACAAACAGATCAGGAATGCAAAAAGGGACTCCTGGAGGAAATTCTGAGGTTAGGTGGAAACAACCTCAGAAACGGCTCGACTCGAGAAAATCCTTGCCAAAGATCCTATCAATCCCATAGGCAATATTTCAAAACCTAATAGATTATACACGGAAACTGGTAGCGAAACCCTGCTGATTTTACTGCAGGCAGACTCTGTAGAGATAGGAACGGAGCTATCCGTAGACCTCCAATTCCCTGGCTCGTGCGAGGAAAGAGGATTGGAGTGTGCCTAATAAAGTTCTAACCCAGTGCAAATTGAACTCGGTTGATCCATACAAAGCTCCTGGACCAGATGGAACCCCCATAGTTATTCCAGAATCACAAACTCGCTTCTTGAGGTCAAAAAAGCTCAAAAGAGGTCAAGACATATCAGAAGGTATTGAACAAATACGAAATGGAGGAAGAGGTAACAATTTTAGTTATCAGAAGGAAAAGGGTTCCTATACCACGGATAGAAATAAAATGAAGTGGGTTCTGAAAAACTTGAATTTCATTTATTACATTTAATGGTCAAGACATTTTTCGCTAAAACGTGTATAACAAATAATGGAAAAATTATCAATGGAGAGAAACCCATCGAGAAAGAGAAAACATTTTTCAATATACCTTTGTGAGCTCTCCTTTTGTAAATCCTGTACGGGCGCATCCTCAGGCAAATCGTCGTCGTTAACTTCTTCGTGTTCGGTAGTTCGCTGTGTTTCGGTTACGATCTTACCATCCTCACGTACGGCGCTCAATTCTCTAATGTCTTCGGTGTCTGTTGTTTTTTTGATTTTCTTCGTATCTAGTACTACTCTAGGACCTGTGGATACCACTTGGTGGCCACCGTCTTCAATTCTAAGGACCTTTCGGAGGTCCGATTTGCCGGTATTTACTGCTGCTAAGAAATCCTGAAAAAATAACAAGTATTAGTACCTTTTATGTACCTTGATAAGCCACGCCTGTTATAGGTGATCATATTTGAGTTGGGCGTGGCTTACAATGATGATGGTATACAAAATTTTCTCAGGCTCAAAACAAGGCATTTCCGGTGAAATGAAAATGGAGGAAATGTCATATGTCAGTTAAAGTCGCCTAATAAAGGAGACTTTTGTAAACTGTGATTGATTTTTACCTAAATAAGTGTGAATAAAACGAAAATTCCAACAAAATATTTATGAATTGCGTATTGAACATTATTTCTATGTAATATATGCGAATATTAGTAAAAACTATGATGTAATTATGTAAAAGGAGTGACTTTATGCTCTGTTCAACAATAATTTTGTATTAAAGAGACATTAAATCGACTAATATAAATGTAGCAGTGTAGCACTTTGTTTATTTATTTAAGGTTTTACACAGGATGGATAATTTAAAGCTAAAAAACTACATTGAATAATTTAGACTCCGTTTCACATAAGAAGAAGCTACTTGAAGTTTGCCAACTGACTTGCGCAGAAACCAAAATCTGTCTTGTTTATCTGTATCGCCTCGTAACGACCGTTTCATGCCATTGGCGTTTTCATGCCGACAACCATTTTATTATTGACATTTGAGGTTGTGTTTGAAGCAATCATTTACTGTCGAATATTTTAGATTTTTGAATATTTTAAGACGATTAGTGAGTGTTTTGTGTTTCATTTGATCTAAAACCAAGCCTCCTAAAAATATTGTTGGTGTTAGAGGGGAAATTATCCACATTATTCTAATTTTGTGTTAACCTACAAAATGTGAAAACGTTACGCTACTGATTTGAAGTCGAATGTCAATTTTACAATATGGCGCTGGTTTTGACAACAAGTTCGCGCATACGACTGCAACTTCAAGTGAGTTCTTCTTACTTGAAACGGAGTCGACTTCACAACTGTATAGCCTATATTCGGACTAAACAATATAATTTTTTTTCGGCTAATATACCAAGGAGCTCTTGTCAAAAACTTGGAAGAGATGATTTAATCAATATTATTTCGAATTAGTCGTGTATATCAGAAGCCGAGAAAATATTTTTTACAATTTAATTATTCCATCGAATCATAACTCTTCGATAAGATTAAAGAACCGTATAATTTACCCATTGTAAACAATACCACACCCACCATAGATTAATAAGTACTCAATAATGATACTGTAAATAAACGACAATCAGTACAAACAATGTACGAAACACAAAAGGGGTCGTCGTTTGTTGATAAAAGTAATAAAATACTCGTAGCGAATGTGGGTACTTTCTAAATATGTGCCTCGAGCTACATCAGCTGGCAGTTGTATGTAAGTGGTACTGGTACCGAAAAAAAAATTGAATACGCATACCTACTACTCAATGGGTAACCTTAAGAAATTTTAGAGAAGTATTTAATTGATTTTTTTACGATTGGAATGATACGCGAATTGCAAAAGTTTATTTAAGAAAAGAATAAGTTTATTATGTAACTTAATTATAGTTGTAGATGTCGAAGAATAAAAATATATTATTCTAACGCTTTGACAAAGTTTTGAAAAATAATTTTTCCAAAAACAGTGACCGTTCAACGAAGAAGAAACAACTACTTCCCGGGCTACATGCCCCGACAGACATTGAATTACACTTCTAAGTCAAACGGGGTTGGTAAATCTACAAGATTTAAACCAACCATTCTGGTTTGCAACTAGAAGGGATAACATAACTTGTAGACCGGTTTCGGCGTATTGCGCCTCATCAGTACAAGGTATATGTTATCGTCGGAAATATTTTGGTTGCGAAATTAGCGACATCTCACCTCTAAGTCACAAACCAAAATTCGAATGAGACAACAAACCACGTGGGTTTGAAACAAAAATGAATTATTACAGTTTCCTGTAAAATTGTCGTATTTAGTAAAGCGTTTTAAAACGCTTTACTAAATACGACAATGTTACAGGAAACTGTAATAATTTATTTTAATTATAGTTTCTTGTACAAATTGTCATATTTTAGTAATGCGAGTTATCAATAGGGGAAGTACGTGCAAAATAACGTATACGGACAAAACGACACATTGGCGATATTTAAAAATTAGCGCGGTTTAAACTGTCAAAAATAAGCCAATTAAAGGTTCACGCGCACTTAGCCGAAGTGTCGCGAACGGAAGCGTTGCGAAACGAAGAATCATTTTGATGGTGTCCGCACATTTGAGCGAAGTACGTCGTTTAGTGAGGTAGTTCGTCAGAAGAGGATCTCTTTGTATTAAGTTTAATTGCTACTATGGAAGAAGAAGAAAAAAACAAAAAAATTACTGGGTTCATAATATAAATCAAAGGAAGACAGAATATCTACTACTGCCATGTTACTATTTTAACGAGCAATGGTACCTGGAACTTCGACCAATATGACTTTTTTTCAGTTCTAGAGTAACATTTGGATTTTTTCATGGGGTGTACGTCATCACAATTAGTGAGTGCGGTTGTCATGGTTGTTGTCATTGTTGTTGTCATTCCAGCGGACTGCCAGGATATTCCCCGAAGAACTGATAGCTGTTTCATCTTTAGGTTTGTTCGTCCAAGATTTTTTATCTGGTAGTGTCATTGCATCATTGCAAAGATTCTCACGCAAAGTACCAGTGCCACCAGCTCCTCTACGACTCAGCTCTTCCAATAAACCAACAGATGTAAACAGATTGTCAAAGTAAATTGCACAATTGCATGTGATCAACAAGTCCAATGACCACATCACCTTTTTGACCAATACCAGTTTCAGGAAGGCGGGTTGAATTACCCACATAGGGTTCAACATGATGAATATACCCAGAAGGATCCGCGTCAACCCATAACTTGAAGCCAAATCTGATTGGTTTGCCGCGAATACACTGTTTACACCCATGCCTTCCATAATAAGGAATCATACTCTCGTCGAAACTAACGGTGGGTCCAGGACTGATTTGTTTGAAAGCGTTGTTGAGATAATCAAAAATTGGTCGAACCTTTTACATTTTATCGGTCCCATCATTAATTTGATTGTCTGCGAGGTGAATAAAACGTTCATCGAATCGGTTTCGACGAATTGCATCGGAAACTAGTTTCGAGTGTACATCTGGATCTTGCTTCCAGTAAAGTCTTCTAAATAACCTGACAACAACATCACTCCCTTAAAGGTGATGATTTCTTCAGCAGAAGCATTGATGCCGTGAACTAGTCGTTGTATATCATAACGATTCGTTTCGGAAACAATCTGCTGTAATAAACCTTCTGAAAAATAAGTCCTAAATGCATCAATAGGACTTTTGACACTTTCTTTCAAAAGATCTTCTGCCATTGGTCGATATTCGTATTCAGGTTCAGGAATATTTGAAGATAATTCATTCACTAGTGGGTTCCAAGTACGTTTAGTTGGCTGTCTGCGCTTAGTTACTCTTGATCTGACTACTTTTTCCGAAGAAGTGCTTGGTTCAGATTCTTGAGCATGATCCTCATCTCGGATGACTGAAATATCGGCATCTTCATTGTATTCTGAATACCTCACTGCCATCTAAGAGCGCAATATACGGGTAGGAAGGTGATCAATGTCTCCAAGTACCTCTTCATCCGACAAATCAGAGTACTTGTCTGTGTCTGCACCTGGAGGCTCCTCAGGTGAGCATATAGCTATCGAGTCAGGTGTTACGATTTTTCAAGTTTCTCACCAAAAATTTTTTTTTTTTGGAAATTTTGAACAAAGGGAAATATTTCGCGATATAAATTGCTGAGGAATTATTACAGTTTCCTGTAAAATTGTCGTATATACAGAAAACTGTAATAATTCTTTATGTTTCAAGCTAACGGGCTTGTTGTCTTCGAATTTTGGTTTGTGACTTGGAGGTGAAGGTGTCGCTACTTTCGCAACTATTACACTTCCGTCATTGGAAGGTATGTATAGTTGGTGATTGTAGAGAAAAATTCAGTTCGGGATTAACTCTCGGACGATAACATATACCTTGTACTGATGAGGCGCAATACGCCGAAACCGGTCTACAAGTTATGCTGTCCCTTCTAGTTGCAAACCAGAATGGTTGGTTTAAATCTTGTAGATTTACCAACCCCGTTTGACTTAGAAGTGTAATTCAATGTCTGACGGGGCATGTAGCCCGGAAAGTAGTTGTTTCTTCTTCGTTGAACGGTCACTGTTTTTGAAAATTATTCTTCTTCGATATCTATATAAATTGCTCTTTGCTAACTCCCTTGATATACCAGGGCTGAAGCCTTTGAAAATGGTGAAAAGTGAAAAAAAATTATAGTAAGATGAAACCCATTGGAAAATGAAGAGAATACAACGAAAATGAAAGGAAAAATAATTTACGGGCGATCTGAGGTCGGGAAGTGGTAGGGGGCGAGTTTTTAAGGGTAAAAAACGGTTTATCTCGATTTCCGGCTAAACTACAAGTCCTATGGAAAAAAGTTAAATGGCAAAGTTGTAGGTAATAAAAAGATCTGTAGTTACACTTTTTTCACATAACCTCAAAATTCATGTGAAAAATTTAAAAAACCAAGTTTTTGGTTTTTTATTTTTACCTTTTACAAAATAGTTATTTGTGCATTTAGAGCGTAAAGTAACATATTGTCGCGACGCGGAGCGGAGCGCGGCGATCTTTCTGAAGCGGCAATTTTACTTTACGCTCGAAAAACACACAAAATTTTTTCTACAGTCGCCCCTTTAATAATTAAAACAGTTCTTTATATTATCTTAGGTTATAATAGGAGTGCTAGAATAATCCTCATTTTCGCTATTCATCATGATTAACTTTAAAAAGATATACTGACTAGGGATGTTAAAAAATAATCGATTTTTATATAAATGGATTATTATTTTCTTATAATCGATTTTTAGTTATCGATTTTTATTGTAATATTAATCGATTTCTAGTAAATCGATTTTATAAATTACGAGTTTAAATCGATTTTCGGAAACGGCTCGTATTATTTATTGACTATTTTTCAAAATTTTAGACTATTTTTCAAAATTATTGACCATTTTTGATAATTATTGACAATTATGGACCATTTTTCCAAATGTTTGACAATTATTGACCATTTTTGACCATATTTCAAAATTTTTGACAATTTTTCAAAAACTATTTTTCAAAATTTTGACAATTTTTAACAATAATTGTCCATTTTTGACAATTTTTAACAATAATTGTCCATTTTTGACAATTATTGACCATTTCTGATAGTTTTTGACAATTATGGGCCATTTTTGACAATTTTCCAAAAGTTTAGACAATTTTTCAAAATTTTAGACCATTTTACAAAATTATTGACCATTTTTGATAATTATTGACAATTGTTGGCAGTTACGGAACATTTCCCCAAATTTTTGGCAATTATTGACCATTTTTGACCATATTTCAAAATTTTTGACAATTTTTTAAAAACTTCAACAATTAGCAACTATTTTTCAAAATTTTGACAATTTTTAACAATAATTGTCCATTTTTGATAGTTTTTGACAATTATTGGCCATTTTTGACAATTTTTAAAAATTTTTGAACATTTTTCAAAATTATGGACCATTTTTGACAAATATCGACCATTTTTCAAAATTTTAACAATTATTGACAATTTTTTAATATTTTTGACAATTTTTGACAATTATTGACCGTTTTTGACAAAAATTGTCCTTTGTCCATTGTCCACTCAGGTCAGAAGTCAGAAGGGCGGTTCCATAAATATTCACCAATTGAGTTAATTCGGAGGGCGTGGTTTGATTAAATAAGCTAGCGAAAAAGATCCCTTTTTTGCGCTAGAGCGTAAAGTAGAAATCCTCGGCATTTGTCGACTTTACGATTTCATTTTAATATAGTAATTAGTCATTTCACACGCGACTGTATAAAAAAAAAGATTTTTTACAAAATTTGGTGAAAGCTTACCTTTTTATCTCACAAACACACTGTAATTTGTTTGAATTGAAATATTTATTTTTTCACCTTATTTTGACTCAATATCGAAAAAGCACCCTAATTTTCAATCGAAAATTCTCACGTCAAAATATCATCTTTTTCAAAAAAGTCGGTGGGCTTTTTGTTCGTTGAAATCTCTACTTTTTGATGGTACAAAAATATACATTACTTTGATAAATCTTCTCAGAAAATGCAAAGAAACGAAAAATACTCGAATTCGAAATTTTTTGTTTAATCTTTATGTACAATTTTGAGCTATTTCTTAAAATAGTATCGTTAATTTGTTATAAGACGATAAAAATTTATCAAATTAATTCAAACAAATTACAGTATGTTTGGGACATAAAAAGGTAAGTTTTCACCAAATTTCGTAAAACAAAATTTTTTGTGGAAAAGATAAAAATAAAAAACCAATAACTTGGCTTTTTGAATTTTTCACATGAATTTTGAGATTATGTGAAAATAGTGTAAATACAAAAGTTGTAGATCTTCATATGACCTACAACTTTGCCATTTTACTTTTTTCCATAGGACTTGTAGTTTAGCCCGAAATCGAGATAAACCGTTTTTTACCCTTAAAACTCACCCCCCCTTCCACTTTTGTTGTATTCTCTTCATTTTCCAATAGGTTTCATCCCACTATGATTTTTTTTGGTTTCAAAAATTACCCACCCTGGTCTATATGTCGAACACATTTTACTTATTTATATTCCGTAAATTACTGATCCCTCAGTTAAATCGATATTTAAAGTTCATCTTAAAAGTGTTAAATTTGATAATCATAGCTATTTTGAGAATTTCCATGATGGAATTTTAAATTCTTGGTACCATGGAAAAAAGTTCTCATTGAAAGAAGTTTCTAGGTTATATTTAGACATTTTACAATCCTTGAATATTAAAAATTAGTTGTTTGGTATTAAAATGCGAGAAACCAGAGATTTGTTCTTTAAATTAAATGTCAATTTTTATCACCTGGATTGAAATCAGGGTAGAGTATTTCAAAGAAAGTTTTAAAATAATTTCAATTCAATCTTTCCCGGATAGCGTATAGGTCAAGGTCACCCAATCTGCCCGATAACAATTCAAAGAAACTACTTACTATGCTTAAGAAGATTGAATGAAGATTGTAAACTTTTTTTCGTACCTACAAACTGTTTAGCAAAGCTTAAAAAAAGATACCGGATTTTATTAGATAGTTTTTGCGCTGCCTCAAGGATAGGTTCTTATCTAGGTTAAAGTAACTGTTTGTTTGATGGATATTGTTAAATAAAGTTAATTGCTGCCTTACCTTTTTTTTTATCTAACTCATATTGAAATTATTACGTTAGACAATGTTTAATCATATACCTACTTGATAAAATTGATATTGACGTCGAGATAAACATTGTATAAATATCTCTATTCTTGTATCGAACTCTGTTATACAATAGGTCTTTCACTACTACTAAATCAATAGACAAGAAAGAAGCGACACTTTCTTTTCATTTCGCAATAAGTAAAATATGAATTGTTCATTATCATTAGAAGAAAAAACAATATTAATCAAAGCCGGTCCTGACCCTCGATTATAAATTTTAGTGAATGCGTTTTCTAGAACCTTCTGGTCTATTGCAGTCATAAAATACTAGAACTTTCCAGAACCGATAAGGACTATATATACGCGGGTTCCCGAGTACAAGTTAGTGAGTTCGGAAGAATTAGTGAATTAAATAGTGAAGACAAATAGTGGAACATTCGAGTGGTAAAAATAAATTAGAACTATTATACCGAGCGTAAATAAATTAGTGGACATTAAGTATAGCGTGTATATAAATTAAGTTTAATATAGTGTGTGTTCCTCTAAATAGCCATAGTGTGTATAATTTTATCCCACCGGTAAAAAAACTATTTAAATAAATAAATAAAAAACATTACAGTATGAATTGAATGTAATTTTTTTTCTCTTGGGTCTTAACAGAACAACAGAAAAGTGAGATAAAAGCAACAGAAATGAAATATCTTAGAAGAACTGTAGGAGTCACCAAGAGAGAGAGAGACTGAGGAATATAGATATAAGAAAAGAACTGGAGGTACAATCCACATTAGAATTTATAGAAGGGATACAGCTAGATTGGTGGCAGCGAATGATCGAAAAAAGAGTTTGGAAAGCGTAAATAGAAAATAACAAGAAAAGGGGCAGACCAAGAAAAACGTGGGACAAAGTAATAGGAGATAGCAGGAAACAGGCAGCGGAATTGTCACAAAACAGAAAAGAATGGAAGAAATTGATATATAAATAATTGCACCATACCCTACACCGAGTAACTGCTTTTATAGACATAAGATAATTATGACTATAAGTTTCTAAACTGATTCCGCAGGTAATTTTATATTTTATACTGAATATTAACAAAAATTATGTTCAGAATTTATGCTCCCAGCTTTGTTTCAGTTAATTGTGAAATAGTTATTCAACCTTGCTATATGGGGAAAAACTATTATACTGAATGTGAATACTTGTTCAAATATGACTGGAATTGATTAACCAACAATTTACCGTTTTTTAATAATTTTGAATAAAGTAATGTTGGAGGAAATGTAGAATAAAAGAAAACAACAGAAATTGATGATAGGTTTTTTTGTGGGGAAATCTAACAAAAGAACTCTACTTATTGAAGAAAATATTTTTTGTTGGAGATGGGACTATTTAAGGACAATTAGAAGGTGTTAGAGGATAAATGTATTTATAATTTGGACGAAACGTGGTTAAGCCTTTGTCCTCTGTCATCTGGGAGGAATGTGCAGACTATTGCCTCTAGAGAGTCCTCCTCTTCCTAGGGCTTTATAGTTGGGATGACATCCCTAAGCTAGTCTGCAGTTTTATTTCCTCTATGGAAGTTAAAAACTTTGTTTTGGGTTTTGGCGCTTGCTGGGCAGCTTTAGCACCAGCCAATATTTCCTTTTGCTTGTGACCAGCCGTGCTCGCCTCTATCCTTTCTTTTTGTTTTCTATTGTAATCCATTCGAATCCCATGAGAATCTAAGGAAAGCTAGCCAACCAGGTTTTTACAATAAACCTGTTCCTCGACACTGTATTAACAAGTTCTTCTATGCTACCCTTGGAGGTTTATTGTATTCGGGCTGCCTGAAGCTAATAACCGAATTTTATCAACTAAACACTTATTTCTAATGTAAAAACGATTTGTTGTGCTATGTCAAAAAATTTTGAACCTTGCACAATTTTTCAATCAAATGTAATTTTTTTGTCTCTAAAACCTATTTGATATATGGTTTATTGTGTATATTGACGTTTCATTGTTCTTATAGTGTTTATTTACTACGCCACAATTCCTCTAGATCCTATTGTCGTTCCACGAATTGTAGCATCGATACAAGATGGTAGAGGACAAATGTGTACCAACGCTACCAGGAGAATGGTCTTATAAACAGACGATCCGGATCTGGGCGAAAAAGAGTCACGAGTCAAAAAGATGATCGGTTTTTGTCAAGTTTGCGGAATAGAACAGCTTCAAGAGGTTATAAATGGACAATTTGAAGAAGGCTTCGTGCTAATGGATTGTCTTGAAGAAGGCTGGCTACAATACCAACATTGAACCGACAGCATCGAATTGCAAGATTGGATTTTGCTCGAAACCACTTGGCATGGAACGATGATGACTGGAGCAAGGTACTCTTTACAGATGAGTCGCGTTTTTGCCTCAATGGACCATACGGACGTGAACGAGTATGGAGAAGGCTCGGAGAAAGATACGCCCCCGCTTATATTGACCATAGACGTAAATTTTGTGGTGGGTCTGTTATGGTTTGGACACGTATCACTTCAGAAGATCTTACAGAGTTAGTTTTCGTAGAAAATGGCTCTCTAACAGCCCACAGATATGTAACGGAGGTCCTGGAAGATCATGTTGTGCCTTTCATGCATGATAATGCAAGACCACACGCTGCCAGGATTGTAAGTGAATATCTAGATGAAGTAGGAATTAGGCAGTTTAATTGACCAGCATGCTGTCCAGATATGAATCCCATCGAACATGTCTGGGATGAGTTAGTGTAGCTTATCCGAAGGCATGCATCAGCCCCAAGAACTCCCCAGGAGCTGAGGGAGTTGCTCTTGCAGGAGTGGAATAACATGGATCAGAATGTAATCCTCAATTTAATTCAGAGTATGCCTCGTCGAATGCAAGCAGTCATTAATGCAAGAGGAGGTAATACACGTTATTAGTTTAGTTGTAGAAAAAGAGCTATGAGTAGCTATCTCGTCTCTAACACCAAGATTTGATAAACTTTGAGCTAATACCATCTCATTAGGAAACAATAATAAAATGTCGTTATTATTTTAGTTTTTATAAATACATTTTTTGGAGTAAATTTTTTTAAATTATTTTAGGGGAGCTCCAAACGATTGAATATTTTTAAGGGATACGTAGTAACAACATCAAGTTTGGAAACTGCTGATTTATTCTTCAAATTTGTACCTTGAAAGTGCATTATAATCAAAAAAACTATTAATAGATATTTCTTTTTTGAGTGAATAAATTACTTTATTGCTACCAAGGTAGGCAATTTAATCGATCCATTATTAGGTACACGTATAACATGACTGATGGTAAATGCAAGGTAATTCTATTTTTATTGCTTTCGAATTGGACGATAGAGACCTTGAAGTTGGTACATACTGGTAGTAGTATCTTGTGAACTCCAGGGTCTAATGGAATGCTGGAGTCTCCTCTCCTCTCCTTCTCGTTTTTTAACACTTCTTAGTAAGAGTGCTTATTAAGTGAAAATTATTCTACGAGGGTTTGCCAATAAAAACTTATAATAATAAGAGTTCGTCATATTTTTACAGGCAAGAAGTCAAGGAAAATAGCTCTCAGTATTTCTCAAAATCACCAAAGTACTTACAATTTGGTACCTTGTTATTTGTATGGGGAGGTGATTCCTCGACATTGAGGAGAAAATTACAAACATTTAAATAAATGATTTTTTTGGGGGCTCAATTTTTAAGAATCTAGATTTTTACTGAAAGAATGCTTCTCTTTTGGATATAACTGGTCCAATATTACTCACTAAATACTCAAAGTCTATATTAAACAAACTAAAAAAAGTATGTGGAAAACTAGTCGCGAGCTTAACTTGCTATGCGGATCAGGCAAAATTGCAGTTAGCTCACGATATGCTTGTTGATCATAAAAAGTATGACTCTAGCTCTATATCTATACCCACTCTTATACAGAGTGAATTAAGTATGGAAGGCCTCAATTATCTCGGAAATGGATCGCACAAGTTTTATAGATTTTGGTATGCAAGGATCTTGTGATATGGCCGATATTATGGTAATATTTACATTTTCTTTTTCCGGAATAATAATGAACTTTGTTATTTCAAATAGATCATCCTGTATAATATTTGCTTTTTAAAATCCTTAAGAAATAAAGTCCTTTTTCACTAACTACGATCCTTTTTAACTAAAGTAAGTACACTAGCTATTCTTAGCTTTGAGTTTGGTGGTACAGGTTTTTTACGTATTTTTCATCTTTATATTTATTTTGTTTCTGAACATTTACCTCATAATATCCAACAGTTAATTACCCAGCGAATAATCGTTTTATTCATAACAGAATCCGGTTTGGACGTGTATCTGCATCTCGACTTGGAAATAATGACACATGTGCATACGCATAAATCTTTTTTTTATTTTACTATAATTGAAATGTCAACAGAATCATTTTTACGAGGGAAGCACTATAATGCGGAGATATTGGTAAAGGTACAGAATACTGGTGAGCTCAAAGACCAACTGCTGATACAGCAAACTAATTGTTCTCCAAAAGACCCTTTGTATGCAAGAACTACTAATTTCCCAAAAAGAGAACATGAGATGTGTGTTTACTTCCACTTAGCTTAGTATATATCCCAATAAAAAAAGCTGAAATTTGACCTTTTTTGCTGCTCTACTGCGAATGGACTCGTAAAGTCAATTTTGGGACGAGGAAACGAATGCACGTACCTACTCGCAAGTTTCCAATTTTTCGGGAAATCGCGCAAAACCGTCCCAACTCTATGTTTTTCACAATTATTTTCGTAACGGTAAGTTGTTTTTTTCGGTTCGAGATGGGAAACATTCCAAGACCCAAACAGTGTTGGACTCATCCCCAAGGGGATGCCTACCGACCAAACCCACCTAAAACTCGCCGCTACCCCGCCTTGGAATCACTGCCCTAGCATAATTCGAGACGGGCGGCGGTCCCTCGCACACTCTCCGCTCACACCGTCGTCTTCTCCCTAACTATCACTCCCATATCGACTCCTTTTCTCCCCCTAATCATGCCCTCCACTACGCCACTCACCTCCATCCATTCCTCCTCTCCCCCAACATAATCTCCACCATGTTCTCCCAGTACACCGCCTCCCCTAGTTCCCTCCCCAACTTCTTCAGCACTTCCTCGTTCCTCCAGCACCTGAACACATGTTCCACATCATCCTCCACTTCACACCTCTCGCACAATCCAGTCTTACTTTTCCCAATATTATGGAGGTACCCTTCTCTCGACTCATGTCCAGTGAGCACCTGTGTCATGAAGTAGTATATCTCCATCCGATCCATCCAATCTCTCCTATTCCCAATCGCTCCTTTTAGCGCGCCCTCATACTCCTCCCACCTTCTCTCCATTTCCTCCTTCATCCATTCCTGTACTTCCTCTCTGGTCGCACCCCTCCATCGTTTATTCCTGGCTTTAGCCATCACGTCCAATGGGAAGGACCTTGCCAGCACCACTGCTGCCAGACCATCCACAGTCCTGTACCCCTGCACCACCCTCAGCAATAGCCCTCTCTGCACACGCAGGAATGGCCTAACCCTCGCATGCTAAACCCTCACCATCACCTCCACTTTCCTCGTTTTGCTCCGTCTCTTCACTAGCAGCCCTACCGTCTTATCTTCCGCCACTTCCAGTCCGCACCGCTCTATCTTCTCCACAATCTTCTTACACATTATCTCCGCCTATCTTTCTATCTCCTCCTCTCCCTTTGCCGTACATACCAGACACACATCATCCGCATACTCCGTAATCTCATATCCCTCTTCACATACTATCCCACAAACCTCTTCAAACACACTTTCAGATCGTCATCTTCGCACCGTACAGCATACTCTGCTCTACCGTCCTACCAATCTTCCACTCTCCCGACCCTTTCACATTACAACACATCAATCTCTCCAGCCATGCTGTCCTCACTTTTCCCTTCTCTGCCGCCTTCAACATGTGTGTTTTGAAGGATAATTGGTTATCCAACCACACCCCTAGGTATTTCACAGACTCCTCCATACGAATTCTCCTTCCCTTTACCATCACATCCAACTTTCCTCGTCTCGCTCCGCCCCTTCACTAGCAACCACACCCTCTTATCTTCCGCCAATTCCAGTCCGCACCGCTCTATCTTCTCCAAAATGTTCCTACACATTCTCTCCGCCTCCCCCTTTGTCGTACATACCAGACACACATCGTCCACCTACACCGTAATCTCACATCCTTCTTCACATACTAGCCCACAAACCTCTTCAAACATTCACTTCCAGAGCGTCAATTCAAGAACCGAGCCCTGGGGCACTCCAGCCTCCGTCTCATACCCCTCTAGAGTCTGCTATCACACGCCCCCGTCAGGTAGTTCTCTACCAGGTTAACCAGCCCCTCCCCCACTCCAAGCCTCAGCAACTCGCTCAACACCGCCCGTTTTCTGACACTGTTGAACGCGTTCCCGACGTCGAAGAACACGAGTAGGGCCAATTTCTTGTTCCTCCTTTATTATCCCCTCCATCAATTTACCCATACCACACAGCAGTCATCAGCCTGTAGTCCCCCGCCCGCTTCTCCTCTCTACCCGCCTTCTTCAGCAGTATCATCCTGGCCACCTTCCATCCTTCCGGAAAATCTTCCTGCCTCAGCACCCTGTTGAATAGTTCCCACAAGTACTCCCCATTGTCATCCAACAGCCTCTTCATCAAATCACCACTCAGGCTCCTTAACGGTAAGTTGTATTGACCTGCGAGTACGTGCATTCGATTCCCCGTCCAAAAATTGACTTACCATTCGCAGAAAAGTAGCAAAAAAGGTCAAATTTCAGCTGCTTTTATTGGACTAATACCATAGACCCAGAACAACTTCTAACTGGTGGAAGGAAACTTCAAGAAGGTTCACTGGGATTTTGTTATCACTGTGGGATTCAGCTAGATACTATTTAAGTAAGACTTTATATTAACCGAACTGTCAGAATTACTACTTTACCATAAGTACCTTGCTGACTAAACAGGTTCATGCTCGGTCACAATTTTCAAGAACAAAAAACATAGGAGTTGTAATGAGCAAAATTGGTCTTGGTCTTGCGAAAAATCAAGACCAAGACCAAGATTATCATTAGACTAGCAAGACCAAGACCAAGACCAAGACCAAGACCAAGACCAAGATTATCATTAGACTAGCAAGACCAAGACCAAGACCAAGACCAACACCAAGACCAAGACCAAGACCAAGACCAAGACTGTCTTGGTATTCGTCTTGGTTCTTGCTTTGCTCATCACTAGGCACTGATGACTTCATAAATATGTCTTTGCTATACTCCCTGTGGCTCAGGATAGTCAAGGGAAAACAGGGAAACTTTTGGAGAAAAAGCAACCTGGAAATTGTACAGTACAGTAGGTGTGAATACCTACTTTGTCATTGTCAGGCAATAAAGAAAATCTTTTTCTAAATTTTTGGACAAGATTCCATGGAGGAACTTGAAGATGTAGCATACTTAGGGGTTGAAAAGGTAACGAGCTTTGCAAGATACTGGAAAGGAAACTCAAGGTTTTCATACATGACACGTTTCTGATCTAAAATTAGCCTAAATTCTATTCTTTATACCGCAATTTCAACATATTGTTATAAGTTTCTTTTGCGGAAGACGTAGTCAGCGTGAAAAAATGAAAAGACCGTTAAAAATTGTAACAATCAAAAAAATTTGTTAATATGAAATAAACATACAAATAATATACATATACGGATTACATAATTTATGATAAAATTGTTTCTTTGACCCAAAATTTATTCCGTGAAAAAAATTAACATGTATAAGGTATATAAATGTACCGTACCAAGTGAGCTTTAGTAAGAATAATTAAATGAAAAAAGTATGTCACTTTGACTGAATTTTGGCATCATAAGGATGGGATTTATTGAATATACTGCCAGGAATGCTACGAATCCCATCAATTTTTTTGTTGGTCCTTTGAAAGTGTGTAACTCAAATTTCAGCCTCATATTTTTATATTTATAGACTGTATGATTTTTGGAGTCGATACTTACATGTTTTTTCGACTTATAATTTATACCGTATCTAAGAGAAATAATTTTTTTAGCCTGAAACTAACGATAGTCCGCAGTTTCTCGACCCCGCAAACTTTCCGCCTTCCTTAGAAAAAAAAAATGCCATAAATATGCAAAATTCTTCAATTTGAGCATGTTCATAAATACTATCAGAATATAGGTAGTTGTGGCTTGGAAATTCATTCATATTAGTAAAATTGATTTCTGAATCGATTGGTATCAATAAAATAACAAAATTCAAAATCTATCCCAGACCGCCATGTAGAAAGGCCGAAAATGTTTGCTCGATCACTTGATTGATATCAGTATTATTTTTTATTTTAGCTCAAACTGCGAGATATTCTCGAATAGATAAACTGATTTTGATGAGATTTTGTAGCATTCCATGCAGTTTTTTTAGCCTTAGCTTCCTAGCATTTCAAAATTTCTACATCAGATGAAAACTCGATTTTAAAAAATCAATAACCTCCCAATTTTCCAAGTTTTCACATTGATTAAAAAGCTTTCTGTCCCAGAGCGGCACTAATGATAAATCCTGTCCTGGACAAGCTGCCTTTATTTATTTTGTAGATATATTTATATTCTTTTATAAATAAATTCAAATATTCGAAAAAATTAATTTCAAAATAAAAAAACTAAGAAATACAGTTTTACTGGAACCAAAGCAATGAAGATAAAAAAAGTTTACCTTATTACAGGTATTAACAGTAAACTGTCACTATTACATCAATAAAAGTCACTAGAAAACTTCTGGTATTGCAACACCCCGTAACTAAGCGAGAATAATAACAAACAACATCCTACACTGTATCATAACCACCACTTCCGTAACACCCTTATTGAAAATTCCTGCTTCAAATTGAATAACAATCTAAAGTTTCAATTCAAAAAGTTGTTCTTGTTGGCACGTTCACCAGTCAACTGCAGGTTCGCCTTCTTTGTCACGACAATCCCCTCTCTTCATCTCAAGACAAGTGCTTGACTTCATGCATGGCCGTCTCTTCTGAAATTCTTCTCTTCTTCTTTTTATTCCTGCAGAAGAAGACAACAGTGATGATGGCGATGATGATCATCGGTGTTTGTTTTGTTGTTAACAGGTCGAGGACTGTTCTACGGAGCAGAAGATTAGCTAGTTTTACAGGGTGTGCGGAAAAAATCGAGGTGGAAGAATTTTTAACTGCTGGACAGATATCCAGACAAGGAAACTACAGAGAAAGATTCCATAATGGTTTTGGGACTGTAGAACGTTGATTTCTACAGTTGTATTGAAAATCCAATATTTTTGTACAGTAATTCGTCCCCTAGGATGTCTTGCAGCTGGGATTTGAGATTCTGTCTTCTTCTTGGATTGAATTGGTGATAAATTGTAAATTATTTTAAATTTATAATTATGGCCATCTTTAAAACAAATAAGACAGATAAAATGATCCAGACCAAGACTGGATACGCAAGACCAAGACTAAATAAGCAAGAACAAGACCAAGACCAGACATATTTGAGCAAGACCAAGACTGGATCAGCAAGACTGTCCAAGTCTTGGTCTTGCTTTGATCATCACTACGTAGGAGCAGCCAAGACGATCGCTACATAACCCGAGCCTTGTCCTGTGGCTCAGGATAGTCAAGGGAAAACAGGGAAACTTATGGAGAAAAAGCAAACTGGAAATTGTACAGTACAGAAGGTGTGAATACCTACTTTGTCATTGTCAGGCAATAAAGGAAATCCGTTTCTAAAATTTTGGACAAGATTCCATGGATGAACATGAAGATGTAGCAGGATATATCCAGTAGGGAAGTATGGAAAGATCCCCTGTGGGTTTCTCAAAGACATCTGACGATTATTTTTTGCTTCTGCCTCCTTGCAAATCTGGATGTGAGGAAATGTTGTGGCTATTTTGTTGAAGCTGTTTTGTCATGCTCATCAGCCAGTTTTTTGCCTGGTACACCAATATGGAAGGGACAAATGGTAACTTTTTCATGGTTATGCTTATACAACTAAATATTCCTTAAGTGATGGATAAATAGTGTGGTTTTAAATGTTAGGTCGAAGCAAACCTTTTCAATTTTTCCCGTATAAATAAAATTGGTCGTACCCAGATATCGATTATCGTCATTGAAGAACAAAGAAATTACTTAAAATTGATTTTATTGTTCTTTGTACTATCTTCTATAGTCGATCAGAGGCGTAGAAAATTAAAACAATTACTATTAATCTTGGGAGCGTTTTAACCGATAAAAAAAGCATTTAATTGTTAACGGTAACTTTCCTTCAGATCAGATTACGTAAGACTATCTGTAGTCTCAACATAAAACTAATTTCATTTTTTGTACCGTTATTTCTCATGCTGTCAACATCATGAAAAGTCAAAAGTCATTTTTTAAGGAACATTCAACATTTAAACATGATTAGAATGTAGAGATTTAATAAAGACACAATCAACTTTATTTACATAAAATAAATTGAAATAGCAAATGAAGAATGGTTAGAAGAAAATTGGTAGGGAGAGGTGAAGATATACCCAAAGTCCGCGAGGCTGTATGTCGCAATATAGTTATTTGTGTATTTAGAGCGTAAACTAACAGATTGCCGCTTGAGAAAGAATGTTGCCGAATGTTGCCTTAAAAAGATCTACTGACTAGGGATGTTAAAAAATAATCGATTTTTATATAAATCGATTATTATTTTCTTATAATCGATTTTTAGTTATCGATTTTCATAGTAATATTAATCGATTTTATAAATTACGTGTTTAAATCGATTTTCGGAAGATTATTTATTGACTATTTTTCAAAATTTTGACAACTTTTGACGATTATTGACCATTTCTCAAAATTTTGACAATTATTGACCATTTTTCAAAATTTTAACAATTATTGACCATTTTTCAAACTTCGAACATTTATTTGACCATTTTTCAAAATTTTAACAATTATTGACCATTTTGACTGTTTTTCAAAATTAGTGACAATTTTTCCAAATTTGTGATAATTTTTGACCATTTTTCAAAATAATGACAATTTTTAACCATTTTTGGCAGTTTTTGACAATAATTGTCCATTTTTAACAATAATTGACCATTTTTAACCATTTTTTGACAATTTTTCAAAATTTTAGATCATTTTTCAAAATTATTGACCATTTTCAAAATTATTGACCATTTTTATAATTATTGACAATTGTTGACAATTATGGACCATTTTTCAAAATTTTTGACCATATTTCAAAATTTTTGAGAATTTTTCAAAAACTTTAACAATTTTTGACAATTATCAACTAGTTTTCAAAATTTTGACAATTTTTAACAATAATTGTCCATTTTTGACAGTTTTTGACAATTTTTGACCATTTTTGATAGTTTTTGACAATTATTGGCCATTTTTGACAATTTTTAAAAAAATTTGACAATATTTCAAAATTATTGACCATTTTTGATAGTTTTTGACAATTATCGACCATTTTTCAGAATTTTAACAATTTTTGACAATTATTGATCAATTTTGACAATAATTGTCCATTTTTGACAGTTTTTTAAAATAATTGACAATTATTAACCATTTTTGACAATTTTTCAAAATTATTGACCATTTTTGATAATTATTGATAATTATGGACCATTTTTCCAAATTTTTGACCATTTTTGACAATTATTGACCATTTTTGACATTTATTGACCATTTTTGACCATATTTCAAAAACTTTAACAATTTTTGACAATTATTAACAATTTTTCAAAATTTTGACAATTTTTAACAATTTTTGACCATTGTTGATAGTTTTTGACAATTATTGGCCATTTTTCAAATTTAAAAAATTTTGGACAATCATTGACCAATTTTGACAGTTTTTGAAAAATTTTGGCCATTTTTCAAATTTTTTTAAAAATTTTCGACAATTATCGACCATTTTTCAAAATTTTAACAATTATTGACAGTTTTTGACAGTTTTTGACAAAAATTGTCCATTTTTAACAGTTTTTGACAATAATTGACAATTTTCAATTTTTTTTTAAATTTTCTACAATTATCCACCGTTTTTCAAAATTTTAGCAATTATTGACAATTTTTTATAATTATTGACCATTTTTGACCATATTTCAAAATTTTTGACAATTTTCATATAATTTTATTTGATTTTTAATCTGATAAATTGTTAAATATTCATCAATTGAGTTTATTCTGACCATTTCAAAAACTTTGACAATTTTTAACAATAATTGTCCATTTTTGACAGTTTTTGACAATTTTTGACCATTTTTGATAGTTTTTGACAATTATTAGCCATTTTTCAAAATTTTAACAATTTTGGACAGTCATTGACCAATTTTGACAGTTTTTGATAATTTTTAACCATTTTTCAAATTTTTTAAAAAAATTTCGACAATTATCGACCATTTTTCAAAATTTTAACAATTATTAACTATTTTTGACAGTTTTTGACAAACATTGTCCATTTTTAACAGTTTTTGACAATAATTGACAATTTTCAAATTTTTTTATAAATTTTCGACAGTTATCGACCATTTTTCAAAATTTTAACAATTATTGACAGTTTTTGACAATTTTTGACAACTTTTGACAACTTTTGACAATTTTTGACAATTTTTGACAATTTTTGACAATTTTAGACAATTTTTGACAAATTTTGGCAATTTTTGACAATTTTTGACAATTTTCATATAATTTTATTTAATTTTTAATATGATAAATTGTTAAATATTCACCAATTGAGTTGATTCGGAGGACGTGGTTTGATTAAATAAGCGAGCGAAAAAGATTCCTTTTTTGCGCCAGAGCGTAAAGTAACAATCCTCGGCATTTGTCGACTTTACGATTTCATTTGAATATAGTAATTAGTCATTTTACGCGCGACTGTAGAAAAACAGTTTTTTGTTCAATTTAGTCAATCACAACGCGAGTAGAATCGAAAGATGACATTGTATCATGTCAATCTAACTAAATACACTGGCGAGCAAAAAATTTAGGTTTCTCACTAAGCCGCAGATCATAATCCTATTGTTGCTTCGAGAATTGTAGTGTTGTTACAAGCTGGTTAAAGGCAAAGCGAAACCTCAAGAATTGTTGGTGTGAGCCTTTGAGGAGTAACGGCGTTATGGAGAAACCAGAAGACCAGGATCCACCCAAAGAGACCGATTTTTGGTGTCCACAAGTTTACGGAATAGAACAACTACTGCGTATTCTACTCAAAAAAGTTAGGGATGTAAATGTTAGTTAGTGGACTGCTAGAAGAAGACTTCATGCTACTGGATTCTTTTGTACAGGTCCACCATTAGATCGTCGACATCGAAATCACCTGGTATGGAATGATGTAGACTGTAGGAGGATACAGTTATCAGATGAGTCAGGTTTTTGACTAACTGGGAAGACGTTGGCGAGAATGGACAAGACTCGGAGAAAGATGAACTCCATTATCGATAATGATTTCCTGACAACTCATATGAGCACATGAGCAGATCATATTATGTCTTTTATGATCAGTATATGGATGACGAGGGAATTAGGCGGATGGTTTGGTCATCCCGAAGTCCAGTCATGTACTGGGATGAGTTGGAACGACGTATCCGAAGGTGAACACCAGCTCCAAGAACATCTCAGGAGTTGAGAGAGTTGCTATTGACAGAGTGGGATAATGTTATCCTTAACTTAATTGAAAGTATGCTTCGTATACTGCTTTTTCAAAATAAATCATGAAAACCAAAAAATATGCAAGTGACCTCAATTTTTTGCTCGCCAGTGTAAATTCATAATCAAGGATTATGTACATGTAAACTCCTTTTTAAGTTGTTTCGTTTAGAAGTTGCGACGGGTATAAAAATGCTAAAAGTAAGAAAATTGATGTGATTGATGTAGATTGATATTTTGAATGAAAATTACTTTTCTATGCCTCTGTATTTACGATCGTTCGTTATATATTATAACCTTCGAATTCGTTTTTGGTTTTGTTACATTAGGTTATTTAATTTGTGGTTTTAATCTTCTTAAGAACTAAGGTCGTTCCAGTCGATAATTGCGAGTATAACATTAACTGGAATTAAATTTTTTAAGAAACCGCCCGAAACCGCATTTGTCGTTTTTTTTTATATATCAACTTCTATAAATCGTAATAAATTTTATCAAACAATTAGAAAATACTGTTTCAGTCATAAAAATAAGTTCATTTACAACCATAAATATGTAAAAACGTAATTTTTCACTGGTTTGGAAGTTGGAAAATATACAATTGTTAACTTTTATTTTCGACCCGGGTGGATAGGTCGTACTGCCGGCTTCGCAATATCAATGGTCAGTTGATTAATGTGCTTGAACAAATTACAGAATGATCAGTTCTTGTACCAATAATACGCCTGCAAGTTCAGTCTTCCCTGAATAAAAAGACGGAGCTCGTGGGCACAGGTACAAGTGTTCGAGCAAAATAGACCTGAGTAACTTTTAGTTTGGAAGAGCTGCCTCAGCTTTACAATGCTACAGATCCCAAGGCTTCCATCACGGCCAAAGCACGTGTGAGTTACACTGTGTAAGATGTGCAGGAGCACAGATTGCCCACGAGCAAAAGACGAAGCAGCGAAATGTCATGACTGCGGAGGAGATCCCCCCTCAAATTACAGAGGATGCCCCAAAAACCCTGCAAAATCAGCAGCCAACAAGGAGCAAAAGAAGAAGGAGAACACCCAAACAAGAAGTTGCAGAAAACAACACGGAAGAACCAAATGAAATGATGACCAAATGAGGAACTTATGGAAGGATTCCAAAAGTTCCAAGAATTCATGAAAAAGTTCTAAAACCAATAAATGGATATACAAAACTTACCAAGCAAAATAAAGATCGGCTCATGGAACACGGGAGGACTAAGAACAAACATAAATACAATGGGAGAAATCCTGGAGAGCGAAGATTTTGATATTTTCTCACTCCAGGAAACAAAACTGCCAGGAGATGACTTCAGACTCACCTGGCCGGGCTATAACGTATACAGAACCGACGTCACTGGAAACTCCGGCGGCAGAGCGATCCTTGTTAAAAAGGAGCTGCGCCAACACCAGGAGAACACGCCGAACGGTCTCATCACCATGGAAGCCGCTAGAATAATAGTGAAGACAACCTTTGGAGATGTCAGAATCGCATCGGTAAACGTTAGGCCAAACACTGTGATACACGAAGATGACGTGCTAGCAGTGCTCCCAGATGGTACGCAAGGCATCATCAAAGTCCCTCACGTGGTACTGCACAGCAAGGAACGGACAAGGAAGAAACTTGGAGAAGATAACGGCACGACATCCCGCTCTCCAAGTGAAAGGTCCACCCAGACCCAGCACCCAGACCAGCAGGTGTACAACCAAGTGTCTTAGACATCGCGATGTTGAGAAACATCGAGGTGCCCTGGGACATTTGGACCGCCGACGGAGGTGATGACCACGTGCCAATAGTCCTCACCGTAGGAGACGGTTCAAGAAAAGAAAGAAGAAAAGTAAAGAGGACTGATTGGACGAAGTTCAGAAGGCTAGCGGGCCAACTTCTGGGCCCAATACTTGAGTGACGATCTGAAAGACTTGATAAGGGAGAAGAACAGTGCCCTAAGGATTGCCCGCAGAACACAGGACCAAGAGGATAGAAACAGAGTCAGAATACTCAAAACGGAACTCGAAGAAAAACTAAAACAACATAACAGCGACACATGGAACAGGAAAATAAAAGAACTGGATCCACAAAAACCAGGCCTTTGGTAAATCGCAAAGCTTCTAAGAGAACCCAATCCTTTGCACGGGGCAAATGGAATAGCATATGAAGAAGATGAAAAAGCTGAAGCTCTCAAAAATACGTTGGAACTACAATTCATGCTAAACGAACACCCTGACGAAGACAAAGACTTCTCGGACAGGGTGGAGGAGGAAGCAGAGGAACTCTTTGAAGACGAGCGGGAGAACCAGGACATACTAGGATTCTCGACCCCGGAAGAAATAAAAGAAATTATGCGATTTATGTCGGCAAGGAAGGCACCAAGAATAGACAGGATCAACAATAGGGCTCTGAAGAACAATAAAAGGAGTAATGCACCTCAACTGTATAATCAACGCAATGCTAAGGATGAGATATTTTCCAACTAGATGGGAAAAACCGAAGTAGTCATGATCAAGAAAATGGGAAAATTATCACAAAATTACCGCCCGATAAGCGTAATATCGTCAATGAGCAAAATAGCCGAAAGAGTCATTCTAAGGATTCTTAAGACTCAAACAAGAGAACTAAACATATTACCAGAGGAGCAATTCGGATTCAGGGAAGAACATTACCGAACAACAAATCCTGAGATTGGTAGAATACACCACTCAGTGTCTGAATCAGAAAGAATCCACAGTAGCAATATTCTTAGATATCAGTAAGGCCTTCGATAGAGTTTGGCACGAAGGATTGATATATAAAATGAATAATCAGGGATATACCAAACCCCTTTTAAGACTCCTTTATAGTACCTCAAAGAGAAGAAATTCCACGTGAAAGTAGCACTAGCCAGGCCTGAAGAAGGACAAATGGAAGCCGGAGTACCGCAAGGAGCGATACTTTCACCATATACACGGCAGACATACCGAAAACAGATAACACCATTCTGGCAATGTACGCTGACGACACCGCTATAGCGACAAGATGCAGGAAACCAAAGAACATCACCAGAAGATTACAAGCAGCAACGGAAGCTATAGAAGAATGTTGCACCACGTGGAAAATCAAAATCAACGGAGAAAAGACCAAGGCAGTATTCTTCAAGAAAAGAAGACACAGGCCTGAAGAAAACATCGAAATAGACGGAGAAGAGGTCCCTTGGACGGATAAAGCAAAGTATCTAGGAGTGATACTAGACAAGGGACTGACATTCAACGATCACATAAACTCAGTGGTAGCTAAAACCAAGCAGGCTAGGGCGAGGCTAAGCGGACTACTCGACAGAAGAAGCAAACTGGATTTGAAGACAAAATTAAGATTCATAAGAAGTATCATAATACCAATATTAACATATGCATTGATTGCGTGGAGATTTACCAGCGAAATAAACAGGAAAAGTGGGAAACAAAGATATTTACTACGATTAAAAACCGCAGAAGGAACTAGAGATAATGGATGCAAGAGCCAAAAAGCTATTTGAAGAGCTTAGATCTTATCCGAACACAGAGCTGAGAGACCTGACGAGTTACACGGCAGAAGATTACAGAAGACATAAAAGGCCAAGGAAACAATTAGAGGACAACCCATAGGAAGCAAACTACCAGAAGAACCCCACCAAAAAAAACCATGCATGTGGGTGCGCAGGTTAAGGCGGGCACATACGCACTCGCTGGCATACCAAAAAAAACAACGCAAGTGTGGGTAAGCGGGGGATGTCCGTAAAAAGACAAACACTGCTTATCCACATAAGTATCAAAAGCATTTAAAAAAAAAAGAAAAACAAAAAAAAATCCAAAAAACACAAAAAAGAAAGAACACAGCGAAGAGGAACCCCCCAATACGGAGGCCCCGCACTTCTGTTAAAGGAAGCTCTGGGATTCCTGAAGAGTCAGCTCTAAAAGAAGGCAAAGTACCACTCAGGCTAAGGTCTGTTTCACCAGGGCGGGTGAAACGGATTTTGAATTGAGGTAGCGAAAGCACACACACAATCCGAATCGACAGAACACAATCAAGAAGACAAGGGAACATAGCCACCATAGCGACCCCTTAAAAAGAGGAGACATCCCTGGCGCCCCCCACAATAGAGAAGGAGGAAAGGGATACGCGATCGCGAAGTACGAGTGAGGTCCTGTCAGAATGACAGGGAGTGGTGGAAGGTTCTACTTAGCATCAACCCGTGGGCCTAAAAACCCGGGGGTGGATGCTATGTGGGACGGGCTTACTCATGCACAGAATGTGTGTCAGTAAGCTCAAGTAAAGCCGCGCAAACCCGGAACTGCGCAGACACCTCTTCGACAAGTCAACTCGCCGTTCGCATGCTGGCATTTACGTGTGCAAACTGGTTTGTACAGATAAGCATGTGGGAAAAACTTTTTTTTTACCTGTGCAGCCGTGTAAACTTGAGCATGTTTTTCATTCAATCCGGCACGCCTGTACAGTTCTTAGGATAGTCCCCTGAGTAGGTTGTCTTTGTACTTACGTCTCCTTGTCAACTCACCATCTTTAGACTGTGTTAGAGTCTTCCAGTTTACCGTATCGTATGTGAGCTGTCAGGTAATACCTATCCGGTTTACCTGACGGGTATACCGTAACGTGTATTTCGGGCTTTATAGTATGCTGCTTCACTTGTCTCCGATAACTGGTTTTGTTCAGCTTTTGATGCAGATTCTCGCAATTCGGGAGATGTACAAATTAATTTAAAATCCATTGATTCGTCGCTGGATTACATTTTTACATAAAAACTGCCGAAGTGTCATACAATAATTTGTAACTGTCAGTGAGATTAGAAAATTTTAACGTATACTACGTATAGAAAAAGAAAGGAGGGAAGACCAAGGAAAACATGGATGGGGAAGATGCAGGAAATCGGAGAGAAAAGAGGGAAATCAATGGAAGAGATGAGAGGACTGGCCAGAAACAGAAGCGATTGGAAGAAATGGGTAAAGAAGGGCTAACCCGACGCTGAACGGCATAAGGGTTTTAGAGAAAGAAGAAGTATTTATTATCAACATTGGTACTGGAGGCGTCAGCTGTTGCTATGTTGGCTTCAAACAAAGTGGATGACTAAAATTGTGTAATACTCATCTAGTCCAGTTATCAGTGCAAACTAGATTTGAAGTAATTATAGTTTAGCATGCTGTGACTTTGACATTTATTCACTATTTAGAAGCAAACCGTTTTTGCCCTCGTATATTTCATTTGCAAAATAATTACGTATAGAAAAAATTCAGATAATCATTCAACGAGGAAATCGGCTATTGCTTTTAATGATAATAATTCTGATGGTTGATGAAATGTACCATCATTTATTCTTTGTTCTTCTTAAGATGAATTTATCGTGAACAGGAAATTCACCGCGAAGTTTCAACTTCAATATTTCCACGAGACAGGAAAATTGTTGATAATTGTTCAACGTACATGTACTCCTGCCGTTTACTATAAGTACTTACAACGACTAGGTACATGCGAGCGAATTATCTGTTTTTTCTGTGTGCTAGAACGATGAATATACGAGGAGTTACAGCATGTTAAATACGATTATTGATTATTGGTTCCAATACTAGTCCGAAACTAACAGAAATTGTTGTAAACATGCGCAGTTGTATATTCGCGTTCCAACGAAAGAAGAACTAAAGTGAGCCAATTACAGTGTTTTGCATTTTCGCCAAATAAGTGCGGTACACTATGTCGTTAAAATGATTTACAACATTAGTTATTCCCACCAAAGGCATCGTGACTTGTGTAGTGTGTTTAGATGTATAGAGAAGTATTTTATTTCAAGTAATGAAATATTGTGACTCCTTATGCCTTCTTATGCCCTCTGACTAGTAAGTTTTGTTCATTTCCATTCAAAATATAAGTGCGCATTTTGGGGCTCCCAGTAGATGCTCGCTCCGTAGTGTCAACTTTTATTCGTTTCCTTGATGAAAGCCGGCTAGGTGTGGGAGATCGACTTCTCAGGGACGTGGCTATTTCTTATTGGACTAGGCGATCTAGGCGACCTTCTGGCTTCATTTCTCGATTCTTCCACAGTTGAAGCATCTCCTACTTTCTTTTTGGGTGTTTCGTCGCATAGTTTGGAGTATAACCAAGATTTGTGAGAGTGGAAGTGATAGTGGAAGTTGTCTCTTCGTTTCCTTGGAATCTTATTTCTCTCAATTTAGGTTGGAAAGATTTTGATATGCTTTTTGCTGCCTCATATTCCTGAGCTGCAATCAGAGTTTCATTTAACGTTTTGTGGTGTTGAAGCTTGTTGCATTTCCACATCAACAAATGCCTGTGTGCCGATTTGCTCTAGGAAATCTTTAGGTGCCTGGGGATAGGCAAGATGCAACAATCTTTTTATATCGGCCTCAATTTCCTGTAGGCTTTCTTTTGATTTTTAATTGCGGACTTTTAGCTGACTCTGGAATACTTGCTTCAGGTGCTGATGGTCATACCTTGTCTCTAAAACTTGTACGAGGGAAGCATAATGGAGGAAACTGCAAAACAGTTGCCGCCTGCCCACGAAGCGACGACACTATTAATGAAGCTGCCATTTGTGTCTCAGTCCATCCATTGGCTCTGGCCGCAGCTTCAAATTGGAGTCATTATGTTTAGTGTGCCGTTTGGCCATCAAATGTAGGTGGTTTTAGGGTCTTTATTGAGTGGCTTTGAGAAACTGTATTTTGAATGGGGCCAGGTTCGGTTATAGAAGAGGACAATTTCAATATTAGTTACTGAAGCTTGGGTACAAATTCTTCTTTCTAAATTAACCATTTCATTTTTAGTTTGCTTTTCATAAATCAGATCTTGAAATTTCTTGTTGTTGTTCTAAATGGTTGTGTTAGGCCATTCATAATTTGTCTACGCCTCTCCTCCTGTTTTTCCCTCTCCTCCTCACGTCTTTCCTTTTCTTCTTCCTCCTTCTTTCTGCGCCTTTCCTTCTCTTCTTCTTCCTCCTTTCTGTGTATTTCCTTCTTCTCTTCTTCCTTCTTTCTGAGCCTTTGCTTCTCTTCTTCCTCCTTTCTGAGTCTTTCTTTCTCTTCTTACTCCTTTCTGCGTATTTCCTTCTCTTCTTCTTCCTCCTTTCTGCGTCTTTTCTTCTCTTCTTCTTTCTCCTTCCTGCGTCTTTCCTTCACTTCTTCTTCCTCCTATTTGTGTCTTTTCTTCTCTTGTTCTTCCTCCTTACTGCGTATTTCCTTCACTTCTTCTTCCTCCTATTTGCGTCTTTCCTTCTCTTGTTCTTCCTCCTTTCTGCGTATTTCCTTCTCTTCTTCTTCCACCTTTCTGCGTCTTTCCTTCTCCTCCTAGCGTCTTTTCTTATCTTCTTCTTCCACCTCCTATTTGCGTCTTTCCTTCTCTTCTTCTTCCACCTTTCTGCGTCTTACCTTCTCTTCTTCCATCTTCAAAAACCATGCTGGGGGTCCAAAAGTATCCATGCCTTTGTCGTATATGGTGAATCTAGTATTTCTCATGAACAGATACTTTTTATAACCCACCGCTGTCACCAATGTTACTTCTTAAGCCTTCTTAAGCTTCATTATTTCTACAGCTTTAACTTTCCACAATTCAATACAAATAACGTCTCGCTATCCGAACACAGAACTCCAATTTCTAAAACTTCAAATGTCAATTGTCCCGCCTTTTATACTTTTCACCTGTTCCTGGCAGATCTCGACTATTCGATGACATTTCTAGACTTTTCGATGATTCCAGATGTAAGTACCTATGTCTTCTTCTTTTTCTTTATGGACTTCTACATATCCTCAGTACAGGTCCGACGTAATAATATATATTCAACAAAAATACAAAGGTAGGTAATGACTACATTCTACATTTATCAAAATTAGATAATCAAAAGTCAAAGAAAACAATGATGATACGAGTAGTACCTATTAGATCACAATGATTTCAAGCAAAACGTAATACTTCGCGGATTTCATCTCGAATTATATCTAGCTGGTATAGCACGGCAATATTACCATCTATTACATAACCAAGAAAAAAAAGCATTAAACACTATCACGTTTATATTCATGATAGGTCAGAAATCTTCGCTTTTGTATTAAACTCGCCGACTTAACACGTTTACCACCTTTTATTTTGCCTCACGGCCAAACTAACGCATAAGAGGGTGTTATATTAGAAAGCGAAACCGATATAGATTGTCCCAAAATACCACACAATTGAAGAATAGAAGTAAAAAACTTTTATTAAGTGGAAATTAAAAAGTAAGCAGTGGAATAAATAAAATAATAGTAATTATGCGCCAAGGTAGAAAAGTGAGTTATTATTGTCGAGGTCCATTAAATACCGAGAAGCGAAGCTTCGAGATGGTGCAACAAGCTCTGGAAAGGGTGGAGATATGGTATAGGAGGGAATGCCTAACGGTGAACCCTGCAAAAACTGCGCTCATTCCCTTCACTAGAAAAAGGAATCTTGATAGACTAAAACTGTCAAGCCTCTTTAACGTGCAGCTGTGTCTTAGCCAGGAGGGGAAGTATCTGGTCATAATTCTGGACGCAAAGCTAACCTGGAACTCACACCTACATGACAAAACCAATAAAGGGAAGATGGCCCTAATGGCTGCCAAACGGGCGATACGAAACACATGGGGACTAAATCTGCGGATAGTTCACTGGTTGTATACAACTGTGGTGAGACCCATGGTTACCTAAGGAGCCATAGTTTGGTGGCCAAAAACAGATCAGAGGAAAGCCGAACTGGAGCTATCAAAACTTCAGAGGCTACTACTAAGCAATCAATCAATCATTATAAGCCACGCCCAATTCAAAGATTGTAACTGTAACACTATCGTTTTTGTAACTCTATCGTTTTTGGTATAATGATTTTAAGTCAAATTTTGTTACTAACTAATACTTACTTCATCGGTGATGTCTCCAAGATGTTGTATATCTTCCGTCTCTTTGACTTCTTCTGTTTCCTCTCTGGATATAATTTTACGTTCCTTAACCTCTCTGACGATACCGTCCGGGTTCGGGACGGAAACCCAGTTGGATTTTTCGGCGATGGTTTTTCGATCACCATCATCGAGTGCTTTGGCTCCGTCGACATCGTCATCTCCTAGTTTTCTTAGCTGGAAACAAACCGAAAACGTTTATTATCACTTTTTATGTACCTAAGCGGACCACTCCGTATATATTTACCTCTGTTTGGTGATGTTCTTGTGTTGCCGAATCTTCCGTAGTATTAGTTGTGACCATAGGTCCTGAGTCTTCCACAACCTTGCCATCTTCAAGGACAACTTGTCTTTTTACACGAGTCTCTATTTGTTTGGTATTCGTTACTTCTGTTTTCTTTTTACTAACCCACTCCTCTAAAAAAATATATACCCCAATTAATATTTACGTACCACCCTGTATATACAGGCAATTATTATGAGGTGAAATTATTTTCAAATCATGTTAGTAGTCCTGATACGCCCTGTATACATTTCTTTAGCTGTTGAATCAACAGTCGCAGTCACTACAAGTATTCCTAGTGTATAGGCAACACACTTTACATAGTAAGTATTCAACAGCGAAGCATAATAATGATTTATAAGGATAAATAATTGACTGAAATTGTAATATTGTAATGGATGAATGATGTTTTTGAATTTAATGGATAGATTTGAACTTTAAAAAGGATTATCTAATTACTTGTACGAAATATTCACTAGTAGATAGGCAACACATTTTACTTGATGTTTAAATAATCCATTAAAGAAGCGTGATTTTTAGACAGTAAAAATGTATTCCATGGCCATTTTCTGGATTATATTAATGCGTGTTTTAAAAATGTAGTGAATAGTTTTGTTTTAAGTGGTATTGTGATATGAATGTATTAGTATGTAATTTTCTGTTATTGTTTTATTAGTAGTAGAGCTGGCACCAATTTTTGGGTAGGTATTTGAGGCACGCTAAAAACTTGTCCTATAAATCTCCTATTAAACCCCAACACGGAATTGCAGACCTGGCTGGTGAGTAGTAACCCCTAAATTTTTAAAAATATTAATTTTTTTTGCCAAAAATATGTTTGAGGTGATTTGAAATTTTTATATGTAGTAGTTTAATGTTTAAAGACTAATCAAAAAAATAAGCCAGACGATTTCGTCGGGCTTTTAACCTTGCCAGACGCGTGCAAAAATATTTTGAATAAAATATAAAAAATGTATTTGAGGCAACTTGAAATTTTAATAGGGTATTTTTTTAAATTATATATACAGGGAGTCCCAGACTAATTTATCCAGGCTATATCTCTTAAACGAATAGAGATTTTCGAATGGGACAATGGCGTTGAAAAAATCATCCCCTAAATATTTATCCCTTAGTTACAGCCCCTAATTTTAAATTTTTCAATAGCACCCTGTACATTATTTTATTATTTTGGATGTGGTCTTCCATCGTCTATTCAACAAATTTTTCAAAAATAAAATGGGTTAATAAGTAATCAGTTTATTTTTTATTTTTGTTAAATTAATCAAGAAAGCCTTAAAGTTTAAAGGAACAATAAAAATAAATGTAATAAAGATTATATGGCTTAAATCATTACAGGAGTAATTTGGCGACATGCTTGTCTTATATTTTCTTTTAATTCGTCTACATTTTGCGGTTTTCATTGATAAACAATATCTTTTATCACTGGCCCTGGCCAGGTGAACCCTTTTCCAAAAAGGATCCAGTACTCAAAATCTTCCTCTTACTGGATGGCAACCAACAAATAATGAACCAACATCAACAACATGTAGCACACCTCCAATGCCAAAACTTCAACGTTGGCAGTTTCAATCGTTTGAGTGCAATATATCCCCTATAAGGGTTTGTGAAAACGGCTTCCAGAACAGGACGGAATTCCCCAACAATACGAACTCCTATAGAACAAAATACTAAACCGTATATTCCACAACTAATTCAGAACGAGAACCTATAAAACCCAGCAGGGGATGACTTCCCAGTCATTAACAAAATTCAGATTCTCGTTCGATGCACGTTTGGAAACCAGCCATCTAGTAGTGAGCACACAGCGGAAAAAAAGTGACTGACACTTCCGCAACTTCAGTACAGAATACTATCATAGAGAAACCTATCCGAAACATACATCCGAACTACACTGCTCACTACACCGAGCGTGTTCCGCACATATCAAGTCATAGAGTACTACACTTTCCTCTATGTAAGTCACGGCATGACAAACGATCGCTTTTATCCAAGACACGACTGTCACGGCCAATTGTCAATGTCATCCAACAAATAATTCCACTTTGTGAACAATGGACAGAAATAATAAAGTCTGTATTAAGGATTATTCAAATAAATTTGAGCAATAGATAGTACCAGAATAGGTATATTGTCTGGCCCAGGGGTACATTCTTTCATTGAGGTAAGTGCATTACGAAGTTCTTCGAGAGATAGTAACGAATTTAAGGGGTTATTAGGGAGTTGTGCTATAGAAATTGGGTGCTGATTTTCTTCTGCAGATTTGTAATGGAGGAATTTAGCGCTGTAGCTATTCACTTGAGTATTTCTGGAATGTTTCGGATAGTATTTCTGCCATTTGTGTAGGATCGCTTTGATTGGTTATTGAATTAATATTGAGGTGTGAGTATTTACCAGAAATTCTTCTCATCTTATTCTAGATTTCAGTTGTCGGAGTAGAAGTATTTATGGTTGAAACAAAGTTTCTTTAATAGGGTATTATTTATAGTTAAAAAATAAAATTATAAAAAGACAGATCATTTTGGTGGGACTTTCTGCCTGATCTAAAAAATTATGTATAGGTGCGAGTGAGTAGCACTATATGAAAGCTGTAGTGCGAGAGAGAGAGCGTTAAAAACCTGACTAAATCGCCTGTCTTATTTTTTTCTTAACTCTCCAAACATTAAACTACAACATATAAAAATTTCAAATTGCCTCAAAGATATTTTTGGCAAAAAAAGTAATATTTTTAAAAATGTATGTGTTGATTTTTAACCCCGCTACTCACCAGCTCTTGGACTATATATTATTGTTACTATTTTTGGTTTAATTATTAGAAAAACATTTAAAAAAATCTTACCTTCCTTTGTTGTGGCTATGGTCTCCCCGGGTTCGACCTGTTCAAAAAATAAACTCGGCTTAATGAATATCCTGGAACTATAAGTAACTTTCTTTTTCGGATAACTCGAATGTCGACCGCTCGGGTCTGTCACAAACACTATCACCACCATTCAACATATCACCATCGTCTCAAAAACAATTTTTTCGAACAAAAAATTTTTCGGTCACATTATTCATATAAAATAATTATTACCTACAATTATTTCAATTGGTAAAAATTTGTGGGAAGTTCTCTACTAACTTAACGTAGGTACATAAATGTGAGTATACCAAGAAACTTTATTTTAGGGAAAAATACAAAAATTAAGCAATAGTACTATTTATTTTGGAAAATTTAGGTTCCACGATTACTATAAAACCAAAATAGCCACGGGGGGGGGGGAGGAATATATTTAAAATAAGGCGTAAAATTAGATTGAGCAGAAGATGTTTATTGATAGTGGTGAGATTACGAGGGGAATACGAAAGGTTTATAAGAGGATAGTTCCAAAGGGAAGGTAAAAGGGAATTAAACCTTATCTTCTTTTTTATTCACCAGCCAAACAAATTAAACACTCACAATAAAATTGATTCACATAAATAATATTATAATTGATTTTTTCTTGCACAATAACCAACTGTACTTGATAATTGTCGAAATGATAATAAGGTTAGTGTTAACAGTGCACCAAACGTACAGCTATTGTCCTCGAAGTACCAGTAATTGTAATTCAGATACGAAAAGACACAGGAACTCTGTATTTGGTACTACATTATCATGTTAATTTGGCATTGGAGAAAATAGTATGGATAGCAGATATGTACAAGGGCGTCGATATGAGGGGGTAATGGGGGTAATTACCCCCCAAGAATAATAAATAAATCGTCAAGGACGAAGGTAAATATTTCTTATTGTCTCTATTAAATACCGAGTTGGAGCTTTGGTTTAAAAAATGGGATGGTAACACTGATGAAAATTTGCCTAGTTCGACATTATCCTGCCAAATGTGTCTATATTTATGCCTGTGAGTGTAGCAAGCTCAGAAAGAAGTTTTTCTACCCTTGAGAGGTTAAAACGTGGCTTAGAGCAACAATGGACCAAGAAAGGTATAGTGGCATTAGCATTGGTACATACAGATACATTCAAATAAAAACGGAACATAGGGGTTTAGTGTATTCGTCGATCTAAATAGTCCACCAATAAAACATTTCTATAAGTTCACTTCAATGAATATCAAGTATTGATCTGGACAGCTGGATTCAGAATCACTGTAAAAAAGCCCGCCCCTTCTCCTTCCAAATTTGTTAGTTATGTGCGAGGTGTGTCCGACCGAAGTGCGAACTGCGATTTAGTATTGAATAATTATTTGATGGGGTTAGTAAACGCTACATATGAAAACAATATGCTTACGTTTTATGTTGTTAAAATCGAAAATGAATTGTTAAATTCTCTTTAACAATTAATGTTTCGAGTTAAGATAATATGTTTTGATTTCTTTTGGCCAAAACGGCTTTCAAAATAAAAATAGATTCGTAAAAAAACGAAATAGGATTCTTTAAATTGAAACAAAGTTATGGGCTTGGACACTCTCACCGATCGACTGACTGTCTGACACCAATTAAGGACCGCCCACAGTTGAGAATACGGAGTGGTGGGAATTGTACGATATGTTATAATAGGTGTCCAAATAAACGATTGTAATAATCGTGTTTTTAATCTGTTGAAGCTGGATGTTGGTCGACTAGTTCAAAAGCAGTTCTGATACAATGCTTAAAATACCTATGTTCCGTTTTTGTTTGAATGTATCTGTATGTATAGGGACATAGAATTAAATTTAGATGCTGTACACGAGAGATATGGAAAAGAGGCGTTGAAATTTGTTTTTGTAAATTTCTTTTTCCTTTTTGTCTTGTAAGTACTTACCAAAGAACATTAGTGTTGCTATTTATTTTCAATAGACGTTTTTTTTTATTTGTGACTTGTTTGTCCAAAGAAGATTAGTTTTGTTTCTAATTCTAATATATGTTGTTTATGGCTCTCTACAATATGATTTTTTTTATTACCTAAACCAAAAAACCTCTACCCCCCTAGGAAAAAACATTATCGACGCCCCTGGATATGTATCTACATTTATTATTAAAGAAAATGCAGTTCTGGATCTAAAATGTTGGAGAATTAAAAATTTTTATATGTAGCTTGGTTATATAATTTCTTCTTTTTCTTAGAGTGGCCTATCCTATGAATATACACTCACCGACTTAAAATACGATCCATTAAAATTTTTGACTAATTTTAATTTGCGACAAGTCTCTTATCTTCAGTCTGAATTCGAAGTTTTTTCTTGCATTTTGTATATAAACTTAGCCGCTTTAAAACATATGATTTGAAATTTGCGAAAAATATGCACAACTATAGTATACAGGGTGAAATAGGTTACCTTGTTTTTTTTTTCTTAATTTTCAGACACCCTGTAGGATGATTCTGCGAGGAGGGCTTTACAGAATAGGCTTTATCAGAGAGGCTGATTCATTACCAACATTCTCTTTTTTTATTTACTTCAATATCTCAATTCCTTTTAGAGATACGAATTATTTTATGATCCGGCTGGGCCAAAAATATTATTCCGAATTTTTCCTTGGTGCTGGTGAACTTTGAATTTAGCAATAATTTTAGTCGAGTTATCATCTTAGATAAGTGAAAACATTCTAGTTTTGTTGTATAACCTTAAAATGGCGAATATTTAGAAACGTGTTCATTTTATTAGGTGCGCCATCTCCCCTCTCATGACGAGGATAGATGGTTCACTTATTTTTGAGGTGAGATGGCTCGATATTATTTTTTTTTCCCAGTATGCCTACCAATTACAAGCGCACTGGAAGTTGTTCCAGGACTAGTTGGACTGAGCAACAGTTAACCGAAACCATTCAAGTCGTTAATGAAAACAGAATGGGAGTTGAGGCTGCTAGAAATTTTGGGGTACCGGCCACTACCCTACGAAGAAGGAAATCAACGTCTTGGACCCTCCTCTACATTAGGTGCAACTGCCGAAGAAAAGTTGGTCAAACACATCCTCAAACTTCAAAAAACGGTTTTTCTCCTACTCGATTGGACGTGCAAAGAATGGCATTTAAGTTGGCTGAATAGATGGGTATTAAACATCGTTTCAGTAAGGAATCAAGATTAGCTGATTTTCCTTGGCATCAGTTATTTCTGCAGATAAATCCAAAGCTGTCAGTAAGAAAAGCAGAAGAAGTGTCTATTAATCGATCATTGGGAATGAATAAAAAAGACGTTCAGGTTTATTTAGAGCTGCTAGAAAATACTTCGACCGAAAACAATCTTATGGGAAAACCTGGACATATCTTCAATATGGACGACACTGGTCTACAACTAAGTAATAGGCCGTGCCACGTAATTGGTAAAAAAGGATCTAAAAATATCGCTCTGGTGAAAAAGGAGAAACTATCACGGTTATAGCTTGTTGTAATTTATTCCCCCTTGCTGTGTAATGAAAGGCAAATATAAAAAACGATAGTTTGAGGATGGGATGCCCCCGGGATCTTTAGTGTACATGTCGGAAAAGTCAGCGTATGTCAATAGTGACATATTGTTTTAATGGCTTAAGGATCAATTTGTTCCCAGAAAACCGGCAGGCTACTGGTATTGTGCCATTTAACCCTTCTGCTATTCCAGATGACGCTTATTTGACTGAAATTAGTAAGTTAGCTGATGTCCCTGACGCAGTTCAAAATAATCAAAATTCTGCTGGTAGTTCTCAAAGTTTTCCCAAAGCTTTAGCTGATGATAATCAACAACCTTGCTGTAGTTGGCAGACTGTAGGTGTAACTATACCAGAAAAACAAAACGGACTATCTTCGCCTGTAGGAACCAATGAAACTACTCCTGTGAAATGTACCCCTGGAAAAATACTGGATATCATCTCACCTGTTCCAGTTGTTTCTGATTCCGTTCGACGAAGGAGCAAGCAGCTGGCGGAAATATTAACCACAGAAACGACAATTGAAGAGAAAAATGAAAAAGCGGCAAAAAATCAAAGAAAGGAAAGGACATTAATAAAAAGGAACCAATTTTGAAGATATCAAAGTTAATCAAAAGAAAACCTAACAAAGCTTCCAACTCATCTTCGGACGAGGATTTAGATGATATGGACGACGGTGACGAATCTTGCACTGATTGTGGTGAGGTGTATTCCCAAACCACAAACCAATTTTAGGGCGATTTTTAGTTGAACCCACTTCTTCAAAAAGTTTCACAATCCTCCAAACTGCAGTTTTGGTAATTTGGTTGCGATTTGGACACATATCATTAAATAAGAGAGCTACCTCATCATAAGTTCATTTACGATCTCCGTAACCTCTCATCATAAGAATAATTATTCTTTCCAGTTCGGTAAACATACTTAAATTTGAAAAGCAACTAATTACAATAAACACCTTTCACTAATGACAATGAGAAATAATTCACGACATTTGAAAACAATTAATGACAGAGATACCTACTACTTTTTTGACATAAACAATTTTTTTATAATTTTAGATTCAAACCAATGTAACTTTGGAATTATTAAAGGTAGAATTGTGAGGTCTTGACGGTTGTATTTGTAATTTAATATATTATGAAAAACTGAAAATATATACACGGTGTACTATTTTAAAAAATATGTTAATAAGTTATTTTGGAGCAACGGTGGACCCTGTATACTTCTAATCGACTTATGCAGATGGTATGGATTATTTGAAAAAACTTTTATTCAACTTTTTTTTTGTAAACCTAACGGAAATCGAAATATTAGCAAGTTACATTACTTTAGGTACACACTGTATAAGACATTTTGATAGCTATATTCTACGGAAATTTAATACCTACTGATTTTGACAAATAAAACAATTAGATAAGAATTTAGGATAAATGTCAAATGCACAGCATGCTTATTGAAAAATTATGGGTTTCTATTGATTAAAAATCTGTATAATGGATCTCATTATGAAACGGATTATGGGCATATAAGTGTATTATTATAGTACGGGTGTAGAAAAAATCCATTTTTTTAATGGAATACTTTTTATTATCGCACAATAGCAGCTGACTGCGGTACTGCTTTTAAGTACAATTAAACTGTTACAATACTTTCATTCTTCTATTTATTTTTATATACAAACGTTTTGTTTAAAAATAAATTCTATAGTATTAAATATTTTTGTGAAAAAAGCCTACTTTCACAAAAATATCAACTAACAATTAAGGCTAATTCGCTAGTAAAAATGCAGCGTTATGTAAAGTGACGCAGATAGCAGTGTGTAATTCAGAAAAAAAAGTAGGCAAAACATTAAAAGAATCCGAAGATTATGTACATTATGTACATCGACTTTTTTTATATAGTCCAGGCGCTAATTGGTTGTATGTGAACCTCACTGTTATTTACAATATCAAGCTGTAAAAACACTTGTCACGCCTTTATATTAAGACTATCCATAACACGAAAAAGATAACGATCTGATTCTAAAAGAAAAAAATTCTAAACTTCGTGTGAAACATATTTATGAACCTCTCCTAGATTCCGTTCTTTCTCAACGAAATTTATTTATATTGCTTCCATTGACGACAATGAGAACATTGTTAAACGAAAGGTCAAAATATATGTATTGCGAAAATGGTAAGCAAAGAAAAAAAAATGATATAATTATGTCCGTTTTAGAAGTTTCCCACGTGTGTTGGGTTTCGAGTGATTTGTAAACAGTTTGTAATATATATTATTATGCAAGATAAATGCAATTATTGTTTATATAGAAATAACAAACAGCGGAATAGTTGTTGATTGTTGCAATCAATTTTTTTATTTTAGTGTTCATTTTCAAGGACATTAATTACATAAAGTATCTTTGCTCTAGGACGTCCAAAATCACACGGAGAAAGGTAACTATCGTTCTCACCCTATCGAGCGATCTACAGAGAATTGAACCAGCAAAAAATTATAGTTAAAAAAAACTAAAAAACACGCTTTATAGTAAACGAACTAAAAAGTAGAAAATACTTCTTATCTGCCGGCAGGTGACGTCTTTGACCGTTGTATGCGAATTATAAAAATTTTAATTTTCTTATTGATTAAGTTTACTTTATATTAAATTTGTTGTTGTTTGTTGTTAAGTAGGTATTTCTGTTAATTACAAGTTTTTTTTAATACAATCTCGTTAGTTGGTTAGATAGGTATGTTACATACATAGCAATCCTAATAGGTAGGTATATTTAGTTTGTGGTATAGCTATAAACTCAAAAACGCCTTTAACGTCTTGTATCGCCATCTGCTGGATTTCTGCGGAAGTTTTCATAGTGATAAAATAAAAATAAATAGTTTGCTGTCATTACTTAATATACCGGTAATTTTGAATTTACTATATTTCATTTTATTGAAATAAAAGGAATTGGGGTAAAATGAAAGAAGATATTCTAAATAATGTTAAAAAAATCATATTTATTAACAAAAGTCAAATTTTATTCATAAAATAACTTTTGTTGGAATTAAAAGTATCTTATAGCCAAAATATAATTCGAACACGTATAATTTTTTGTTCTTTCACAAATTTTTGAAGGAACCACATAAAAAGATTCATATTTTTAGTTGAGTTTCTGTTTAAAGTTGTGTTGAAAATTTTCTATACATATAAAATTCTTTGTCCTGAACTCGGCCCTGAATGACTGACTGACGGATCAACGCACAGCCTAAGCCGCTGATCGTAGAGACCTGAAACTTGGAGGGTGTGATCTTTATAAGAAAGATAAGCAAGGATTTTCCGAAATTCTACCCCTAGGGGGCTGAAAAACGGGGGCGAAGTTTGTATGGGACAACGGGATTCCTTGGTCCAATCTACTTCAAACCAACAAGCAAGTTGGTTCCAGAATTGGTTCGAAAGGATGCAAAAATGCTCTTTATCTACGACCACCATTAAAATTAAGCATTTACAAACTCATGTAAATACGTGAAATTACATTTTATACATACGTCTAAAGCGTGCGAAAAAGAACAATGCTTTTTAAATGGAAGTTTCATTATAACATCCAAAAGAGTGCGAAAAAGTACTATGCCTTTTGAATGGGATAATCATTATAACACGCTTTTTTATTTGTATATTTATTAAGTTTCCTTAGATAATTTTGTGTTTTGTCTTCTGTCATTAAGAAGTGTGAAACGTGAATGGTCAATAATTGTCAGAATCTGTCAAAAATGATCAAAAATTGTTAAAAATTATCTAAAATTGTTAAATATACAAAAAAATGGTCAATAATTGTCAAAATTTTTGAAAGTTGTCAAAAATGGTCAATAATTATCAGAAACTGTCAAAAATGGTTAATAATTGTTAAAATTTTGAAAAATGGTCAAAAATTGTTAAAATTTTGAAAAAATGGTCAATAATTATAAAAAACTGTCAAAAATGGTCAATAATTTTTAAAAATTGTCAAAAATGGTCGATAATTGTTAAAATATGGAAAAATGGTCAAAAATTGTCAGAATTTTTAAAAAATGGTCAATAATTGTCAAAACCTCTCATAAATGGTCAATAATTATTAAAATTCGGAAAAATGGTCAAAATTTTAGAAAAATTGTCGAAAATGATCAATAATTGTCAAAACTGTCAAAATTGGTCAATAATTGTCAAAATTTGAAAAAATGGTCTAAAATGGTCAAAATTTTTGAAAAATTGTCAAAACTGTCAAAAATGGTCAATAATTTTTAAAAATTATCAAAAATTTTGAAAAAATTGTCAAAAATGGTCAATAATTGTTAAAATTTGGAAAAATGGTCAATAATTGTCAGAACCTGTCATAAATGGTCAATAATTATTAAAATTCGGAAAAATGGTCAAAATTTTTGAAAAATTGTCGAAAATGATCAATAATTGTCAAAACTGTCAAAATGGGTCAATAATTGTCAGAATTTGAAAAAATGGTCTAAAATGGTCAACATTTTTGAAAAATTGTCAAAAATGATCAATAATTGTCAAAACTGTCAAAATTGGTCAATAATTGTCAAAAATGGTCAAAAATTATCAAAATTTTTGAAAAGTTGTCAAAAATGATCAACAATTGTCAAAAATGGTCAATAATTGTTAAAATTTGGAAAAATGGTAAAAATGTTTGAAAAATTGTCAAAAATAATCAATAATTGTCAAAACTGTCAAAATTGGTCAATAATTATTAAAATTTGGAAAAATGGTAAAAATTTTTGAAAAATTTTCAAAAATGATCAATAATTGTCAAAACTGTCAAAATTGGTCAATAATTGTCAAAAATGGTCAATAATTGTCAAAACTGTCAAAATTGGTCAATAATTATTAAAATTTGAAAAAATGGCCAAAATTTTTGAAAAATGGTCAAAAATTTCGAAAAATTGTCAAAATTTTGCAAAAATGGTCAATAATTATAAAAAACAAACAAAAATGGTAAATCAATGTTAAAAATTGCCAAAATTTTTGAAAAATAGTCAAAATTTTTGAAAAATTGTCAAAAATGGTCAATAATTGTCAGAACCTGTCAAAAATGCTCAAAAATTGTCAAAAATGGTCAATAATTGTTAAAATTTGGAAAAATGGTCATAATTGTTAAAATTTGGAAAAATGTTAAAAATGTTTGACAAATTGTCAAAAATGATCAATAATTGTCATCAAAACTGTCAAAATTGGTCAATAATTATAAAAATTTGAAAAAATGGTCAAAATTTTTGAAAAATGGTCAATAATTATAAAAAACTTTCAAAAATGGTAAATCAATGTTAAAAATTGTCAAAATTTTTGAAAAATGGTCAAAATTTTTGAAAAATTGTCAAAAATGGTCAATAATTGTCAGAACCTGTCAAAAATGCTCAAAAATTGTCAAAAATGGTCAATAATTGTTAAAATTTGAAAAAATGGTCATTAATTGTTAAAATTTGGAAAAATGTTCTAAAATGGTCAACATTTTTGAAAAATTGTCAAAAATGATCAATAATTGTCAAAACTGTCAAAAATAGTGAATAATTGTTAAAATTTGAAAAAATTGTCAAAAATGGTCAAACATTTTGAAGAAATGGTCAATAATTGCCAAAATTTTTGAAAAATGATCAAAATTTTCGAAAAATGGTCAAAAATGGTCATTCTATTGTGCATAAGAAGCAAGCTTCTGTCGGCGGTCCGACGACCGCTCACCTTTTTTTTTAATTTTCGCAACTCGTGCGCAAAAGTATTACCTCACGCACTCGTATCATAAATAACTATTGTGGAGAATACTTTGAAAAACAATAGTGTTTAAAAGTTATCTACTGTTTTTTTCGATTTCTATATGCAAAATATAAAACTCAACCCTTGTATTACCGGTTAAAGTGACCCCATTGTAGTTACCCCCCTTTCGGCAACCGTCTTAAAAAAAACGTTAAATTACTCGACTAAAGTCTGTCAACTACTTTCCCTCACTAATCTACTCATCCTCATTTAAATTACTCAACTGTAATCACTGTATGTATATATTTGTTACAACAACCAGTACAGACAAATTTAATACCAACGTCCAAGGTGATCTGTAATGACATATCGTTGCCCGCATTCACCATTTATTATTGTTTACTGACCTGTTGCGCTTTTACGGCCCGTAAAAAGAATTGCGCCATTTTATTGTAATTATGTACTTATAAAAATATATCTATTTATATACTGTTAATTTGTCTTTTAACAGCAATTATTTCGACACCGTAATCAACCTAAAAGAAAAATTAATATGAATTATCCATAAGTTATTATCACGCTGGTTGTGACGAAAGAGAAATTATGGAGAGAGTATTACTAAGAATTGTATTGGAAGAACGCATAGTGGACGATATTAACGAAGCCATAGATGAAGAAGAATAAAAAATGAAAAATGCAGAAGAAACAGATTGGGAAGGGGCACTTTAAAAAAAATAGACCCTAATAACTACCAAACATGGAAAGAATGCCATTCGATGGTATACAGAATTTAATAATTATTATTAGATTTAATTCCAATGAGGATTTTTTATTTTTTTTTGGGCCGAGATGGGAAACTCATGTTCGACCCAAACAGTGTTGGACTCATCCCCAATGAGGATTGGAAAAATAAATGTAACATTTAAGCAGTTTGGACATAATAAAACTAGATTTTGGTTGTATTTCTTTTTGTGGGGTTATTTAAAGTAGAGAGTATACGTCATTCGGCTCAATAATATTGAAGAATTGAAAGATAAAATTCATACGGAAGTTACGGCTGTTCGACTTGATACTGTTAAACAATTAATTTAAACCTTTATCTTTAAAATAACTAAGTGTTGGTTTGGTTTTATTTTTAAATTTTTGAGACTTTGAAGACCTTTTATCTCAAAAACTATGACCTATTGAGTAATAGTGATACCTACATATTGTTGTTTCTAGAATTAATTTGCTATAAAAAATTAAGGTTTCCTTTTAAAAAATATTGGACGACGTCATCACGGCGTATTCATAACGTCATTATAGCTATGGTTGTTCGCAATAAAAGCAAAATTTAATTTACACATTTTTTGCCTAAACGGTCCCTAACGAACAAAATTTGAGGTTTTCAACCCAAATAGTCACACTGTATATATATCTATATATATATTTTTTTGTATTGTGTTTTAATACCTCATGTAAGAAGCATTTTCAATAAATAATTACAATTTATGATAATTTTCTTCAGAATGTCTCTTTATGGCGAACGGTTTCCTTGGCATGTACAACGATCTAAAAATCTACATATCTCCTAAACCATAAATTTTATCCAGTTAAACAAAGAGTACCTTTCTGTTAAAAAATCGATTGAAAAATTCATTTTTGCTATCTTTAGATTGTACAGATTGTCCCTGTAAAAGTTACGGATTGTTAACTATTGGGCATGAGCCGCCCCTGGCCTTCAGATAGTAGTGTAGAATTATTTATTCCGTCAAACACACTACATGGACATACGTAATCATCCATTAAAAATTCATAATGTTCCAATGTATAATTTAGAAAATATAAGTTCTGATTTCGCAACTTTGTAACATGTCTATCGACCTGTTTCGATTTTACAGAATAAATCCTTTTAATTAGCGCTCGTCGTCACTAGCCACATCCAATTATAGTTCTGTGATCCCAAACTCTTCAACCCTGACCGTTAGACAATTGACGTCTGCCAACGGACGCTTCCATTTTTTGCACAACGCCACGTGAAACACCCCTTTCTGTTATCGACCGCCTAAGGAGACAGCTCATCTTTCATATCTTAAGTACCTATCTTATGAATTTTGCTGTGGTAAGTTCAAAATCATAATTTATAATTAATAAGCTTCTTCTAAAGTACTGTCTGATATAATTTTCGTATGCATTCTTTATTTTTTTACAGAGATAGACGAAATTAAATTCAACACGTGGTCATAAACTGTTCTTTTATACTAATATGGTAGTTTTAAACCAAATATTCTTTTATAATTCACTGTTTTACTTTTATACAAACATTTTCAAGCTTTTTCAGTTGCGAAATAACTCTTTTAATTATAAAATAACATTTTTATAAATTACTGTTAACCTATAAAATATTCTTTCGTAACGCCAGTGCCGGTTCCATATATTTCCTAAGCACGATATTTTTTCATATAACTAAATAAATAACTTTTTGCTATGATTAGTTTCTTTCGGATCATTAGTATATTTTTTTAATTTAGCCGATAATTGCTATTTTTACTGTTTTAACATGGAACATATAATGTTGGAAAGCTTTCAGTAAATTAAATAAATTTTTTGACTTTCAAATAACTGCCTTCCTTTTCTTTAACCTGAAAAGCTGACCAACATAATGTGCCATTACATTCAAGTTCCTACATATCCCTGATCCACCTGTACTTCTAGGTAAGCACAGCCCCTAGGCTAGGATATAACCCTAGGCTAGGATATAACCGAAGAATTTAACCGGAGAATATAACCCCAAGAATATAGCCAAGGATACAGCCCTAGCTCAAAATACCGCCCTAGAACAGAACTCATCAGTTCAGATCAAGACCTGACTTCTTCTCCAGGAAGCCACTTCATCTAAGCTAAGTACCTATAAAAGTACAAATTCCTCTATTAAATTCCGTTATTCATTTCCTGTGGCAGAATAAATTAAAAATTTGTTTTTAATTCTTTTTTTTTATTAAAATCCTCAACTATAAAAGTTGAGGGAGATCCGACCGGGGTCACTTTAATTATTAACTTTCATTTAAATTTTACAAGGCGTTTCTACCTTTTCCGTCTTAGTTTTTATCGTTAAAAAGGTAGTGGCGCCCTCAACTTTTACAACCCTTCTGTTATCCTTGTGCGACATAAACTTGGGGTCGAATCACCCTTGAGAGGAGTCTCTAGCCGGAGCCCTTCGAGCTGGTGCCCTGTGGGGTACAGGCATTTACCGTTACAACTTTAAAGGCCTATAACTCAGAAATGAGGGGTCGTATGAGAATTTTTTTTTATGTCACAGCATTATTTTCTACTCACTCCCGAATTTTTTGCATCAAGTCCCTGTATATCTATATTTTTTCTTATTTATTTTTTTTATATTAATTTTTATTATTTTTTTCGTTTCAAGCTTACTAATAAACGGCAAAACTATAAGATTAGTATAAAAGTTTATAAAAACAACAACGCAATTATTGAAAACAATATTGTCACAACTATTAACAAAAAAATATCGTGTAGAACACGTACCGTTACAAAACAGGAGTTGATATTAAATTTTTAATTTTAAATGATACATCCTGTATATTTTCACGTTTTTTGGATTTTTCGCTTGATTTTAGTCAATTTTTCCCTGATTTTTCTCGAAATGTTTGGATTTTTATATTATTTAATAAAAATAACCATACATTCAATAAAATTTATAATTAAAAAACAAATGTTAGCTAATTTGTTTATCAGACGTAGGAGATTTTATCTAAAATATTTATTTTCATTAAGCATCGTACAGGGTGTTCTAAATTTTTATTTCAATAATTTTTTAGAATTTTCATTATTTTTTTTTTATTAGAAACAGTTTCATTTAAAATAGTAATATGAGTGAATTCAATTATAGCATGAATCGTAACAAGGATGTAAGACTTAATGTTTTGATGTAAAAAAGATTTAACGGAAATTATACATTCTTAATTCGTTATTATGTAGATTTTCATTCCTCTTCGTGGTAATTTAAATTCCAAAGTCCAAGGACTATAAACAGAAAATAAGAATATCGACAAAAACTGTAATGTAAAATCATTTTAATTTCGATATTATTATTTATATTATAACCATTGAATGTTCATGAAAACTGTAATAAGTCAAAAATGAAATCTTGTCTACAGTTTTGAGGAAAAATATTAAAATTTAAGAAAATTAGAAAGTTCACCTACTGCAAACTATCCACTTTATGTTAATATTCATATCAGTCAAGTGCTTATTTATCGAATATAAAAATTTACATAATGTGAAAATTAAAATTAAAAACTTTCTCTTCAATTTATGAATTTTCCAATAAAAAACTTCAACCGAACAACAAAATGACCACTGACCTTTCGTTCAGATTCTACTTTGTGTGGTAAAATTAACGCGTGGTTAAAGAAAAAATATTGTACATCACTTGCGCGAAAGGGATTTTTCTATTCAGTAGATTCAAATAAATGATATATAAATTTTCATATCTAATTAAAAACGTATGGTCGTAAGAAAAATAGTATATATCACTGGTGCGAAAATTATTTCTTACACTCGCACTACTATTTCTCACTCGTGTGGAAAATGTCACTTTCCGCACTCGCAATGTAAAATTATGATTTTCGGCTTACAGAAATTCATATACTAGACTACTAATTTCGTTAATCTCACAAGTGTAAAAAATCGCTATCCTACAAGTAGTGTACACTATTTTTTCTACGATATGATGTTAACTTTAATATAATTTTAGCTAAACAGTTTCTTGATAATCACTAAATAGTGACTTTTGGAAAATAACCATTTCCTGTTAATATTACTATTATTATTAATATAAAAAAAAATTAAAAACCTCTTTCCCACAAACTTTTACATCTTGATTTTACACCGTGATTATAAATAATAAATGATAATTTCACCATTAAAAGCACTTTCGCGATCTAAAAATTATTTTTTTTTCGCAGAAATAACACTTTCACGTAAAATAATAATTCATGTAATAAATGTAATAAAATTTGATATACTCGGTACACGCACCGACTACGTCCAGCACATATGCATTTTTATCTAGTTTGGTATTAGTAGTATACTATTTCTAGACTAGAACCCAGTGTGCCATTGAGAATTGCATATCGGACATCGAGGGGGGAAGCGGGGGAGTAGAGAATGGTAGGAACTAAAAGAGTTTACTGCGGGAAGTACTATTATATTATGATTATACCGTTTTAGCACAGTTTTAACATCGACTACGGTAGAAAAGTGAAATTTCTAAACTCATTGTTGTATTACTTGATTTAATGCGCCACCGTGTATTCAGGGAGGTTTTAAATAATTATATTACTTTATATAAAATTTGTCTCTACAATAGATATCGAAGAATCTAACGCTTTACAACAAAGTTTTGAAAAACATTTCTCAAAAACAGTGACCGTTCAACTAAGAAGAAACAACTACTTCCCATTGACATTGAATTAAACTGAGCTGTGTGAATCGGGCGGCAATCTGACCAATCACTAGGCAGCAGAAAGGCCAACTTAAATTCAAATCGCTCCTCTTAGTTTAAAAACAAGGTATCTATAGTTTAATGCTTAAACGAGTTTAAATGTAAACGGTGCATACGACCATGAGATAAAAAAGGATCTGTTGCTTCTAGTGTCGTTTCCTCGTTTTCTGTCTTTTGCTCTCTCGCTATGACATATGCTGTCAATTGTCAAAACTGACTATTGTCATTTACCAAAGCTGTCATGTGTCAAAACTGTCAACTGTCATGTGTCAGCTGTCAATGTTCAACAAATATCTTAGGTTAGGGCCCCCAATGTTTCGTGAATATGTAGCGGTAGATGGTTTTTAGTATTATTTAAACTTTTATTAAACGTCACTTGTATTTTATTGTAATGTTTTTGTTATTTATTTAAATAGTTTTTACCGGTGGGATAAATTATATACACTATGGCTAATTACTATCTATTTATTTAAAGAAACACACACACTGTATTAGAGTTCATTTATATACACACTATACTCAATATCTACTAATTTTTTTACACTCGGTACATAAGTTTACCACTTGGATATTACCCTATTTATCTGCACTATTTAATTCACTAATTCTTCCGAACTAATTGTACTGTACTGTCTACGTATATATAGTCCTTATCGGTTCTAGAAAGTTCTAGTATTTTATGACGCTCCTCATATGCGTAAATTCTGCAATAGACCAGAAGGTTCTGGAAAGCGCATTCACCAAAATTTATAATCGAGGGACAGGACCGGCTTTGAGTTGATGACCTCGCAAAATTATATTTCAACTCAATGCTCAAAACTACGGTCAGCACAAGCTGGTCTTCATCGAGTTTTATGATACCAATTAATTTACCGAAATATAAACATTGACATACTTTATTGGTTAATTTAGAAGAATGCCTCCGAAACGTCTCTATTGCCGATCTAACGAGCAGTTAGACACACCTATTAAATCAAACAAATATAATGTTTTTTTTTTCAATATTCGTGACCAGTTAATCAAGTCGAATTGAAAACAACCGTACTAAAACCGTGCACAATAGCCAATTGCGTAATTCGAATTGCTCCACCTGTTAATGATTCCCGTCCCAGTTGCAATTGCTTCAACTTTATTGTAGAATATAATACATGGTACCTAAAAATAAATACCTCCCACAACTAATACGTAATATTTCGTCAAGTAGGTACAATACAGTAGAAATAATGAGAGAACAATAAGAAAAGAATGATTTATTGGATACGTTTTTATGTATAATTACTCGATCGGTTTCACAAATTACAAGATTTGCATCATCAGGAGTATAAATTATAGAAAGGACTATGCTTCCATCTTATGGAAAATAAAAGACCACTCAAATGTGGATATTTTGATACCAACTTATTCGTCTTGAAAAATAGAACATTTGATAACATTGCGCCAATGTTGTAATTTAATTAATAAACCCACAAAATCAGTTCATTTGTCAGAAATTTTCGATTCGATTACAAAATCTAACCATTCAATAGGACTCCACCTGCTGCGGTCGAACAGAGTCGGACTCGTGAATATAGTTGTACATACGATGAATACCAGTTTCGTTGAAACAAAATAATAGGATTATATTTTTCAGTTGTATAAAGATATGATAGATTGCAATCAAATTATGTAAAAAAGGTACATCTCTCAAATGACAATCTAACGTCTTTACATAAGTTTGTCATTTTGTAATAGCAGTTTATTATAACGTTTTCTATATTATAATAGTAAAATTATAATAGGTACATTTAATAACACTGACCGACACGTATTTCGTAAACAATTCCGGTTCAAACGAATTCCCGTCAGGTTTCTTAATGACTATAAAATACACATTAGTTCCCGTCCGACACTTGCCGGTATCTTAATCCCGCACTTGAATTGCCGTCCAGTTTATTTAATCCGCTTACAGGTAAATTAAATAGTTTTGAAAATTCCAGTAAATCGTAATACCTATTCGTAATCCTGAATTCTAATGAAAAAGTTGAATAACCTATTGGGGTGGCTAGGGGGTCTATCAGTACTAATTGCTATGAATATATTTTTCTATTATATTTTCTATTAAATTAAGTTGTCATTTTCGAAACGGCAGTTTATTAATATACATATTTCCGAACGTTTGTTGTCGTACGCTATAGTGATACACAAAATGCTTGAAGTAATGCTAAGTGAAAAGGGTAAACCCTGGTTAGGTTATATGTTAGGTTAGGTTAGCTTCTTTACGTGTATGTATTTATGACTCAGTTCAGTAGTAGTACGCAATAAAATTGTAGAATTAAAATTCCGTATTTTATTCCAATAATGATATCATATAAAATAATATCGTTTAATAGTGCCAAACATAAGACATTTATAACTATTTCTTATTTCATACATCTGAAAACGGACCTCCCTTAAAACTTTTACTGTTCACTTATTACAATTTGCAATAAATACATAGCTAGATATCAGATGATTCAGAGAATTTACCGTAATTACCATAAACACCTTTTAGACAGGTCAGTTTTCACCCTGACGGGAACTCGAGTGACGGCTTAACGTATCCTAATTATGGAACAGGTAGACAGGTTGACTGCAGTTGATGCTGCTGATCGAACTATACCTAATCATGAAGAAATATAATGATGCAAATTAGATTTCAGTTAACAGTGCTTTTTATGTCACGCAAAGGAAAACACTCATCGCCATCAAAATATATATAACACAAAAACCGGCTTCGGCTATCAAAAAAATACAAAAATTAAACAAAACCCGGCTTCGGCTATCAAAATAATACAAAAATTAAACAAAACCCGGCTTCGGCCATCAAAAAAAATTAATAAAGCAAAAAGGCGACTTTAGCTACCAAAAAAATATAAAAACCGGCTTAGGCCAATAAAATTTTTTTTTTCAGCTACACTTCGCGGATAGAAGGTAATGAGGTCCTCAGGCACTGCCTGTGGGGGGAAGGTGGAGCGCGTAAAAGGGGATACTCTAAGAATTATACATTATCTTTTAGTATCACCCTTTACGTCGGGTTCATTACCTACACACATTTCACAAGCATTTTTGTATTAACATTTAAAAGACATTCAACATCTTCCATATAAAAAAATCTTTTCCGCATCCCTATCCTATTTTTTTTTAAGAGTTACCGATGCCAACAAATACACTACAAAATACTACAAAGAAAAAACAAAATATAAAAATTAACTGATAAAATTAGGTCAGTTCAACCCTGTCTGGTTTTATTTATTCATTTCTTATCACCGCTGATATCCTTACTTCGTGGAATCTGTAATACATGTCTATTTACGTATTTTCTCTCTGTCTTACTCATACAATCTCCGTAAGCGATTTTAAAAATAATATCATTAATTGTGGGTTTATTAATTAAATTACAACATTGGCGCAATGTTATCGAATGTTCTATTTTTCAAGACGAATAAGTTGGTATCAAAATATCCGCATTTGAGTGGTCTTTTATTTTCCATAAGCTGGAAGCATAGTCCTTTACTGGTTTTACTACTTAAATAGCACAACATCCAAATGGATGTCGGAACTGCTCACCACTAGAGTAGCAGAGACGAGGACGAACAAAGACATTGTTTCCATCTGTACAACCAGAGGATATCCTCAGGGAGGAGTAGCATCCCTATTAATGTGGATCCTGACGGTTGACGAACTCCTGTGTGGTTTGACGGAATATCCTGCCAAAAATCCTGAGCTGGATGTACACTGCCATAGTGAGACTAATTATAGAGACATTGCGTGGAGTAGTAGAACTAGCCTATTGACGACGAGAGAAAACTTCTCCAAAATTCCAAAACTAACCTGTATACGCATTACAGGAGCAATGAGAACATGCCCTACGGCAGCCATGGAAGTGATTCTCAACCTCACACCATTACATATGGTGGTGGAAAGTGTTGCAGAAAGAACAAGATACAGACTAAGTAGAGAGGGAATCACCTCCTCACTTCTTAGATATCAGAAAACCTGGGATATGCCACAAGATGATATGACGAAGAAGTATAACTTTCCAAATTAAGCAGCAAGAAGGAATGGGATCCAAATAATATGACAATACTTGGAAAGAATGCCATTCAATGTTACATAGACGGCTCAAAAGCAATAGAAGGAACTGGAATAGGAGTGTACGAGCCAGGAACCAAACACTTGGGAAAAACCAAAAGTATCTTTTAAGCGGAAATTTACGCCATAAGAAAGTGTCCCCAGTTCAATATTGATAAAGGATATAGAAGGCAAAGGATTATCATAATGTCGGATAGTAAAGCAGCCATTAAAGCACTGAGCTCTTGTGTTATCAGTTCCAAAATGGTGTGGTAATGCATAGGCAAACTAAATGAACTAGGCGAGAACAATATAGTCACCTTACTGTGGATTCCAGGACACACAGGGATAGAAATAAATGAAATAGCAGATGAACTAGCAAAGATGGGGACTGAAACACCCTTTTGGAGGCCGGAACTCTTTTGCTGTATCAGCTTCAATGTAATATTGGAAGAAATAGGCAAAGCCGAAAAAAGAGAAGATCTGACCATTGCAAAGATCTAGTAGGGCTATGACAATCAAATAAATGCACAAGTCAAAGTAAAACTGCACTAAGAGTTTTAACAGGGATCTCAACGGGACATTGTCGCCTGAATGGGCACCTGAAAAAGCTCAAAATAGTGGAGGAAGAAGAATGTAGATTCTGTGGAACATTTACCTAAGTTAAAGCCTTCAAATATCCTAAAATTCCTCCAGGAAATAGGATTAAAGGAGCTACTAGTTTCTGAGACTTTCCTCAGGAAGTAAGGGGGCACAATAGATCATTTAGATCTCAGTGAATGTCACCATACATACATACATTTACTCGCGTTCATGTTCTTAATTAGACCATCGAAAAATTGAATAATTTTGTCCTTAAATCCTGACCAAGATCATCAGAATAAAACTAAAGTATCCAACTTTCTAGGTTAATCAAAAATTTTGCGTAGATTAATAGTATACACTTTCCTTCTTTATCTAGATGAAAAAAAAACGATATCGATGTCGCTAATATGATATTTCGCATGATTTTTGAAAATTTCCATAATTTACATTCCTGATGAAGCAAATGCTGTAATTTGTGAAGCCAGTCGAGTAATATATGTATATTTTTGTTGTGTAATTTGCTATTTATTGATATAATAATTATTCTAAAAAGGTTCATTGATGGAATTGTGTTTTTTCAGGAGAAACGACCTTGAAAAAATTCCAAACTATTTAGATATAGCATGCAGAACACAATACATCAAGAATCATCTAGAAAAATCAGGTAGGTTTTAATTTATTCATTAACGCTAGTTAACGCTGATAAATATTAAGTTTCATCGTCTATAGAGGCGTAAATGAATTCAACTCTCACCATACGTTCTGCGAAAAAATGATAATTTTAAAAGTCCGTTTCAAGAGATTTTTGTAATAATTTTTTTCACCGTGTATTCAAAAGCGGACGAGACGTGGTGGAAGATCTGCCTGGGTCTGACCAGCCATCAACGACTTCTATTCATTTTAATTATTCGATATACAGATACATTCAAATAAAAACGGAACATAGGGATTTAGTGTATTCGCCGATCTAAATAGTCCACCAACAAAACATTTTTATAAGTTCACTTCAATGAATATCAAGTATTAATTGATCTGAACAACTGGATTCAGAATCACTGTAAAAAAGCCCGCCCCTTCTCCGTCCAAAATTTGTTAGTTATGTGCGAGGTGTGTGCGAACTGCGATTTAGTATTGAATAATTATTTGATGGGGGTAGTAAACGTCGCTACATTCTGAAACAATATGCTTACGTTTTATGTTGTTAAAATCGAAAATTAATTGTTAAATTCTCTTTAACAATTAATGTCTCGAGTTAAGATAATATGTTTTGATTTCTTTTGGCCAAAACGGCTTTCAAAATAAAAATAGATTCGTAAATAAAACAAAATAGGATTCTTTAAATTGAAACAAAGTTATGGGCTTGAACACTCTCACCGATCGACTGACTGACTGACTGTCTGACGCTAATTAAGGACCGCCCACCGTTGAGAATACGGAGTGGTGGGAATTGTACGATATGTTATAGGTGTCCAAATAAACGATTGTAATAATCGTGTTTTTAATCTGTTGAAGCTGGATGTTGGTCGACTAGTTCAAAAGCAGTTCTGATACAATGCTCAAAATCCCTATGTTCCGTTTGTGTTTGAATGTATCTGTATACTCCGGTAAAGTTCACAGCAAATAAAAAGATCAACAAGAGAAAAAAATCTTGATGATATTCTAACAAAAAGCTAATTTTTAATTAACGAATACCTACTTGTAATTTTTTGTTTTCTAAAAATCCACACCCTAGAAATAACATTCTTGGTACGTTAATGACCTTTCACAGTTCGTTATTTCAGTGGCGCAATTGCGATTGTCTTTAAAATGTACGATCATTGTCAGTTTGACGCTATTTAACCTCCCATTTGCCATTGGTTCCGTTTGATCTTTATATATATATATATATATATATATATATATATATATATATATATATATATATATAGGTACCAAATTGCCATTTACCATTCCAATAATAATTTACCTGGTTACGCAGGACCGGACTTTCAGCTACTGATTGAACATGGAGTTTTTGTAGGTGTGAAGCCATAAGATGAAAAAAAAAACGGACGTTCAGTTTTTCGGTAATAATTTATAAACTAGGAAACTTTTTAATTTTTTTTATCCAATAATATCATTAAGTGGAGTCTAAAAATCCTAATCCTCGAGGTTTTTTTTAAATCAATATTAACGTGGAAAACATAGAGTTTAAAGTTCCATGTTATTTAAAATCATTTGAAACGACCTCAATAGCGCGCCAAAGCGTATACAATGGTAGTAGTATGGCCCCTGTATACTTAATTCGTTCGTATCTTTCAACAATATTTCAATCCATTTAAAATATTTAAATTTATACAGTTACAAATTACACATTCATGGAATATTAAAGTTTATAGAAACCGAAAGTAGGTTTGGGTCGACATCTCTGCATTCTTAAAATCACCACGCCTTCAACGTTCTACCATTTTTACACTAAATTGTATATAAAAGGAGTCCAGTATCAGTGATTTACATTTCCAACACACTTATATAACACAACAAAGCTTTTTAGACTAACGTATTAGATACATGTTAAGATTTTTTTTCACTTACGTAAAGCCGCGTTTCCACCGGAATCGGCAAAGCCGATCCGCAAAACAAAATCTGTGGAAAATCGGCGTTGCCGATCGTCATAAAAAGGCGATCGGTTTGCCGAACGCAGAACCACCAAAAGTCGGTCCGGATCAAAGGAAACCGAGCCGAATCGAAGTGGTGGAAACGCGAAGCCGATTGGAAAAGAGATTTTGGTGCGTAGAGAAATTATTTTTCCTACGATCACTACCCAAAGTAGGCTTTTGCACACTCAAATCTAACCGCAAAGTTGATGTTTTCCGCGAGCTGTCATAATTTGACATTATTGGCGCTCTTAAGCAGAAAGTAACTTTGGCGCACGCCTAATTTTATTTATAGATAAAAGAAAGCTAGTAGTTATTTTAATATAAACTGTAGAATTAATAAATATTTTAGTTGATTTTCTAATATGTTAAAGCATCCAACAGTATTTTCCGTAATAATTTAATGAGAAATAGGGAAATCTAAAAAATATCTGACATTAATGTAATAAGTGTTGCCTACGTACATAGGTACACGAAACTGCAATCTGGAAACTGCTAAGTACAAACAATGGCAATAGGTAGGCAACACAACATACTTGCAAATAACTTACGGATTATAAGAATCAAGTATGTCTATGTCAAAGAAAGAACCTAGTGCATTGTCACTGAAATATTTTTTGAGATAGTTCTGTGATGTGTAATTATATATTTTACAATATTTTACTATAAGTCAGTAAGTACTTAAAAAAAACAAGAAAAATGGATACAAGTGATACTGATTTTTCAAATACACCGCCAGATATTGTCGAGGCGGCCAAAAAAGTCACTTTAAATCTACTTCCGGAGAAATCCAAATTAAAGAACGAACATGAATATAGTCTATTTATAAGTTGGTGCAGATCCAAAAAAATTAAAAGATATTCAGAAAATGTGTTATTAACATATTTTGGGGAAAAAGCAGCAACATTAAAGTCATCAACCCTGTGGTCCAAGTATTCAATGCTAAGGCATGAAAATAAAAAACGACATTGACATTAGTCAATATGCAAAATTAATTGCATTATTAAAAAAAAAATCTGTCGGTTATAAAGCAAAAAAATCTTTAACTTTATCCAAGGAGCAGGTGGAGGAATTTATTCGAATTGCACTTTAAATTCTTATGTATATCTCCATAATATAATTTGGAACCTATATATAACCACCATATAGTCCAGACTTTGCTCCCACGCCATTATTTAGTTGAAGAGGAACTAACGACAACGAGATATTTATTTCTAATTTAATCTAATCTTAGTTGAAGATTTAAAATTTTGCTAGATCCCTCTTAAAAATCGCTCGATTCAATTGAAGCATATCTATCTTGTAAAATTATCCTTTCATCGAAAGTTATTATCCTGTGAAGCGGACTCGTAAATAATTCGAATGGTTTATAATTTATTTTCATTAACTATGAATAATGCCTAAAATATGGCGTATGCAACAGAAAGTTAATATCATAATTTTCCGCTTATTTAATAGTCCAGGCGAATTAACTTTTTTGAAAAAAAATTGTTATCTAAAGTTTGGTAAGTTGTAGAGGGGATTATTATATGAATATTATATGAATTTTGTTTGATTTTTTGTTCCAGAAATTTTCTTAGGGATGGATGGAAGGATTGATGGATGTTCAGACCTTTGGTTTGGAATTGGTAAATATTTTTTCACATTTCTTAGGGTTTATAGGTTCCAAAGATGTTTTCAATGAATTTTTTGAATTTTGTTTGAATTTTTGTTCCAGAAATTTTCTTACGGATGGATGGGCGGACCTCTGGTTTGGAGTTGGTAAATATTTTCTCACATTTTTTAGGGTTTATAGGTTCCAATTATGTTTTCAATGAATGTTTTGAATTTTGTTTGATTTTTTATTCCAGAAATTTTCTTATTTATGGATGGACAGACCTTTGGTTTGTAATTGGAATATGAATTTTGTTTGATTTTTTGTTCCAGAATTTTTCTTAGGGTTGGATGGTTGGTTTGGAATTGGTCAGTCATTTTTTACATTTCTTAGGGATGGATGGATGATCAGACCTTTGGTTTGGAATTGGTGAATAATGTTTTACACTTTTTAGTGTTTATAGGTACCAATGATTTTTTCAATGAATTTTTGGAATTTGTTTGATTTTTTATTCCAAAAATTTTCTTATGGATGGATGGACAGACCTTTGGTTTGGAATTGGAATATAATTTTTTGGGTTTTTGCTTTCAATGAATTTTTTTAGTTTTGTTTGATTTTTTGTTCCGGAAATTTTCTTAGGGATGGATGGAAGGATTGATTGATGGACGGACCTTTGGTTTGGAATTGTTAAATAATTTTTTATATTTTTCAAGGTTTCTTGATTCCAATGATGTTTTCAGTTAATTTTATGTGATCTTTTGTTACAGAAAAGGTCGTAGGGATGGATGGATGGACGGACCTTTGGTTTATAATTGGTAAATAATTTTTTACATTTTTCAAGGTTCATAGGCTCTAATGTATTCAATGAATTTTTAGAATTTTTATTCGATTTTTTGCTTCAGAAATTTTCTTAGGGATGGATGGACGGACCTTTGGTTTGGAATTGGTAAATGATTTTTTTACATTTTTTAGTGTTTATAGTTTCCAAAGAAGTTTTCAATGAGTTTTTTTAATTTTGTTTAAATTTTTTGTTCCAGAATTTTTCTTAGGGTTGGATGGTTGGTTTGGAATTGGTCAGTCATTTTCTATGTTTCTTAGGGATGGATGGATGATCAGATCTTTGGTTTGGAATTGGTGAATAATGTTTTACACTTTTTAGTGTTTATAGATTCCAATGATTTTTTCAATGAATTTTTGGAATTTGTATAATTTTTTATTCCAAAAATTTTCTTATGGATGGATGGACAGACCTTTGGTTTGGAATTGGAATGTAATTTTTTTAATTTTTGCTTTCAATTAATTTTTTTAGTTTTGTTTGATTTTTTGTTCCGGAAATTTTCTTAGGGATGGATGGATGGAAGGATGGACGGACCTTTGGTTTGGAATTGTTAAATAATTTTTTACATTTTTTAAGGTTTCTTGATTCCAATGATGTTTTCAGTTAATTTTATGTGATCTTTTGTTACAGAAATAGTCATAGGGATGGATGGATGGATGGATGGACGGACCTTTGGTTTATAATTGGTAAATAATTTTTTACATTTTTTAAGGTTCATAGGCTCCAATGTATTTAATGAATTTTTAGAATATTTATTCGATTTTTTGCTTCAGAAATTTTCTTAGGCATGGATGGACGGACCTTTGGTTTGGAATTGGTAAATGATTTTTTTACATTAGTGTTTATAGTTTCCAAAGAGGTTTTCAATGAGTTTTTTTAATTTGTTTGAATTTTTTGTTCCAGAAATTTTCTTAGGGTTGGATGGTTGGTTTGGAATTGGTCAGTCATTTTTTACATTTCTTAGGGATGGATGGAAGGATTGATGGATGTTCAGAACTTTGGTTTGAAACTGATAAATAATGTTTTACATTTTTTAGTGATTATAGGTTCCAATCATTTTTTCACTGATTTTTTTCAAATTTGTTTAATTTTTTGATCCGGAAATGTTCTTAGGGATGGATAGGCGATCCTTTGGATTGGAATTTATTTTTCAGGGTTTATAGGTTCCAACGATGTTTTCAATGAATGTTTTGAATTTTGTTTGATTTTTACCCTACCCACTTTTGGATCTCCCTGGTTTAGTGATGGGAGGATATTATTCAGAACTTTTTTCAAATATTTCGATATAATATTAGTGTTAGGCATATCTCATTATCATTCAATTTGGGATCCCATCGATTTTTGATAAATTTTCTTAAATCTATTTAATTTTTTGTTTCAGAAATCTTTCCAATTGTGTTTCACCACGTTTGCAAGCTTTAGCTTGGGCCTTGTCATTATTATATTTCTTGGTGAAGGTAGTGGTGGTAATTTTTTGGTATTTATTGTTCGTTTGTACTTAACTTTACTTTGTAAACAACAAATCCAAGTACATAGATTAAATATTTGTATTTGAGGAGTATCGTCCAGCCAAGAGGGAGACCTTCCAGCCGAAAGCAACTTTTTCCTGTCGAGAGGGACATCTTCCAGCACCTCCCAGAAGGAATTTTTTTTTCTGTTGGTGATCTTTTTTATAAATTAGTACATTTACCATCGGTCGGGGATTTCATCCAGACATATTTTAATCGCAAATACTCTCCTCCAGCTGGTATTGTTTACATTTTTTTCATAAATAAAACTTGTTATTATTGTTTTGTTTGTAATTAATATCTCTTTTATCCACACTATGTCTAGCTAAGTTCTATTTACAGCTCCCAACCGCGAGAGACATTTTCTAACCAAGAGGAGTATTATGCAACCAAAATTACACCTTGCAGCCGAGAGGGAGATCTTCCAGCCCAAAGCAAGGTCCTTCGCCGGTGTGGGATATCTTTTAACGGTTGTAGATATTTTTTATCGGTAAAGACATCCTTTACTGGTTGGGGAAATCTTTAACCAGCAGCACTCGTCCTCCAACTTTCGTTCCCCATAGAATATTTTAGCAAAATAAATTTTCATCCTACCCACTTTTGGATCTCCCTGTAAATTATATCCCGTTGTTGACATTTCACTTGGAATTGGAATATATTTTTTTACAGCTTCCTAAGGATTTATAAGTAAATAAAAATTGTTTCTGATATTGTATTAAAAAAAGATTATTGTAACAATAGGCATTTTGTGTTCCCTATTTATTTCAGGATGTTTCAGTTCACTTAGAATTTGAGAGCAAAATGCTTCAGCTGCCCCCACTGGCGACGGCTCTAATTTTTACCTTAAAAGATATTTTTTCACTGATTAATTCCATTAATTCTCTTTACAAGACAACCAGCTCATCCACCAAATATTCTCGAAATTTTATCGACTATATTTTATTTTATTACAGTGCTCCCTTGAAATATATCAAAATTATCCATAATTATATATACCTTTGATTCGACTGCAATAATTCTTACACAATCTCGACTTTCTTCGCCTGTAGTATTACAAATGATTTATTATTTGCCGTAAACTAAATTTTTAGATTGTACGAGAAGAGAGAATTAAATTTAAATAAATGAACGCATCAAAATTATCTATTGTGATTGAAAATAATGATCAGCTGTTAGAATCGCACAAAGGTAATTACACTTTTGGAAGTGAGAGGAGCGATAAATATTCCGTATGATTTATAGGTGAATATGAAATTTGTTTAGGTACTTCTCAATTGAAATAAAAGAGAAATTGAAAATTTAAAATAAAATTCAATTTCTTTTGAAAATGACAGTAAGTATTTTCTAGTATTTATTTAGCGAACAGTTCGTATATCCAGTTTCTTTCGTGATACTTCAAGCCTTATGTAACCGTAACAGCATCGGTGTATGTCTGGTTGTCTACATGTAGTGAGCTTTTGGTGTAAGTAATATTTTTTGTTCATAGTGATATGTTGAATTCGGTGGAGAATTTAAATACAATGAAATTTGAATATTTAGGTGTAGATTTTTTGTTGAACAATTAAAAAATGTAAAAAGTTGATTTTGAATGAAGGAGAAAACTGCAGGATATCAAAGTATCTTTTAATTTATTAACGCACTGTACAGGGTGGTCTAAATAAAAACGTAAATTGTGAAATTGTCAAAATATTAGTTGTTTATTTTAGCGCTGTGTCATACGGTCAAATTAGCAGCAAACTGAGTTTGATCAAATTATCAAACTGGTGATGTCATTGCGAATTTGATGCCCGACTCTATTTTCATCAGTTTGACTGTCACTGTCAATTTTGACGTTAAAACTTTATTGATTTTCGAGTTTGATTTGTGAATGCAATGAAACTGAAAGGTAGAGAGAAAGTTGTGTTTTCATTATCAATAGCAGCCTTAGGCATAGTTTTATACCAAAAAATCATTAAAGAAAAACAAGAGACTAAAAAAAACAGAAGGGAATATGGTCCAGGGGATGGATCAAGAGAAGAAACCAACTAACTAATGTTGTTAGTGGAGCTAATAACATGATAGATAGAAATTTTAGAAATTATATGCAGCAACATTTAGTTTGAATCACAAATTACGTTTGAATCATTAGTTGATTTCTTTATCTCTGATCTGAGGTTTGAAATGTTTGAATTTCCAATAGTTGTTTATTTGGACGCATTTTCTAAAGGGGATTAGCAGTGACCAATGGAAACGCTAGTTTCATCAATCTGGTTTGATACGAATAGGAGCGCTCCTAAATCCATCAAACTAGTTGTACTTTGAACCAATTTCAAACTGATGACGTCATCTTACAGTTTGATCAAACTAGTTGACAGCCAAACTGAAGCTAATTTGATCGTTGTGACGCAACGCTTATAAAAAATTTCTTTCAATTTTAACATTTTGAATATCTTACCAATTCAAATCCTATTGGTGGCGCTGCTTCATAATGTCTAACGGCGGTTATCCGATTCCCAGTTGGGATTAAACTCATGGCAACTTCCGTCATTTTGAATTTAAATCATCACCCACTTTTCCCGTAGAACTTTATCTAGAAAAAAAGTGAAAACTAGTTATAAAAATAGTACAGTCGACAATATAATTTACTATTATCTGAAGATAAAAAGTATTTTTTATTCACCAACTGCGTTTTTATATTCACTGGTGGATTTCAGATTGAAGAAATGACGCGTTCATTTATTAGTGTTGCATCAACCAAAATTGCAAACCATTCCACCGCTGTTTCGAGGTGGTGGATAAATTTGGTGGTTTACAAAATGACAGCTTAACCTCAAAAAAGTAGAGATTTGAAGCGATTACATAGCGAATTATTGAAGAAAACAATTTAGAATGTGATAATAAAGTATTGATTGCACTATTAACACCGTCATAAATTGCAGAAATTTCAAGTGGTATCGGTTGTCAGTTGTCATATATAATGATGAATGATGTAAACAACAACAACTGCGTTTATTTATGTGCCTCTGGTGACTCTAACATGTCGGTGAAGGGGCGACTGACGTCATTCAACCAATGGTAAATCAATGATGTAAAAAAACGTTCCTAAAGCCACTTAGATCGATGTCGACTGAACGTTGACATTGACGGTGACAGATGACTTGTTTTTTAATCGACATTTACTTATGAACGTAACCAAAGATTACAAAATATATATAAGATAGTTCACTTGAAGGCCGTCTGATTCTTCTTAGTGTTTTAAACGATCGCCGCACTCATAAATCATATTTACGGCTCCCTTTTGTTGTAAATAACGACACCGCTGGGTACCAGGGAATTAGAAGAGTATATTTTATTCCAAGCTATACAGGGGTAACTTGAGAAATATATATTCAAATAGGATGATTTATTAAAGGTTTTTTTTATATAATGTTTTTAAATGTTAATTATTTCGAAAAAAGTTCAGGATATGAATTTGAAAAGGAAAGTTTAGGTATAAGTAAAAAATACATTAAAATTTTTAAAATGAATCAATTGACAGATTTTATTCAACATTTTAGTAATTTTGTGATGCTTATTGAAGATCTAGCGGTTATTTATACAGAATATCACAAATTAAATTATACATACTTATTGGCCACCAGAATAATAGGACCACTAAAACAATTTTGATCTTTAAATTAGACACTCCGTATTTTTTAGATTCACAAGGTTAAAACAGTAAAAACATATTATGCAGCTGCAGGATATATTTATTAATAAATTAGATATGTGAATTTTCAAATTTCTATGAATACCCAGTACCTATAAGTACTAAATAACTAACTAATTTTTTATTATCAAATATCTTTGTTACAATAGTTTTGAAAAAGTTGAATTCCGTATTTGATAATAAGTAATTTAATACCCACCTCTCAACGTCTTTGGGACAACGATAAAAGGATATTTCTGGTTTTCCCACCTTGCTGGAACAACCGATCACAGCACAACACACAGGCATTTTAAAACCACAATTATAATATTATTAATGTTACTTTTGGAAGACAGGAGTTAAAATAATGCGAACAAGAAATTTTACTTCCGGAACGTTTCCCGAAAAACTAAATGAAATACTTCTACAAAGTTTCTAGAGATTGTAGGCACATTTCTGGCCCTTAATTGCTTCTCTATATTTTTATCATTGTTTACATTATAAGTACTTAAAATCAAGACTGCATTCAGAATTCGTAGGAAAGTGATAAACTACCATTTATTATGTATACAACTAAGACTATTAACAAATATCACAAAATATTTATTTTATAAGTTTTGCTATTGAAGAGGAAAATATGAATATTATTTTTTCCCTATTGCAATATCTATAAAACATAAACACGAACAACGAATTCTAAAATACCAGCGCTCGATAGGCGACAACCCGTATAATATGCAAAATTAAATGCAAGTAAGGATTTAGCGACATACTGTAGCATGGCGCCAACCGATAAGTCACCAGACAGTAACCAGCGGTATGAATCCTTTGATCGATAGAATTCGTACGAGTGAACAATCTTATATATATTTTGTAATCTTTGACGTAACTAAAAACGAAGAATACGTAGAGATAAACGTGCGATTGACTGTGCTATAATAGGAGAGTCAAAAGAAAAATAGGATTTAGAAGGCTTTTCAGTTATGCAACATCGTAGTGTAGGCGTAGACAATAAACAGGTTGATTTTTAATTTAAATTTGATTTTTTTAATAACAGTTGGATAGTTGCACAAAAATATTTCTTGTTGTTTAGGAAGGCGTGGTCTTCGAACGTGATGTTCAAATAAATGAAATCATTTCCGTACCTACATTCAAAATAATAAAAAAAATCGGTTACAAATAAGGCAACGCCATAAGTTAATAAATATATAAAAAAACAACTGGTTTTCTATTTAACATTGTCTGAATTAAATGAGTTATTAATTCAATCAGTTACAGGAAGAGTGTAAAAAGTAACAGAGTGAATTTTGTTGAAAATTCAAACAATTTTTATGGTATTTTAAATAAACAGGGTGTCTCTTCTACCAAACGCAAACTATAGTTACTATAGAAGTGATTTTATGTCCATCCAACCTTTAACCAAAAGTTATTGCAAAAACTTAAACAAGTGTTCGTAGCTTTTGCCAACTTTTGCCTTTGATCACCATGTGCTTTTTCAAAGGAAAAAGTCGTTAAGGGCGACGAAAACGAGTTTATGCTTTTGCAATTGATTTTGGAAAATTTACCATTCATCTATGATGAGAGGATATAAAACGATTTCGGTGTGTCTAAGGTGACGCAGCTCGTGTATCTAACAAAATATTCACCTCTGGGGTTTTAAAAAAAGTTATTTTTAAAATGTATAATCATAACGTTGTGCTAAATCGAGCAAAAGCAAATTAAATTTTCTCCTACAATTTAACCTGATTTTAGGCATTGTTGGGAAATTTAATTGCAGGAAAGTGCTAGAGAAGTGTGAACTTGACGTATTTAGTGAAGTGGAATAAAATTGTGCGTAAAAAATACTAAGTGTGAGTAGAAAAAATCTATAAAACTATGAATAAACATTGATATTTTAACGATAACAAGTAATTAAAAGAAGAAACCTTATCAAAATATACTGCGGTGTTGCCAGATTTAAAATAAAGAAGGCTTGATAAGGAGAAAGCTTCCGAACCGTTGAGGTGGGTAAAATGGAAAGCGACTACTCAACGGATGAGGGTAACAAAAGAAGAAGATCGGGAGTAAATGATGAAGATGATGAATCCTCTAGAAGAAATAAGAAGACATACAGAACACCTACGAAGACGGGAAAAGATAGCGATGGAAAACTGGATCAAATATTAGATTTAATGAGAGATATGAAATTGGAAATGCTTGATGTGAAAAATGCAGTCAAAGACATGAGAGCTGAGCAGAAGGAACTTAAAGAGGAAATTCAAATAGTAATAGAAGAAAACAAAAGGCTTGCAAATGATTATGCAATAATAAAAAAGGAGAATGAAAAAATTACTAACGAACTCAACGATATTAAGAAAAACGTGGAGTGGTTGGAAAAAGAAAAAAGGGACAATAATGTGGTGCTTAATGGGCTAACAATACAAAGTTCAAACCAAGAGGAATTAAAAGTAGAAATTAGTAACTTTCTTGAAAGAAATCTAGAGGTGCAGACAAAGATAAAAGCAGTACGAAAACTTGGGAATAAAACGTGCCTAATAGAATGCAATGGCAATGAGGATAGAGAAAAAATAATGCGAAATAAACACAAACTAAAAGAAATCAGAAATGAAAGATATTTTATAAGCCCGGACCTAAGCAAAAAAGAAAGAGAAATGGTAAGGAAAATCCGCGAGAGAGGAAAAATAGAAAAACAAGAGGGGAAGGAAATTAAAATTGGTTTCCGGTAGTTAACAATTAATGGCGAAGAATGGAAATGGAATAAGGAGAAGGAAGAGTTACAGAAGACAAAAAACTAAACAAGAAGAAGGTTAATGAGAAAAATATAACGAAGCAGGCAATTCACAAGGAAAAGACATGGAAACTCGGAACATGGAACATAAGAAGCATAAGTGGCAAAGAAAAAGAACTAGAAGAGGAATTTGAAAAAATAGGACTGGATATTTTAGGCATAACAAAAACAAAAAAGAAAGGGAAAGGAACAATGGCACTAGATAACGGACACATATTAATATTCAGTGGAGTCGAGCAGAATGAAAGAGCAGAAGCGGGGGTAGGCTGCATAATAAAGAAAGAAATATTACACAAAATACAAAAATGGAATTGTTACTCAGAAAGAATTCTTATGGTAGAAATGAAGGAAGACGACGGGGATAGATGGTCATTACTAATAGTATATGGCCCAAATGAAGACGAGAGAGCAAAGAAAAATGACACTTTTTGGGAAGAGCTTGACGAAATAACAGGAAACGGTGTAGGAAATATCTACGTAGTAGGTGACTTTAATGGAAGAGTGGGAAGAGCTGATATACAATACAATAGAACAATAGGACGTTTCGGAGAAGACGTGAGGAACAACAATGGAAAAAGAATGATGGAATACTGCCAACTAAATAACCTAATTATAGCAAATACGTTCTACGAACATAAAGACATACACAAATTCGCAAGGGTGGTAGAAAGCAGAAGAGAAAAATCTATCATAGCCTACATAGTTGTAAATAGAGAATGCCAAAAATACATTTTAGATGTGAGAGTTAAAAGAGGGCCAGAGATAGGAAGGTAGTGGTAGTGGCAAAGATCAAAGGAAGTACATGCACTAATCCAACCCAAAAGAGGAGAGAAAAACTAGATCATGAAACAATAAAAGCGTATGAACTAAATAACCCAAGCATTGCAAAAAAATATGAAACGGAAGTTAATAGGAAATTAGAAAGACAAATGGGAAATACTGAAGATATGAATGTAGAAGAATTGTGGCAAAAAATTTAAAATACGATACTAGAGGGGGCAAAAAATTCATGTGGCACATTGAAAACAAATAATCGGAAAAAACAAACAGCATGGTGGACGACGGAAATTAAGAAGCAAATACAAGAAAAGAAAAGTGCTTGGAGAAAATACTTGGCAAATAAAACGGGAAGTAATTATGACGAATACAAAAAACAAAGAAAAATAACCAAAATATCAGTGCAAAATGCAAAAAAGAAGTCGTGGGAAGATTTTGGAAATAAAATGGAATGGAACAGTAAAAATAATCAAAAACTTTTTTACAAGGTATTAAAAAGCACCAGAACGGAAAAAACAACGAAAACCTTAGGAATCAAGGACCCAACAGGAGTGATACTTACAAAAGAAGAAGCAATAATGGAACGATGGAAAGAGTACTTCAGTAATTTACTAAACACTAAAGAGAATAAAACACGAAATATAGCAGAAACGATACCTTTTCAAGAAGAAGAAGAAGAAGAAGAAGAAATATCAAAAACAGAGCTAGAAGAGGCTTTAAAATTATTGAAAAACGGAAAAGCTCCAGGGCACGACAAGATAACGTCTGAAATGATCAAAAAAATAGGAGAACAAGGAAAGGAAATAATCAGAATACTATTCAATAAAATATGGAATAAAGAAGAGATACCGAAGGATTGGGAAAAGGGTGTAATATTACCAATTTTTAAGAAAGGAGATACCATGGACTGTAACAATTATAGAGGAATAACATTACTAAGTACCGCATTAAAACTATATGAGCAAATTTTAAACCGGAGATTGATAAAACAAGTAGAGCAAACACTAACAGAATCGCAAAGTGGATTCCGGAAAGGACGTAGCATCCAAGATCATATTTTTACATTGAAGCAAATAATTGAAAAGAAAACCGCTAATACACAAAACGTATATCTTGCCTTTTTGGACCTAGAGAAAGCATTTGACAGTGTACCTAGGCAGCAGATATGGGAAAGCCTTTATAAAAGAAATGTGAACGAAAAGCTGATAAGTAACATTAAAGCACTTTATAGAAGAACGGAAAATTATGTAATAAGTAAAAATATGAGATCGAATACATTCATAACACACGACGGACTGAGGCAAGGAGGTGGATTGAGCCCAATATTATTCATTATATTTATGGATGACATCATAAAAGAGTGTAGCCAAAGTGTCGAAAAACTATATGTTGGCTATCATAATATGCAACGAATCCAAATAGCAGAGTGCGCATTTGCTGATGATATTGTCATAATGGCAATCACAAGAGATAGCCTGTAAAATAATGTCAATATATGGAATGAATCGATGTTGAAACATGGAATGAAAATCAACGTGCAAAAATCAAAAGATATGGCGATTACAGAAGAACGACAGGAACTAAGCATATTTATCGATAATTCGGAAATAGAACAAGTGAATGATTTTCAATATTTAGGGGTCGTAATCGAAAATACTGGCAAGCAAGAATTAGAAATTAACAGGAGAATAGACAAAGCCATTAAATGCTATTATGCAATTAATAAGAATTTTATCAACAAAAACGAAGTTTCTAAGACAACTAAAACGAAAGTGTATCACTCCATATACAGACCAATACTCACGTACGGATGCGAGTCGTGGGTTTTAAACGACAGGCAGAAAAGTAAGATCCAAGCAGCAGAGATGAAATACCTAAGAAGAGTGAAAGGAATAACAAGAAGAGATCATATTAGAAATCAGACAATAAGAGAGGAATTAAAAGTAGAACCTCTACTGGAATTCATAAAAAAGAGGCAACTGAGTTGGTGGGGACACCTACAGATAATGAAGGATACCAGAGTAGTCAAGCAAGTATGGCAGGCAATACCACAGAACAAACGGAAAAGAGGAAGACCGAAAAACACCTGGGATAAAACAATAAAAAAAATCTTAAAAGAAAGAAATCTAGCGTGGAATGAAGCAAAAATAAAAGCCAAAAACAAGAAAGAATGGTGGAAATTCGTACATGGATAAAAAGAGATTACCTTCCTACACCATACTATATGGTAGAAGGATTTTTGATTATATATATATATATATATATATATATATATATATATAATCATAAAAACAGTCACTGTTTGTGTAGGTACCTGTGAGAGGTAACCGAAGTACGGTTTATTTTATAAATTATAATGGGTGTATCTCCAACCAGTTATGATTTTATCAACATTATTTTCAATTTAACTAAGTGGTCTGATGATCTAACTGTGTTTTTTGACGATCGTCATTTTTAACTATACGACCATGTTGTTTGTTCTTGGATATAAAGGATACTGAACTCAAACTTATAAATAATAAAAAAATGTTTTTCTGTGAGAGGATGGATCTAAAAAGTATTATGTGTCAATAAATTATAATCCATGTGTGATTTTTAAGATTTATACAAGGTTAAGTTAGTTGTTGTTTTATAAATTGTTCTTTTTACTAAATTATGTCTATTTTGAGACGAAAAAGTGACACCTTTAAAAATGTTGCAAATCGAACCCGATAGGAATCAAAAGGATTTTGTTTTTGTAGCATGAATTGAACTTGAAATTTTTAAATGCTCATGAAAAAGTGTATCCAAGAACTGGTAGAAAATCTTCTATCTTCAGTTTATCAAAAGAAGTACCCCAAACTTGAAAGAAACCAAAAGGAGAAAACACTTTATCATTTTTGTCGTGGTTTTTCTTCATATTTTTTAAACTTCATAAATAAATATCGATCTCCAACGGTATTTTTAACAAATTTTTTTATGTATTAGCAAAGCCGTATCAATTATTATTTCTTGTGAATTCTTTAACATTCCCATAAATATACCCGTTTGTTATTGACGTAGGATGATGTTGATTGTACGTGTACGTACACTCAAAAGGTTGACACAAATGTGACCTTGGTGGAACCTTAACCGAATTCGTTTGGTTTTTTGTAATGTTTACATAGACGTACGTAACATAAGCACAGACCAAGGATATTAAAAGCCTTCGGTAATTCTTGAAAAGGATACCTGCAAGATAAATAAATTAAGCTACTTTCTACATTTTTATAGCACTGTCATATGCACCCTACGTTTATTATTATTTTTTACTTTTTAGTTCCATTTACTATAAGGTGTGTTTACGGATTAATAGGAACTATATTGAAGGTTATTCATATACATATGTCCCAGTATAACAAATAAAAAAATTATCACCGTGTCCAGGATTCGAACCCTAGAATTTTCTGCAAACAAACCCCTATACCGCTCGGCTACGAAGACATAATGATTTTCATGTCATGCCAGTACATTATTGTGTTTTTATACCTTATATACATAATAGATACTCTATGTTCGTGCGGGCATTATGGCGCAAAAAACTTGTTCTTTATTAACAAAATATAAATTCACGTTTATATATTATTTGGTTGTATTTACATAGAATTGGCAATTCTGGAAGGATCCGCTGATAGCTAAATTTCCTGCATGATTCATTGTCTGGGTCAGTAGTTTCTGTAAGGAAATGCGAGATCCAGATGGTACGCCTGCCAACATCCTTGAAACCTCATTGTTTTAGGATGTGCTGTCCTCTGAATATCATTCAGCAACTGTGGTACTTTTCCATCAACCAAGCCGCTTCAGCGTAGTTATACTTGCTCCAGCTTCTGCTAAAAGACTTGCCGACGTTCGACGTAAACAATGACCAGTATACTTTTCGGGGTTGTTCCAGCCCAAATATTTTGCAATAATACAGGGAATTTTCCCAAATGTGTTTTTCCAGCAGGCTGTACAGTACAACGGCCTTGTCTATAGCTTAAAAATAGTATTATTTCTGAGTAACCATGTGGCCGCAAAGATCTCTTATAAGTTTCAAACTCTTCATTTCGTCTTCATCAACAATGGTGAAATAGTTATTTGTGTATTTAGAGCATAAAGTAACAGATTGCCGCCATCTTTCGAAAGCGGCCATTTTACTTTACGCTCGAAAAACACACTTAATTTTTTCTACAGTCGCCCTTTTGATAATTAAAACAGTTTTTTATATTATCTTAGGTTATAATAGGAGTACTAGAATAATCGTCATTTTCGTTATTCATCATGATTAACCTTAAAAAGATCTACTGACTAGAGATGTTATAATCTTATTATCGATTTTTAGTTATAGATTTTTATAGTAATATTAATCGATTTTATAAATTACGTGTTTAAATCGATTTTCGGAAACGGCTCGTACTATTTATTGACTATTTTTCAAAATTTTGACAACATTTGACGATTATTGACCATTTCTCAAAATTTTGACTATTATTGACCATTTTTCCAAATTTTTGAAAATGTTTGACCATTTTTCAAATTGATGACAATTTTTAACCATTTTTGACAGTTTTTGACAATAATTGTCCATTTTTAACAATAATTGACAATTTTTGATAGTTTTTGACCATTTTTCAAAATTATTGATCATTTTTATAATTATTGACAATTATGGACCATTTTTCCAAATTTTTGACCATTTTAGACCATATTTCAAAATTTGACAATTTTCGACAATTTTTGATAGTTTTTGACCATTTTCCAAAATTTTAGACCATTTTTCAAAATTATTGACCATTTTTCAAAATTATTGACCACTTTTGATAATTGTTGACAATTATGGTCCATTTTTCCAAATTTTTGACCATTTTAGACCATATTTCAAAATTTTTGACAATTTTCCAAAAACTTTAACAATTTTTGACAATTATCAACTATTTTTCAAAATTTTGACAATTTTTAACAATAATTGTCTATTTTTGACAGTTTTTTACAATTTTTGACCATTTTTGATAGTTTTTGACAATTATTGGCCATTTTTGACAATTTTTCGAAAATTTTAACAATTTTTCCAAATTTTTCACCATTTTTCAAAAATATTGACCATTTTTAATAGTTTTTGACAATTATCGACCATTTCCAAAATTATAACAATTTTTGACAATTATTGACCAATGTTTAACCATTTTTGATAGTTTTTGACAATGTTTAACCATTTTTGATAGTTTTTGATCATTTTTGACAATTTTTCTAAATTTTAGACCATTTTTCCAAATTTTAGACCATTTTTCCAAATTTTAGACCATTTTTCCAAATTTTTGACCATTTTTGACAATTATTGACCATTTTTGACCATATTTCAAAAACTTTAACAATTTTTGACAATTATCAACTATTTTTCAAAATTTGGACAATTTTTAACAATAATTGTCCATTTTTGACAATTTTTCAAAATTATTGACCATTTTTAATAGTTTTTGACAATTATCGACCATTTTTCAAAATTTTAACAATTTTTGACAGTTATTGACCAATTCTGACTATAATTGTTCATTTTTGACAGTTTTTGAGCATTTTTGATAGTTTTTGACAATGATTGACCATTTTGACTGTTTTTCAAAATTAGTGACCATTTTTCCAAATTTTTGAAAATGTCTGACTATTTTTCAAAATGATGACAATTTTTAACCATTTTCGACAATAATTGACAAGTTTCGATAGTTTTTGACCATTTTTGACAATTTTTCAAAATTTTAGACCATTTTTCAAAATTATTGACCATTTTTGATAATTATTGACAATTATGGACCATTTTTCCAAATTTTTGACCATTTTTGAACATATTTCAAAATTTTTGACAATTTTTCAAAAACTTTAACAATTTTTGACAATAATCAACTTTTTTTCAAAATTTTGACAATTTTTAACAATAATTGTCTATTTTTGACAGTTTTTGACAATTTTTGACCATTTTTGATTGTTTTTGACAATTATTGGCCATTTTTGACAATTTTTCAAAATTATTGACCATTTTTAATAGTTTTTGACAATTATCGACCATTTTCAAAATTATAACAATTTTTGACAGTTATTGACCCATTTTAGACAATGTTTAACCATTTTAGATAGTTTTTGATCATTTTTCAAAATTTTTCAAAATTTTAGACCATTTTTCCAAATTTTAGACCATTTTTTCAAATTTTAGACCATTTGTCGAAATTTTTGACCATTTTTGACAATTATTGACCATTTTTAACCATATTTCAAACACTTTAACAATTTTTGAGAATTATTATCAACTATTTTTCAAAATTTTGACAATTTTTAACAATAATTGTCCATTTTTGACAATTTTTCAAAAATTTTAGCAATTTTTCAAAATTATTGATCATTTTTAATAGTTTTTGACAATTACCGACCATTTTTCAAAATTTTAACAATTTTTGACAGTTATTGACCAATTCTGACTATAATTGTCCATTTTTGACCATTTTTATTAGTTTTTTATAATTACCGACCATTTTTAACAATTTTTGAAAATTTTTGACCATTTTTGACAATTTTTTTGAAAATTTGTGACCAATTTTGACAATTTTTGACAATTTTTGACAATCATTGACCATTTTCGACAAAAATTGTCCATTTTTAACAGTTTTTGAAAATAATTGACAATTATTGATCATTTTTGACCATATTTCAAAATTTTTGACAATTTCCATATAATTTTATTTTATTTTTAATCTGCTAAATTGTTAAATATTCACCAATTGAGTTATTTCGGAGGGCGTCGTTTGATTAAATAAGCGAGCGAAAAAGATTCCTTTTTTGCGCTAGAGCGTAAAGTAACAATCCTCGGCATTTGTCGACTTTACGATTTCATTTGAATATAGTAATTAGTCATTTCTGGCACCGTTACAACAAAGACTGATTTTCTATCTTCCTCATGTGTGACTAACATATTGTAATGTTTTTTGTTATTTATTTAAATAGTTTTTTTACCGGTGGGATAAAATTATACACACTACTATGGCTAATTACTATTTATTTATTTAAAGAATCACACACTGTATTAAACTTAATTTATATACACACTTTATTTAACGTCTACTAATTTATTTACACTCGGAATATTAGTCTTTCTCGGCTCTAGAAAATTCTAGTACCTTCCGCGCTCGTCCTATGCACAAACAACATTTTCTCTAGATAACACACCCGTGATAATAAAAAGGAAAACTTTTACCCTTTCAAATAACAAATAAATTAATGGACGTGACTCAATAAATTATTTGATGGACTATAAAGCCAAAATTTTATTAGTTATTCGAGGATTTTACCTAATGAGGGGATGTAACACTAAAAATAATTTTTTTCCGGTTGGGTAGATATACTAAATTGCATCAAAATAAATACAGGGTGTCTAAAAACTCTACTTCCAAACGCATACTGCAGATATTAGATGTGATTTTATGTGTAACCTTTTTTATTTATCCAAAAGGTTCCTGTAAATGCGAATCGTGAATGGAGAATTGCGAAGACCGCTCTCATGGTTTAAATTTTAATTTTGACAGACGTCAAGTTAAATTTTTTGCGGATGCGCAATATTCGAATTCTGAGTGGCGGGAATCTTAAAATCGTTTTAACATTTTGACGAATATCGCAGAATTTTTTGTGAACGCATGCGTATGTCGGTTTTAGGTTATTTGCAGTGATCGGAGTGGTTTGCGGTGAGAATATTTGTTTTGAGCAGTTTTTAGTGTATTATGAAAGAAGTATGAAAGTGAGGTATGATAGGTACATTTACATAATTATATTAGGTACTCTGTCTGTACATTACAAAACTAAGAAGATCATACTATAGATGGGTAGCCACGAATTGGGCACTTTCTACCTGACGTCACCCCAAACTATATGAATTCGGAACTGTAGTACGGATTAGGGAGTTTTGGTCGTGCACGAATTGGGCACCGCTTAAGATAATCCCTTCCATTCCAGCTTATTTAAATTCGACGGTCGGGTACAATAGATCTTTTAGATCTCAGTGAATGTCACCCCAATATACATACATACATCATCTTCAATTTTATTAAATCTAAATATTTTGTAGGTATTTATAACCGTTCACCGAGTTATATGTACGCCTTTAAATACGATTTGTTTACTGATCACGTTTCTCAGCTTTTTGTCTCTTGAAATTATTAACCGATGTTATCGCCAACCTAAAAAAACATGTCAAAACAAACATGATACGAATCTTATTCGGTATATATGGTTTGCCTTCGAGTTCGCTAACTTGGACATGCAGGATAAGCGTATTATTTTTGTTTTTGCGAAACGCCCAGGACTTTTAGTCGAGTCTAAAGGTGGATTTCCACAGATCCGTCATCCGACGATACGATCATCTGAAAGTTTTGTGATTGGTGGAAAAATTCAAAATTGACAAGCCGCCAAATATTTGTCCGAAAGTTTTAACTTACGTCCGCCATGGGAAAAAGTTGATAAAGTTTTATCCGTCATCGGATCTATAACTATATTTCTTTTTCCGTAGGAGCAAAGTGCCTCATTATTTATTCAAAAGTACTATAAATATAAGGTGAGTCTTTCTTTTTTTCTATGTGGAATAAAATGATAAAACAGGTTGGTTTTACCAAAATTATATCGACACGTCCTGTATCGCTTCAAATACAATAGGGTCGTAAAATTCACAACAATGGTTGGGGATTCATTAATATGTTAAGACGGTGGCCAGAGTCGTGCAGTCAGTTTAAGGGTGTTGCCGAGTGGAGATGGGTCTCGCAGTTAATACCCATTTTCAGTAACGGATTATGGTAGATATTTTGGCCTCCGTAAAATCGGCTCTTAATAATGTAATAATTACTTACTAATAATATGATACTTGCCTAACTTTCACACTGTTAAATAAACCCGACAAATGAAATCATTCAGGTCTCTACCGAAAAATTTAACGCCAATGGTTTATTGTCGCTTTATGGCTATCGACCCTTTCTTGTACTCCTATGCAATAGGAAATCTAGTATAATTTAACCTAACTTTTTCATGATCTGCTTTTGTTTGGGATATTATTTCAGAATGAATAATAATAATTATAATGAAAGACGATTAAAAGCAACGACCAGTTTGCTGTTAATTGCAATTGTGTTGAGAAATAGGAGGAAGAAAAAAAACCAAAAAGTGATATGTCACTATTTTTGCTACTGAAACGTACACATCGGATGACGGATCTGTGGAAATCCTGGCTTTATTACGTCTGTAAAAAATATATCTGTTAAAAATTAAAAAAATTACTTAATGTATTTTTTTAAATCTTAAGCCTGCCTTACGCTATGCTAGATTTTTCAAAAGAATTGTTATAAAATTACAGAAAACTTCACTTTGAATCAATAAACAATCGCTTTTCCAGTGAAAAATGGTATTACCATGGAAACTAAATATTCTATCTACCTATTCTATTTAAAACAGTTAAAATTCAAATATGTTTCGGGTCAAATGGTTTACAACGGTAGGTATTCATAAATTCGATCATAAATTACCCAACCGCATTTTATTGAAGCATCTGTACTTGTTGTTGGTCTTTGCAGCTACCCTCGAAATCTGAAATTCCCAGGTCATTTGTGGAACGAATAGCCTTAATGCGAACTCGAGTCTAAAAAACAGAGGCAAATGATAATGCTCCCGTTCTGTATTACTATTAAATCAACCTTGACAAGCAAGAGACGACACTTTCATTCCAATTCCCTTTAGGAAAAGTTGAAGAAAATATAAAAAAAGCTTGTGGCTTAAGTTCCCAAAAATAACTATAACAAAAGTGGCCTCGAATAACCCCTGGAATTTTTTTTAAGTTTGTATGTTTGTGATCTTGTTAAGTATGTTTATAGGAAGAGCTCCACGAAGCGAAAAAACGACATTTTTTTGAGTTTACAATAAAGAAGGAAGTTCAAGAACATTTTGTTAATTTACTTAATTACAGTTACCTGTAAATAATTGTCATATTAGTAAAGTGTGATCTATAGACGTCAAAAAATTAATAGTTCAATACTATTAAACGCTTTACAAAATTAGAAAAATTGATTTCCAAAGAGCAGACCGTCCACTAAGAAGCAACAACTACTTCTCGGGCTGTATGCTCCGACAGACATTGAATTACACTTCTGAAGTAAACGGGGTTGGCATATCTTTGGAAATTTATTTTTCCAATTTTGTAAAGCGTTAAATAGTATTGAACTATTATTTTTTGACGTCTATTTTGTTAATTAACAATTACCTAACTTGTTGAAAAATTAACTTTTAGAAAAATTTTCCAATGGTTATGAATTCTTTGAAGTGTTCAAAATTTTTTTAAATTAACAATTATTAATACATTGAAGAAATTATTTATTGTGACCTATTTGGTTTTGACGAGGCGCGAGCATTTCCAAAATGACTCGCAGAGACCAATTTTCAGCGTTGAATTAAAATTATAAAAATGGAGGTAGAGTTCAGGGAGTTGGGACTTTTTTATTGGAAATTTCCTCCTCTTCGAGATTCTTACTTTTTAATCTCTTAAAAGTTGATACTTTTCGAGATATTGTCAGAAAACGAAATACCTTTTTTTCATCTTTATTTGTTTATAACTTTTTAAACTTTTTATGTGCGAATAAACGCTTTCGATACATTTTGCTAGACATAATTCCGAAACTAATGACATATTTTTAGGAGCAGTATCTCAAATAAGGCCAACGATAAATAACTTCAACTCTTAAAAAGAATTTTGAATAACCTTTCACGTTTCGTTTTGTTTATTTTATTACTTTTGTATAGTTATTAATCATTGCCACTTTTACGATATGCTAGTGTGCTAAATGTTTTACAACCACAAATAGATATTTAATAGTTATTTATGTACCAAGGGTACTAAGTAGATGATTATGTCCCGAGGGCGACACTTACAAAGCCGAGTGCCTCTGGCCCGAGGGTTCGTAAGTCGCCCGAGGGTATATATCTGTTAGTACCTGTGGTGCAACCAAATTTATATTTTGTTAATAAAGAATAAGTTAATCGAAAATTGTTTTTTGTGCCTTAATGCATAAAGTAATCCATTATGTAGAAGGTATAAAAACACAATAATGTACTGGTATGACATAAAATAAATAATCATTAAAAATCTATAGTCCAGTAAATAATTTCCCAACGCCCTTTATTTAATTCGTAATTTATACTTCAATTAAAATTCCATTGTCGTCCTTTTCTAATAACGTCTACGCCGTTCGACATTGAACTGAGAAAGCTTTTTCAACGAAAACGGTACTGCCTATAATAGAATCATAATTATTATTTATATCAATGAGATCGAAAAATAAAACAATAAAAGATAGTTTTTTTTAAATATTATTATTATACGTGGGTAATTACATTATTGTATCTCAACTTATAAATCACTTAAACACCTGAAAGTAGTTCCAGGCTACCTATTGTTCGGATTTTCTATGAGAATTTCGCTTGTTCTTTTGTTGTACAGGGTGAAATTCGCTATTTATTGTTTCACTTCCGGAATAGACAGTGGTAGTCTCGTTAAAATATTTTTTAGCTTCAAGTTAGTCGAATTTATTTCAATATTATTCGTTTTTCTTGTTTTCTCGACCTTAAAAAATCTTTTTGAATAAAGTACGACCAGAGATCTAAATAGGTCGTAAATAAATATAAGCCGACGACACTCATTATTACCTATTGTTCGAAATATAGAGAAGCAATAAAAATGTGTATCCCTTAAAAGATTCCCAGGTCCGGATTAAAATATCCCATGAAATAGTTTGGCATTTTAATGATGGTAGGCTCTCCATTATTTTTGGCAACGACTTACATGAAAATTAATGAAACTGGTATCCAGTGTTGCAAAGAGACTTTAAGGAAGTCTCTTTTACGGATTTAAATTTGAAAAACTCACTAATAGCAGAAAAATCATAAGGGAATCTGTGCGCCTTAAGAAGTGGAGTTTGAATATTTATTGGCAATAATCGAATATAGAGAATATGGTAGAACAGTAGTGTATTTGGATGCAACTTGGTTCGATACACAAGATATTCAAAAGAAAAGTTGGGTAGACTCGTCTGACTTGTGCCAAACTAATGCTCCGTCCAATAAAGGAAACCCCATTACGATAATTCACGCAGGAACCGAATATCATCATCATAAAAGAAAAGTAAATGGATAGGGCAGGTACAACTCTGCGTAGAATCGACCGCCTGGTGATAACTCAAGTGGTTGGTGATTTATGACCTTCTTATATTTCTGGTCGTACCTTACTTCTAGTCCTATACATAAAATCACATCTAGTATCTGTAGATTGGCAGGAGAGTTTTTGGACACCCTGTATACGGTTGCAAAATAAAAATAATCGTGAACAATAAAATACAATGTCAAGCGAATGATTTACAAAAAAAAAACCTTCCAATTAGTAGATTATATTAATTATCCTACCGTTAGTTAACCTTTAGAGGTCGCTATCGTACAATTTATTCAGCACTTGACAATTAAAACAAAGCAAAGCAAAGCATATAAATATATCTCTTGCGCACTCAACTATTTAAGTAAATCGACCGTGAATTTATAACTCGGTCTTCAAAGAAAGAACCAGAGTCAAAGTTATGATATAGTAGCGAGATATCAACGGGAGCTTAACCCATATGAGATAATTATTCAGGATAATTGGAGACAAGCTGGGTTATGGTTGGTACAAAGAACTGGTAGTGCTTTCCTTTCTTGGTGTTTTTAAAATACAATAAAGTAAAAAACAAGGTCTATATTTTTATACAAAATGAAACAAAAATTGCTTAAAAACTAATGCCCGAAATTTTGATCCCGTCACTTTCATGTACCCCTGAATAAATAATTTCAGCTGAAAACTCCCATTATTATGGCCTCTACGATTTTTTGACTTAGCGCGTATATTTGCGACCGTTACGTAATTCACTTTTTGAATTTTCAAATTTTCAAAATCGGAGCTAGGCCTAGTTCCAATTTCCTATTTTATAATAATCGTAGGAATGTTTCGGCGATAAACATTATAAAACAATGTTAGTCTCAGAAACGTTTTTAAAATATCTATAAACACAAAATAAGCACAATTTATAAAACATTTTGTTTATATAATATATTTTATAAGTACTATAGCGACTACTATATAACAGATATACAATGTTAATAAAAATACAATAAAATTGTTTTATAAAAGATTTGTAAGTGTTTAATAAACGTGCTAGAAAATTTCTTAAATTTTTGTATGCAATAATTATATAATGGTTAAAAAATTATTATATAATGATTATGAAACATAAATTATTATATGCCACTTTATTGCTATTGTAGTAGTATTAATAAATCAACTTTGTTTTATTAATATGTTTGTAAAAAGCTAAATTGTTTTCAAATAATTATATTTCAGAGTTGCTGGTGATAATATAAATGCAGCACCAACTTTAGAAAGAAAATAAATATGTCCGACTGTATGCAAAACAAATTTTATTGTGATTTATAGGGTATAAATGCAGTGAATTTTTCTTGTGCTTCAATTTTATCAAGGTTTTAAAAATAATTTTAGAAGTTAAAAAATAAAAAAAATCAAGTTTTGGTAGTAATATTTGAAAATACTAGTTATATTCTTCTAAATTTGTTTATACTTAATGTTATTTTCACATAAAACTATTTGTAGAAGTGAAATATATTTTTATCTTTAGAGATATTATTAAAATTTTATGTATATCTGATTATTAACATGGCTGCCAGTAATATAACAGTTTAGTGGACAAAGTAGGTTTTATAAAATAATTTACCAACATTTGTGATGATTTTAAAACATTTATAAAATATACTTCATTTTCAAAAGAACCCTACAAAAAAGGGCCGTATTTTAAAAATATAATGAATAAAGGAATTGATAAACAAATTCAACACATTATATTATTTATTGTCTAGTTTTCAACAATGTTCTAGGGTCTTGAGGCAGTAGGTATACTGGGTAACATTTTATTGATATTTTGAAATAATACTAGCAGGGCCATATGTGAGATATTATAATGAACTGCCCATGATCTGATGTTATTTCTAAATTCAGAATTTCTGTTTAAATCTAACATTAACAGATCACTTTCGTTGTCAGGTTCTAACTGTACTAACCAAGTCATTATTATCACTTGTGCCAATAAAATTTGGCACTTCTAATGATAAGTTCTCATCTTTGGTTTCTTTTTCTGGTATAGTATCATTATTTGTAATTATTATCGAGTGATTTATCATTACTTCTTGTGGATGACTATCTGAACATGCAGGCGTATTATTAAAAATTTCTTTATTGCTAATCATAATACTTTCAAAGTTTTTCTTTATTTTTCTAATACTGCCAAGTCAAATCTTATATATTTATTAGTTATTTGATAAAAGCTACATAACAGCTTCCAATGTAATAATTATATAATTATTTTATAGCTGTGTCTGTAACTACAATTTTCAATGGCAATAAAATTGCGGCATCTGCTGCTCTAATAAAATTATTTTATAAGCTGCTAAAAGTGTCCATAACAATAGTTTTATAATGTATTTATACCTGATTTATAAAAACTCTCCTAAAAAAGTGTTATAAAACAACTAAATTTTATAAACAATAAATGTTTTATAAATCTCTTACATAACACGTATAAAATTGCTTTATAAATATTATATAATTTTGTTGCCAAATTGTTTTTGTGATAAATTTATAAAACAATTTTGTTACGAAAAGCTAAATTTGCTCTTATGGAACCTTTATATAATAAGTTGCATTCTTGAAAGCAACAATAAGTCAACATTAAAATAAAATTGTTATATAAGCCAAAAATTAGAAAACAACTTTGCTAGTTGGAGGGTCTCTTTGACATTTTTTATATATGGGAATCCACTAATTCGACCACGTAGATTCCGAAAATCCCCATACTAATTTTCTAAAGTTTCTAAACATTTTTTTTTCGAAATTTCGATCCCCTCACTTTTGGGTACCCCTGTATACAAAATATCATATATAGGTTTTCGCTGATTTTTTTCCATATTCGTTAACTATCTGAAAGTGTGTCTTTCAAATTTTAACTCAAAATTTCCCTTATTATGGTCTATACGATTTTTTGACTTAGTGTCTGTATTTGCCACCATTACGCAAACTCACTTTTTTAATTTTTCAAATTTTCTAAATTGGAACTAGGGTCACTTTGACATTTTTTATAAATAGAAATCCACTAGTTCGACCCCGCAGATTTCAAAAATATAAAAAAATATATAATATATATTATGTAAAATATAAAAAAATTTCTAAAGTATTTCATAAAAATCTGTTTTTTAGAAATTTCGATCCCCTCACTTTTGGGTTCCCCTGTATACAAAATATAATAGAAACGTTTTCGCTGATTTTTTTCCATATTGGTGTGCTATCTGAAAGTGCGTCTTTCAAATTTTAACTCAAAATTTCCATTAATACGGTCTATACGATTTTTTGACTTAGTCCTTTATTTGCGACCATTACGCATACTCATTTTTTTAATTTTAAAATTTTCAAAATCGTAACTAAGGTCCCTTTGACATTTTTTATAAATAGAAATCCACTAGTTCGACCCCGTAGATTTCGAAAATCCCCATACTAATTTTCTAAAGTCTTTAATAAACATTTTTTTTCCAAAATTTGATCCCTTCACTTTTAGGTACCCCTGTATACAAAATATCATAGATACGTTTTCGCTGATTTTTTTCCATATTCCTTTACTATCTGAAAGTGTGTCTTTCAAATTTTAAATCAAAATTTCCATTATTATGGCCTATACGATTTTTTGACTTAGTGCCTTTATTTGCCACCATTACGCAAACTCACTTTTTTAATTTTAAAATTTTCAAAATCGGAACTAAGGTCTCTTTGACATTTTTTATAAATAGAAATCCACTATTTCGACCCCGTAGATTCCGAAAATCGTTATAAAAATTTTCAAAAGTACAATAATTTTTTTTTTTTTCGAAATTTTGATCCCCTCAATTTTGGTACCCCTGTATACAAAATATCATAGATACGTTTTCGCTGATTTTTTTCCATATTCGTTTACTATCTGAAAGTGTGTCTTTCAAATTTTAACTCAAAATTTCCATTATTATGGCCTATACGATTTTTTGACTGAGCGCCTGTATTTGCCACCATTACGCAAACTCACTTTTTTAATTTTAAAATTTTCAAAATCGGAACTAAGGTCTCTTTGACATTTTTTATAAATAGAAATCCACTATTTCGACCCCGTAGATTCCGAAAATCGTTATAAAAATTTTCAAAAGTACTTAATAATTTTTTTTTTTCGAAATTTTGATCCCCTCAATTTTGGTACCCCTGTATACAAAATATCATAGATACGTTTTCGCCGATTTTTTTCCATATTCGTTTACTATCTGAAAGTGTGTCTTTCAAATTTTAACTCAAAATTTCCATTATTATGGCCTATACGATTTTTTGACTTAGCGCATGTATTTGCCACCATTACGCAAACTCACTTTTTTAATTTTAAAATTTTCAAAATCGGTACTAAGATCTCTTTGACATTTTTTATAAATAGAAATCCACTAGTTCGACCCCGTAGATTTCGAAAATCCCCATACTAATTTTCTAAAGTCTTTAATAAACATTTTTTTTCCAAATTTCGATCCCTTCACTTTTAGGTACCCCTGTATACAAAATATCATAGATAAGTTTTCGCTGATTTTTTTCCATATTCGTTTGCTATCTGAAAGTGCGTCTTTCAAATTTTAACTCAAAATTTCCATTAATACGGTCTATACGATTTTTTGACTTAGTGCCTTTATTTGCGACCATTACGCATACTCATTTTTTTAATTTTAAAATTTTCAAAATCGTAACTAAGGTCCCTTTGACATTTTTTATAAATAGAAATCCACTAGTTCGACCCCGTAGATTTCGAATATCCCCATACTAATTTTCTAAAGTCTTTAATAAACATTTTTTTTCCAAAATTTGATCCCTTCACTTTTAGGTACCCCTGTATACAAAATATCATAGATACGTTTTCGCTGATTTTTTTCCATATTCCTTTACTATCTGAAAGTGTGTCTTTCAAATTTTAACTCAAAATTTCCATTATTATGGCCTATACGATTTTTTGACTTAGTGCCTTTATTTGCCACCATTACGCAAACTCACTTTTTTAATTTTAAAATTTTCAAAATCGGAACTAAGGTCTCTTTGACATTTTTTATAAATAGAAATCCACTATTTCGACCCCGTAGATTCCGAAAATCGTTATAAAAATTTTCAAAAGTACAATAATTTTTTTTTTTCGAAATTTTGATCCCCTCAATTTTGGTACCCCTGTATACAAAATATCATAGATACGTTTTCGCTGATTTTTTTCCATATTCGTTTACTATCTGAAAGTGTGTCTTTCAAATTTTAACTCAAAATTTCCATTATTATGGCCTATACGATTTTTTGACTGAGCGCCTGTATTTGCCACCATTACGCAAACTCACTTTTTTAATTTTAAAATTTTCAAAATCGGAACTAAGGTCTCTTTGACATTTTTTATAAATAGAAATCCACTATTTCGACCCCGTAGATTCCGAAAATCGTTATAAAAATTTTCAAAAGTACTTAATAATTTTTTTTTTTCGAAATTTTGATCCCCTCAATTTTGGTACCCCTGTATACAAAATATCATAGATACGTTTTCGCTGATTTTTTTCCATATTCGTTTACTATCTGAAAGTGTGTCTTTCAAATTTTAACTCAAAATTTCCATTATTATGGCCTATACGATTTTTTGACTTAGTGCCTTTATTTGCGACCATTACGCATACTCATTTTTTTAATTTTAAAATTTTCAAAATCGTAACTAAGGTCCCTTTGACATTTTTTATAAATAGAAATCCATTAGTTCGACCCCGTAGATTTCGAATATCCCCATACTAATTTTCTAAAGTCTTTAATAAACATTTTTTTTCCAAAATTTGATCCCTTCACTTTTAGGTACCCCTGTATACAAAATATCATAGATACGTTTTCGCTGATTTTTTTCCATATTCCTTTACTATCTGAAAGTGTGTCTTTCAAATTTTAACTCAAAATTTCCATTATTATGGCCTATACGATTTTTTGACTTAGCGCCTGTATTTGCCACCATTACGCATACTCGCTTTTTTAATTTTAAAATTTTCAAAATCGGAACTAAGGTCTCTTTGACATTTTTTATAAATAGAAATCCACTATTTCGACCCCGTAGATTCCGAAAATCGTTATAAAAATTTTCAAAAGTACTTAATAATTTTTTTTTTCGAAATTTTGATCCCCTCAATTTTGGTACTCCTGTATACAAAATATGGTAGATACGTTTTCGCTGATTTTTTTCTACATTCGCTCATTAACTGAGTGTATGTCTTTGAAATTTTAGCTCAAAATTTCCATTAATATGGCCTATACGATTTTTTGACTTAGCGCGTGTATTTGGACCGTTACGCAAACTCAGTTTTATATTGAATAGAATTATTTTTCGATACACCCTCGTTGAACGATTACGAAATTTAACATGAAACGACTTCTAAAAATTCCCAGGTCAGTTATAACATGGAAATTCTTTTACTATTTTAGATAATATGACCGGCAGCTAAATGTCGAAATATTTCTCTTTTTCAGTAGATTGATTATTATCTAGTCGTACATATATATTTTTTAAATGCCTTGTAATGTTTATGTTGTTTAACAGTCGGTTAATTTTTATTTATTTCCTATGAAAAATTAGATGTTACATCTTATTCGGGATAATAACATATTCTTTATTAATAGTCGAGTAAATGAAGGATGAAAAGTGGGCAAAGTATACAAAAATCCTGCCGGTCCATGAATTTTCCGTGAAGGGTAGCGTTTGACTAGTAATTGAACATCCAGATATTTTACACACTTAATCGCCATTTTGGGGGGGTTTTCCCGGCTCCAAAGTTCCAAAAATTGGTTTTCCGCCAATATCTCCTAAAATATGGATTTAGAGAATGTTTATATGGGGGAAAAATAAAGAGTAGTTTATTATCTACAAAAATGGTCCCCATGATTTTTTTCGCAACATTAATATTTTTCGCAAAAACCGATGTTGAAAAATCCATAATTTTGAGGTTTCATGGATTTCTGAAAAACCTAAACCCGAGAAAAAAAATGAGGGCTCAACCAAAAAGGAGAAATTCCCAGCTTTAAAATGACGTATTTTGAGATAATGTACAAACTTTTAGTCAGTGATTGTTCGCAAAATATTCCCAACCTCGAAAAACAGCAAAAATTTGGAAATGAAAACACCAACTGAAAAATCAAGGGGCAAGAAAGATGGCCAATAATAATTTCTGAGATCAATAATGACCTTAAAGGACCCGTAATAACAAAAAATCGAGAGTAAATGTCTATTATTAAGAAAAATATGAGTAGTTTCCCAACACTCGAAAAAAAAGTTATTACAAAATCTTTGACCCATTTTATAAATATGGTGGAAATATAAAGATGGGCCCTGAATTATCGGATATGATAGCTGTGGATTTCCCCTTTCATCTGAATTTTCAATCGTAAAAAAATATGCATTTTTAACCGAGCAATAATTTGTTCGCCCGGTCATGAGTAAGTAAGTAAGTAAGGATCCCGCTTGAGAGCCATTATCTCGAAAACTATCGAGTTTTCGGCAAAAATCATAGGGACCATTTTTGTAGATAATGACCTGATCTTCATTTTTTCCCTTCAAAAAAATTCTCTAAATGCCATATTTTAGGAGATATGGGCGGGAAACCAATTTTGGGAACGATTATGGCGATTAGGTGTGTGAAATTTCTGGATGTTCAATTACTAGTCAAACCCTACCCTTCACGGGAAATTAATGGACCGGCAGATATAACCGCTTCTGGGACCCTTTATTTACTGGACTTCTAAAAGATCCCTTATAAAAAATATTAATAAAACTCTTTCAGGGTATGACTCAATATAAATTTTGTTAAACATTTCTTTTATATAAATACAAAAAATTCCAAAATTGTATACATCATAAACTTAATATATAGTAATTATTAGTAAAATAATTAACATATAAAACCAATGAATATTAACGTTTGATTATATCCAGTGAATCTGAAAAAATATCAGGCCTCTTCGATATAACAGAACTAACCTTGATATGGCGCCTTCAATCACCTTACCTTTGTATTCCTTAAAAGGGATGCACAAGGTAAGGGCACAGTAATATTGTAATATTAATGAGTAATTCAGATACTGAATGCGTTAAAAAAGAAACATTTTTATCAGTTGATGACTAGACAGTTTTTTTCTTCTTCTTTTTGTACTTATCAGTATAAAGTCCATTGAAATGTTACATGAGCTTTACATTTTTTAGAGGACGCAATTTTTATTTTTGGGACATGTGTGGGGGGTCAATAGAAGCTTAACCCCAAGTTTGTGGAGGTGCAAACACCTTTTTCGCGATATCTCGGAAACTATGCGTCCTACAAAAAATTCTTGAAGACATAATTTGTAGCAAATACAAATATGTTCATATGACTTTTTGTCCTAAATTTAAAATTAAAGAAGTTATAAGCAAAAGAGTGAGAAAATTTCTATAAAAATTTTCTTTTTTGCTCTATAACTTTTTTTTATACATTTTACAAAAAAATTACCTCAGACCAATCTTGTAGACGGTCTATTGTGGAAAATTTTTCTCTATAATTTTTTTTAATTTCATTCATTTAAAACGATGTTATAGCGCTCCAAAGTTGACCGGGTTCGTCAATGCTCATGAGAGTCCGGTCAAAACGAAATGTTTAACTTAGTTGTATGATCTTTTTTTTTTATTGTAAATACATTCTGGTGGTACCGCGCTATTCCTGAGTGAGAAAGTCGATCCATCTTTGCTGATTCTTGTTGGCGAACGTTTTTTCGTAGCTTTATACGGCGGTAATAAAGACGACTCACTAGACGACATGCGATACAAACGATTTGCCAAGACAGTAATTAAAAATTAATTTAGTTTATCATCGCTGCCTCCAACACAAGATGCAGCTCGTTTTCACAGTCTCCGAGTATATCACCAGGTCCAGTCGTGGCTCGGAAGATATCAAAATCCTGAAGATTGGGGCTGGAAAAAGCGTGCAAACATTTGGATGCCAATGAAAGCTTCCAAGCCTCCAGCACCCCCCGATCTCATGAAATTAATTTTCTGCAGATGCAAAGGAAATTGTGGAAGCATGTGTGGCTGCAGAAAAGCAGGCCTCAAATGCTCTACAGTATACATCCATTGTTCTGGCGAAACATGCAGCAACATCATGGAAATATCAAAGTTAATGGAAGAAAATGAATTCGAAGATGAACTTCCAACTATGACTCCTGTCATTCCCCAAACCTTCACATTCGACGTTGAATTACATTCTGAGCCACAGCATCGAAGAAAACTAGAATAGCTAGCTAATAACTGATTGAAAATATGATTACCTCATCAGCAAGATGTCTGTGGAGTAGGTCTACTGGGGATACCACGTAAAAAAAACGCAGTAACAGACTCTACCTTATAGGTGGCGGGGAAAAGAGTTAGCAATGAATAAGTAAAGTTGTAGGTAGGGATTTAACAAAATTTTTTTAAGAATGTATTTGCAATAAAAAAAAAGATCATAAAACTAAGTTAAACATTTCGTTTTGACCGGATTCTCATGAGCATTGACGAACCCGGTCCACTTTGGAGCGTTTTAAATGAATGAAATTGAAGAAAATTATAGAGAAAAATTTTTCTCAAAAGACCATCTACAAGATTGGTCTGAGGTAATTTTTTTGTAAAATGTATAAAAAAAAGTTATAGAGCAAAAAAGAAAATGTTTATAGAAAGTTTCTCACTTTTTTGCTTATAACTTCTTTAATTTCAAATTAAGGGCAAAAAGTTATATGAACGTATTTGTAGACAAAGCGATTTGCTACAAATTATGTCTTTAAGAATTTTTTGTAGGACGCATGGTTTCCGAGATATCGCGAAAAAGGTGTTTGCACCTCCAAAAACTTGGGGTTAAGCTTCTATTGACTGACACATATCCCAAAAATAAAATTGCGTCCTCTAGAAAATGCAATATTAGGTCTTTAAATTGTAACATTTCAATGGACTAATAGTATAATTACAATACTACTGCAAAATGTATCGCTTTCGAGCAAGTGATGTACCAATACCATTACCAGACATGGAAAGAATGCCATTGAATGGTACACAGACGGCTCAAAGGTAATAAAAGGAACTGGGATAGGAGTGTACGGGCCAGGAAAGCTTGGGAAATCCCCAAGTATATTTCAAGCGGAAATTCACGCCATAAGAAAGTGTGCCAAGTTCAATATTGATAAAGGATATAGAAGGCAAAGGATTATCGTTTCGTTTTGGTCAAGCAGCCATTAAAGCACTGAGCTCTTGTGTAATCAGTTCCAAAATGGTCACCTTACTGTGGATTCCAGGACACACTGGAATAGAAGGAAATGAACTAGCAAAGAGGGGGACTGAAACACCCTTTTGGGGGCCGGAACTCTTTAGCGGTATCAGCTTCAATGTAATATTGGAAGAAATAGGCAAAGCCGAAAAAAAGAGAAGATCTAACCATTGGAAAGACTTAGACAATCAAAGATTCTTCTGGGTGACTACAACCTGTTGAGATCAAATAAATGCAAGAGTCAAAGTTGAACTGTTCTAAGAGTTTTAACGGGGATCCTAAAGGGACATTGTCGCCTGAATGGGCACCTGAAAAAGCACAAAATAGTGGAGGAAGAAGAATGTAGATTCTGTGGCATTGAAGAAGAAACCTATATCCAAATACTTGCGAATTGCACAGCAATTCAGAATCCTAGGGCTCAACACCTAGGAGATTACTGGATAGAAGAGGGACATTTACCTAAGTTGAAGCCTATCCTAAGATTCCTCCGGAAAATAGGACTAAGGGAGCTGCTAGTGCTAGTCTCTGAGACTTTCCTCGGGAACTAAGTAGAAGTAAGGGGGCATAATAGATATTTTAGGTATCAGTTAATGTCACTCCAACTTACATACATACATACAAGTGATGTGTACTATTTTTCCTACGACCCACTATAATTTTAGGTATTTACTTTGAATAAATTGACATTTGCCGACTAAAGTTATGATTGGAGTTTCCCTTCGCTGTTAAAAATAAAGAAAAATTTCTAGATTTGACATCATCTTGTAAACAAAACACTACATGTAGAGAAAATTATATAACACATCCATTTGAATGACAAATATTGAGATCGTATCTTACTTTTACTTCGAGGAATTCGATCAAGGATATCATTATATCATAATGAGACGTATCAGTCTTCTTTAGTGTTTGAAAAATTATTTTATCGATAAAATTTTTCATATATATATATATACAGAATGTCCAGAAAACTACAGATACTAAATGTGATTTTATGTCCATCTAACCTAATTTATCTTTATCCAAAAGTTCTTCCTAATAGACGGAAGCCATTTGCATCATCGACTTTCATGTGAAAAACAAGTAGAATAAGGCTATTCCCCAAGGCCCAAACTGGATAATCGACGCTACGGTGGACATTGAAAATCTTGGAATTTTCACGAAATTAGAACAATTAACTTGTGGATGCATTTCTTGGGTACTACTTTTCATACGAAAACAACTTGGCATACAAATCCGAGTGATACTAAGGGTTGATAAAGGAGGGTTAAAAATTGATAAAAAGATGAAAAAAAAACAATTAACTTATGTAGATGTTAAAAACAAGTGTCGATTATCCAGGTTGGGTTTTTCAAGAACCTCGATGGTAAAAATGGCTTCCATTCGAAATAATGAGGCCTACATGTGCCATGGGTTACCGGTCTATATAAACTTCAAACTTTGTTGCCGGTTGTAATAAATTGTTTACTACAAACCCGCGTTTTTTATTGCCATCAAAAGCGTTCAACGTGGGAGGGACAATGGGTAAATTTGTTTAATTTTATTGTGTATCAATTTGCCCGACACCTGAAATGGTAGAAGGAGAAGAGAGAAAGAAGAAGTGTATCAGTTTTTTGACAAATTTTACATTGAATTCAAAAATTATAAGGTATTTTCCAAAAAAAATATGTGCTTTTGTTGGATTAAGCTATTTTAAGGGCTAGGGTCGAATTCCGCAAAACTACCTGAACACAGTGGCGGATTTACCACCAGGTTGAGTAGGCTGAAGCCTAAGGCGGCAGATTTTAGGGGCGGCAAATTTGGAACCAACATTTTTTATGACTCACAAAAAAAACGTAGAGTCCAGACATGGGACTGCCGACAGAAGTAAAAACACCAACAAAAGTGCAAAAAAAATTGCTCAACGCGCCTAAAAAAAGTTTTCACTTCAAAAATCATATTTATATACCTAAATGTTAGCTCCACACAAACAATTCAATATTTTGGGGAGCGAGGGACACGGATGACTTCATTAATATGTTTTTGCTACTCTCATGCTTTAATTCCATCATTAGAAATGCAAGAACTGTATTCGTATCCATTACGACATTCACCAATTTTGATAAACCGGAATCTGGATCATTGAAAAGATCTTCGATCCTGTAGAAACGGAATTTGCAAAACGTTTATGCTAAATTGTATTTAGGTTCGTAACAGCTGTGGAGAAAAGCTACCTTTGCTGGAAACGAGTGAGAAATTGTCTAAGATCTACCTCAAGCCAAGAAAACCAAAACGCCTTAGCTTTGTTGTACAAAATGGTATTGTAAAACTTTCATACCTGCTGTAACGGAATCTGATCGACATTATCAGCCGGATTCTTACTAGATAATCAAATATATTGCTTTTAAACTCTAAGTAAGCATTGTAGAGGTCGGTAGGGGCGGCAAAATTTGAATAGCCTTCTGGCGGCCCCAAATCCTCCACTGCCTGAACATCCCCGAAAGAGGGATTATCGTATCATTAGCAAGTGGAACCATATAATTTAGTGATTTCCAAAAATAGCTCTCGAAATTTATAGAAAAGGGCAAGGAAAATGATTGAAGAAGGTATAGTAATTGTTTTATATACAAGTTATTATTTCATACTTTTGTGATGAAGGTGTCATTCTCATAAGCTCTCGTAAAAACTGGCCTTTAGCTGGTTTAGCCATATTCTAATCCTCTCTCTCTCGGAACTCGAACCTAGGATTAAAGACACAGGTAGGTTTTTGTGGAATTCTGCACAGCCCATTTTAAGGAGCCCCAATAACAAAAATCGCATGGATAGAAATCGGGCGATCTGATTGGTCCTCCTCGTCCAATTCATCGCTTCCCATACGTAATTTTGCTCCCAGATACAATCCAATACCTATAAACTGATTTTAAACATAGATCGTAATGCCATACAAACTACAGTATTCGCCAGCTAACTTGATGTCCCAGAAATTACCAACTAAGAGAGACAGAGTAATAATGCCCTGCCTACTCGGCTGCTATTGGTGGTAAAATTTTGACAAACGCCAATTGCATCGAACCTTATCAGGTGTTAAGATTTTCAGTAGCGTAGCTTCACACAGTTATTGTTTCTGCTTTGTACAATAAAGTGTTTGTAAAACAAACAGATATGTTTTATGACGTCAACTCTCTTGTGATTACTCTAGATGAAAGTGATTCCAGTAGCGGCAGTGAGTCAGATTCTTCGTAAAGATAAAAACTGTGTATACCTATTCTTAGAAATATACCTAGATAAATAATTTCCCATTATCTTCTGTTTCTTTACTCTCATTACTACCTTGAAGAAATTATTTAGTTTCTAACAAATTTTAATTATAGTCCGTCCGGAAATATAAGATCCTAACTTTATAATCTTCAATTAGATAAATAACATGTTATTGTAATGGGTACCTTATTGTTAAAATATTATTTATGTACTCAGAATTCAGGTATAAAGCAGATCCGTTTCTATTTAAATCAATATACCAATAATTATAACAAAGAATTAAATATTATTTATTAAGTTAGGATCATATATTTCCGGACGGACTTTACTTTATTAATTGTACAAGTTGTGTTAATTTGTAACAGAAAGCGTATCCTCAGAACTTGCACGGCACTGTTTACAGTTATCGGATGGACGGCGTCAATAGCTCCCTAGAAAGCATTTAGGACATCAAGTTAGCTGGCGAATACTTGTATTAAAAATATTTGGCATCTCGGGGTGTAATAAAACCTGTCCAAATTCAGATATTAGAGTAGATCAAGTTTCATTTTTAACAGGTTTTACTTTTTTATCATTCAAAACTCGTGGTTCTCATGAATAGAAACTAGTTTACGATTTACATAAGATTAGTTATTACTTCATCTTTTAATCTAGACAAGTTCCTGTTCTACAATGTAAAATAGATATTAAAATGTAATTAGAACATTCTCAGTCGTTGACACCTGACGCAGATAAAAGAAATATTTCCAACGACTATATGGATACACACGGAGATTGAGAAATGTGTGGAGATTTCGTAATTGAGTGTTTTATTGAAAACGGTGCAGTAACAACGTCAAAATATTGTTCGGTACGACTTTTTTGCCGTTAATTCAATTATATTTATTCGGTATCTCTAAGGCGCAGATCACACAGAACGGGTGCGACGAGTGGCTGGTGTGATGTGGCCGAGTGCATTGTTTAAATTGCGATTTATTGAAGTGAAAACTTCTTTAGTCGCGTTGTGTGATTTTTGGTACGTGCTGGTCACATAGGCGTACTATTTGACTTTCAAAGGGTGCTGATTTATTAGTAAAAATTCTTATTTACTATGGTCGTTTTATAAAATAATTAAAAGGGATTAATATGCAAAATATTCCATCTTCCATGGGCGTATAATTAAATTTTACAAGGGATCAATGAATTTGTAAATATGTCTATATCATGGAGGTGCTATAAAAATTTTAAAGGGATATTTATTAGCAAAAATTTCCATCCATCATGGGCATACAATTAAATCTTTATATTTTTCAATCAATTGGATATTGTTGTTGCCGATACATTTTTCTTGGTCTATACTGTCAATTTTCATCGATTTCTTGATGTTACCGTTCAGAGAAATGTCAATTAAAAATATCTTTCAATCATGTTTTATTGAATAAGAAGGTCTGAACAGTCTGATTGATGTCTACTTTCTGGTTATTTGAAAACATTAAATTCAATAAATTACCATAATTTGATCGTTGATGAATCACGATTGAACTGATCCGATGATGTCACAATCTACAACAATGTAAATCTGAGAATGGATAGTTTTGTTGTTTATTAAATGATTTCTTTGAATATGTACACACATACTGCAACAATGTTATAGTTTTTTTAGTAGTTAAAAGAATGGGTGTGTTTGAAATTGAAAACACTTCAATCTTAACTATACACTTTTGTAACAGGTAGACACCCCCCGCTTTCTATACACTTTTGGAATAGATACGCAGCCCTCGCTTTCCTTACACTTTTGTACTTACCACTCGCTTTCTATACACTTTTTTAATAGGTAAGCTCCACTCACTTTCTATACACTTTTAAAATAGGTACTATATTGAATTTAATTTAGTCAATATTATTAGTTTTAGTATTTTACGTGCCCCAGCCACTAACTCCTTTCAGGTTGTGGTTCGAAAGTGTTTCCTTTTGGGAAGGCTCGTGTAACGTGTGATGTTACGAAAAAGCGTTCGTCACGCGATGACTCATTAGAAAGAGAGAGAGAGAGAGAGAGACGCATTGAAATAACACGCGATACTATATCAAAGTTTTGAAAAATGGTCAAAAATTGTCAAAATTTTGAAAAAATGGTCAATAATTATAAAAGACTGTCAAAAATGGTCAATAATTGTCAGAATCTGACAAAAATTGTCAAAAATGGTCAAAAATTATCAAAAATTGTTAAATATTTTAAAAAATGGTCAAAAATAGTCAATAATTGTCAAAATTTTTGAAAGTTGTCAAAAATGGTCAATAATTGTTAAAATTTTGAAAAATGGTCAAAAATTGTTAAAATTTTGAAAAAATGGTCAATAATTATGAAAAACTGTCAAAAATGGTCAATAATTGTTAAAAATTGTCAAAAATTTTGAAAAAATGGTCAATAACTGTTAAAATTGTCAAAAATGGTGTCGGAACCTGTCAAAAATGGTCAATAATTGTTAAAATTTGGAAAAATGGTCAATAATTGTGAAAAATTGTCAAAACTGTCGAAATCGGTCAATAATTGTCAAAAATGGTTAATAACTGTTAAAATTTGAAAAAATAGTTAAAAATTGTCAAAAATTTTTAAAAAATGGTCAATAATTGTGAAAAATTGTCAAAATTTTTGTAAAAAAGTTAAAATTTTCGAAAAATGGTCATTTTATTGTGCATAAGAAGCAAGCTTCTGTCGTCGGTCCGACGACCGCTCACCTTTTTATTTATTTTTTATGGAATTAATATTACATATACTTAATATTACATTACATGGTCTTTATATTTATATATAAAATATCTACTCAAAATTTTGATATGAAGGATTATTACACCAGCACACAATAGTGGAATGTGCATTTGACCGGACCGACCTAAGGGTAAGTATTTCCACCCACTGAATCCGAACTCAAGGTCAGTTCGACCTATACATCATCAAAATATCGAGAAAACTTTGAAAAATCGACGAAAATCGGCAGTTTTAGTGATATAAAAAATTTTTTTTAACTAAACCAAGCATTATTTTCATGTTTTTCGATCCGCTGATTACTAATACAAAGTTTATTTAGACCATAAGCCGTTTTAAATGCAAGAAAATTGTTGAAAAGAGAAGTACCCGAAAAAAGTCGGAAACGAAAGAGGAATCCGCTGCGTAGATCATTTGAGGATAAAAGAGTTCGATCCAAACGAAGAAAAGCTTAGAATTCGTGGATATCATTTCCCCCAATCTTTCTATATATTTTGTGTTTTACAGATTTCGAAATGTTTGGCATTTTATTTCAGGCATCGAATCGTGTTTAGTCAATTTTTTTTCTATTTATAATGGCAATTTTTTTATTTTTTCAAGTTTTAAATAGTTAGTGATCTAAAAAAATTAAGTTTTCTCGATATTTTGAGAATGTATAGGTCAGACTGACCTTGAATTCGGATTCAGGGGGTCGAAATTTGTACCCTTAGGTCGGTCCGGTCCACTTTCCACTTTTTTGTGTGTGCCGTTGTTATTGTTCAATTATTTTCATTATTATTACTTTATATTCCCCCCACAATAGTTATTATTTTAATTTTAATTTTCCAAAATATTATTAATTTCTGTGAATTTCTTCCGGAATCGAATAATTTAAGATTAAATTAAATTTCATTTAATTAAAATTTACTTCCCTCATTCTTCTTCCTCTCTCCACAATTTTAACTCTTCATACCATAAAGTTCCTTGTCAATGAGTCTTATTTTTTTTTTATTCTGATGAAAATATTTAAAAATTGATTGGGTTTCTACCATTTTATATTCTCCATATTTCTATTCATCATTGTGATTTATTTCATTCATATTTTTCTTATTTCTCTCAAAATATTTCAAAAATCCTTTTTTTCAAATTTAAATTTTTCCATTGATTTATCCTAAATTTGACATGTGTTAGCATTCAGATTTGACTTTATCTTCTTTTTTAAATAATTGACAAAAAAATGCATTATCTCTCTTATCTAATAGGTCAATTGCATACAAATATTTATCTTATTATAGTGACACATTCATATATAAAAAAATGTTATTCTAAAATTTCATATCTACGCACCCCTCGCTTTCCTTACACTTTTATAATAGGTATACGCACCCCTCGGTTTCTATACACGTTAAAAATTGGCACCCATCGCTTTCTATACACTTTTATAACTGGTACATACCACTCGCTTTCTATACACTTTTATAATAGGTACGCACAGAGCTGGATCTACGTATGGATTTAATGGGCTCCAGCCTAGGCCCCCGGGTTCCAGGGGCCCCAAATAATAAAATAATAAACCTAAATACCCTATTTCCATCGAGTGACAGAACTCAATCAAGTACTGCTGGACGGTCGTACCTAATAATACAAATGATATCAACAAATTACGTCGTCCATGCAAACTAGTTAACGAGTTTTATCCAGTAATTTACATAAAATATGTACAACTCGTTTAAAAATGTCAAGCTGCACTTATATAAGTAGAAGCGATGGTACTGTTAATTTTAAAGGTTTTTGATGGTGCTTCATCACCGATCCTCGATTTAAATTCATCGATGTACTGTTGTTGGGTTAATTTACGTCGAATTTATTTTAACTCGACAATATAATAAGTGAATCGTGTACGAACAGGTTCTTGAACTTTAAAAAAATAAAATTTATATTTCTCTCTACTTATATCAAAAAATTTTTAACGTTAAATTTTACTTGTTACGTATTGTCTAGTAAAAACCGGAATCTGTCCTTCTGAATGAGTAATTACCAATTAGGTGTGCTTGAGTTTACTTAAAATCATGTTCAAACAATGTGGACGTATTTATTTCCGTTTTTTTTATTGTTGGATAATACGTATATCTAAAAATTGCGCTTTTTTTCTCTTTCTTAAAACGATTGTTTCATGTTCATTTTGCGTGACTTGGAAATGAATCGAAAAGTTTATACGAAAAAACGAACAAAAATAAATAAAAGTATGATTTTTGTAAATATTGGATGGATCCAACTGAAACTATTACTTATGGACCACCCTGTAGGTAAGCTATTAATATTTAGTTATAAAATTATTTTAGATATCTACCAATAAACTGACTTTTGATATTTAAAATAATTATTGATCAAGTTAATGGGATTCAAATCATAAAATTAACATTGATAAATATTTTTTCGGTTATTTTTAAAAACTTAAAATTTTATAAGATTAAAATCATATTTTCCAGATGAGACCGAAATGTGAAGCGCTGGATCCAACAAGCATAAAAAAAATACAAACATTATAAATAATGTTTGTGTAAATTTACAGGATCCTGAAATTCTGTATCGTTACCTAAAGATCATTCTAAGCCATAACCATTATTTTTTTTACCAATCAGAACGTCAAATTAATGAGTTATCCACCATATATCTCTGATTTTACCCCTATTGACTTTTTATTCCCCCACAATTTAAATCCGCGAACAGAGCGAACAAATATTTCTACACATGTCGATTGCTTTCATTATATCAATTTAAAATTAAATAAAATATAGTCTTAATAGCTTCTCTTTTCGTTAATATTCCAAATGATTTTGTTTGGTGATTATTTTCAAATAAACCAATCCATTAAAAATATATAAATTTTGGTAATTAAAGTAAATTTTAATCATTAAAATAAATTGGAATTGAATTATTCTGTCCTAAAGGTATGGTTGTTCTATAAAATATAACGCTAATATTGCGATTTTTGATGGGGGTTTAACACGTAATTAGTTCAGAATGACTTAATCACTCTGTATATATTTCAAATAATAACTTCTACCACGCCCCTGTACACTGAATAATCGATTTGTCACGTTTAAAAATACTTACATAAATAAACAATTTTCAATCACGTGCAACAACACTTTTAATAATTAACACAAAAATCCGAAAAAATCCAAAACGCCTTAACGAGAAAACTCAACCACGTGCTACGCAAAAAGTACCCACCGAAAAAGTAAAAAAAAAATCGTTATCCGGTATGAGTTTCCGATGCACTTTTCGATCACAGTGCTCAATGGTACGATCGAGAATAATCCACAGCTTCGTGGTACACGGGTACCACTGCGGATCACCTTGTCGACCAAGTCGTACTTGCTTCGGGTACCATGTAGGTGTTGATCTGTGTGAGTGTGTGTATATGTGTGGAACTCCTTTGGTTATGATCGCGTTATGTTCTAATAGCGCACAATCATGTTCATTATGTTAAATAATACAATAATCGAAGATAGGTACTAGTTAAGTACCAATAATTGATCGCGTTATGAACTCCTTCTTTTTTTAAATACGAATTGAAAAGTTGTTCGAAGCGTACCACGTCTAAAGGTCTGTAACCTTTCTATAACTTTTGAACTGAGAGAACAATTGTTTATTAATTAATAATTAATTATATTATTATTGTTTAGTATACTCTTTCTAAAGTCAATGTGAAGACATGGTTGTAGGATATATTTTCTAAAATTGCTAATAGATATAAATTTATTAGTTAGCATCTATAGTCCGGGGAAGTAAGCAGGGGGGATACAAGATTACGTTTTGGGGGGTAATTCTTAAAATACCGGGATATCGGGCGGGGAAGGGACAATGTTTACAAAAAATTTTAAAAAAATCTAAAACCAAATTTATTTCCGTAAGTGATGATGACAAACTTTAAAAAGTAATCATTGAGATAAATTCTTATCTTTCTATTGTCCCTAAAAATCGTTCGTCAGCTAACTTCATAGTTGTAGTTTTTTAGACAAGTGACATTTGTTCTTTGATGGGGATCTACTTTGGGTTTTAGAATGGCAATATGAGATTGATATTGATTATATATATTATCATGAATAGCATTTATCACTAATTTTACCCCTTGTATCCGCCCCTGATCTCTGTAAGATAGACAAAGTGGACAGTGGAATATGCAGATTCTGCGATGATGCGGTGGAATACATTAACTGCAATTGCAATAATTGTAATTGTCCTCCAGAGCCTTAAATACCTGGAGTAGGTCTACTTAGGCAAGTAAATTTGTACAAGCGGGCATTTTGTGGGCGTTTTATATCAATTTTCGAATCTGTATGTATCTATTTTGTTGGTTTTGTGATTTCAACAAAAATATGCAAAATTGATATGACATATGTCAACAGCTTAGCAGACATATTTTACCAAGCAAGCAGTGGAGTGGTAACGTTCTCGGCTTGCATTCGGAAGGACCGGGGTTCAAATCCCAGACCCATCTGACCATAGATAATAGTGTATATTGTCTTTGCATCTGACTTGCTAGGAGTTTTTTTCAGAGGTTTTCTCGTAGCAATAGGCGAGTGCTGGGTCAGTACACCTCTCAGAAACTTGCCACCGTTCCCTTCACTACTATCCCATGAACACAAAACTCCTCATTTTCTCCAATGTTGGCTCCGGCAAGCCTATACCGGCCCGCTCCCCTTGACGGGGAAGAATGAAATACTATCCTTCCTTTAGCAGCCCTTTGATGAATACACATTTACCCGTCAAAGTTTGGTTAAGAAGTTCGGAACTGTAACTGCTAATTGTTTATTCTGTGATAATGACATCTGAATCAAATTTGACATCTACAATCAAAATTTTGTGAGTGACTGTCTAATTGCGGTAATGGCTAGACAGAAAAAAACCCAACCAAACCAAAATTAACACTAAAAAGTGCGCCATACAAAGATTACCCAAATCTCAGAAAAACCAAAATCCTTCAAAACTGAAAAAATCCACATCCCACATAGCAAAATAATATACCAAGTATGTGCTAAGCATATTCCTAAACGCATAAGAATATTGAGATTATATCCCTAGCATATACAGAGAATATGGTTACTATATGCTGAGAATATGATGGGTATATTTTTTTGGCCATAAGTAGTATATGCTAAGTATATGATTGAAATATATACTCTGAATATACTCAGAATATACCTATATCACCAATATAGCATATGCTATATATATGCTCAATATACCCTGTATATGTGCAGACTGGATGTCCAAGATGAATATACATTTTGGTGAGGGTTGCTGTCATGCTACTATTCTTGCGTCATATATATATATAGGAAATAGTTCGTTGCCGATACTAGTTAGGTCAAACTTTTATTGTGGGGGATGCGGCAATGTGAAAAAGTGAACTCTTTTTAGTTTGTTCTGAGCTTTCACTTTTTCACATTGCCGCATCCTCCACAATAAAAGTTTGACAAATATATATATATACAGGGTGTCCCAGAACATATAGGGAATCTCCAGGATTCAGATAAAATACATAAAAATAACATGACAGATTTTCATTTTTTTTATCCTACGATCCCTCTTCGGATAATATATTATGGTCCCATGAAGTAGACCCTTAAACTCATTGCACCCTGTATGATGAATAAATAAACAGCTTAAGCCTTAAAAAAACAAAAATGTACTCTTATGAAAAAAAAATATTTCCAAGGATGTCCTTTATTGGAACATATTTATATCTGGAGAGTGTGGTCCTAGGAAAAAAATATGGGAACTTGTCATGTTATTTTTATGTATTCTATCGGGAATTCGGGAGATTGCCCACATATTCTGGGACACCCTGTATATATATATATATATATAAAGCAACATACCGGGAGACCCAAATAAAATTTTCCACTGTCAAATTGGGCCACCATGGTGAACACTTGTAGACATCCATATCTAGACACATTTTGTAGGACTTTAGGAGATGCAACATCATGCATTATCCTTAAAGGTTCTAGTAGTTAGTTTCTTGGCATTTTTTGAAGCATAAATGCCATCCTTAATTATCTTCAAACAAAAGACATCAAATACTTTTAGAACATTTATATGTAAAAAACTAAGACATTTTTATTCACATGTTATTGTTTTTTATTCTATTTCGGTGTCCTGGGAACGCTGCTGATTTTGGGACCTAAAAATACAATGGATTAGAACAATATACCGGGTGTCCCGGTATACATGTTACAATGGAATATTTCATTTATTTGAAAAGATAAAAATTTAAAATTCTGCCTAATCAATATATAGATAATTATACATATTGCTTTGAGCAATGTAAATATCGGAAATCACTTCTGGTTTATGAGATATTCAATTGGAACATGTAGGTATACTGGGACAGTTGTACATACACTTGAAATGATAAGAACTTGCCCATGTGAGAAAATTATGTTTGTTTTGATACCAAAGACATGCGTTCTTATAGCACTAATGACTTGAATCCAATGAATATTACTGACATCGCATTGCAATTATCTTACTGTACTACTAATCTTAAATGTATCATTGAAAAAAATTCAATCAAAAGTGATATTTGTCAAAATATTTGACAATTTACCTATAGTAAGACGAGAACAGCAGATATCTTAGAAACTGTCAAGTATAGGGTCCAAAATTTAAGACTCACCTCTCGGGTTTCTTTTCATTTTTAACCTGTACTTTAGCTTTAGCTAACCATCTCTTTATTTCTTGGATAATTTTATCTTCACAGGCATTTTGCGTTCTCTTATTACATTGAACAGCATCTAAAATTGTTAGATATACAAGATATTATTCTATAAATAACAAATTGACTTTGCTTGCTCTCTCAGTGTACTTGCTGGCTCCCTCTATGGTTGCATGTGAATTGTACTGACTTGAGCACACAAAGTCCTGCTTCTTTCAATAAAAGTATATATGTATACAAACTATTTATACTTAAACAACTAACTGCTCCCCATGAGAAAGCTTTCATTCTATTGTATACAACATACAAGCCAAGTACCTATTATACATTCCATATTCCTGAATTTAATTGAGAGTTAACTTTAGCTTACCCTATAACATCTGTTTGGTTTTGGAGTAACTTCAGTGTGCTTTTTCACCATCTAAAAAAAATAATAAATTTAGGGGGTAAATCCTTTATCGATTTTTTTTATTAATGAACTTTTGTTGGCAAATGCTTCATTTTTGTGTTATAAATGTGTTAGATATGTTAATATGGCAATTTTTTTTGCTTTATCACTCCAAAATGTATCATAATAAATTAATAAAATTTTGCTTTTGATGCTGGGGTTAAACCCATCTTTATATAACATATAACAAATTTTTCTAGTTATTTTTACAGAGATTCATTCCTTTATATAAGACGTTTCAGAGCAATAAAGCAACAAATCTGGAAGAAGCATTGGTTATCCCATATTGATGAGATCTCTAAAAGGCATTTTTTAACTGCTCTTTATGTAAACTTACATTTAATGATTTATTCTCTTTGTTACTTCTAGAATCGAAAACTGAATTCCTTTATCTTGCCTGAAAAAATAAAATTATACATTAAGTATGTGCCTATCATGTTTCCATACTAAGTTTTTATTGTCAGTGACTGTATTATGTTGATACCTGCTTAGGCAATTTTGGATAATCATCATCAGTACATTCCTCTCTTTCTGAATCACTGGACTTATCACTCATATCTGTATTAGTGATTGGAGTTGTTAAGTAAAGTCTATTTTTGATTCTCTTTCTTTTTGCTGTCTCACTTGTTGATGAAAGCTCTGATGTTTCCTCTGCCTTTAATGCCTTTTTCACAACCATTTCGTAGGAAGCTAAAATTTAAATACAAGGTAACTGATTACATTTTATCCACTATAAATTAAAAAACAGAACTCTTCATCTCGGGTCTTTTTAGAAATAAATCGTCTAAAAGTTCTGTTACTTTTCAGGCTTTTTGCTGCCATATTATTTTCTAAAAACACTCTTAAAAGAGAGCCGTGAAGAAAGAAAGCTTACCCTAACCTAACTTTTTTTCGATAACTTCACCACACTTCACTATCGTATCGGTATCGAATGCACAATCCACAATAGAGAACACTGAACACACACTAATAAAATGTCTGCTTTAAAGGTGGATTCATGCAACATCACTTTATTTAACTTATCTTAATTTAACTTATGATTTTCACTTAAGAAAGCTGACCTAGTTCATGCATCATAACTTTAGCTATTACTTAGTAGCCAAGGCGCATGCGCAAAAGATCCTAATTATTATGTTTTGAGAATGACAGACCCGGATTGTTTGTGTTCTGTAATGAATGGGAATGTTGAGGAAAAAAAAATTATTACTATCTGCTTCTGCATTGGTCATCCCTAAAAGGGGGATACGCAGATTTGGGGTGAAGCCTTTTTTCAAAAGGAGGCCTTTATTCGGACAATATGAGAAAATGTTTGTCTATTTCATCAGTCATCGGCATTTATGTCTGGTGTTCTATGACCCTATGTTTCCGCACATGCGCATACGCAAAATTACTGAAGAATCTTAAGTGAAAAGATAAAATTTGTCGAACTTCTTAAGATAAATTAAGTAATTGTTTGAATGCTTGTGTTATTTGTGGATACTTCATCTTATTAAGATAAGTTAAGTTAAATTAAGTGATGTTGCATGAATCCACCTTAAAAATAAACAATTTAACTAGTAAACAAAGAAACTGATGAAATTGATTGTAGATAACATTCAACAAGAACAAGAAGTTTGCCACGCAGTGTTACCACCAGGAAGATTTTAACGAATGTACGTATTACGTCATTGCTACCAACAGTGTTGGGATTTTAATTACTCCTGTATACCAGAGATGTATAATAAATACTAAATTTCCAGTTGAAAATGTAATAGATTCTAAAAAGTAAGGTTACGGGGTTGATTTCAGTGATTAGTTCACAAAAATGGTTCAAAACAATTATCTGTGGTTCAAAATCAGGAACTATGTAAATGTTGAATTGTTATGTACGTATTTTCTGAAACAAATATTCTTTGAAGTATTTACGGGAATATGTCCCAAGATCCCTAGAATATGCTACAATATTCCTAGACAGATATGATGAAAAGAAAATTCATAGCAGTAAAGTACTTATGCTTGGAATATACTAGGGATATTATTTGGGGAATATGAGTTGAAACATATCCTCAGCATGTGCTAGAGTTATGAATATGCTTTTGATTGCTATGTGGGATACGATCCCAAAAATGTAACGAAATTTCGAAGTTGCGTCAAATGCTACCGAATATGTCACGACAAATTTTTAACTTACGAAGAAATAACGAAATATCTGAATGGTATGGTAAATATGTAAACCAAAAGATTATTACTAGTGGAGATCGGAACATCTTTAGAAGGAAGATCTAGATCTAGTTTCAATATTTGATGATTCAAGCTGTCAAGAAAAAACGTCTACTTTAATAGAGGCTGGTTCTCATGGCTTAGCGAAATTTATATTGTTAGTGGTAAAATCTACGAGATACAAAGCTGAAGCAATCGCAATCTTAGAGCATGCTTCTATATAGAATCTTTCTTTATCTTTCGAGCTCCTCGAACCCCAACATCTGGCGCCTTCTATGGCAATTTTCTCCATCGTCCATCCATAATTTATACGTCTACGTCTAAACCATCGCATAAAATTTTAAAATGGGCTATATTGGTTATCGGACTTCGTCTACAGCACTCCAGTACTGCAGTACTGACTGGGAGAAATTCTTTTGCAGCACCCTTTTGATCTTGAACGTGAACGCATGATAAAACTATAATAGAAATTTTGTCTACATTTTAATTTTGAATGAGTTAACAGTTGGGAATAATAATAATAATAATGTTTATTTACGAAATACAAAAAAGTACAGTGTATAGATAAAAAAAATGTAAACAAACAAAATCACTGTAGTTGTAAGGAGCCGGACGCTTGTACGTGATGATAAATAAATAATATAATAACAATTGTATATTTTTTACTTCATTATATAACATTTTTTAAAATAAACATTTTGAAAAAGCTTTCAAACGAAAGAGAAACGTCATTTATTCACAGTATAAAACATTAACCATACCCAAGAAAAAAAATCAAGCGAATATTATAATAAATGGTTAAAGAAAATAAAATAATATATAGTAAGGTCGAAAAATCTACCAAACATAAAAATTGTCCAAGATGAAATATTATGTAATTTTCATAAATTTCGCTGATATCTCTTCCAGATTTGCTTTTTGGATCCAATCTGTGAATTAATTCATTTTTTCATTTTCGTTGTACCACTGCATGTGTACAAAAGGGGCAATTATTCCAGCGAGCGTAACCAAACTATGTTCTTTAGCCTTGTTCGATATACAAAACTGTGTTTCAAGCAGAGACGATTGCCGCTATAGCCTGTATTGATGAAAATATCAAAAGAGTATATACCGGACAAAAAATTTAAATATTCACAGACATCAGCTATAGGCTCTGCTTTAAAGCTATTAGTAATCCAAAAACTAGGTCTAGACTGGTAAAAAACTGCAAAGAATCCCTTAACAGGCTGGCAAGAGACAACAAAGTGTTTCTAATATGGGTGCCGCCACATGAGAGCTCTAAAGGAGACTTTATAGGTCCGGAACCGTTTTGTGGAATCACTAAAGATTGCGTAAGAGGGGAAATCGAGAACTGGCTAAATAGGGAACACCAACTCAAATGGAGGTTAACACAAGGGCACCTCCATACAAAGAGTTTACTGAACAAAGTAGACAAGGAATTCTCAACCAGGCTATTGAAACTGGGCAAGAGACATTTGAAGACAGTTACCGTCCTGGTGACTGGACACTGCACCCTGAGAAAGAAACATCTGCACATAATGGGCAAAGTTAGTGAACCTATTTGCAGAAAATGTGAACTTGATGATGAAACACTTACTCACATACTTGAACCGAAGCACTTTGGAGAGGAATTAATACAACCATTACAACTACTGAAAATCCCTCCAGTCAAACTAGTGGCCTTTATAGAAGACACGAAGCTTCTGGAATGGAAGTAGATAACATGGGAAATGGTACAAAGATTCAGTTCAAGTGCCTGGACTGATGAGCACAACCTAAACGACTGAATGAATGGCTCCAATTTCGAGTGCTCTACGTTGTAGTTGCAAGCTACTGCTGGAATTTATTCGAGAATTTAAGAAAATTAAACCAATATATTATTATACCATAACTACATCAAATTTCATAAGACGTTATTTGATAGCTCGTCTCAAGACCTTTTCAATGATACCCACAAATAGAGTGTCCAATATAGAAACTTTCAAAAAAAATCTAACAAAAATTGAATATAATAAATTAAACTGTTGAAGTCCCCTGTATAAACATTAACTTGTAAAAATTTTGCAATTATTTCAATTCACATAACATAAAATAACAGACACATCGTTTTTATCTAACAGGTATAAGTGACATGGGTGAGAAATAATATTATTCCAATCTCAATAAAGTATGTAACAAAACTATTGTAACTAAATTTCCAATTAACACTTTTCTTTACGCGCGTTGAGAAATACGCTCTTGAGTAAGACAGTAGCAAACAATGCCATTATGAATGTTTCATGGTCTTAGGAATGCTAAATGGTCTATTAAATTGTTTCCGTTAATTTTTAACTTGGCTGTGATGCAAACTTGCATATTTTTTGAGAAACCATCTACATTTATTCGAATCTTCAAACCATAACTACGAAAAAAGACTTTTCAATGGAAAAATTATCTTCTACATCTTCAAAATTGACTATCACCTTATTTTTGACATTACTGCTACTACTGGAAGGGATAAGCATAGTAGATGATCAAACTCGGGGATCATTAAAAACAAAGTCACAAATGAAATTATGCCCGAAAGTGATAGCTAAAGTGTCTCCAACCTTCTAGAAGTATTTTTCCTCCATGCTTCCCTCGTAAATTATAAGTTAAATTTTCAAAACAAAAAAATATTATACCGATGCTTTTTTATTAAAATTTAACTTAAATTCGATGATTCTATATTGTATTAATATTTATTAAGATAACAGTGGGTATGTAAACAAAGCAAATTATAATACACAAAATTTGAATATGTTAATTACATTATTATGAAGCCGTCGTTTTCCTTGAAAATTTTAAATGTTTGCTCCCATTATGGCGTTGGTTGATGCCGTCCAGTACTGGCTTTTGTAAAATTCATAGATTTTCGTTAAACACTACATCGAGCAACCTAAGCTTTATAGTATGTTCATTCACTGAAATCTAAAAGATCTATTGCGCCCTTTTGGTCTACTCAGTTCCTGTCAGTCAGTCTGCAGGCTTCAGTAATCCTCCGGGTGCGTGCCCTGGGATGTTGTAGTTCCTTCTACAAGTATATGCTTTTGATAATACTCCACAAAAGTGGATTATAAAGAAGAGATGTCGGAACTGTTCAACACTAGAGTAGCAGAGACGACAAGTAAAGAGATCATCTTGATCTGCACGACGCACGACCAAAGGATGTTCAAAAGGAGGAACTAGTTTCGGCTAAAGTCAAGTCTAAAAAATCTACCAATTAAGTATATCTTAATTGTAAAGGAAAGTAAAAAAAACAATTTACAATTTTCCAAGTCCGTATCTGTTTATTTAATTTTACAAGTATACAAAGATTTTGAAAAGGCGGTTGGGGCATGGAGCCGCCTCCACTAAAATGTCGGATTCTTGGTCGATTGCGTCAATGCGAGTGGGATCGCAATTTACGACAAGTGTCTCCCTGATATCGACAACTTTGGAAGTAGTTGTAACACTTTTCATTTATTTTTTCGATTTTTTGTTAATTGATTCTAAATTCCAGTGTCTGAGTGTAAAAACATATGATATAATGTATATATATATATATAAGTATTTAAAAAAAACAGAAATGTACTTTTAATATCTTTATTTCAAAATAAAATTAACAAAATGTTATAAAAATAGCAACAACATTAAATGCAATCAAATAACAACTTAAAATGTACAAACATAAAACAAAATAAGGGAACGCAAACTTTTTATTGCCTAAAAAGTACACATCTTTAGAAGCATACCAACAATTTCATGCAAACATATAAAACATTAAACTTACATATTAAAGTATATTAAAAACATGGATATTGCTCACTAAATCAGCAAACCACATCCACACAAGTAATGTACACTATTTTTCCTACATTCATACAATCAACATTTGGCATAAGTCAGGTAAGTAAAAATTACAATTTTACACAAATTTGAAACAACTATTATTTGTTCTTATTTTCGGAAGCTGTTTTTTCTTGAATAGTTTTGATTGTTTTCAGTTTCAACTGAATAAGTATTAAATTGACTACATTTACAACATAAATTGAAACGCATACTACACACAAATCATAGAGTTTGTAATATAAAATATAAGCAAAATATAAAGACATTAAGTTGGATAAAGCTATTGCCAGAAGAGATAATAGTCCTATGAATTTCGAGTTCGATTGTGCTGAAACAAAAAAATATACTCCTAAATTTCAATGCCCACAAAAAGTAGAACAGACTACTTTAGAGTACTATAAAAAGTGGTTACCTAAAGTAGCTATCATACTGTAAAACATTAGTCCAAAGAGACTGTTCGGTTGATGCAGTCTTGACTCTTTCCCAAATACTCCAAATCCTTTACCATATCTAAAATAAGAAAATTAGTTATCGAATGCACTATGACCTGTTACTTTATGTATGAAAAAATAACCTTGGTGGTACAAAAAAATTAATTAGTTGAATGTGTATGCCTTGTACTACTTACTCGGACTTAAAAGCCTTACTACAACTCATGTGGGAGTTGATATCGCACATCGGAGTATATTTATCATTTTTTTCTATTTGAAGTTCAACTGTGTATGCATATAGAGATAAACCTAACCCAATTAGGCAACTAAAAGTTAACAATGAATTAATTCTTGGCAGAGAAATCACCCACATTTTTAAAATTAATAATTAATAAGATAAACAATAGCAAAATTGTAATTTTTCAAATCACGGAGACTGACATTTATCAAAACTCTTCTTTCTTTTTAAAGGTTATAATAAATTGATCTTCTGAAGTCTTCTTTTTTTATATACGTTCTGTTCTGAATAATCACAGAACTATTTATTTTTATGTGAAGAATAAATCAATCTTTATCGATTTTTTTATTTTTTCCTGCATGTATAATGCCAAAAGGAAAATTCTTGAAAAAATAAAAAGATCAAAGTTTGAATAAATAAAAAGTAAAAATGCACATTCCTTCATATTGTTGTGGCTGTACACTGCTCGTTCTGTTACTATAATTAAACATAAATTCATCCTCGAACAGGCTATGGAACACATTTAACGAATTTGTGTATGTGTATGTTCTGTCTTGTTTGGGTTATTGGTTAAAAAATAATTAACGTTTGTTTTTGAGATTTAATTTGTGTGCTGAATCAGAATAGTCGATTAAATAATAAAATTACAGTAAGGGATTTATCAACGTATATTTATTATAAATTAACTTTTCTTTTCGTAATCTCTAATAAGTAGATCTATTTTACTAGTTTCCTAAGAGTGTTTTTTTAAATATCAGATTAAGAAATCATATTATTCGTTAACAGTTCATATTAACATTTTATTACAATGCTTTGTATTAGTTATACCTTATTTTAGTTACAATGTATATAAAATCTATTGTTTTGGATGGATTCAAATCTTATGGACAGCGAACTGAAATAAATGGATTTGATGAGCAGTTCAATGCAATTACTGGATTAAACGGTAGTGGAAAGTCAAATATACTTGATTCTATATGTTTTGTATTAGGAATTACAAACCTCACTCATGTAAATACATTATTCGATATCGATAGTACTTTATTGTTAAACAAAATGTTTATAGGTTCGAGCTGCCAGTCTTCAAGATCTTATTTACAAGAGTGGACAAGCTGGAGTTAATAAAGCTACAGTATCTATAACTTTTGACAATACCAGTCAAATACAATGTCCTCCGGGTTTTGAGAATTATAAAGAAATAACAATTACCAGACAGATTGTATTAGGAGGCAAAAATAAGTATATGATAAATGGAACAAATGTTCCTAATAAGAAAATACAAGATTTATTCTGTTCAATACAGTTGAATGTTAATAATCCACATTTCTTAATTATGCAGGGAAAGATTACAAAGGTTTTAAATATGAAACCACCAGAGGTAATTTTTTTAAAACACTTGATTGTTAATTGCATACTTTGAATTAAATTCATGTCTTTAGATTCTAGCGATGGTTGAAGAAGCTGCAGGTACAAGAATGTATGAAGTAAAACGGCAAAATGCTCATAAATTGATTGAAAAAAAGGATGCAAAGTTGTCAGAACTAAGAACAGTAAGTATTTAACAACTTTTATATTATTAAAACTATTAAATACTTTCATTTTTATTAGATCTTTACTGAAGAAATAGCACCAAAATTGAAAAAACTCCGGCAAGACCGTGAACAGTACCTTGAATATCAGCAAGTTGATAGAGAACTTGAAAAAATGTTGGCATTGTATCAATGCTGGCAATTTTATCAAAGTAAACATTTGGTTAAGAATGCCTTGAAGAACTTGGAAGCTGTGCAAAATGAAATACAAGAATTTGAAAACAAAATCCAAGATAATATAGAGACAGCTAAGCAATTAGATGAGAACATAAAAGAAATAGCCGCAAATTCAGATACAGTAAGTGTTTATTTTGGATTTTTACTGAGATTATATGTTTTATAAATTTATTACAGGAAACTTCTGCAAAACTTAAAGAAGTTGAAGCTGAACTTAAGCAAAAAGAAAACATTGCAGCAAAATCTAATGCTTCAGTAAAATCCATTACAGATAACATTCATACCGAACAGAAGAGAGTAGATCAACTAAAAAATAATTTAAAAGAAGACAGCAAAGCACTTGCAATCAAACAACAAGAATTATCGAAAGTTCAGTCACTTTTTGAAACTTTAAAAAATAATGATACCGAAGATAACGCTGCTTTTGTTCTATCACAAAAGAAATTTGAAGCAGTCAGTGCAGGTATGGAAGTGAATGAAGAAGGTGAAGCACAGACACTTCAAGACCAGTTCATGAAAGCTAAAGAAGAAGCAATGAATGCCGTTACTGAGAGTAAACAGGCTAATATGCAACTGACCTCTTGTAAAAATCAATTAAATCAGAAACGTAATGAGCTAGGTTCAAATACAACAGATTATGACCGAGATAAACTTGTTCTAGAGAAGAAAGAGAAAGAAGTTAAAGCTCTTGAGGTAATTTGATGATGAAAATATATTATTAATGCTATACTAAGCAGATTCTAGATCAGTAACTTGATGTTTTTGTGCAGCAAGAATGATGTTTTCGAGTTACTGAGCCAGAATCTGCTTAGTATGTCTACTAATTCTCAAGCTTTTATGGTTTTTGGCCTTTTTTTGTACAGATTGAATCATTTTTATTGGTAATGAAAAATTAAGGTGTTGTTCAGCTTCGAATATCGGATTTGTGCATATAAGTGACCTTTTTCAGGCTGATATCAACAAACTTAATTATTCCGAAGACAGAATAGGTGAGTTGCAAGACCAAAGACGTGTTCTAACACAAGAAATTAGAAGTTTAAGAGAAAAAATTGACAATTTCTATGCTCGGAAACCATACACAAAATTTTCCTATTCCAATCCCGAAGCCAATTTTAATAGAAGATCAGTAAAGGGAGTCGTTTGTAATTTGATCAACAGCAAAGACACCAACGCATGCATGGCTCTAGAAACAGCTGCAGGTGGAAAGGTAATGAAATAATAGATTTCTTCTTATGAGTTACATTTCTCGAATCTATTAAATTTTCAGCTGTACAATGTGATCGTAGACACAGAAGCAACAGGAAAAAAATTATTAAAAGGCGGAAATCTTCAACTCCGAACCACTTTTATACCCTTAAATAAAATCAGAGGAAATACAATTGACAATAACACCGTAGAATTTGCTCAAAAACTTGTAAGTATTGATCATTAATTGGAAATTTTATATTAAACATCACTGTTATAGGTTGGTGCCGAAAATTGTAGACCAGCTCTATCTCTTATAACTTATGATAGAGAACTTCAAGCAGCGATGGAGTTTGTTTTCAGTAGCGTTTTTATTTGCAAAGATTTAAACGTGGCCAAACAAGTAGCATTCCATAACAGAATCAAGAAGAAATGTGTCACTTTGGACGGTGACGTTATAGACCCATCCGGTATTCTTAGCGGTGGTGCTCCAGTCAAGGGCGGCAGCATGTTATTACAACTCTGGGATATACTAAAGAACGAGGTATGTCATGCTTTATTGAAGTAAAAGGGGAGTAAGAGATTAAAAAGTAATGGACCCAAGTGAGACCCCTGGTGTAATCCCGAAGTAACAGAAAATACATGAGAATAGAAATGATTTACTCGTACCTGTTAGAATGTTCTAGCTTTCCAATTGGTCGAATGATGATGAGTATTTTTTGTTTTAGAAAGTGGATTTTCGAAAATTTTATGACACTATTTGAAGTTAAAAGTATGACTTTATCGAAAAATTAAGTCGATCAGTCGATTTCTGGTCCTAATAATTTAGGTTTTAATTTTAGTAGAATTCTTTAATAAGAAGAGTCCCACTACTGATTATAATACAGGCTTTGTGCAATATCATATGATTAGTTAATTTTTTGTTTCAGAAAATTTTAGCTACAAAAGAAAGTGAATTAGAGAGAATCTCGGCTGAAATACAACAATTGAGCAACATTCAAGAAAACTATAACTCGTTGAAACAAAAATTGGCTCTCAGTAAACAAGAATTAAATTTCGTAAATCAAAAACTGCAACACAGCACGCACCATATCCAACAGGAAGAAATAAACAATCTTGAAACTCAAATCGGTGCGTATTCATGAAGAAAATATGCTTCCAATTTAACTTCGAATTTTTTTTTAGAAACACTTCAAAAGAAAGTTACAACTTGTAAAGAAATAGAAGCAAAAGCGAGCCGAAAAGCAAAAGATTTAGAAACGAAGATGAAAGATACCAAAGGTTACAGAGAAAAGCAGCTTAAAGAAGCAGAAATGGAATTGAAGAAAACGAAACAAAAAGCGGAAAGTAGTAGAAAAGAATGGAAACTCAGAGAACAGGAATACGACACGTTAAATTTGGAAATTTCTGAGTTAAAAACTGGATTGGAAAATACCAAAACGCAACTGGAAAACTGCGAAAAAACAATTTCTGAATTACAGGTGCAATTAGATGAAATGTCTGGGGGAGTTACAGAAATAAAGGTATTCATAAATAGAATAGATGAGGCTTTTACTTGATGAAGATCCATACTAAACGATGAAATAAAACAATTTAATTTGTTTAAATCTCCATTTTATTTTGAACTGTACAAATTAAATTAGTGACGCGTGTAGCGAAACGCGTCACTAATTTAATTTGACCTTTAGTTCAAAATAAAATGAAGATTTAAACAAATTAAATTGTTTTATTTCATCGTTTATTCGTAAATACCCTTAGTTCTACTCAATATAATATAAATACATTTTTCTTAGGTAGAAGTTGGGAATTTACAAAATGAAGTTAAAAGAATCAAAGCCATCATCAGCGAAAATAACAAAGATATTCAAAAGAAAACGCACCAAAAGGAAAAACTACTCTCCTCGAATAACGAACTAGAACTTAAAATCAAAGAACACAATCATGATTTGAAGAAATTAGAAGATAACTGTAAAAACGCCAAATCCAAGGTGAGTTTTAATAAATATCCTTTTTTTAATTTTTTTATCGTTTTTTTTTCTCAAGGAAGAAGAATTGGGAAAACGTATCAAAGGCAACAATCCGAATTTACAAAAAGCCGAAGCACTATCTGCAAAAGAAGGCAACGAACTTGAAGGAAGAATTAAAAGTTACCAAGAAAAGAAACACAAACTCAGCCGGATAGTTAACACAAAAGCTCAGAGTATGTTCGAACAAGAGGAAAAACAGGTATATAACATCTTTTCAGACTTTTCTGTCACTCCAATTCCACTTCTTTCGACTGTTTTGATGTCTCTGGTCCTCGTATACCGATTATTCTGTTGAACATTTTATTTCTTTGTGCTTTTCTTGTCCTCTTGAACCCATTTTAATCCAATGATTTTGATAAACTTTATGACTACTTCATACACTCTGTATATTGGTTCTTTATTTGTTTTTAGTATAACGAATGTCGTAAAAAGGAAAGGATAGTTGAGCTGGACAAGCGAAACATTTTGGACACTTTAAAAGACATGGACAAACAAAAGGAAAATTCATTAAAATTAGCATACGAACAAGTTTCGAAAGATTTCGGATCAATTTTTAGTACTTTATTGCCAGGAGCGAACGCAAGACTTGTTGCACCTTTAGGAAAAACAATTTTACAAGGATTAGAGGCAAGTTAATCAATAAAAGTTAATAAAACTGTTAAAACAAATTGAAAAATTTTAGATCAAAGTTTCATTGGGTGGTGTTTGGAAGGAAAGTTTGACAGAACTCAGTGGTGGACAGCGATCTCTAGCGGCGTTGTCGCTTATTTTAGCTATGTTATTGTTCAAACCGGCTCCTCTGTATATTTTAGACGAAGTCGATGCTGCTTTAGATTTATCTCACACGCAAAATATAGGAAATATGTTAAAATCGCATTTCAAAAAAAGCCAAGTAAGTAAAAATTTAATTTTTACAGTTATTGGCATTCACTTTTTATTAGCAAACCTATTGCTTTCTAAATTTATGTTTTTTTTGTTTCCAGTTTATAATAGTATCGTTAAAAGATGGTATGTTCAATAATGCCAACGTTCTTTACCGTACAAAATTCGTTGATGGAGTTTCCATGATAACCAGGACAGTGAATAATATTAAATAGATTCTTATATATTTGTAAAATAAAACATTAAATAGGTAGATTGGTTTAATATCTAAAAGATTGTGACATTAATAAGCTGTCTTGCATTAACTCATCATAGGTTTTCTGTATTTTCGCTTTCCAAATCGATCTGTGTGTTCCAACAATATGGTTCATAGGTTTTTCTAACGTTGCAACTTGTTTTCCCAATAACTGAATTAATCTCAACAAAAATTTACCATATACTTTGTTCGTTGCATAGTTGTCAGCAGATTTTGACATTATTTCGACCAATTTATTAATTGTGCGAGTTTCTATGTTGTCTCCCAATAAAATATCCAATATAGGTAAGTGATTTTCTTCAAGTTCTTTAGAATTTGTCAGAAATATTCTACAAAAAAATAAATCGAATAATATTTAGCCCTGAATGTCAATCAATTAATACCTTAGAAGTTTTGTTTTGAAACCTTGTGGTAATGCTTCCAAAAATTGTGTCATTCTAGATCCTTCAGTTTTATTTAAAAGGTAGAAAGAGAGTTCTTCAGAAACAATATCAGGATATTTGTTACTAAAATCATTGAGATTGAGTTGGCATTGTTCAGAATATTCCAGCGATAACTAAAAAGAGTATTAGGGAAGTTGAAGTATCTAAAGTGTTCAAAAAATGTAACTTAATGATCAAATTTGAACAGTGGTAATTTTTACCATTTCTTTTACTTGAACTATCCAAGAATCTTCAAAAATATATTGTTACTCACCTGATATATTAGTAAATATTTAATGTAACTCGAAATTATTTGATTATTTCTGATAATGTTGGATCTAAGTGAAATACCAAAAGCTACAATTTCTTCAGGACTTAGCTCTTCTTGTAATTGTTTAAAAACTGATTCTAAATCTAAACCAGGTTTATGGAGATCATTTATCACAGATGTAGTTACATACTTTTCAGTTGCTAAGATTTCTTTTATAGCTGACGTTAAATCTGCCACTGTTTCATTTAAAACATTCACAGATTTGTTCAATGTAAGATGTAAGCTATTTACATCTATCTCATTGGAATGGTCTTCATCGCTATCATTTATATGAATTACTTCATTAAATTCGTTACATGTGGATAAAGCGTCTGTCTAAAAGAATTTAACTTTGAAAAACTATTATTGTTGATAGAATTTATCTTACCAGAGGTAGAATTTTAGACAGTTTATTATATTCAATGTGATCACAATAGGGATTTAACTTGTTTTGCTTAGCAATTTCAACAAAGTTTAACAAAAGAGGTTTATTTTCTTCACAAAATTGGTATCTGGGAAAATTCATTATTTCAAATTCAAATGAACTATGGAGGGTTTCTACCCTCCATAAAATGAACTAATGTTTTGAAGGTTATCCATTCTTATTCTTTTTTACACTTGTCAGTAAATTTTTTTTCTTTTTTTTTCATCACTGGCCCTTTACTCTCACTATATAGCCACTTTTATAGAGATCTGTGGTTTAGTGTATACATATGTTAATTTAAAAAAGAAGAACTTACGTCAAGTTAACTGTCATTTGGGATTGGGGTAAATTTAATGTAATTACGTAAATATCCACAAACATTTTAAAAGCAGCAAGACTATAAAATATATTCAAAGAAAAAAAACATTAACTGTAAGTAAATGTCTATGTATACTATCATTGATTAAAAAAAATATCTGTTCTCAATGTAAATTTAGATAACCTAAAAATAGCTCCTGTACATTTTCATAAACTTTTAGATGTTGCGAACTGCAGTTGTACCATTGAAAGAAACCGTATTAGCACCAAATATTTTAAGAACTTTAACAGGTAGTTTTGGAAATGCTCAGTTACAAAAAAGGGAACAATCAACTCAACCTGTCCCAGCTAACAGAACTTACTCTCCCTTTAAACCGGATAAAAGTAACTTAGGAGAATATGCCTTTGCTCGTCTAGACGACTTACTTAATTGGGGAAGAAAAAACTCCATATGGCCACTTACTTTTGGTTTAGCCTGTTGTGCTGTAGAGATGATGCACATCGCTGCCCCTAGATATGACATGGACAGGTATGTTTTATTAATAATTTATCAATTTGATTAGCAGTTAGTTTTTTAGATATGGTGTAGTCTTCAGAGCATCCCCACGTCAAGCAGATGTAATAATTGTAGCTGGAACTTTAACTAATAAAATGGCACCTGCTTTAAGAAAGGTATACGATCAAATGCCTGATCCAAGATGGGTAATTTCAATGGGTAGTTGCGCTAATGGTGGTGGATATTACCATTATTCTTACTCGGTCGTAAGGTAATTTAATTATTTATTTTTACTTCAGACGTTGAATCATTCTTTAATTATAGGGGTTGTGATAGAATTATTCCTGTGGATATTTATGTACCAGGCTGTCCTCCAACTGCCGAGGCCCTCCTTTATGGTGTTTTACAATTACAGAAAAAAGTCAAGAGAATGAACACCTTGCAGATGTGGTATAGAAAATAAGTTGAATGTTTTAATTTAGATAATTAAGCACATCCATTATTCAAAAACATATTTTTTCTGTAAATAATTGCCCTTTTTGATTTTGGATTAAGTCTAAGAGATATATTGTATCTATTCACTCTTTATAAAGTGTAATAAATTATTATCATTTGATGCATGTGTTGATTATTTTTTCCACCCAACTGAAGATTACAGACACTTTGTTTATCAACTCACAAAGCCATCTGGGGTGCAAATGTACCCTATATGAATTTGAGTATTTATATTATATGGCATGAGTTGAAGGAATATTTTCTGAATGTTTATAGTTACAATCAATTTTGGGGTAAGTTTGTACCCCAGATTATAAGTGTTGAAGGAACATTTGACTCATGCCTATAATTACAACGTTTTCTGTCTTATAGAACATATTCTTTATCAATATCCTCCAATTTTGCTACAACCAGACGAATCAGCTTTAAAATGCATGTATGGATAATATTGTGCTATACTATTGATCTGGTCTTTAATGATTGAAGATGGTGTAGTATAACTTCTCACGGTCTGCGAAATTTTCCCACAGTCTACAAAATATTCCCACGGTGTGCGAAATTTTTCCACGTCTGCAAAATATTCCCACGGTGACGATCTGCGAAATTTTCCCACGGTCTGCAAAATATTCGCACGGTCTGCGAAATTTTTCCACGGTCTGCGAAATTTTCCCACGGTCTGCAAAATGTTCCCACGGTCTCCGAAATTTTCCCACGGTCTGCAAAATATTCCCACGGTCTGCGAAATTTTCCCACGGACTTCAAAATTTTCCCACGGTCTGCAAAATATTCCCATGGTCTGCGAAATTTTCCCACGGTCTGCAAAATATTCCCACGGTCTTCGAAATTTTCCCACGGTCTGCGAAATTTTCCCACGGCCTGCAAAATATTCCCACGGTCTGCGAAATTTTCTCACGGTCTCCGAAATTTTCCCACGGTCTGCAAAATATTCCCACGGTCTGCGAAATTTTCCCACGGTCTGCAAAATATTCCCACGGTCTTCGAAATTTTCCCACGGTCTGCAAAATATTCCCACGGTCTGCGAAATTTTCCCACGGTCTACAAAATATTCCCACGGTTACAATTTGCCAAAATGTTGAAATTTCTTCAATTATATATTTTTTTAAGCTCTCCTTACACGAAATCTTCCGCTAGTTAACATACCACTTACCGTAAAATAATTTAACTCTCACCTCTTTTATCATCACTTTTTTCACTTCAACTACAAAAATGAGTTGGATAGACCACAGACTCTTTTTTTTTTGTCCTTCGATTGGTAATATCGCAGGTGATAATTTGCTCAATGACTGCAAATAATTCAGGAATCGGGAAAAAAAATGCAAAACTTATGACTAATGTTTCTAATATTATAGAAACAATATTATTTATTATATATTACATCACGCGATTCTTTCAGAATCATACACATAAAAAATTGTTTCCTAACAAACATTGAATACAGCACAGTGATTTATCTACATGTTGAAATTTATTTAAAAAGCGTTTATCTACAAGAGATTTTTACGGACCAGTTGGTGAACACATTCGATTTAAATTACTCGTATAGTATGAAATGTCCTAAAATTGTTTAAGACAAACAATAAATTTTGCTTTGTTTCCGAATCAACTAAATTTAATTTTTCGGTCTGGAAAAATATGTTCCCAAACTGGTCTTTTAAGACTTATAAGCTTACGATGTCACAACTGGGAAGATAAATCCACAACCCTTGTATGTACCACGGTACACATTTCGAAACGAGACGAATTAGTTTGAATAAAATTATAAAAAAACGTTTGTACTGTGGTGCATACTTTACAAAGTAAACTGAATAACAAATTAATTAATAAAAAATGTGGGATATGTTTAAATATTTGTCACTTTAAAGCAAATATGTGTATCACGATATTTATTGTTGAATTTAAAAAAATTAAATATTTACACTAGTTTCAGTAATATTTTTATATTAAAATTGTTTTAAAATATATACTATCTGCGTTTAAAGTGACCAACACTTAAACGTACGCTAGAGTGATGAAGGAAAATCAAAATTCAAACTCAGAAGACGATATAAACTTGGAAAATTAATTTTGAAGCTTCACAAATTTCGTATAGACACAGACAATTAAAAAAATCGGATGGTCAAAATCATTTTCAACACAAATGAGAATTTAAATTTAGATTTCTCTCCCTCTTCTTCGTTTACCACGTATATAAATAAAAAAAACCACAACTATTGAAGAAAGAAGATGATACGCCATCAGTCTTAAATAAATTACCTAAAAAAAACATATATACAAAATAAATTAGGATAAAACGAAACAAAAAAAGGCTAAATAAAAAACGAACTGTTCAATATTTTTTTTCACTTTACAATAATTAATAATTTTTAAAAATGTCCATAAGCTTTTGTTTTATATTATTTACAACTCTTTAGGCAGTTCTGAATACTTCTCCTACATTAACAAAATGACGAAATCTAATACAATCAAATATTTGTCCTTTACCACCACTGCATCACCACACAATCGATTTAATATACAGGGCAAGCCAATAAAAAATTTATTTTTGTGAAAAACTGGCATCGAAAAAAATATCAGTGGGAGAAATGAATTGACGAGATATAATAGAAAAAGTGTCCAGAAAGAGTAGAGAGTTAAATATACATGTAATTCATTTCGATTTGTCATACGAAACTAAATATTGATTTTTTTTGTTAGTTTTTTTATTGGTTCACTCTGTACGTTTTACAATGCTAATTAAAGCTTAACTAATACGTTACAATCCAATACCAGATTTTTTTATTATTTACAAAAATGGTGTGCTACTATTTCAAGGGAACAAGAGAACATTTACATAAATTACAATTTTTACATTTAATGCACCTCAGGTTTTCTTTTTTTTACGATATCAAATTTAAAATCTGTTAAAGGGAATCACAGGTTAAAGTTCTAACGGCTTTTATGAAATGTAAACAAATAAATCAATATGTTAAAAAAATATTCTAACAGGACGTTTGTGGGAATGCAGGGTTATTTTTTAAATAAAATTTCCTGAGCGATGTTAATTTTTTTTCTATGATCACAATCCAATGTAGGCTTTGACACATCCTAGTCAAACTGGAAAGTTGACGTTTTCCGCAATCTGTCATAATTTGACACAATTGGCGCTCTAGAGCGACAAAGTTACTTTGGCGTTTCTCTATTTTCATAATTCAACTTTAAAAACATGGAAAATAGATTCGCCTAAGTAACTTTGCCGCTCTAAAGCACCAATTATGTCAAATTATGACAGATCGCTGAAAACGTCAACTTTCCAGATATACTTTGATGTTTAAGGCACAGAGAACAGAATCCCCCAAGAAGAAGAAGGAAACGAGGATATGGATTTCACATTTCAAGTGATATCCAAAAGGAACAGCCAACGAAGAAGAAATGAAGGATCAGGCCATCAAAGAAAACCAGAAGACAAAAACACACCGACACTACCCGTCATCCTCAGGAGTGTCCACCACTGGAGCTCCGTGAGGAAGGAAATACACAAACAGGGAATCCAAACGAGATACATCACAATCTGAGAAAGACTCGGAGTAAAGATACCCTGCGTAGGACCAGAAGACTACAGGAACCTAACCAGGTACCTGAGAGAAGACAGAAAAGAAGTGGAGTGGTATAATGTATATGAAACGAGAAGAAAGGAAAGCAAGGATTGTCATCCGAGGATTGACAAACTGCAAAGATACCGAAGAAATAAATGGAGGAAATCAAGAAAGAAGGAGTCAAGATAAGGAAAATCATCCAAATCCACTCCAGATTTGGCGAGAGGAAACCACTACCCATCTACATGGTAGAGCTCGAAGTAGAAGAGAAGGATAAAATAAGGAAAATTCAATACTTACAGAACGTGAGGATAGGATGGGAAGAGCAAATATGAGGAAATGGGCCGACGCAGTGTTACAACTGCCAAGGATTCCACCAAGGACAGTTGGCATGCAGGATAAGAACTAAATGCGTGAAGTGCGGAGGACCACACAGATCGAACGAATGCCAAAGACCGAAGAACAAGCCAGCCACCTGCGCAAACTGCCAGGGAGAACACCCGGCGAACTACAGAGGATGCCCACAGGCCCCAAGACAAGGAAAACAGCCCCAAAAAACAACGAAGCCAGGAGTCAGCTATACACAAGCTGCAACCAACAAAACGACGACGACAACAACACCGACGAAGCAACAGATAATCGAGCAGGTGACAAGTCTATTAGCTCAGCTAATGGCCTAAAGTCACACGTAAGAAATCCCAAGAAAAGAAGACCCACCTACGAGAAGTCCCGGCACATCCATAAAAAGATGAGTCGGGATTTCAACTAGGACAGCAAAAACAAGTGGTCGTCTTTAGCCGCCCCTTGTAGAGGCAGCGCAAAAACACACACAACGGAAGACAAAAGTAAGTTAGAAGACCGCTGAAGAAATAACCACCGCGGTTACACAGCCAAGGAGAAGTCAGCCCGACCACAGCCAGCAGCTATTTGGCTAGCGACGATGAGGACCCATCGGATGAGATGGGGGGTTGGTGAAAGCCCTCCCCGAGATGCATTGCGTTTAGAGCGATGCATCCTGGGAGCACGGGCTCATCTCGCATGTGTGTGTGTTGCTACATTGAATAGTGAACGTAGAAATAGTTTCGTGACTGACGGACCGTCAGTCATACTATTTACTGTCAATTGTCCGATTTTTTTCTTCATTAGATTTTATAGTTCCTTTTATATTTCTTGACGTTATTTTGGAAAAAACATATATTTAACGAGACAAAATTACTGCAACCTGAATATCTAATCGCCAGCTACTGTAAAGTCATAAAAAATTGATAAAATTTGGTAAAAATATTGAAATATTGTTTACATTTCAGGAAGCAACAGTGGTACCTTCCATTTTGACATTTAAGGTCATAACTACATTGTTGGGACAGTGAAAAATTGTTGTATACAGCATGACCCTGAGAAAAGAGTGCATATTCGGGGTATCCAACTTTTTATTGGTAAGATGTAAACTATAAGAGATAGGGGATGGTTGAAATTAGAGCAAAACGTCTCTGTATTGCACTTAGAAATAGGCAAATTTGTTCTAATTACAACTATACCCTATGTCTTATTGTTTACATTTTATGGATGAAATGCCAATGAAAAGCTGGATACCCTGTATAGAACGATAAAAAAATTGGAACTAACTCACTTCTAGGTATTTTTTTTCTCAAATATTGGTAGAATTGAATAAATTTTCAGCTATATGTTTAAACTGTTCATTAAAGGAAACTAGTATATGTGGGACATCCTGTATACAATTCGATTATATATATGCATTAATCTACACACACATATAAAACCATTGCAAAAATATGTTCTGGGACCGATTTTTAGTCCCTTTTGATTATGCTATATGAGATCATAAAATTAAAATTAAAAGTTTCTAAAAAATGTGGTCGCTAACATTTAAATTTTTGAAAATCTGCTGGAGGTCACACCTTCAGGTAAAATTTGTTATCGAGCTGATATTTTTTTGTTTTAAAAATTTCCGTTTAAGATGCTAAAGTGAAAGTAGTTCAAATGTACCGAGAGAGATCGTTCGAACGAAAAATTAAAAATCGCTAAAAATTAATACAAATCAAATAAATTTTGGTCCCTATGGATCACGGGTAGACGCCAATATAAAATTCGTGGGAATTTCCAAATTAAATTGAAAAAAAAAATTATACAAAAAGTACAATTTTCTTAAAACTTTAGCATCTTCTACCTAAAATACTTAATTTCAATCACAATTATGTTTAAATAACATTTACTTTTTCTGATCCACCGTGTATTAAAAATTAATTTAAAACAAATGTCTCCAAGAAGATGGCATGATAACAACAAAATTCTTACTTTCAATTGTCGCAAAAATTTTAAATTACTCATATGGAAAAATTCTTAACTCTCGCAGATTTTGAGAAAGCATTCGACAACATCAACAGCTTCAATTATAAAACAGAACGATGGAGTACGAGTGCGTGGAAAATTCTGAAGAGTTTTAACAACGAACAAGCGTTCGCCGAACATCAAACAACACGAATGGGAAGTTTACAAGTTCGGCAACTCGCTCGCCTTTTCTCACGCGTTATCGGTAGATTTGCATACATCATATGGAGTTCGGCAATGCCAGCATGTTTGGATGAAAAGGCGAACTCCACTTAGGAATAGTTCTACATGATGAGACGATGTCACAGACGCAAAAGGAAACAAGAAGTAGAAGCCGATCAGATAGCGTCTGAAGGAAGTCGCAGAGGACCGAATTCCCCCGAGACGACGATTTGATGGGCTTAACGGAAGAGATGTCCATAAAGAATAACAGGAAGAAAGTCATCCAAAGAAACGCAAAAAAGGAAAAAATGCTGGACGAAGGAAATAAGACGACGACGAGCAGTCCACCACCCGTCCTCCTCCGGAGTGTCAACCATTGGAGTTCAGTCCGAAAAGACATACTCAGGATGGAAATACAGACAAGATATATTACCATCCGAGTGAAGATCCTCTGCGAAGGAATCTAAAGGGTACCTGAACGAAGAAAGAGAGTGGAATGGTTCACATATAAACCAAGAGAAGAAAGGAAGGAGGACATTAAAGAACTACAAGAGGGCATCGAAAAGGAAGGAGTTCGTATCGGCAAAATCTGCCAGCTCCACTTAAGGTACTCCGAAAGAAAATTACTGCCCATCTACATCGTGGAGAAGAAAAAAAAGAAGATAAGGAAGGTCCAAAACGTAAAGAAGAGGAAAGGAACCGAAACAATACTACAATTGTCTGGGATCCCATCACAGACAGTCGATATGCCGAGTAAACACCAAGTGCGGGGGATCACACCAAGGAGTCTCCAAGACTGAAAGATGAACCAGCCACCTGCGTGAACTGCCAGGGAGAACACCCAGGGAAATTCAAAGGAAGCCCTCAAGCCCCAAAAAGTTGAGAATATCATTCTTCTGCGCAACTGCCTCTTGGCGACTCCTTCGACAACGGCTGCCATATTAGCTAAACTTTGTCGGGCTCCACTGAAAGATGAAACGGGAAAATAAAGAAATGCGATGAGTCGAATTTTTTTGATATGAACTAACGGAATTTGGCATAATTAAATCCAATCGAACTCCTCGAGTAAATTTTGGCGACAATCGAAAAAGCTTGACGTTAATTTTTTTTCAAATTCTACTCCAAACTTCCAATTTAGAATAAAATCCACACAATTTTTTATTATTGCCATCTCCTTATGTTTTTTGGTGCCTTAATATCTTTTACAAGGTTTCGTATTTTAAGAGTCCATCGTCATCGGCTTTTACGATATTTTGCCGATGCTATCGTGGTTCCTCTTTCTTGTGTAGATCGGTAGGTGGAGTTAAGCTGATCTTGTGACTCGACTGAGGAGGTGGTGGGCCGGGACCTGGTACCGTTCTCAAGTGCATCAACGCGGGATCCTTAAAAAATAATAAAATTAATCATTAAAAAAAATCTTAGTAGTTATTTAAAATGGTCTTACCTTCGGTCTAAGTTGGCTAGGGTGATGGGGAGCTCCATAAGCCCCGAAGAAACTCGCTCTTTCTCTTTCTTCCTGTGCTCTCATGGCGTCCATGAGTGGATTGTAAGAGTATCTGTAGAAGGGATCTGGCGTCGGTACTCCCCAATGTGTCGTTGGGGTATGATACGGATGAGGTAATGCGTGGGAAAGCATTCTTGAACGATCCAACACCGATGTTGGAGGTCCTGGCGGTGGTAACGATCCCGGATGACGCAAGAAGGGGTTGTACCTGTAATTGTTATTTCTTTTGAGACTTTTTAGTTTTGTCTATTCTTATGGAAATATCAAAGAAGTATTTTTTTTTAATCGATTTGTATACGTACCTAGGATCAGATCTCGCCATAATATCTTCTTCTTTTATTCTGGGTTCTTCTTTCACTCTAATCTCCGATAGATCGCCGTTTCTCAATGGTGATCGATCTCGTATTAACGGTGCTTGCATTTTAGCAGATTCCGCCAATCGTTGTTCTTGTATAAGTCTCTCTCTTTCTCGTTCTCTCTGCCTTTCCATTTCTCTCCTCTCCATTTCTCGTTTTTCTCTTTCTTTTCTTTCTCGTTCGCGCTGTTCTTGTTGCTATAAATAAAAAATGTTTTCAAAACCAATAACAAGAAATTTGTAACCGATCATCACTTACTTGTTGTTCTAATCTTCTCTGTTTCTCTTCCCGTTCTCTCCTTTCCCTTTCTTCTCTTTCTCTCCTTAGTCTTTCCCTCTCCCTTTCTTCCCTTTCCCTAGCCTCGCGTTCTCTCTGCTCCAAGATCGGATCAGGTTTCATGGTCCAAGGCGCCGGCGGTCCTGGTCCTAGACCTGGCAACGTCGGCGGTAGAGGATTCACGGCCGGTGGAAAATTCGGCATGGAACGCTGCAACGAACGCCAAGGATCGTGATGAAGTCCGAGTCCCAAATGACTTTCTCTGGCGAAAGGAGACATCGTAAACGGAGATGCGGCGCCAGGACCCATCGGTCCGGCACCGTATCGCGTAAACGGCGACATATTCGTATTGGCAGTGAAAGGGGATTTACCTACAAAAAAAAACATTATGCGGGTAAATTTATTTGTAAAAATTTCAATTATCATGGAAGTACAGTACATTTTTTAAAAGGGGTTGATTCAGTTGCAAAAATTTCAATCTTCCATGGGCGTGTGATAAAAATTTTATATGGGGGACAATTTATTTCTAAAAAATTTCCATTTATCATGGAAATACAGAAAATTTTGTAAAAGGGGTTCATTCATTTGCAAAAATTTCTATCTACCATGGGCGTGCGATAAAATTTTTAAAAGTTGATTTATTTGTAAAAATTTCTACATCATGGGCGTACGATGAAATTTTTAAAAGGGGTGCATTTAATTGTAAAAATTTCCATTTATCATAGGCGTACGATAAAATTTTTAAAAGTTGTTCATTTATTTGTGTTTTCCTTTCTGACTATATATTTCTTAAAACTTACCCATATGTCCTGCCGGTGAAGAAAACAACGAACTCGGATGATGCGATTGGTCGAATCCGGGTGGTCGGTGACTCGATAACGACATCGGGAACGGTGACATGTCGTGAGGCGGTCTTGGAGAGAAGAGGTGTGTCGGCGGCCTAAGAAGATCGGCGGATGATTTCGCGGCGGCTGTGGCCGATGCTAAACTGCCCTTTGCTTCGCCGCTCTTTTGTTGATGGTGGTAAATTTCCCACGCTACTCGGACGTGCATCGCGTTCCATTTACCAGTTTTCTAAAGGAAAAGTAACAACCAATTTAACAGTGTTCGAAAATTTTAAAAATTGTAGGGCACTTTAAATATTGTTTTTTAAATTGAAATTAATAAAATTTATATTAGTAGATGTATGAATAATGAAGCAGTTAAAAACATTATTTTAAGCAAAGGAATATTCATAAATAAGGTTCAAATTTGATCAATATGAAATTTAATTTTGGGGGGATTAAATTTTTTTTGAGAAAATTTATCTGAAACAAAAAATTACGTACCACAATTTTGGGCTTGGATGGATCTTGAGGGTTCATCGACTGTGGACAAAAGAAAAGCGTTTGTTAGGGGGGGAGGGCTAATAGCGTAGCGCATGCAACATACAATGATATGATATTCCAAAAAAATTGACCCATATACGCGAATTTCGAGATAAGTTCTGGATTTTTCAAAATTTACTCTGAAATATATAAAGACCTAACGTGAAAGTATTTTTTTTCAAAATTATGAGAAAGCGATGAGATAGGGTTGTTAGAATAGGCTAAGCAAAATGTAAATTTTCTACTAGAATTTTTGTCAAAAATTCACTATTTTGATGCTCCTATTGCTTGGCCTAGAAGCTAAGGAATGACAGTGACAACTTTTATTTTGGATTTTTTTTCTAGCTCAGAATTTAAAAAAAATAACATCAAAAATTCCGAAAATTATCTCGAAATTCACATTTAAAAGTTTGTTTTGTTGGACTTTGATTTTTTCCCAATTGCAACTAGTACATTATTTTTATAATTTTTTAAAAGGTCACGTCTATTGGTTCGAAACAAAACCAAGAGTTTTTATTTAGACACAAAAAAATTCACATCAATATAATTTGCAAGCAAATAATTCATCAGAATAATGAAATATTTTTGATTTTTTTGCAAATTCATTAAAAACGCTTTCAATTGAATAAATTCCATCTATCTGGAATACTAGACAGATCCTGTGAAAAATAATGTACCGGTAATAAAATATTTAGTATAAGAATTATTATTTTTTAAATGAAAATGATTGAAAAAAAATAATAAAGAGAAATTTAACTACCTTTGGTTGGAACGTTGGAAGATGATTGGGTGGTACAAAAGGCGTTGGTCCTGTAGTTATTCCAGGATGCATCAAACTCGGCGAGTATCCTGGATAAGTTCCGGGCAAACCGATATTTTGACGGTAGAACGGCGAATCCACACCACCAAGCTTTGGAATGTCCTTAAACTAATTTTATAAAATAAATAACAAAAAAAAATTACAAGTTACATTTTTTTAACTAAAACACAGTAGTCGCCAATTACTTACATGTACTAGAGAAGTGAGATAGCGATATCGATTGGATAAGAGTATTCAAGTAAACGCCCAACCAGTCTAAAACACTCAGTAGCATGCAAGCTGTAATTATGTTAGAAAATTTATAAGATGTGTGAACCGACGCCACTGCCTATCAGAATTTATTTTAGTATATCTAAATAATTAGCGACCTCTGTACATTAGTTACATTACATTGGACTTTGACTGAAGATTGTTGTTTTTTAAGTGGTTAGTGAAATTATCGTGGAGATATTTTTTTATACTTACACTACTCTCCCGTCGCCTTGCAAGAGGTTCCACTGGTGTTAAAGACTGTTGAAAAAAGAATGCGTTAATAATGTCAAAAACAAATATTCTGTCAAAATTTCGAAAGTATTGATAAAGAGGTGAAGAGTTTGTAATACAGATTTTTTTCTCTAAGCTGTACGATAAATAGTTTCTGAAATACAGCGAGTTACATCTCTCACCCGGTATATAAAAAGATATTGACATGGAAAAGTACCACATTCCGATTCAATTGACTCTGCTATCAATTAGATATGAATAATATTTAAAATAAAACCGACCGATTGAAATTTATTGCAACTTTATTTTAATTGGCGTCAAAAAATAATAGTTTAAAACTTATTTAATTGATTGCTCATACATATTATGCGGTATAAATCGATAAATAATTCATCAACTTTTCATAAATATATTATTTATTATGCTGAATATTAAAATTATACAGAATATACATATATATATATATATTTTTTTTTTTATAATAATTATAATTCACTTACCAATTGCGATGGATATAAACTTGAAGCAGCCGGCGGAGGTAGTAACGATGTCGTATGTTGATGCACGTGAGTGTGATGATGTTGATGTTGATGCATCTCCGTTCTCAAATAAGGTGGTGGTGCTACTCCTAAACTTCGATCTTGCGATGCCAAAAATCTGCTGTCTAGCTCTCTTCTCAACATATCGGCTTGATCTGGAAACGATATAAAGATATTTGTAAGAAATAATCAACAAAATTGGTGTCAGTTCATCTTCAAGTGGTACTACAACCTTGGTTTCCCTTATTTTCTGCCTTATCTTCTTTTATTTCATCTTGCTAGCGTTTTTGAGATGGACATTTTTTTCGGTAGCCTTTTATTCCAAACAAAATAGAATTAATAAATTGGCTGGAAGAGACATTCTTCCAAAAATCCATAAGAACCACTTCTAAACATGGGAAGCTACAATTGACATATCCAGTAGTGATTCTGGAAATGGTGGAGCATCCGGATTTAGAAAGTTTGTTCTGATTACATTCAAGTTCAATAAACTTAGTTGGGCTCCAAGGCAGAAAGATTCAGCTACCAAAAAAAATCTTCATCTAAATTTACGGATCGAAAAGGAAACGTTCAAAAAATCTGCACTGAAACTAAAAGATAGCAAAGTTAATGTTAGAAGAAAACTTGATGTGGAAATAAAATTGCTGATGAGCTTGCCAGAAAGGCAGCGGCCTTTTGGAGGTCTTAAGCCAAACTGCAAGATTGACCCTAGTCCCTTTGGGAAAGACAGAGCATGAGTTAGTCCAAAATTCCTCTTCAAACGAAAGATATCAAAGACACTGTTAACCTTAGTGGTTTTCTCACAACAATCACCTTAAGGGGTAGAAGGAATGTCGCTACTGCCAGGAAAAGGGGGAAACACCCCAGCACTTATAGACAAACTTATCTTATCCACCTGGGCAAATTCCAGGTAGAGGAGAAAGAAACCTTCTCTTTGGAATACCAACAGATCAATAGAATTCGTTCATGTTAGGGAACATTCAGAAGAGGCAGACTACAATGTAGATGATGGGTTGGATTGTATTTTGTCAGTGGTGTTTTTAGAACCGTGCTCTGCGTCCATCGTGCCTCAATCCAAATTGGATTACCCCTTTAAGTTTAATCTTCCCAAGGGAGCTGATGAAGTCTACCTACATCCTCAGGGCAAACGAACGTAGCTCCTAGGGTATGTAATCTGACTCTTTCAGCAACCAGAAAGTTATGTCGATTCAACTTCTACGACACTCGGTGTTTTCCACAAGCCCTAATCTGTCCAGATTATAGTTTAACCTGCAGGATCTAGTTAGGATTCCTGATCTCCTTTTTGACAATGGTAAGCAAGGCTTCTGCTTTGATAAAAGCCTTGGTCTGGTATCTCATTCCAGTAGGCTCTTGCTTTGTGGTCTATCTGGACCAAAAAATTTCTCTTGCAGATTTAAAGCAGTTTTTGCAAAAAGTTTGTTCATGAGAAGAAACTTGAAGGTACTGAATGGTCCAAAAAGGTAATCAGTTCATAGTAGTTCTTCTAGTAAATTTATTTGTTGGTCCTGAAAAAAAATTAACTAAGAAACCAGTGATGTACTTACTTGTGGGGTATTTGTTGGTTTGAAACAAACTTTCAGCCGAAAATGGATTGGGATTGGAGGATGGTATCGATGAAGGTACCGCCATGGGACTGGCCCTCGATACGGGAGGCGGTAAAGGAGCAGCGAACATGGGAGCTGTCGGAAACGATGAATGAAGAGGTGGTGTTGGTCTCGGCGGGGCAGGGCTGTGTTGTGTAGGGGGTACGGCGGCGGTTACCGCCGTTGGAGCAATCGATTGCGTATTTGACGTCCATGGTTTGCTCAAATTACTTGGTGCTAGACTAGAAGACACTGCGGTGGTGGGTGGGGGACAGCTGAGCGTCGTCGACGCGTTACTGGTCCGACTAAGGCTACCGACGTTACTGAAAATTAAAAAAAAATTCTAAATTAGGTACGTTTGTGATAATTCCCATCAATTGTCTCCCTAAAATTGCTAGTAAGTCTGTTACGATGATAAAGCTCCTAAAAATATGAACGATCGCTCATTCGATTCGGAATGACGTCTAGAAAAATGTATCGAAAGTATGTCAGTATTAGCACATAAAAAATTGCAATTGTTATTAACAAATTAAGACGAAAAAAAGATAGCACTTAGTTTTTCGTTATTAACTCAAAAACTATTAATATTTGAGGAATTTTGAAAAAAGATCCTTAAAGAGGAGGAAATTTCCAATAAAAAAGTCCTGACACTCGAAACTTTATCTCCATTATTTAAAAGTTTAATTCAGCTCTGAAAATAGGTCTCCGCGAGTCGTTTTGGGCGCGCCTCGTCAAAAGCAAACAGGTCACATTAAATAATTTTCTTAAAAATTTGAAAAAATTATAGTGTATTCTGAACACTTCAAATAATTCATTGCAGTTGGAAAAAATTTAAAAAAGTAAAATTTTTAACAAGTTAGGCTACTGTTAATTATAAAAAAAAACAAAATGTTCGAAAAACAAAGAAATGAAAGGGCTTATAGTTTCCTTTGTATCCTCCGAGGAGCCTCCAGTGGTCATAATTATGTACAGTAAACAAAAATTTCACAAGTATCACAAGGATTTATAGCCTTTCTATAATTTTTATCACACCTTCAATAATCCCCGAAATTTACTTTCAAATGGTTTTGAATGCCGCAAATTTTACGACCGACCGTTCGAATTTACAATAAGCAATAACCGCAAATCCCCAATATCGAATTTATCGCCGACTGTCACACCCAAAATTTTTTTACAACCAATTCCAAGAAATTTACACTGTTTGTTCAACTTTTTTCATACGGAAAAAAAATTCTACAGCTACTTATTAAATATTAAAATATGCATCGGCGAGAAAAAAAAACTATTTAATTTAATATTTGTTATTGCCTAAGTGGACGCTTACTTCCATCAAGGTTTTTTATTATGTTTACAATATTAAACGGCGTATAAAAAATCTTGTAGATATATTAAATTTCCATAAATAATAATTATTTTTGACGTTTTACGATGAGAATGGAATTTTTTTATTATGCGACCGATATAATTAATTGATACATCGTTAGCGAAGGTGGAAATTAAATATATATGTTATGGCTGTTTTTTTTTCTTTATTAAAGCTCTTTCACACTATACGGTTTTTTAACGGACCGGCGAAATTACCGTATACTGTAACTGTGGAAACACACCAAGTTGTATTTAAGCATTCATATAAAAATATCGGTTCGGTACCGGTGCACCACCGTATGGGTTTCTACTCAACGGTGTCTGACAGCATTGTAATCCTTAGCACGCCCCAGATCAGATTCAGACTGGTCTGGGACGGTCTATAAGCACTCATAATCCCGACTAACCACAATAGTGCAACAATTAAGAAGGTCCCGATGCACAAGGACAAGGGATCTTGAACAACCATTTGGTAGTTCAAAAACTGTAGCACAGAGGGTGTATATCTCGGTGAATTCAAACATCAGACGTACTGGAGTAAATGTAATTGCAGATGAACTAGCAAAGAGGGGGACTGAAACACCCTTTTGGGGTCCGGAACTCTTTTGCGGTATCACCTCCAAGAGAAGATCTGAGTAGGACTTAGACAATCAAAGATTCTTCTAGGTGAGTACAACCTGTTGAGATCAAATAAATCATAAGTCAAAGTAAAACTACACCAAGAGTTTCAACAGAGATCCTAACGGGACATTGTCGCCTGAATGGGCACCTGAAAAAGCTCAAAATAGTAGAGGAAGAAGAATGTAGATCCTGTGGCATGGAAGAAGAAACCTCCATCCACATAATCCTAGGGCACAACACTTAGGAGATGACTGGATAAAAGAGAGACATTTACCTAAGTTAAAGCCTGCAGATATCCTAAAATTCCTCCGGGAAATAGGACTAAAGGAGGTACTAGTCTCCGAGACTTTTCTCAGGAACTAATTAGATCTTTTAGGTATCAGTGAATGTCACCCCAATATACATATTTACATAAATACATACTGGAGAAAACTCCGGGTTGTTGGCCAACCTAAGCAGGGATTAAAAGAAGGTCACCGGTCCGTTAAAAAAATAAATGATGTGAGAGGACTCTTAGAGCTTCACATTATCGGACACTCTAGTAATTCAACATCTATAAATAGCCCTTCCAAATCTTTTATTTATCATATTTACTCACCTGTAGCTCTCCCTCTCCCTATTCTCTTTGATTATGGGACTAGGTCCCCTTTGCTGCATGGGTGGCAACATCTTTTCCCGTTCTACGTGAGACTGTGGAACAATCGGTTTGGTCACCGCCACTTGGGGTGGCACCACAGCCACTTGTGGCGGTGGTCCCGAAGGAGCGGTTGCTGCGCTCATTATAGTCGACGCCACTCCCGTAGCCGACATTGGCGTAGGAGTTGACATGTACGGAGAGGCCGTGTGTGATGGTGGAGCTGAAGTTGCCGTCGTTGCGTAAGGAGTATATAAAGGAGTTGGCTGAAACAAGTAACAATAATTATACGATGTGAGCGAAATGAAGAATTTGTGCGTGCTTACCTGGTGTTGATAGGAGGCGGGATGGTGGTATTGAGTTGGGGACGGCGCTACGGCAGCGTTGGCTGAAGTAGCCACAGCCGGACTTTCGGTTCTCATTCCGTGTCCGCCCGGAATGATACTCGTCGAATCGAGAGCGGGCGGGTGATGAGCGACTGGAGCGGCGGCCGGTTGAGGCATCGTTACAGCCGTCGGAACGCTCGGCATCGTTACCTGAGGCGGTTGAGGTACGATACTGGCTATCGGCGTGACTGGTGGAGGCGGTAAGAGTTCTGGAAAAAAAAAATAAAAAATTTAAAAAGTGAAAGAGGGACACCTTTAATCTTTAACGGTTGTTAGAGGTTATGTTTTGATGGCGTGTTCTTGTTGTTGATTTTTCATTTCTCTGGAATTTTAAAACCGGTAAACTGATTTAGGATACGATCAAGTGTAATTTTTTTGAATTTTAATCATTCTTCCGTCTAAGAGGCCTTTTTTTGTCGTAGTTGAACCGAGATTTAAATTCTATCGAGTTAGACGATAGGTCTATTTATGTCACTCTTATACGTTTCGTCCTATAAAAGGTAATAAATCCAACTTGTTAATCCTTTTATTGAATTAGATATTTTACGATAAAACTACAGCATCGGCATTCTTTCTTTTTATATCATTTCATCACGACGTATTCCATTTCCATATTTAGGTATGTTCGAACATAACATCTGTTCGTTTTTATATTATACTTCATTTATGTACAATCCAAATTGGTTGAAAACCGTCGAGATTCAGAATAATTACGACAAAAAAACGAGTAATTTAAAGAAAAAACAAACTTTTGTTTGTCTGTAGAATTTTAAAAATTAAACATACAGGGTGTTTCTAAATTCAGGAAGTGATTGCCCGAATAAAATTATGATGGGTCGTTTCTCTATAACAAAAATTACTCAGCCCAACCCCTTCAGAGATACCATCCCTAAAAGGTGCTGAGTAAAATTGAGTCTTCATTTTTTTTTTCTTCAAACCAGCGGTATTTTTTCAATATGCCTCTTACATTAGAAATTAACAACCCTCACTTTATTAAATATCGAAGATTTTTTTCGATATAAAAATATTATTTACCTGTACAGAAATTTAAAATAAATAACAAAAAATATGTAAATGCTTACCTTGTATAGTCGGTTTTATGGCGACCGCAGGCGTTGGAGAAGGCGTTACGACGCTGGCCGCCGACGAGACCGACGCCGAGGGAATAGCTTGCGGAGGATGTTGAGGTGGTTGTTGGGCAGGGGCGGGCGACGGTATAGGAAGATTCGGAGGCGTCGGTGCCGGTACCGGTGAACTGCTAGTGCCATGGTTCAGACTGGGCAAACTGGGAGGCAGAGCGCCTGGGAATTCGTGTTTCCTCGACGCAGGTGTCGAGGCAAATATCACCGAACTGGCGTCAGAACCCTGAAACAAAAAAAAAGGTTTTATTAGCTAAACGAGTTTTTTCTAGTTGTACAAATATTTTATTGAATTTAAAAACCACAATAGCCGGAAATGAACATGGTTAAAGCTACGAGATAACAAATTGATGTCTAAACAATGAAATCCGAATAAATCCATCGTTATCGTTTGGGCGTAATTGCCTTTCACTCTATCAAAAGGTATTAATTAACGTGTCAACAAGAACCGATTTACATCCATTATTAGGACAATGATTATTAATAATAAACGGATTATATTGAGAGATTAGTTTTATTGTATTTTTTTAAAACTAATCAGATTTTTTTTAATTTTAATTGAGGGTTTTAGAAAAATCATAAAGTAAAATTTAAATTTTAAGAAAATACGTTTATACAATGGCTTGCATATACTTTTTTGTAATTTTAATTAACTAAACGACTTAGTTGGTGCCAATGCAAAATACTATAATTGGTTCACTTTAGTTCTTCTTATGTTTCAATAGTCATATTTTCATGTTATAATATACATGAAGATGTTTTAATTATTTTTTCCAGCAATTTTCTAAGACCGTCATGAACTAACAGTTTACTGAAGTAAAGAAAACATTTTTATTGAGAATTTCATAAAATATATCAGACTACTTTGTTTTTTTTTTTCATGTCTCTTTAGAAAGAGTAGAAGTAGAAGTTAGCACTACCCTGTTGAATTTCTTTAATAAACTGTATGTTTGGTTAAATTTCAGTAAAAAACTGTAAATTTGGTTGGGTTTCAGTTAAAAACTGTAAATTTTGTTGAATTTCTTTAATAAACTCTAAATTTCGATTAAAAACTGCAAATTTGGTTGAATTTCAGTTAAAAACTGTAAATTTGGTTGAGGTTCAGTTAAAAACTGTAAATTTGGTTGAATTTCAGTTAAAAACTGTAAATTCGGTTGCGTTTCAGTTAAAAACTGTATATTTGGTTAAATTTCAGTAAGAAACTGTAAATTTTGTTGGGTTTCAGTTAAAAACTGTAAATTTTGTTGAATTTCTTTAATAAACTGTAAATTACGGTTAAAAACTGTAAATTTGGTTAAATTCCTTTAATAAACTGTAAATTTCGGTTAAAAACTGTAAATTTAATGTATTTCAGTTAAAAACTGTAAATTTGATTCAATATCTTTAAAAAACTGTAAATTTCTTTAAAAAAACTGTAAATGTCTTTAAAAAGACTGTAAATTTGGATGAATTTAAGTTAAAAACTGTAAATTTGGTTGAATTTCTTGAATAAACTATAAATTTCGGTTAAAAACTGTAAATTTCGTTATATTTCTTTAAAAAACTGTATATTTGGTTAAATTTCAGTAAAAAACTGTAAATTTTGTTGGGTTTCAGTTAAAAACTGTAAATTTTGTTAAATTTCAGTTAAAAACTGTAAATTTGGTTGAGTTTCAGTTAAAAACTGTAAACTTGGTTGAATTTCGTTAAAAAGCTGTAAATTTGATGAATTTCAATTAAAAACTGTAAATTTGGTTAAATTCCTTTAATAAACTGTAAGTTTCGGTTAAAAACTGTAAATTTGGTTGAATATAAGTTAAAAACTGTAAATTTGGTTGAATTTCTTGAATAAACTATAAATTTCGGTTAAAAACCATAAATTTGGTTATAAACCATAAATATTGTTAAATTTCGTTTAAAACCATACATATGGTTAAATTTTAGTTAAAAATTGAAAATTTGGTTTAAAAAGTGTAAATTTGGTTTAAAAACTGTAAATTTGGTCGAATTTCGTTAAAAAAACTGTAAATTTGGTTGAATGTCCAGTAAAAACAATAAATTTGGGTAAATTTCGGTTAAAAACCATTAATTAGGTTAAATTTCGGTTAAAATCCATAAATTTGGTTGAATTTCGGTTAAAATCCATAAATTTAGTTAAATGTCGGTTGAAAACTGAAAATTTGGTTTATAAACTGTAAGTTTGGTGGAATTTCGGTTAAAAACCATTAATTTGGTTCAATTTCAGTTGAAAACTGAAAATTTGATCAAATTTCGTTGTCCAGTAAAAACAGTAAATTTTGTTAAATTTCGGTTAAAAACCGTAAATTTGGTTAAATTTCGGTTAAAAACCGTAAATTTGGTTAAATTTCGGTTAAAAACCGTAAATTTGGTTAAATTTCGGTTAAAACCTGTAAATTTGGTTAAATTTCGGTTAAAAACTGTAATTTTGGTTAAATGTTCAGTAAAACCAGTCAAGGATTGAAAACTGTAAATTTCATTAATAATAATGTGAATTTGGTTGAATGTCCAGTAAAAACCATAAATTTGTTGACATTTCGTTGAAAAACAGTAAATTTAGTTAAATTTTGGTTAAATTTCGGTTAAAAACTATATATTTGGCCAAACTTTGGTTAAAAACAGTAAATTTTGTTGGATGTTCAGAAAACTGTAAATTTCAAATAAAAATGTAAATTTGATTAAATTTAGTTGAAAAACTGAAAATTTGGTTCTGTAAAAACAATATAAGAGTAGAAGTAGAAGTTTGATTAATGAGTTCAATCCTATGTTTTACAAGATTGTAATTTTTGTTGATTCCTTGATAATGCTAGAAGTGAAATAATTTTTAAAAGTTTTTCCATCCAATTTATCCATCACCTACAAACACACAAAAATCAAATATTTTCTATTTATATCAATTTAAATTATATTAGTCTAATTAAAAATAAATCCGAATATTTTTAAAATTACAGACATTATTTCCAATAGATAATTTATAAACTCGAATGACGTTTCTAAAACAAAACATGCACGTACATCATCATCATCATCGTAATGTATAAGTACGTGTATGTGTGTGTCGGTAATAATCTGATGATAATACAGAACTCGGAGCTATAATCAAAGACCATAATAGGTAAGTATATTATGCAAATAACCACTAGAGAATAATAAAATAATAAACCGTTTTACGTATTTAATGGGACGTATGATTCTGTAATTTATTATAATTTATTTTAATTTACTATTGAATTACTTGTAATAACACATCGGTGGGATATTCTCGGTCACGGCCTGTTAACATTCGGCGGTTTGGCTTACAAATTATCGCGTTGCCTTTTATTATACCGGTCGTCCTACATTCGTAAAAATAATAATAGCTTTTATTGATGTCTATCCTTGTCCGTTTTTGTTACTTTTAATATATAAATAATAGCTTTGGGATCGGAATCGTGTACGATTACGTGAAAAACGTGCAATAAATGTTATTGAACAAAATCCACTGGGTATTGGTAAACGTTGTCATTCAACAAATTTCTCGCTGTATAAACAAATCTCTTCGTACCCACGGTATGAACTGTCCAGGGTTGAAGTCCCGAGCCCTGAGGTGTTATCACTAGGATACTTACTGGGTTGAAAATATGGCACTATATATTTTCACATTACGAAGAAGTGTTGTGGAAACTATTAATTTGGTTGAATTTCGTTAATAAAAAAGAAAATTTGGTTAAATTTCGGTTAAACACCAATAATTTGGTTAAATTTCGGTTGAAATACATAAATTTGGTTAAATTTCGGTTATAGACCATAAATTCGGTTCAAATTGGTTAAAAACCATAAATTTGGTAAAATTTCCGTGAAAAGCTGAAAATTTGGTTAAAAATCATAAATTTGGTAAAATTTCCGTGAAAAGCTGAAAATTTGGTTAAAACACTGTGAATTTGGTCAAATTTCGTAAAAAAAACTGTAAATTTGGTTAAAATGTATAATAAAAACAATAAATTTTGTTAAATTTCGGTTACAAACCGGTTAAAAACCATAAATTTGGTAAAATATCAGTTAAAAACTGTAAATTTGGTCTAATTTCGTTAAGAAAACTGTAAATTTGGTTGAATATCCAGTAAAAACAATTAATTTGGTTAAATTTTGGTTAAAAACCATTAATTAGGTTAAATTTCGGTCAAAATCCATAAATTTGGTTAAATATCGGTTGAATACTGAAAATTTGGTTTATAAACTGTAAATTTGGTGGAATTCCGGTTAAAAACCAAAAATTTGGTTAAATTTCAGTTAAAAACTGTAAATTTGGTCAAATTTCGTTAAAAAAACTAAATTTGGTTGAATGTCCAGTAAAAACAAGGAATTTAGTTAAATATCGGTTAAAAACCATAAATTTGGTTAAATTTCGGTTAGAATCTATAAATTTGGTTGAATTTCGGTTAAATCCATTAATTAGGTAAACTTTCGGTTAAAATCCATGAATTTGGTTAAATATTGGTTAAAGTCCATAAATTTGGTAAAATTTCGGTTAAAAACCATAAATTTGGTTAAATTTCAGTTAAAAACTGTAAATTTGGTTGAATGTCCAGTAAAAACAAGGAATTTAGTTAAATATCGGTTAAAAACCATAAATTTGGTTAAATTTCGGTTAGAATCTATAAATTTGGTTAAAATTCGGTTAAATCCATTAATTAGGTAAACTTTAGGTTAAAATCCACGAATTTGGTTAAATATTGGTTAAAGTCCATAAATTTGGTAAAATTTCGGTAAAAAACCATAAATTTGGTTAAATTTCAGTTAAAATCCATAAATTTTGTTGAATTTCGGTTGAAAACTGAAAATTTGGTTTATAAACTGTAAGTTTGATAGAATTTCGGTTAAAAACCATTAATTTGGTTCAATTTCAGTTGAAAACTGAAAATTTGATCAAATTTCGTTAAAAAAACTGTAGATTTGGTTGAATGTCCAGTAAAAACAAGGAATTTAGTTAAATATCTGTTAAAAACCATAAAATTGGTTAAATTTCGGTTAAATTTCATAAATTTGGTTAAATATCGGTTGAAACCGACTTTCGGTTAAAAACCATACATTTGGTTCAATTTCAGTTGAAAACTGAAAATTTGGTCAAATTTCGTTAAAAAATTTCAATTAAAAACTGTAAATTTGGTTAAATTCCTTTAATATAAAACCCAGAAATTTGGTTCAATTTCAGTAAAAAACCATGAATTCGGTTAAATGTCGGTTAAAATCCATAGATTTCGTTGAATTTCGGTTAAAATAATAAATTTGGTTAAAGTCCATAAATTTGGTAAAATTTCGGTTAAAAACCATAAATTTGGTTAAATTTCAGTTAAAAACTGTAAATTTGGTCAAATTTCGTTAAAAAAAAACTATAAATTTGGTTGAATGTCCAGTAAAAACAAGGAATTTAGTTAAATATCGGTTAAAAACCATAAAATTGGTTAAATTTCGGTTAAATTCCATAAATTTGGTTAAATTTCGGTTAAATTCCATAAATTTGGTTAAATATCGGTTGAAACCGACTTTCGGTTAAAAACCATACATTTGGTTCAATTTCAGTTGAAAACTGAAAATTTGGTCAAATTTCGTTAAAAAAACTGTAGATTTGGTTGAATGACCATTAAAAACAATAAATTTTGTTAAATTTCGGTTAAAAACCATAAATTTGGTTAAATTTCAGTTAAAAACTGAATATTTGGTTCTAAAACTGTAAATTTGGTAAAATTTCGTTTATAAAACTGTAACTTTGGTTGAATGTCCAGTAAAAACAATAAATTTAGCTGAATTTTAGTTAAAAACAATAAATTTAGTTAAATTTCGGTTAAAACCCATGAAATTGGTTCAATTTCAGTTAAAAACCATGAATTCGGTTAAAATCCATAGATTTGGTTGAATTTCGGTTAAAATCATAAATTTGTTTAAATTTAGGTTAAAAGCCATAAATTTGGTTACATTTCGGTTAAAGACCATACATTTGGTTAAATTTCGGTTAAAAACAATAAATTTGGTTATATTTCAGTTAAAACCTGAAAATTTGGTTTAAAAACTATAAATTTGGTCAAATTTCGTTAAAAAATTGTAGAATTGGTTGAATGTCCAGCAAAAACAATAAATTTTGTTAAATTTCGGTTAAAAACCATAAATTTGGTTAAATTTCGGTCAAAAACGATAAATTTGGTTAAATTTCCGTTAAAAACTGAATATTTGGTTCCAAAACTGCACATTTGGTCAAATTTCGTTTATAAAACTGTAAATTTTGTTGAATGTCCAGTAAAAACAATAAATTTAGCTAAATTTCAGTTAAAAACAATAAATTTAGTTAAATTTCGGTTAAAACCCATAAATTTGGTCAAATTTCGTTTAAAAAATTGTAGATTTGGTTGAATGTCCAGTAAAAACAATAAATTTAGTTAAATTCCGGTTAAAAACCATAAATTTGGTTAAATTTCCGTTAAAAACTGTATATTTGGTCAAATTTCGTTAAAAAAATTGTAGATTTGGTTGAATGACCAGTAAAAACAATAAACTTTGTAAAATTTCGGTTAAAACCCATAAATTTGGTTAAATTTCAGTTAAAAACTGTAAATTTGGTAAAATTTCGTTAAAAAAATGTAAATTTGGTTGAATGTCCAGTAGAAACAATAAATTTATTTAAATTTCGGTTAAAATCCATAAATTTGGTGGAATGTCGATTAAAAACTGAAAAATTGGTTAAAATTCATTTATAAATTCTAAATCTGGTTAAATGTCCAGTAGTGCCCGTAAATTTGGTTCAAAAGCTGTAAATTTGGTTCAAAAACCATAAATTTGATTGAATTTTGGTTAAAAACAATAAATTCGTTTAAATTTCCAGCAAAAACCATACTTTCCTTTCAAATTTGGCTAAATTTCGTTTATAACTTGTAAATTAAGTTAAATTACAAATAAATTTAACTGGAAGTTCAACTTAATTTGCAGTTTTAGCAGAATTAACAATTACAACTGGCAATTCAACCAAATTTAGTCAAATTCCAAGTTAAAACGTAAACTTTCCAATCAAAAGAAATTCTGGAAGACCACTAAAGTTTGGATATTGAAAATTATGGAAAACGTTCCAGGAAGGGGTATCGTGGAGAGGAAGGGTTTCCCAGTAGATATAATTAAAAAAATAACCTTTATAGATATAAAAGCCACATAAATCCCAACGCAACGGTTTGAGGAACTGTTACCAGAAAGGTCAAATTTTCATGGAGAAGAATTGTGTTCAATTGTTTCAATTATTTTTGCTTATTCCAAAAAGTCCAACAGTCCTCAGACAAGTCGAGTAGATGACGAGGTTGATTTTAAGAAAATATTTCGCATCCTTCAGTCATAACAAATATTGTCCTTATCAGTACTATGCAATAATCATAAGCCAACAAATTTAAACCTCAACGTTACGACAGCGTGGTGCGAGTCTTTTGTAGTATTCTAGAAGCAGTAAAACGGAAATGCACACGCCATGTAGCATCATGGAGCAGATGCGGATGAACAAGAAGACGGAGGTAAAAGAAAGGAGGAATATCGGCTGCATATGAATAATTCAACGTATTCGAAGGAGATAGTGAATAAATTTATGGTCGGATAAGTTCAGTCGATACGATTTCGCGATGCTTTAGAATGTTATTAGTTGTTTGTCTTTTACATAGATACACACACACACACACACACAAACACACACATACATACGTACATATATAAACGTACCGCCGCGTCGGTGATAGGTGCTTAGCTACGCTAGTCGATTTATTGCTCTTTGAAAGCAATATGGGGTATAAAACGAGATTATTTTGTCATAAGAGAATGTTAATGGTGTGTTTTAGTAAGACTTTAGTGAAATTGGAAGGGATTAAGGGGGTTTGCTCAAAATAAACACGTTTATCAAAGATTTTACATTTTACAAGTTGTACTAATCTATAGATTATCTGCTGGTAAAACAGGGGGAGCATATTTAAAAAATAGGACCAATTATTAAGAATTATTTGTTGGTATTCTTTATATACCAGTATAGTTCTTTTCACGATCTAAGAAACTGACCTGACCTGAGATGGGATAATGACATGCAATAAAGCCATAAAAGTATTATCCGTGACAGGATCGTATTTATTTTGTTGTTGGCGAATAATAAATTATTACCTGAAAACTCTATAAGACTTTTGGGTCATTCTTATTATAAATACTTTATTTTATTGCAATGTATTATTTGCGGGTGGTAAAAAAATACCGGCAATAATGGCAATTTATACCTGATGCTAACATATAAGTATAAAAGAAATCTTTATTTCGACACATTCTGAAATACTGTCAGTTATTAAGTTCTGCAGTGATAGTGTGTTTGAAGATGTCCAGTGCAAAAGCCGTTTCAGGCAGTAGCCGAAAATGTTTGCCTGTTAAAAGTGTTTATTTTCATTAAAGGAAACATCAAATTTAACCGGCGTTCCTGAAAGTACGGTGTGGAAAATTGTAAATAATACTGTAAAGCCTAGAAAAGTACGAAAATGCAGTGGTGCACCTAACTAGAACCTGTATGGATTATTATTAATTTGGAAGATAGTAGCGATAGCGAAATTGATTTAGAGTAAGGTATGGTGTGTTTTATTTTGTTCTTAAATATAAGTATTATATACTGTTAAAATATAGTATTACTGCAAATTTTTGTTTGTTTATTTATTTCCCAATTAACTTTACACATTAGTAAATGAAATAAAAAAAAATTAATAAATTGTAAAAATTAATATACTTAGTAATTTTTCTTTTTCATCAGGTATAGTGGGGACCTGCACGGTAAATCCGAAAAGTTTTATGGTTTTCAAGTCTAGTCAGTTTTTTAGATCGTGGAAACACCTATACCAGAAGTGGTTCCATTTTCAAAATAAACTGAATATCTATCCAGTAGTGAATCATTCCTCTGAAGTTCCCGATTTCCAATGGCCGTTTGTGCCTGCTCTAAGCGAGGAGACAAAAGGTAAAGCCATTAAAAGTCACTCCGAAAACGCAGGCGACCGTTTTCAAGACCATGCGTTCGCCTGGTACTTCAGAATTTCAATAAAATTCTCAAGGAAAATTTTCGACATCATCAGTTAATCATAATAAAACTCGATGAAGGCCAGCTTGTACTAACCAGAATTCATTGTAACATATACATACATAGATATCGAGTTGAAATATAAACTACAAGTGATATTTAACCAAACCAAACCTTCTACCGTTAGATGGTGAGCAAAGCACAAATCCAAGGTGCCCGAGCGTTAGCGAAGAGAATAGAAGTGTTCCTATGGTTTAGTAAACGTTCGGATGAAATGCTATAATGACAAATTAAGGCAACACTTTATCACCCCTTCCAGAAGGTAGTTTTTGAACCGTCCCAAGAAAGATACTATTGTGCCCCCTTGCTTCTACTTAGTTCCCGAGGAAAGTCTCAGAGACTAGTAGATTCTTTATTGGATATCTGCAGGTTTCAACTTAGGTAAATGTCCCTCTTCTATCCAGTAATCTCCTAGGATTCCGAATTGCTACAGCAAGTATGTGGATGGAGGTTTTTTCTTCCATGCCACCAAATCTACATTCTTCTTCCTCCACTATTTTCAGCTTCTTCAGGTGCCCATTCATGCAACGATGTTCCTTTAGGATCCTTGTTAAAACTCTTAGTGCAGTTTTACTTTGACTTATGCATTTATTTGGTCTCAAGAGGTTGTAGTCACCCAGAAGAATATTTGATTGTCTAAGCCCTACTCAGATTTTTCCAATGGTCAGATCTTCTCTTTTTTACTAGATCTTTCCAATGGCCAGATCTTCTCTTTTTTTCGGCCTTGCCTATATTTTCCAATATTACATTGGAGCTGATACCTCAAAAGGGTTCCGGCCCCCAAAAGGGTGTTTCAGTCCCCCTCTTTGCTAGTTCATCTGCAATTGCATTTCCTTCTATTCCAGTGTGTCCTGGACTCCACAGTAAGGTGCCTATATTGTTCTCGCCTAGTTCATTGTGTTTGACTAGGTATTCTCCCACCATTTAGGCTTATGTTTAAGAACCTGTATCGTTCACACACAGGAGGACAGAAGAGCTTTGCCTCCTGTGGGTATGTCTGGTGGCCTGCAAATAAACGAAATTTACATTACGGAGGAACTGGATATTGGGGCGCTATTATTTGAATTACTTTCGAAAATAATAAAAATAAAGGAATCAAAAAAAATTGTAGGAAAAGGTTTAGCCTCTGATGAGCCAATTTTTTGTTCAAAGTGTCAAATTTTTGAGCTCTATAGTGCTGGATTGTGATGTAAGCGGCCAGTTATACTTCTTATACCAACTCGTTATTTATTCAAAACAATTTACATGAATCAACATCTTAAATTCAACATATGAATGTCAAGTCATCGATTACATCAATTTTTCATCGTTTATCAAAGAGACTACAAATTAACCGATCCTTATCTTAATAATACTGTCGAAGGTATTATAATCGGACCCACCTATCTATCTATGTAGTAATAATAAACAAATCAATGTCTGGGTGTTCATTAACTATTTTTTTTTCTAATCTGCGATCGTATTCAAAATGAAAAAAGAAACGATGTTAATCACTGCAACTACAACAAACACTGGCACTTAACACAGTAACATCCGGTATTGTAACGCGTAGTATGATTAATGTTTTAGCGGGTTTCGCTATTATTTCTGGAACAAGCCAGTGGCGCGGAAAGGTGTTATAAACGGTAGACCCCAATTATTATAATAATTAGAAAGTAAGGTCTGTTGATAATTATACCTCCTCAAGGCAAGTTTGATAAAGTAGACGCTAATAGGTTCGTTCCGACAAGAAATTGGCCCTAATCGTATTCTTCGTTCCACAGTGTCAGCAAACGGGCGGTGAAGAGGACTACCTGACGGGGGAGGTATGAGACGGAGGCTGGAGTGCCCCAGGGCTCGGTTCTGGGACCGACGCTCTGGAAGTGTGTGTGTATGATGAGGTTTGTGGGATAGTATGTGAAGGGGAATGTGAAATTATGGGGTATGCGGAGGATGTGTGTCTGGTATGTATGGCAAAGGTAGAGGCGGATATAGAAAGAAAGGCGAAGAGAATGTGTAGGAAGATTGTGGAGAAGATAGAGCGGACGAGGAAAGTGGGGGTGATGGTGGAGGGAAGCAGAATTCGTATGGAGCAGTGAGTGAAATATCTAGGGGTTACACACATGTTAAAGGCGGCACAGAAGGGGAAAGTAAGGGCAGCATGGCTGGGGAGATTGATGTATAATGTGAAAGGACAGGGAGGGTAGAAGAGGAGGGTAATTGGTAGGACGGTAGAGCAGAGTATGCTGTACGGTGCGGAGGTGTGGGGTGATGAGCGGGGGTGAATGCGAGGATTAGGTGCAGAGAGAGATACTCCTGAGGGTGGTGCAGGGGTACAGGACAGCGGGTGGACTGGCAGCAACGGTGCGGTCAAGGTCCTACTCATTGGACGCGATGGCTAGAGCCAAGAACTGGAGGGGTGCCACCAGAGAGGAAGTACATGAATGGATGGAGGAGGAAATGGAGAGAAGGTGGGAGGAATATGAGGGCGCGCTAAAAGGAGCGATTGGGAGTAGGAGAGATTGGATGGACCGGAAATTCGGGGAGGTGAACTACTTCTTGACTCAGGTGCTCACTGAACATGGATCGAGAGTAGAAACCTCCATAAGATTGGGAAAAGAGAGACTGGAGTGTGAAGTGAAGTATGAGGTGAGGCATGTGTTTAGATGCTGGAAGAAGTTGGAGAGGAAACTAGGAGAGGCGGTGAATTGGGTGAACATGGTGGAGATAATGTTGAGAGGGGAGGAGGAATGGATGAAGGTAAGCGGCGTAGTAGAGAGCATGATTAAAAGGAGAGAAGGACTCGATATAGCACGAGAGGTAGGGAGAAAACGACGGTGTGAGCGGACAGTGTGCGGGGGACCACCGCCCGTCTTGAAGTATGCTAGGGTAGTGATTCCAAAGCGGGGGTAACGGCGAGTTTGAGGTGGGTTTGGTTGGTAGATATCCCCTTGTGGATAAGTCCAACACTGCTCGAGTCCTGGATAGGACCCATTGGAACATGAGTTGCCCATCTCGACCCGAGAAAAAAATCCTAATGCGAGTTTGTGCACAATACAGTACTCGATACGATATCATAACGGTTCCTATATGCCAGTTGCAACAAACCTAATAAAGAAGAAATAGTCGGACAAAGTCCTTTTTTCCTTTCTGACGGAAGAAGAGAAAGCAATTAGAGTCAATTGGTTTAGTAGGTGAATTTTTTTTTCAATTTCCTCCCGTAGCAATTCTGTTAAATGCAATTTTTGTTGTTACGCCTCTGTAAACAACAGTAATCGATTATATACCGAAAGATAGATAATTTCGATGTTATTTAGAATTTAATGACGTTATCAAAACGGGCAGTCATTTAATTACTATAAAGGGCGGTCGACACGGCAGACATGAATGGGTAGACGGGCGGACTAGACGCGATATCGCGCTAACAATTATTAGATATATCCACGTGCACGGTTCGAAACTGTAAATTAGAATATTATTGGATGTTAAATGCAATTTGCGTTTATACGGTTTATGGATACGATTTGTTGTTAGATTATGAACCATCGCATCAATGCGGTGGACTGTTGCTACTGAGGAATTATCTGTTTGATATAAACCAATAAGCATTAATTGGACCAATCAAAACATGGGATTTGACGGTATATGTCTCGAGGGATGTGGGATTATCTCAAATTTTCTCATTTTTGGTCAACTTTGACATTTGGCGATGAAGCTCCATTAAATTCGTTAGATCACGGACTAATTCTGCTTCAGCTCCGTGAAGATTTTTCTAAGGATTTTTTTCAAATTTCGGATACCTCAAATAGTTTTTGAGATATTTGAAAAAACGAAACCATATATTTTCTTTTTATCAATTGTTTATAACTTTCGTTATTATTGCCGGCCCCAACTTTTCAATAACACGTTATTTTGAGATACCAATTCGAATCGAATGCGTCATAAATCATCATTTTCAGTGGTCCAGGTCATTAAATTGCATAGAAATACATCAAAAATCATTAAAAAAATGTTGTTTTTGAGGACCAGACAAATAAAATTATTTACTTAATTACAGTTACCTGTAAATAATTGTCATATAAGTAAAACGTGATCTAAAGACGTCAAAAAATAATAGTTCAATACTATTAAACGCTTTACAAAATTAGAAAAATTAATTTCCAAAGAGCAGACCGTCCACCAAGAAGCAACAACTACTTCTCGGGCTATATGCCCCGCCAGACATTGAATTACACTTCTAAAGTAAACGGGGTTGGTATATCTGTTAAGATAGAACCAACCATTCTGGTTTGCGATCAGAAGGAATAACATCACTTGTGGACCGGTTTCGGCGTTTTTGCGCCTCATCAGCACAAGGTAGATGCCACTCGTCCAAGAGCTCTGAGAGCATAATCCTGGACTAAAGACTACGTTGATACCACACTAATACATTAGCCTTAGTAAAGGAAATGTTAAGAGTGCGATATCAGCGACATCTCTACATCTAATCACAAACCAAAATTCTATATCGAGAAGTAGTTGTTGCTTCTTGGTGGACGGTCTGCTCTTTGGAAATTAATTTTTCTAATTTTGTAAAGCGTTTAATAGTATTGAACTAAATAAAATTATGTAATTTTTTGTGCATTTTAATTTTGTGACGAGATAGAAATTTGTTTCCGTTGGCGTTGTAAGAGCCAACGCCGCGCCGTTTATAGGAAAAAGCGAAAAAGGTGTGTTTTGTGTTATGTTGAGAGTTGGAAGTTGGGAGATTGAGAAGAGAGGAGAGCAAGCTGCAGCTTCACCGTTTGTTATCGATTTGCGGCGCGTTTTTAATTGCGCGTCCGCGATCCCATCATCAGGGATGCTTTAATACTATTGCCTGCTACAAGAATCGGGAAAATAAGGATATTTTTCGCGAATATATTACTAGTACTGAAGGTGAAAAATATATATATAATCAGTCTATAGTGTTATTAAATACATATTATATTGAACAAAGTTAATCAAACGTATTTAGAAAATAAAATGCAACAGTATCGTGCGATGCTGGATGGTTATTTCCTGCTCGAGTAGTTTTTGCAACCTGGTTACCGGATAAAAAGAACCAACGTAACCAATTTTTTCATGGACGAAGGTAGTCCTGCTCATTTTAGCCGAGTAGTTCGTCAATATCTTGACACTACGTATAGAAATCCATGGATTAGACGAGGAGAGCCAATCAATTGACCTGCAAGATCACCTGATTTCGATCGATGCGATTTTTGGGGCTACTTAAAATCATTAGTTTATTCTGTGTGAGACAAAAGATAAGCAATGGTAGGGTAATGGATTTTGAGATGAGCCCTGCGTGATTCCGTTGCAGTATACCAGATTGCGTTCGAAAAAAATGTTACTAACCATCCTAATAAGTTCAGCGCTTCAATTTCATTCTTTGACTGTCCTCCGTTCAGGTTGTTTCGACTCCGAATCTTTTAATAGTGCAGTACATTTTGTTTCCTTTTTAGTTCCTTGTAGTTTAGTTAAGATTTTTGTAGACAATAATTTGTGAAAATATTTTGTTTAGTGAATTAATTTACTTGACAGTAAGGTATGTATTAATTTATTTTATTACATGTTTAAAATTAAAAGTTTGATTTTTGGCATGTTATTACCTAATCAAAAATAATGTTATTTTTACATGGGACATTAGGCAGAAAATTTTTTTAATTGTTGCATATGTAAAACTTGGAACTATAGTTTATATTCATATATCTTTATTTTGTGTATTAATTTTTAAAATCTTTTGTTCTAGAATAAACCTGGAAACATGAGTGGTTCAAAAAAGTTATACATAGTCAAGGTCGACAAATAATATACAGTGTATATAAATTTATGAAGGCAGAAAAAGAACAGAAAGACCTAGATGTCCCTCTGTTCAATTTGAATGAAAGAGTAGCTAAAGCTTGTGATGTTTCTAAGGCCACAGTGAAACGTATTGTGAGCGAAGCTAATAAAAAATCGCCAGGTGAACGCTTCAAATCACCTAGGAGAAGCGTCAACAAACTTTCAACTTCCAAAGGATCCGTTAATGGATTTGAGGAAGAAATAATTCGAAGAATTATATATTCTTATAGTGCTATTCATAAAAGAAGGCCTACCATGAAAAGAATTTTTGAAGAAGTGAGAAATGAAGAAGGGGTGAACTTTACTGGTAAAATTGATAGTTTCAGAAAATTGGTCAAAAGAATGGGATTTAGATGGAGAAAAACTGAAGATAAAAGGAATGTTTTAATGGAGACATATGACATTAAAGCTAAAAGAACTGAATACTTAAGAAAGTTAAAACAATACAAAGAAGATGGACGGCCGATTGTATACTGTGATGAAACCTATATCCACAGTTCACATACCGTACCAAAAGCATGGGACGATGGTACAAAGGAGTGTTTAAAATCACCCGTAGCTAAAGGTAAACGGCTAATTATTTTACATGCTGGAGGTGAAGCAGGATTCGTACCCGATGCACTTACAATTTTTAAATCGGGAATGAAAACCGGAGACTATCATGATGAAATGAATAATACAAATTTTGTCAAATGGTTAAAAAAAAAATTCATTCCTAATGCACCGAAAAAATGCGTCTTAATATTAGATAATGCCTCATATCATAACACACTCCTAGAACCCATTCCAAATTATTCATGGAAAAAAGATGCAATGCTGAAGTGGCTTGCTGAAAGAAATATATTCTTTCCTGAAAAATCAACTAAAGCAGAACTATTCACAATTATAAAAATCCACAGGCCAGTTTCTAAAAGATATGTAATAGACCAAATTCTATCAGAACATGACATTTTAACATTGCGCTACCACCCTATCATCCAGAGCTAAACCCAATAGAAAAAATTTGGGCATTGGTGAAGAACGAAGTAGCTGCCTGCAACATAACTTTTAAAATGGATGATGTATGGAAGTTAACGGAGAAAAAATTTAGTGAGGTAACGGTAGAAAACTGGAAAAACATTTGCGCCAATGTAATAAAAGTTGAAAAGGACTATATGGAAAGAGAACATGTCATGGATCAAGTGGCGGATTTAATAATAAACGTAGGAGAGGATAGCCACAGTGAAAGTGAATTTTCGGATGATGAAGACGATGACGACATATAAATTTATATAGTTGATAATAAATGCTTATAGTTAAGAGCTTTTCATATGATTTTCCCAGTTATATTACATAGGGTTTTTCTAATTTTGATTTTATTATTAAGATCAGGGAAAACATGGTATTATTTCTTTAAGGAGCTAGGGCTCCTAAGTGGTATTTAATAGCTTGTAATCCATAAGCTGTCTAGATAATTAAAATATCAATTAACTGATTACTTTGTAATTATATATCATTAGTTTAACACTCTGTATTGCTTTGATTTTATTTATCTCTAGACATTAACGCAATTTTTAAGACCTATAATAAATGTAATTCCGTTGAGTATGTATCATGTTTTAAATTATATTTTACAATAAAATTATAATGTTATTTTCAACATACTTCGCCTGGGCTATAAGAATACAATCAACCGAAGCGGACTTTTTCAGTTTTCACTTTACGAATTTATTGCATTGTTGCCTTTTATATCTACGCAACTATTTACAAGGTTAGGGCTCATCTCAAAATCCATTACCTCTAAATGCCAATTTTTTTTTTAAATAATTACCAAAATTTTATCAATTTTTTTCTCTCAATTTTTCTCCAAATTTTTTACGTCGCAATTAGAGGTAGTTATACAATTCAAAAGCTCCTAATCAGACAATCGATGTTCGCATAATTTGCACCTGTCAATCAAAACACGCCGCCGTCGACGACTTGGAACAAACAGTAAGTATGTCGGCTACTGAATTTCTCCGAGACAATATTGTAACAAGATCCCCCAAGGGGAATTCAAAGCACACACAAAAAAATCATTCCATCAATGAATGAATTTGTATCGTTTTATTACAATAACAAAACGGACAGGTAGAGAACGGGCGCGTGGCCTTTTTGTCCGACACGAACGTTGATGAGTCATTGTGTTAGAAATACCAGGACCGTATTCAATATTTTTTTTCGTGTATCTACCAAAGGAAATTGTTTTTCCTACGATCACTACCCAAAGTAGGCTTTTGCACACTCAAATCTAACCGCAAAGTTGATGTTTTCCGCGAGCTGTCATAATTTGACATTATTGGCGCTCTTAAGCAGAAAGTAACTTTGGCGCACGCCTAATTTTATTTATAGATAAAAGAGAGCTAGTAGTTATTTTAATATAAACTGTAGAATGAATAAATATTTTAGTTGATTTTCTAATATGTTAAAGCATCCAATAGTATTTTCCGTAATAATTTAATGAGAAATAGGGAAATCTAAAAAATATCTGACATTAATGTAATAAGTGTTGCCTACGTACATAGGTACACGAAACTGTACACTGCTAAGTACAAACAATGGCAATAGGTAGGCAACACAACGTACTTGCAAATAACTTACGGATTATAAGAATCAAGTATGTCTATGTCAAAGAAAGAACCTAGTGCATTGTCACTGAAATATTTTTTGAGATAGTTCTGTGCCGTGTAATTGTATTAATATTTTACTATAAGTCAGTAAGTACTTAAAAAAAAAGAAAAATGGATACAAGTGATACTGATTTTTCAAATACACCGTAATTTATTTAATGAACTATAATATTCATACAACCATAAAATCATAAATCTTTCAATCATAAAGTCTATTGGCATAAGTAGGCAACACAACATACACAATTAATCTTTTGTCTTCAAATAGTAGGCTTGATATGTCAAATAAACTTCCAATATTGTAATGAAAGTAACACGTTTTTAATAAAAAATTAATTTTATTTTGGTATGATCGTAGAAAAAATCTTGTGTGTATTTAGAGCAGAAAGTCCTTTGGTAGTCTCGACAGATTGCAACTTTCTGTCTCGACTGCCAAAGTACTACTTTCTGCTCTTGATACACAAATAGCTATTTTTTTGAATTATTCCAAATTGTTCCTAAATTCTTCGTGTATTTCACCACTTTCCAGCTACAGTACTGAACTTTAAAGTCTTTGATAACTTTTAATACTTCTACCACGTTGTACCAATTTAGTTGAACCACAAAATGTATAATTTAACCCAAACAAGGGAGTGTAAATACACACATTAAAATAATCTAGGGAACAAGATTTAAATTTGTTATAACTTTTGTAATTATCTTGAAATTTATAGTACATATTTTTGATCTTTGGACGTCAAAAAATAATAGTTCAATATTATTAAACGCTTTACAAAATTAGCAAAATTAATTTCCAAAGAGCAGACCGTCCACTAAGTGGTTAATTCTGAATTTGTGGATCAAACTATAATAAATTAATCGTTAACACCGATGATCCTGGTAAGGATATTGGAACAAAATTATAAATTATTGTATTCATCAGCGTGCAGTTTCAATTTAATCTGACGTTTTGAAGATAATGACAAGGTAATAAAAGCGACATAAATATCAAATCAACTACCAAAATAAACCTCTTTTTATAACATTTTTTTCTGTAACTATCGTATCAAAGATTATAAAATATATATAGGATAGTTCACTTGAAGGCGGTCTGATTCTTCTTAGTGTTTTAAACGATCGCCGCACTCATAAATCATATTTACGGCTCCCTTTTGTCGTAAATAACGACACCGCTAGGTACCAGGGAATTAGAAAAGTATATTTTATTCCAAGCTATACAGGGGTAACTTGAGAAATATATATTCAAATAGGATGATTTATTAAAGGTTTTTTTTATATAATGTTTTTAAATGTTAATTATTTCGAAAAAAGTTCAGGATATGAATTTGAAAAGGAAAGTTTAGGTATAAGTAAAAAATACATTAAAATTTTTAAAATGAATCAATTGACAGATTTTATTCAACATTTTAGTAATTTTGTGATGCTTATTGATAATCTAGCGGTTATTTATACAGAATATCACAAATTAAATTATACATACTTATTGGCCACCAGAATAATAGGACCACTAAAACAATTTTGATCTTTAAATTAGACACTCCGTATTTTTTAGATTCACAAGGTTAAAACAGTAAAAACATATTATGCAGCTGCAGGATATATTTATTAATAAATTAGATATGTGAATTTTCAAATTTCTATGAATACCCAGTACCTATAAGTACTAAATAACTAACTAATTTTTTATTATCAAATATCTTTGTTACAATAGTTTTAAAAAAGTTGAATTCCGTATCTGATAATAAGTAATTTAATACCCACCTCTCAACGTCTTTGGGACAAAGATAAAAGGATATTTCTGGTTTTCCCACCTTGCTGGAACAACCGATCACAGCACAACACTCAGGCATTTTAAAACCACAATTATAATATTATTAATGTTACTTTTGGAAGACAGGAGTTAAAATAATGCGAACAAGAAATTTTACTTCCGGAACGTTTCCCGAAAAACTAAATGAAATACTTCTACAAAGTTTCTAGAGATTGTAGGCACATTTCTGGCCCTTAATTGCTTCTCTATATTTTTATCATTGTTTACATTATAAGTACTTAAAATCAAGACTGCATTCAGAATTCGTGGGAAAGTGATAAACTACCATTTATTATGTATACAACTAAGACTATTAACAAATATCACAAAATATTTATTTTATAAGTTTTGCTATTGAAGAGGAAAATATGAATATTATTTTTTCCCTATTGCAATAATTAATTAATAAATTTAAAATATCTATAAAACATAAACACGAACAACGAATTCTAAAATACCAGCGCTCGATAGGCGACAACCCGTATAATATGCAAAATTAAATGCAAGTAAGGATTTAGCGACATACTGTAGCATGGCGCCAACCGATAAGTCACCAGACAGTAACCAGCGGTATGAATCCTTTGATCGATAGAATTCGTACGAGTGAACAATCTTATATATATTTTGTAATCTTTGATCGTATGTTGGTAATATTTATCGGTACTTATAAAAATAAAAAAGTTGTTTCAACCCTGTAAATCAAACCCCCCCCCCCCACTACAGAAAATAAAAAGGTTTCAGTAAATCGAAACGGGGTGATGAATGAATGGGAACCGAATCACCCTTATCGTGTTGCAACATCCCTCTTACCCTCGATGGCAATGACGTTTGTTTCGAGAGGGCTCGAAACTGGTATTATTTCGGTGAACTAATACATATATACAACTTCATTGGGTACCTATAGTCATGTTAATTTTTTTTTATTATAAAAAGATAGCAATCGGCGACGAATTAGATAATGTCAAAGGACATGTTTAAGTGTTGAAAATCCGGATATTGATCGTAGCTGGATTATAAAGTTACTGTTAGACAATTTTTTTTCTCATCAAACTTGAAGTGCAAAAAAAAGATAATAGACACATCAAAATAATGTAGGGAACAAGATTTATATTCGTTATAACTTTTTTGGTATGGCATATATAAACCCAAAATGGATGTGGGAGGTACTGCCGTTGAACCCATCATCAAAATGAAAGAATTGTTACAAAAGTTCAGAAAAAAAAGGCAAAAAAGAATCATTTTTATAAATTTGGTTCGATGGTATAAAAAATATTCAAGAGTCAAAAGTTCCTCAATAGGTTGTATGTCCTCTTCTTGTATGCTGAAAATGAGGTTGTCGATCTCCAGTTGGTTTGTGGTGGTCTAGAGATTAAAAAGAATCAAAAATCTTTTGTCTCGTGTGGAAAGCTCCTTGATGAAGCAAAAGTCTTCGTACCATCGAATCCCAAAGATTTCGATGGGATTGAGATCGGGGGACTGCGCAGGCCATCGTAAAACATTGATTTGCGCATTTTCCGGATATTCGTTTACTGGGTGTGGAAATCCCAGCAGCATATGGACAAACAATGGTTTGCAGAATGTTGTCACGATAACTGGCGGCATTGAAATAGCCTTCCAGTAAAACGAGGTCTGTTCTTTCTCCAGTACGAATACCGTCCCATACCACAACTGTACCACCTTGGTAACTGTACACCTCCTGGACAGCAGCAAGACGTTCCAGATTTCCAGGTCGTCTCCCTACACGCACTCGACACTCAATTACTTTATGTTAGGAATGTACCGGAATTCCAGCGGTACCACTTAATCCGGCCTATCCGTTCCGGCCGAAACGCAGTTGCGGTCCGGCCGGAACATTAAAATTTTTTAAAATAGGTTAATTATATAAAAAAAACAAGAAAAATATTTTGAACTTCAATAAATTGAACCTAACCTAACGCGGAACGGAATAAATTAAGGACCTGTATATACAAAAGAAAGAAAATAATATAGAGTTTTATGCTTTAGATAGATAGAGCCTGTAAAATATCGTTAGGCTGCAGGAATTTGAAATATTTCCATATAAATCCCGATCCGGCCGGAATTACGGTTTCGGCCGGACCGGCCAAATATTCGATCCGGTACATCCCTTCTTTATGTTATCAAAAAAGGTCTCATCTCCTGAATTGTGGTCTTAGAAATGCTCCAATTTCACGAGATGTAACATGTCGATCTTCTTGGATCAACTTACGTACAGCATCGACGTTTTTCTGAGTGACTGCCGTTGTTGGTGGACCTGTTCATGGATCGTTGCCAAGATTAATCCGTCCACGTTTAAATTCTCCATACCAACGAAAAATTGTTGTTGAGACAGCTGTCTTGGAAAATTGTTAAAAAATGACAGTTAATTTTGACATTTGATACTACGTTGTTAAATGCAAGACTTAAAAGACAACCCTCGTAGTTCGTTGAATGTTCTGACAGAATTATTACCCAGCACAAAGATACACAATCATTCATTGTAAATTACAACCAAAGCAACTTAAGGTTAACTAAAATCTTACATGATATCCATTAATTAATCTAATAGTGAGATATTGCTATGTCTTCGAATGGATTAATGGATGAAGAAAAACAGTCGTTAATTTGTTCAGTGGTTCTGTTCCAAACGTATCCTACTACCTGTAATTTATTTTATAGACCAGGATACAAAAACTATTTTCCAAATTTTATAATATATTTTTATCATATGGATAGCACGATTTCAGGTAAGCGACCCTAAAACCGCAATAAACCATAGGCGGACATTGGAATTTAGGCAGGATAAAATAAGTCAATTGTATCTCAATTCTCCAAATGCGAATAAATATGGACAATAAGTAGGATATTTAAACGTGGGAACCTAAAACTACTACATACTACCTACTTATACTAGAAAATAGTACTCTCATAGGCTCCGCCCAATTGCATCTTGCGCCTTGATTGGATGACAACTTACTTGATTTAATGGGCGGAGGCTACTAGAATAGTACTTTCTAGTATAAATAGATATCGTTTTAATTTAATGGTTTATTTTGTACTTATCTGAATTATTGTTTATGTATTGGCAGTTTATAAAGAAAGTTTGTGAAATCATCAGTTCAGGATCAGGATCTTATTCTTACCCAACTACACGGCACTGTCACGGCAAATCTATCACTTCTAAATATTTTTGAATGGTAATGGATTAGGGTTCTATTGTCCTCGCTACCTGCGGTTCACTATACAGGAAGAATCTAGCGAAAGTTGCTAACTCAACACTTATTTACATGAAGAAGCACTTACAATTATTCTGTTTAATTCATTAAATCATTGTTTCATACACGTTTTTGAATTTATAATGAGCTCTTCAGCTATCAATATGATAAAAATACACAATAATACTCTTCAAACTTTCTAATATGAAAATTCTTATTCGCAAATATTCTTCGATTTAATGGGAATAGAATTCTTCAAACATTACAACATCTCAATAGAGGACAATTAGAACAATTATTTCCTTCAGATAAAAATAAAAATAATCATTAAGCAAATAAAATTGTTTTATTTCATCATTTAGTATTTGGTATTAAATTTTTCAATAGAAGATTCTCGCTAAGGTTTTAGCGAAATTTTTTTCGTCTCTCATTGCGCGTACTATAGTAGTAACAACTTCTCCGCGTTTGTATACGTAACACCAATTCCATAATGGCATAATTGTTGCTAATGAACGTAATTTACTCACCAGTTGGCGGAAATTAAACTGAAAGAGTCTATTCGAGAACTGTTTGATGTGTCCAAAAAAGGATATAATAGCAATAAGTTGACAAATAATAAAAAAAATATAGCGTTGATGCCTACTTTTTCTTTGGAATTAGTTCCGACTAATCATTAGAGAAACAATTTATAGTGTCAACATTTAAAATACTGCTTTAAGATGAAAAAACAATATTATTAGGTTTTTTTGTTCGTACAAAAAATATAGTGGAACGTACGTCTCAAGCGTTTGTTTAAATAGGGAGAGACAAATTTATCCAAAAATCACCTGTTAAAATCGTAAATCATTGCCCGAGAGGAAATATCTATCAATTTATAAATATCATCCCCTCGGAAGTTGAAATGTTAGGAACCGATACCAAAATAGTTTCTTCACTTTTAGGATCCTTCAAACCCTGAAATTTTCTTTCTAAGCATTTTTATTTCCTTGTCCAACAAGCATTCCAACTCAAGTTACCACATAAATGCTCCACTCCATCCTACTCTACGACTCCTTTGCATGTTTTTGCCGATTCTAAGAGGTGAGGGTTTCAGAGTACCCAATCAACAGCTTTTTTTTTCTTTCTCAATAGTCTTTTACCTCATCAAGCGATGTATAAAATCTCACGATACTTGAACAAATAAAAGTTTTTTTTAGTGTATGTTTGTGTGTCAGTGTCAACATAATACCTACTACTAATAATCCAATGTACTTATCGTCAAGAGAGATTAGTATCAGTTGCTAATCACCATTTTGAGCTCTTCATTAAGCGTGAGAAAGAGAAACGAAAACGATGAGAGTACGTTAGAAAGAGAGATAGAGGTAAAGGGTTTACAAATCGTTTTCGTGTTGAACAGTTCAATTAGGGGATTTTGAACGATGTTTAACAAACGATAATGATAAAATAAAACCACTTAGAAGTTATCTCTGATGTTTGTTTGCCTAGATTTCGCAGTTTTATTGTTATCATCAGAAAAACCGTTTTGTTTAGATTACGACAACCGATTGCCTCTCGAACGGAAATAATGACACTTATTTATGTCGAGTTTAAGAGTTTCTCAAACAATCAAATCGAATTTATTTATTAGATAAGATCTCGCTTTTATTACGTTCAAAAATTACCAGGTGTCCATCTTTATTTTCCCTCATTTTAACTGCCCATAACTTCTAAACGGTTTGAGATAGAATCATGCGGTTTTTTGTTGACTTTTGTTAATGGAACACCTAGTATATTTTTTTGTAGTTTAAAAGAACCGACATTTACCTATTCTTCAATGCAAAATCTTTTAAAATCGACTAACGTGTGACAGCAAAGTCAACAAAAAAATTGTCAAACATCCGCCATTTTTGTTGTGACGTATGCAAAACGAATAAAAAAAGGTGAGCGGTCGTCGGACCGCTGACAGAAGCTTTTTTTTGACAATTATTGACCATTTTTTCAAAATTTGTGACAATTTTTGACAATTCTTTCAAATTACTGACCAATTTTGATAGTTTTTACAATTATTGACCATTTTTGACCATTTTCGACAATTTTTGACAGGTTCTGACAATTATCGACCATTTTTCAATTAAATTTACAATTTTTAACAATTATTGACCATTTTTGACAGTTTTTTTTATAATTATTGACTATTTTTTAAAATTTTGACAACTTTTGACAGTTTTTCGAAAATTTTGACCATTTTTCAATAATTTTGGCAATTTTTGACAATTATTGACCATTTTTTCAAAATTTGTGACAATTTTTGACTATTTTTTCAAATTTTAACAATTATTGACCATTTTTGAAAATTATTGACCAATTTTGATAGTTTTTACAATTATTGACCATTTTTGACCATTCTCGACAATTTTTGACAGGTTCTGACAATTATTGACCATTTTTCAAAAAAATTTACAATTTTTAACAATTATTGACCATTTTTGACAGTTTTTTATAATTATTGACCATTTTTTCAAAATTTTGACAATTTTTGGTAGTTTTTCGAAAATTTTGACCATTTTTCAATAATTTTGGCAATTTTTGACAATTATTGACCATTTTTTCAAAATGTTTGGCCATTTTTTCAAATTTCAACAATTATTGACCATTTTTGACAATTATTGATCAATTTTGATAGTTTTGACAATTATTGATCATTTTCGACAATTTTTGACAATTTTTCAAAAATTTTGACCATTTTTCCAAATTTCAACAATTATTGACCATTTTTGACAGGTTCTCACAATTATTGACCATTTTTGACAATTTTTCAAAAATTTTGACCATTTTTAACAATTCTTGACCATTTTTGACAGTTTTTTATAATTATTGACCATTTATGCAAAATTTTGACCATTTTTCAAAAATTTTGATAATTTTTGACAATTATTGACCATTTTTTCGAAAATTTTGACAATTTTTGACCATTTTTTCAAATTTTAACAAATATTGACCATTTTGGACAGTTTTTTATAATTATTGATGATTTTTACCAAATTTTAACAATTTTTGACCATTTTTCAGAAATTTTAACAATTATTGACCATTTTTAACAGTTTCTTACAATTATTGACCATTTTTGACAACTTTTAAAAATTTTGACAATTATTGAGTATTTTTTTAAACATAACAATTTTTGACAATTTTGGCAAATTTTGACAATTATTGACCATTTTTTCAAAATGTTTGACCATTTTTTCAAATTTCAACAATTATTGACCATTTTTGACAATTATTGATCAATTTTCAAAAAAATTTACAATTTTTAACAATTATTGACCATTTTTGACAGTTTTTTTATAATTATTGACCATTTTTTCAAAATTCTGACAATTTTTGAGTTTTTCGAAAATTTTGACCATTTTTCAATAATTTTGGCAATTTTTGACAATTATTGACCATTTTTTCAAAATGTTTGGCCATTTTTTCAAATTTCAACAATTACTGACCATTTTTGACAATTATTGATCAATTTTGATAGTTTTGACAATTATTGATCATTTTTGACAATTTTTCAAAAATTTTGACCATTTTTCCAAATTTCAACAATTATTGACCATTTTTGACAATTTTTGAGCATTTTTGACAGGTTCTGACAATTATTGACCATTTTTGACAATTTTTCAAAAATTTTGATCATTTTTAACAATTCTTGACCATTTTTGACAGTTTTTTATAATTATTGACCATTTTTTCAAAATTTTGACAATTTTTGACAGTTTTTCGAAAATTTTGACCATTTTTCAATAATTTTGGCAATTTTTGACAATTATTGACCATTTTTTCAAATTTCAACAATTATTGACCATTTTTGACAATTATTGATCAATTTTGATAGTTTTGACAATTATTGATCATTTTTGACAATTTTTCAAAAATTTTGACCATTTTTCCAAATTTCAACAATTATTGACCATTTTTGACAATTTTTGAGCATTTTTGACAGGTTCTCACAATTATTGACCATTTTTGACAATTTTTCAAAAATTTCGACAATTTTTAACAATTGTTGACCATTTTTGACAGTTTTTTATAATTATTGACCATTTATTCAAAATTTTGACCATTTTTCAAAAATTTTGATAATTTTTGACAATTAGTGACCATTTTTTCAAAAATTTTGACAATTTTTGACCATGTTTTCAAATTTTAACAATTATTGACCATTTTGTACAGTTTCTGACAATTATTGACCATTTTTGACAACTTTTAAAAATTTTGACAATTATTGACTATTTTTTTAAATATAACAATTTTTAAATTTTTAAATATAACGCTTTTTCGTAACATCACACGTTTCACGAGTTCACCAGCCTTCCCAAAAGTCCTATGTCGTGCAATAAGAAGCAATCTTCAAAAAAACTAAACTTTTTTAAACAAAACTTGTGTTAAAATGAAACATTTTAATGAAAACCGCATATTTCTATCTCGAACCGTTTAGAAGTTATGGGCAGTTAAAATGAGGGAAAATAAAGATGGACACCCGGTATTCTAAAATACGAGCAGATATCGAACAGTTACCGATGTCATAATAGGGTTGTTCGTAGAGCGATCACAAACGGATGGAAACTGGATATAATATCAATATTATCGTCAAACTTATTTAAGAAATAAAGTGAAACAGTATAAAAATTGATGTCGAAGAATAAAAATATATTATTCTAACGCTTTGACAAAGTTTTGAAAAATAATTTTTCCAAAAACAGTGACCGTTCAACGAAGAAGAAACAACTACTTCCCTGTAAAATTGTCGTATTTGTACTGATGAGGCGCAATACGCCGAAACCGGTCTACAAGTTATGTTGTCCCTTCTAGTTGCAAACCAGAATGGTTGGTTTAAATATTGTAGATTTACCAACCCCGTTTGACTTAGAAGTGTAATTCAATATCTGTCGGGGCATGTAGCCCGGGAAGTAGTTGTTTCTTCTTTGTTGAACGGTCACTGTTTTTGGAAAAATTATTTTTCAAAACTTTGTCAAAGCGTTAGAATAATATATTTTTATTCTTCGACATCTATTGTTAAAACGCTTTACTAAATACGACCATTTTACAGGAAACTGTAATAATTCAGTATAAAAATTATTGCCAAATAATATTTTGAATAGATAATCATAAGAAAACTTATTTACGATACTTCTTTGGAATTATGAAAAAAAGTGCGCCACTGTATACATAATTAGAAATTTACCAAAAGTGGGAGCAACATAAAGTTTTAATTCGTAAATTCATTCGCGTCTGTCTAACGGTAGAATCAGGAGGTTATATATATATATATATATATATATATATATATAGTCGCATTTACCGACTCTGACGACGACGCTTCTGCCCTCTGGGGTGCAATTACAAAGCTAGTTAAAGCGTTTGCAATTAATACGGGCTCCATCCGCACCTTAATGATTCATTAAAACCCGATTAAGTTGCAAAGTTTTGTTTATTTTTCGAATAAGTGAATTTTAAATTTAAAAAAAAAAGATGGAACAAAAATTTTCGTGTTTATTTATGTGAGGAACAAAATGAAGTGAGTGAGCGATAGGGATGGCGTTCTGAAATCGATTAATCGAATAATCGATACCTCGGACCGAATAAATCGATTTTTTAAATCGATATGTTGTATTGAATCGATTCAGTGAATCGATAGTTCACCCTTGAAAATCGACTTTCGATTTTTTTTGTATTTTTGGTAGAGCGGCTCTTTTTTCAATTGCCCCGGCAACATCGCAAGTAGTGATGAGAGCGGAACCGCTCGGATCCCAGTAGACTCGACAGACACTGTTGCTTTTTTTTTCAAAAAAGCTTATAGGGAACTCTATAAGTAGAGATGTTTGAAAAATTAAAAGATTTTTATAAAAATCGATTATTATTTTGTTATAATCGATTTTTAATTATCGATTTTAGGAGTAATATTAATCGATTTTGTATAAATTACGTGTGTTTGAGGAGTGGATTTTCAGAAACGGCTCTCGTAATATCTATTTTTCAAAATTTTGACTCCTTTTGACGATTATTGACCATTTCTCAAAATTATTGACCATTTTTTAACAATTATTGACAGTTTTTGACAAAAATCGTCCATTTTTAATAATTGACAATTATTCACCAATTTTGACAGTTTTTCAACAATTACTGATCATTTTTTAAAAATTATTGACCATTTTTTAACAATTATTGACCATTTTTTAACAATTATTGACCAATTTTGACAGTTTTTCAACAATTATTGACCATTTTTTCAAACTTTTTGACCATTTTTTTAAAATTATTGACCATTTTATACAATTATTGACCAATTTTGACAGTTTTTCAACAATCATTGACCATTTTTTAAAAAATTATTGACCAATTTTGACAGTTTTGCAACAATTACTGACCATTTTTCAAAATTTTAACTATTATTGACAATTTTCAGAAGTTTTTGACAATTATTGAACATTTTTTAATAATTATTGACAAAAATCGTCCATTTTTAACAATTAATTGACAATTATTGACCAATTTTGACAGTTTTTCAACAATTACTGATCATTTTTTAAGAATTATTGACCAATTTTGACAGTTTTGCAACAATTATTGACCATTTTTCCAAATTTTTCAACAATGATTGATCATTTTTTTAAAATTATTGACCATTTTTCAACAATTATTGAACAATTTTGACAGTTTTTCAACAATTATTGACCCTTTTTGCCAAATTTTTTGACCATTTTTGACAATTTTTCAAAATTTTAACAATTATTGACAATTTTCAACAGTTTTTGACAATTATTGACCATATTTCAAAATTTTTGACAATTTTCATATAATTTTATTTGATTTTTTTTCAATCCGATAAATATCGTTAACGAATAAATCTCTTAGGTTTATTATCGGAATATATACGAAAAGCATCTCCATTTTTAAAACAATCCAAAAAAAATCAACGATCTTTTCGCAGAAATCGATTTATTTTTTATTAAAATCGATTTTTTCGACAAATCCATTAATTTTGAATAAAGAAAAATAGATTTTTATTTCATCGATGATTATTTTCCATTAATCTCACACATTCCTAATCCGATACTTTGTTGCCATAATAATATGGTAATAAAAAAATAATTGTTATTATTATCAAATTCCCTGAACTTAAAAAAAATCCCCAATTTTACTGATAAGAGATCCCGGAGAGAGATTGTTTATTTAGGGGTGGTACCTTTCTTGTTGTTTTTCAATAAAAAAGATCGATTTATATTTACATTGTAAAAAATACAAATTTGAAAAAAATCGATTTTTTTGAAATCGATCTTTTAGACCTCGATTCTTTATGTATCGATTCATCAGGTTACGATTCGAATCGATTTAAAAATCGATCTTTTTTAAAAAGAATCGCCATTCCTAGTGATCGAGACATACATCACAGGCGACATGACACGTAAAGCCGCTGGAAGCGTCTGCCATAAAGGCGATGTAATTTGTCAGCACGACGAACGAATCTAGATGGAAAAGCGCAGCATCCTACTAGTCTCTGATGTGGTCCATATAATGAGACGCCAAGTTAAACAAACCGACAATTTAAAATTAAATTTCAAGGTGTATATAAATATATATATAGGGTTTCCACATAAATTGAGGAGCAGGTACACAAGAGAAAAATAATATTAATTATAGATATCGAAGAATAAATATATTATTCTAACGCTTTACAACAAAGTTTTGAAAAATATTTTTCCAAAAAAACAGTGACCGTTCAACTAGAAAAAGAAACAACTACTTCCCGGGCTATATGCCCCGACAGACATTGAATTATACTTCTAAGTCAAACGGGGTCGGTATAATCTATAAAATTTACCCAACCATTCTGGTTTGCAATTAGAAGGAACAACATAACTTGCAAACCGGTTTCGGCGTATTTGCGCTTCATCAGTACAAGGTAGTTCTCCGCCCGAGAGCTCTAAAATAGGGATGGCGATCTGAGATCGATTAATCGAAGAATCGATTTTTAGGACCACTAACATAGAATTGTTAAATCGATATCTCTTAAGTCAATCGATATTTTACTCCAGAAAATCGAAGTCCGATAATTTTTCCTGAAGAGCTTGGATATTAAGCTCTGGGAGTTGTAAAATGTAATTTTTTTCTAACTTTTTAATGTAAAAATAACAATGTAAAATAAATGGCTTTTTACGTTAATATAGCTGTAATCGTTAAATTAGTTAAAAATTAATGATTATTATTGTGACTACTTCACTTCCTAAAATTAAATTCATATTCACATGAAAATTTTGGAGTATATCGAAAAAAGATCGATGTTTGGGAAATCGATCTTTCGGACACCGATTTTTCGATGAATCGATTTTGTGGAATTGGATTCGAATAAATTAAAAGATCGATCTTTTTTAGAGATGATCGCCATCCCTACTCTAAAAGCCTAATTCCGGACTGAACACAATCAATACATGTCTTCAAGTTACGGAAATGTTAAAGTTGTGACAATAGCGACATCTTCACCTCCAACCGCAAACCAAAATTCGAAAAATTTGACAACATTAGCTTGAAACAATAAAATATTAGGCTTGTTCGTAGAGCGACTCATGCGCAGAGCCGCTTTGTGAACTGTTTTTATTCACTACGCGTGAGTAGGGATGGCGATTCTTTCTGAAAAAGATCGATTTTTAAATCGATTCGAATCGTAACCTGATGAATCGATACATTAAAAAATCGAGGTCTAAAATATCGATTTAAAAAATCGATTTTTTTTCAAGATTGTATTTTTTACAATGTAATATTAATCGATCTTTTTTATTGAAAAACAACAAGAAAGGTACCCCTAAATAAGCAATCTCTCTCCGAGATCTCTTATCAGTAAAATTGGGGATTTTTTTTAAGTTCAGGGAATTCGATAATAATAACAATAATTTTTTTATTACCATATTATTGTCACAAAGTATCGGATTAGCAATGTATGAGATTAATGGAAAATAATCATCGATCAAATAAAAATTGATTTTTCTTTATTCAAAATTAATGGATTTGTCTAAAAAATCGATTTTAATAAAAAAAAAATTTAATTATAATTTTGAAAAATGGCCAAAAATGGTCAAAAATGGTCAAAAATGGTCAATAATTGTTGAAAAATGGTCAATAATTTTTAAAAAATGATCAATAATTCTTGAAAAAATTGGAAAAATGGTCAATAATTGTTGAAAAAGTGTCAAAATTGGTCAATAATTGTTGATAAATGGTCAATAATTTTTAAAAAATGATCAATAATTCTTGAAAAATTTGGAAAAATGGTCAGCAATTGTTGCAAAACTGTCAAAATTGGTCAATCATTGTTGAAAAATGGCCAATAATTTTTAAAAATTGATCGATAATTGTTGAAAAATTTGGAAAAATGGTCAGTAATTGTTGCAAAACTGTCAAAATTGGTCAATAATTGTCAAAATTGGTCAATAATTGGTCAATAATTGAAAAAAATGGTCAATAATTATTGAAAAACTGTCAAAATTGGTCAATAATTGTAAAAAGTGATCAATAATTTTTAAAAAATGGTCAATAATTGTTGAAAAATTTGGAAAAATGGTCAGTAATTGTTGCAAAACTGTAAAAATTGGTCAATAATTGTAAAAAATGGTGAATAATTATTGAAAAACTGTCAAAATTGGTCAATAATTGTGAAAAATGGTCAATAATTTAAAAAAAATGGTCAATAATTGTTGAAAAACTGTCAAAATTGGCCAATAATTGTAAAAATGGTCAATAATTTCAGAAAAATGGCCAATAATTGTTGAAAAACTGTCAAAGTTGTCAATAATTGTTAAAAAAATGATCAATAATTGTTAAATATCGATTCACGGAATCGATTCAGTACAACATATCGATTTAAAAAATCGATTTATTCGGTCTGAGAAATCGATTTCAGATCGCCATCCCTACGCGTGAGTCGTCCAGTTTCCATCCGTTTGTGATCGCTCTACGAACAAACTTATTATTACAGTTTCCTGTAATAATACTTTAATATTAGTTCTTCATAAAAAAATTTTGTTACTGAGTAATAGGGCTTCAAAATTGCAAGAAGAAATACTTTAGGTAGTAGAGTTTTATACTAATAGTCATAAAAGGCCAATAGTCAAAATTATAAAAGGTGTTCAAAGGAGAACTCCCCCTACATCCAAGAATTTTCCAAGTTTTCAAAGTATAGACAAGGCATTTGAGATACCCGCATTTGGATTTGAATCGGGAGAAAGCGCTGGCCATGAAGACAAACCTTCTTGTTTTACTGGGGTTTCCAGCATTAATAGTTTTGCAATTTTGGAACGCTATAACTCAGTAACGAAGACCCGTAAGCAAATTAATATTATTTTTGATATAAAATTTATAGCAAATATTTCGAGGACAACCTGTATATTAAAGTATGGTATGGTATGAAATGAAGTCGCCGTTTGGTAACTTGCCAAAATAAAGATGCGATGATTGGGTGGTTATCAGCAACACATTGTTGTTTTTAAAGATGATTAATATAGAGATAATTCTTAAGAGATAAACTTCTTCTGGGTTGGACATTTGCCCATTTATTTGACAAAAAATGACTTTGTACTCACTTAAAAATGACAGTTTGAATAATGGTTCTACATTTTTAACCATAACGACTTAAATTCTTCTTCTGACATAGATTTGTCCACAGTGGCCATCTATAAAAGCAATTCGAAGAACATATCGAGTGATTTAAATAAGTACAATATTAGGTTTGGTAACGAAGCAAGTTCTTAACTTTTATGGACATATTGAGTCTGCGCAGTATAAAATAAGCGTTACAGTAGGGCAGAGTTCAGAGCATATTAAAATTGTTTGGAGCGTTAAATATGAGTATAAAGGAAGATACACCAGAATACACCAGTTTAGCGATATACAAACCTAATGTAGAAGAGAACAAAAATAGATATCGAGAATTGATCAGGAATTTAAAAAAATAGGAAATGAAAGAGTAGAATGGACTTCAGAAGAAATATGGACGTTATTTAAAGAAATAGTATCAACAACTGCAGAGAAGATGTGGAAGAAAAAACACCTAACAAGGACGAGCTGGTGGAATGAAGAGATAAAAAAGATGGTAAGGGAAAAGAAAAAAGCCTGGAAAAAAGATATCCAAACAAGGACACAAGAAGATAAAGATGACTATAATAACAAGAAAAAATTTTGTAAAAAATACTACAAGACAAGAGAAAATGGAATCATGGAAATAATTTGGTGAGCAGTTGACAGAAACACATCAAGTAGATAACCGAAAATTCTGGACACAGATAAAAAGAATGAGAGGGGGTAAAGGAAAAGAAATTAAAGCAGTGAGAAATATGAATAAATCAGTTACAAACAGTAAAGACAGAGATAATGAAAACGTGGGCTAAATATTACGAAGATAAATTTAACAGCTTAACACAGGAATAAAGGATAAACAGAGAATATCAAAAGCATAGAAAAAATAGAAGAAGCTACACATAAAATAAGGACAGGAAAAGCAAGTGGAGAAGATGGCATTGCTCCGGAAATGATAAAATGGCTGGGAGAGAGAGGATAACAATGGATTTGGGAAGTATGCAAAGAGGCATGGAAAGAAAAAAGAATACCAAGAGACTGGGAAAATAACGATAATACCAATATATAAAAAGAGGGACCAGATGCAATGTGATAATTATAGAGCCATATGCCTAGCACAAAGCTATACACCAGAATTCTGGAAAACAGACTAAGATAATATGTTGAACATAAATTGGAAGAAGAAAAGGCAGCATTCAGACCAGACAGACAAACTAATGATAATATATATACAATAAGAAACCTAATAGAAAGAAAACTAGAAGAAATGTTTCCAACATTTATTGACCTAAGAGCAGCCTTCGACACACTAGAACGAACTGAAATCTGGAGTTGCTTGGATGAGATGGAAATACTTAGGGGACTAAAAGGGGCTATCAGAAGCACATACGAGAACGTAAGGGCTAAAGTACAAATAGCAGGAATGAAATCAAAAGAGATTTTAATGAAGAAAGGGATAAAACGGGGGGGGGGGGGGGTAGCTTAAGTCCGCTTTTATTTATATTAATAATGGATCAAATAACGAAGCGAATAGAAAACAAAACTGAGCAGGTGAACACGATAATTGGCTACACAAATCTGAAAGCAGTAAAAATGAAATCACTACTATATGTAGATGATGTGGTATTGATAGCAAATACCAGAAATAAGATGCAGAAGCTATTAGTGAATATATGGACCAAAGAAATAAAAAACATGAAAACGGAAGTGAATACAAATAAAACTAAAATGATGATGATAAATTGTAAACAACAGGATGAAATTACTAATGAAATAAAATGTGAAGACGAAACACTGGAAAGGGCAACGACGTATGAATATCTGAGAACTAAATTGACAGAAGATGGGAAGATAGAAGCAAAAATAACAAATAGAGAGAATAAATCAACGAGACTATACTACACACGAAGTAAGACAATACTGGGTCATAGATATATTGATATGGAAGTGAAAATTAAGATCCACAATACAATAACGTTACCAATAATAACGTATGCAAGTGAAAATTGGACACTGAGAAAGAAGGATGAACACAATTGAGTTGAAGCACCAAGAAGAATACCAGGGAAAACAAAGTGGGACAAATGTAGAAATGAAGAAATAAGACAAATAACAAAACAAGAATCAATAATAGGAAAAGTAAAGAGAAAACAATTAAATTTGTATAGACATATTGTCAGAATGAAAACAGACAGAACAGCGGGAAGTACTCACCACAGAAGAAGGGGTAGGCCGAAAAGAAAGTGGATAGACCAAATAAAGGAGATAAGAAATAAAAAAGGAAAAACTCTAGATGAATTGAAAAGATTAGCAAGAAACAGGCAAGAGTGGAAGCAATGGATACAAGAGGAACCGGAATCCTCGACCGACACCTGAAAAGATAGAAGGAGAAGAGAAGAAGAAGAAGGAGTTCACGCAAGACTAGTAAAACTCGCCCAGTGTAAGTTGGCACTTGAGATATGCGAGAACAAAAAGTAACAAATACTGCTTGAATAAAGATAGATATATTGAGCTCTATATATTGTACTCTCGTACGACCTTCGCACTTTGCTTCAACATAGTCGTAGGTACATGCCGGCCGTTGGGGTCTCAAAAAATACTTTTTAATTTCTTTGTAACTGCAATAAATCTAATTTTGGCAAATTTTCCGCAAGTTTGTTGTGGTAAGATGAATTATCCAGTACAACAACACTTCCAATGGACAAATTTGGTAATACGTGTTCTTTTAGCCATTTTTGGAAATTTTCAAAGTTCATCTCGTCATGATAGTCTCCAGATTTAGTAGTCGATTTCCAACGGACATATGCATCTGGAACAAAGCCTTTTTCGCTGCCTGCATTTATTATTATCATACGAGGTCCTTTGCTCGTAGGTTTCATGAGCCCTAAAGTGCTATTGTTGCTAATAATTAACGTAACTAAAAACTACTATAATACTACGATATTAACTGTTTGCGGTCAAAACAGAGACTGGGATCCTCCATTTCAGTGAGCCTCGAGCGATCGGGTGTTCTACCGCGCATCTCAAAAGTCCAAAGTCCAAGTGCCAACTTACACTGGGCGAGTTATAACATGTTCAATACGACATCGTTACTCGTTCTCTTGGTTCCAAAATAAAAAGAAAACTTTTAATTTCGCGCATGCGTTTTCATATAAAACGAATCTTGTTCCTTTAGTACTTTTACCTTTTAATACCTTTGAGAGAGAATCAGAAGTTGAATTTTCGGATATGTCCGAAGATGATAGTGAGTTTTCAGAATTTGAAGAGGAATTATTATAAGTTGGACATCGCCCAGAATATGAGAACTATATTGAACAAACGATACAGCAATATAAGATCTGTTCCAACCGCAATCAGAAACTGTCGGAAACGATCAAAGAATAACTGGTCATAGCAAACAACGAGTTTACTTTCGCGTAATTCCTATCACTGATTGCATTGGTAGACTATTCTCTGATCGTTTCTGACAGTTTCTGATTGCGGTTGGATCAGAATGACACTGAATTTATTGAACATTATAGAATTCGCAAAGAATGTATAAATACCATTTCATATTCAGCCAATATTACTTTTCATAACTGTTCCAGCACACATTTATTTGGAACCTACTTGGTACATTATTCTAGTCACGCATGCGCTTCAGATAATGTTAATAACATGTTTGGAACTAGTTTCAGGAACAAACCTATAATTTACCATTAAATTTTGCGACAAAATTATTAAATAACTTAAACTCTTCACTTTCAAAAGAAAGACCACTTTCAGCAATCGCTTTCCCCGTTAAAAGTAATAAATAGTAAGATAATTGATAGGGAAAAGTTTACGCACGTAATTTTTTCGATAATGATGAAGCAGCTGTTCCGAGTGGTTTATGAACAGGGGGGAAAACGAGTCAGCAGGTGTCTTAAGCATCCTCTCATAATATTAACGCACGCACGTACGTAATAGAATTAAAAAAAATTCGCCGTATTGTTAGGCGTCGAAGTCAAAATATAAAATGTGACAGGCAGTATGTTTGCTTGAGGGCAATAAAGTAAATATTGAAGATAAAATACTGGTTTTACGCAGTCATTTTGTCAAACAATCATTAGATAAAAGTTTTATTTATTAAACGGATTCGTGCTTCCGAATTTTTACCACTTCATATTCTGAAGTGTATGTATATATTCGTACCCCCCATTCTCTCATACATAATAATTAGATGCGCGGATTAGAGCCTTAATGTTTTTTTTTTCATGTAAGTAAAAACACTTAATTGCCAATCTATAAACAGGAATGACGGTGCCATAAAACGTTTCGCTCCATTTGACACTCATCGACCTCAAGTGAACTCCGTACAACATTTTATGATATAGGCGAAGCCATCACCATCAGTTCAGGTCGTCGAAAAGCTAAATAGAGCCGGGAGATAAAACAGAGAAAATATTATAGAACATAATTAGGCATATTTAGTGATAAATAACAATTTATGTTCGTTAAGTCTTAATAATAATAACTACGATGTTTTGCCAATATAAAAATAAATAAATTGGAAATCATGACATTATTTTCGCGTAAATTTTCTTCTCAGTACTGGTCTAATACTGTAAGCTAATCTAGTGATATGTACAACACGACCGTGACAGTATATTGCTAATTAGCGCTTGGCATTGTCTCGTTGCGTTGACAAGAAGTAACACAAAATAAACGTCTGATGCGTCACATGTCGCCCACGTATCGATACAGTAGAATATCGAATATTAATTTATCGATACTCGAAGTATCGATACGTTAACGATCCGAGATTTTGCTAATTTTGACGTTTTTTCGGTAAAAAACACCTTTTTCGGGGGTGGAAAACGACATTATTGCGATCTCCGGCCAAAGTTGAGTTCCTAGAATAAAAAGTTGATAATAAAAGTTGTAGATCTTGAGAAAATCTACAACTTTTACATCAGTGACTTTTCCACATTACCTCAAAATTAGCTCGAAAAACGCAAAAAAATGCATTTTTCGTTTTTTATTTTTGGTTTCGTTAAAAATTTTTCGATTTTGATGAAAATTTAGTAGAAGGTAGCTTTGATAGTCACAAACCATGAAAAAAAAATTCAAATTGAAATATTGGAAATTTTTCGAGTTATAACATTTTTTCGGTAAAACACACTTTTTGGGGGGTGGAAAAAGACATTATTGCGATTTCCGGCCAAAGTTGAGTTCCTCGAATAAAAAGTTGATTATAAAAGTTGTAGATCTTGAGAAAATCTACAACTTTTTAATTGGCGACTTTTTCACATAACTTCAAAATTAGCTCGAAAAACGCAAAAAACTGCATTTTTCGTTTTTTATTTTTGGTTTCGTTAAAAAATGTTCGATTTTGATGAAAATTTAGTAGAAGGTAGCTTTGATAGTCACAAACCATGAAAAAAAATTCAAATTGAAATATTGGAAATTTTTCGAGTTATAACATTTTTTCGGTAAAACACACTTTTTGGGGGGTGGAAAAAGACATTATTGCGATTTCCGGCCAAAGTTGAGTTCCTCGAATAAAAAGTTGATTATAAAAGTTGTAGATCTTGAGAAAATCTACAACTTTTTAATTGGTGACTTTTTCACATAACTTCAAAATTAGCTCGAAAAACGCAAAAAACTGCATTTTTCGTTTTTTATTTTTGGTTTCGTTAAAAAATGTTCGATTTTGATGAAAATTTAGTAGAAGGTAGCTTTGATAGTCACGAACCATGAAAAACAATTTCAAATTAAAATATTGGAAATTTTTCGAGTCATAACATTTTTTCGGTAAAGCACACTTTTTTTGGAGGGTGGAAAAAGACATTATTACGATTTCCGTCCAAAGTTGAGTTCCTAGACTAAAAAGTTGATCATAAAAGTTGTAGATCTTGAGAAAATCTACAACTTTTTAATTGGTGACTTTTTCACATAACTTCAAAATTAGCTAGAAAAACGCAAAAAACTGCATTTTTCGTTTGTTATTTTTGGTTTCGTTAAAAAATGTTCGATTTCGATGAAAATTTAGTAGAAGGTAGCTTTGATAGTCACAAACCATTAAAAAAAATTTCAAATTGAAATATTGGAAATTTTTCGAGTTATAACATTTTTTCGGTAAAACACTTTTTTTGGGGGGTGGAAAAAGACATTATTACGATTTCCGTCCAAAGTTGAGTTCCTAGACTAAAAAATTGATCATAAAAGTTGTAGATCTTGAGAAAATCTACAACTTTTTAATTGGTGACTTTTTCACATAACTTCAAAATTAGCTCGAAAAACTGCATTTTTCGTTTTTTATTTTTGGTTTCGTTAAAAAATGTTCGATTTTGATGAAAATTTAGTAGAAGGTAGCTTTGACAGTCACAAACCATGAAAAAAAATTTCAAATTGAAATATTGGAAATTTTTCGAGTTATAACATTTTTTCGGTAAAACACACTTTTTTTGGGGGGTGGAAAAAGACATTATTACGATTTCCGTCCAAAGTTGAGTTCCTAGAATAAAAAGTTGATCATAAAAGTTGTAGATCTTGAGAAAATCTACAACTTTTTAATTGATGACTTTTTCACATAACTTCAAAATTAGCTCGAAAAACGCAAAAAACTGCATTTTTCGTTTTTTATTTTTGGTTTCGTTAAAAAATGTTCGATTTTGATCAAAATTTAGTAGAAGGTAGCTTTGATAGTCACAAACCATGATAAACAATTTCAAATTGAAATATTGGAAATTTTTCGAGTTATAACATTTTTTCGGTAAAGCACACTTTTTTTGAGGGGTGGAAAAAGACATTACGATTTCCGTCCAAAGTTGAGTTCCTAGAATAAAAAGTTGATCATAAAAGTTGTAGATCTTGAGAAAATCTACAACTTTTACATCAGTGACTTTTCCACATTACCTCAAAATTAGCTAGAAAAACGCAAAAAACTGCATTTTTCGTTTTTTATTTTTGGTTACGTTAAAAAATGTTCGATTTTGATGAAAATTTAGTAGAAGGTAGCTTTGATAGTCACAAACCATGAAAAAAAAATTCAAATTGAAATATTGGAAATTTTTCGTGTTATAACATTTTTTCGGTAAAACACACTTTTTTGGGGGTGGAAAAAGACATTATTACGATTTCCGTCAAAAGTTGAGTTCCTAGAATAAAAAGTTGATTATAAAAGTTGTAGATCTTGAGAAAATCTACAACTTTTTCATCAGTGACTTTTTCACAAAACCTCAAAATAAGCTCGAAAAACGCAAAAAACTGCACATTTTTCGTTATTTATTTTTAGTTTCGTTAAAAAAAGCACGACATCATTTCACAACGTGAATCAAAAATCACGATATCGCTCATCACTATAGATAACGCCACTTGCCGCTACCACTAAAAATCCCGTATCGCAAGGTATCGATACACTACAAATTTATCGATACTTGGAATGCATCGAAAAGCATAATATCGATACAAAATATCGAGTATCGGAAGTAAAAGTATCGATACACTGGAATATCGGATAGTATCGCGCATCCCTATCGTGTACCCACTTTTGACTTACAGGCGATAAAATCGAGTGGTATATATAAATAAAAATTTTGTGCGGGGGTGACAGTTATCTGCTATCGCGCAGTTTTAGAAGATAATTTTTAGCAGTCAGGTTTCGCTTGAGTTTAGTTCTAGTAAAGCTTTATTGAGGATTAACCTAGATTTACATGGAAGTCTCAATTGGAAAAAGTTATCCACAAAACCAGACTATCCATGTGGAAAATCTTGGGACAAAATTCTCTGATTTACAGAGACTGGTGTTACTGGTGCCGTTAACGCCACATCATCAGCAGCCATGGAAATCCTTCTAGACCTACTTCCTCTCTATATTTTTGTAGAAAGAGCCTGGAATAAGGTCGCAGTGGAGGGCCAAATAGACCCACTCACCACACACCTAATCTAAAACTCTGCACACCAATCCGATTTGATATTTTAAATAATTTTTAAAGTAATAGATGAAGGAAAACTAATAAAAAAACACAGGAAAAATGTCTTTCAACTTTACTGAACTGTATTTCAAATATTCATGGTTATTTGGACAAAACGTTCACAATAAATACAGCATTTTACATAGAAATTATCGTGTCATACAAAGAAAATATGTTCCGACAAAAAATCTGTTTCAGTAGTGGAAAATATATAAAGTAGTGAATGTAACGGGATATGTATACAACAAATCATCGACTTGGCTATCTACCAAGACAACCAGTTTTATGTTTTATATCTTTCGAATATCTTATTTAATATCCAGTCCGAAACATGAAATATTTTCGAAAAAAAAAAGGAGGAAGTTTATTTAATACGAACATCTGTGCCAGCAATTTCACATGCTGTTTAAATAAACAAGATTGGACGTCGAAATAAAAATTGTGACGCACAAAATTCGATGTACTGGGTGACGAAATTTTACTTTCTACTGTAATTGTGAATGCAAGCAGGATTTTCCCTTCCCCTTCTCGAAAAAATCCACTTAATGTAATACGTGTTTTAGAACGTTTTTCACAAGGGACGAAAAAACTGACATTTTAATGAATTATTACAGTTTCCTGTAAAATTTTCGTATTTAGTAAATCGTGTTACCAACAGATATCATATAACTTGTACTGATGAGGCACAAATACGCCGAAACCGGTCTTGGTCAAAAATGGTCAATTGTCTAAAATTGTCAAAATTTTTGAAAAACGGTCATATATTGTCAAAATTTTGAAAAACAGTCAATAATTGTCAAAATTTTGAAAAATGGTCAAAATTTTTGAAAAATTGTCAAAATTTTTGAAAAATTGTCAAAAATGGACAAAAATTATCAAAATATTTAAAAATTGGCAAAAATTATCAGAATTTTTGAAAAATTGTTAAAAACCGGTCAATAACTATCAAAAATTGTCAAAAAATTTGAAATATGGTCAAAAATTGTATAAATTTATCAAATTTATTGAAATTTTCGAAAAATTGTCGAAAATGATCAAAAAGTATCAAAATTTTTGAAAAATTGTCAAAAATGGTCAAAAATTATCAAAAATTGCAAAAAATTTAGAAAAATGGTCAAAAATGGTGAATTGTCTAAAATTGTCAAAATTTTTGAAAAATGGTCAAATATTGTCAAAATTTTTAAAAAATTGTCAAAAATTGTCGAATTTTTGTAAAAATTATCAATAATTGTCAAAATTTTGAAAAATTGTCAAAAATGGTCAAAAATTATCAAAATTTTTAAGAAATTGTCAAAAATGGTAAATGATTGTCAAAATTTTGAAAAATGGTCAAAATTTTTGAAAAATTGTCGAAAATGATCAAAAATTGTTAATAATTTTTAAATATGGTCAATAATTGTCAAATTTTTGAAAAATCTTCAAACACTTTGAAATATTGTCAAAAATGGTTAACAATTGTTAAAATTTTTGAAAAATTATTAATAATTGTCAAATTTTTTTGAAAAATTGTAAAAAATTTTGAAAATAGGTCAAAATTTTTGAAAAATTGTCAAAAATTATTAAAATTTTAGAAAAATTGTTAAAAATGGTCAATAATTATCAAAATATGTTAATAATTTTGAAATAAGGTCAATAATTGTCAAATTTTTGAAAAACTTTCAAACAATTTGAAATATTGTCAAAAATGGTTAATAATTGTTAAAGTTTTTGAAAAATGATCAATAATTGTCAAATTTTTTTGAAAAATTGTCAAAAATGATCAATAATTATCAAAAATTGTTAAAAATTTTGAAATATGGTCAAAAATGGTCAATAACTATCAAAAATTGTCAAAAATTTTGAAATATGGTCAAAAATCATATTTCAAAAATGGTCAATAATTGTCTAAAATTGTCAATTTATTGAAAAATTGTCAAAATTTTTGAAAAATAGTCAAAAATGGTCAATAATTGTCTAAATTTTGAAAAATGGTCAATAATTCTCAAATTTTTTGAAAAATGTTCAATAATTGTCAAAAATGGTCAATGATTGTCAAAATTTTGAAAAATGATGAAAACTTTTGAAACATGGTCAAAAATGGTCAATAATTATAAAAAATTGGTCAATAATTATAAAATTTTTTTAAAAATTGTCAAAAATTTTCAAAAGTCGTCAAAAATTTTTGAAAAATAGTAAATAATACGAGCCGTTTCTGAAAATCGATTTAAACACGTAATTTATATAATCGATTTACTAAAAATCGATTAATATTACTATAAAAATCGATAATAAAATATATAAAAATATTAAAAAGATCCCGTCAACAGGGAACGTGAGCTACCCTCGAAATCAAAATTGGACTAACGATATATATATGGGCGTGTAGGGGAAATTTTTTTGAACACAAAGTCAAGACATGGGTTTTTACGCCCCCCGACGTACATTCTCGGACCACATAGCTTTCTCGGAAATTATCAAAGCTGTAAATTTGAGACCCCAAAATGTATCGCATATTCGGCTGACAAAAAAATACGACCCCCCCCCCTTAAAAGACTCATCATCCAAGCGGAACGTACTTTTTTATTATTTGAGCTATCGAGTTGAAACAAAAACCATTCGATTCGTAAATAAAAATCGTACGAGTCTATAGATCCAAATAAAAGGGGGGTCAACTTGAAAATATATACCGGTAAAGTCGAAAATATGTGAGAGTTAAGATCAAAGTTCTTACCGTGTGTCCCGCGACACGTTCTACTTTTTTTTCAAGTTCCACATTCTTTTGTTGTGTTTGTGTTGTGTTTGTGTTTGCTATTAGTAAAATGTGGTCTGTATCCGCGTTTGCTCCTCGTTATGACCGCATGTCTTTAACCATTTCTTTGATATTAAAGTATTTAATTGGAGTGAATTGAACAGATACCAAGTTTTTGCGAGTTTTTAAAAGAGACTCAAATTTTGCAAAAATGTGTGAAGACCCTTTCTCAATTTTTTTCTTAATGTACGGTAAATACTTTTTGATCAAAGACCTGGTAGATAAAGTATTCCAGATCAAATAGCAGCACTTGGAATAGTGAGCACTTATTTTAGATTATAACAAACTAATTAAAATTGTGTCATTTATAACGGAAATTATGGCGACAATTTCGGCGAGATTGTAAAATGGAAGAAAGTTCCTTATTCAACTCGCAATTTTAATCGAGCTTTCCAGACGAAGTAGAGGAAAAAAAATTAACAGACCCTTCAATGTAACGAAGTTACAAATGATGTAGCTACGCCGCTAGCGGCAATAACTTTTCCGAGACGACAATGTGAAAAAAAGGCGGTTTTAAAACGTGATATATTATAGAAACCAAATTGCTGTTTTTAGAAATGTCTCCAGATTAAAGTAGAACGAAATTGTCGACAAACATATTAAAAACTTTATTATTTATAAAAAGATGATGATATACGGGGTAGGATTTAATAAAATAAGTATTCTTACCAATACTCTTCTACTGGGTTTTAAAACACTCACCTGTAACAAAAAAAAAATGTTATAATTTATATATATAAAAAAAATGTGATCAAAAAATAAAGAACAATGTTCCGGATATTGCATATATCAAATATCCTGTGCAAGTGACAAATTTTATTTATGCGAAACATCTACACCAATAAAAATAAGAATAAATGAAAACAAAAAGTACATTAAGGAAATCAGTTATTTGCAAATAGTGATAAGCAAAACAAGACCAAGAACAAAACTTGGACAATCTTCGTCTTGGTCTTGAGTATCCAGTCTTGGTGTGTGTTTTCCAGGCGTTATGACAAAGAATATTCTTGTAGATCATTTTTATTTTCAAACAGTTGTAAAGTTCCTTTTTTATACTTAAAGTTAAAAGTTAATAAAGGAAACTGACGATTCCAAATACCAAAAATATTTTGTGCTAGCATAATGTTGACGCTATTACAAATATTTCAACTCATAATATAGTGGCGCCAAATTTTGAGCTTAGGTCACTATTTTCACTAATTTTGCTATCTGCCGTTCTAAACGATGCCTAAAAACACCATACGCGGTTTCCACTATCAATTCGGGGCTATGCTTCAGGGGGATTTGGGGGGGTGGTCGATTGTCGAAAAGAAATTTTTGTTGATATCTTGGAGGGTCGTGTACCCCAAAAAAATTGGAGGGGGGAGGGTATTTAGGGACAAAGAGAGTCCTATACTCCCCTCATCTGGGCATATTAAAAAAAATTTCCGAAAAAAAATGTTCGAGTCTCACTTATTTTTGACTATACTTGTATATTTTTCCAGCTTGACCCCCCCTTTTTTGGATTTTATTGATTCGGACGATTTTTACGAATCGAATGGTTTTTGTTTCATTTCGATAGCTAAAATAATAAAAAAGCTCTCACCGCTTGGTTTTTGGAACTCTGAACGGAGGGGCGCTGTAGGGGGGGCGTATTTTTTTTTGGAAGCCGGAAAACTTGTTTGAATTTCATTTCGGGGTCTCGAATTTTCATGTCTGACCATTTCGGAGGAAGCTATGTAGTCCGATAGTGTACGTTGGGGGGCGTAAAAATCGATGTCCAGTTTTTTTGTTTTTCTTGTCAAAAATTTGGAAAAAAAGGTCAATAATTGTCAAAAACTGTCAAAATTTTGAAAAAATGGTCAATAATTATATAAGACTGTCAATAATTGTTTCAAATTGTCAAAAATGGTCAATAATTGCCAGAATATGTCAAAAATTGTTAAATATTTTAAATAATGGTCAAAAATAGTCAATAATTATTGTTAAATATTTTGAAAAATTTACAATTGTCAAAATTTTTGAAAGTTGTCAAAAATGATCAATAATTGTCAGAAACTGTCAAAAATGGAAAATAATTGTTAAAATTTTAAAAAATGGTCAATAATAATTAAAAACTGTCAAAAATGGTCAATAATTGTTAAAAATTGTCAACATTTTTGAAAAATTCTCAAAAATGGTCAATAATTGTGAAAAATGGTCAATAATTGTTAAAATTTGAAAAAATGCTCAATAATTGTCAAAAATTTTGAAAAATGGTCAAAAACTTTTTTGTTCTTCGGTTAATTTGATGAGTGCTCAAGTTCGCCGTTTCCCTTTCTATGTAAAGCTCGTATCTGAAAAATGGCAATTTTAGGGAAATCATCAAAAACATCTGATAGAAGTGTTGAGGAGTGTTTTTCTCTAATAATCTCAATTCGAAGAAAATGTAGTTACGAGGTTGTCGTAGAAAGGGGGCGATACGCTCTGAAGTGAGAATTTTTAGTTCAGTCTTGTGTACATGGTTTTGGTCTTGCATATTCCGTCTTGGTATTGGTCTTGTTCTTGTTCATTCGGTCTTGGTCTTGCTAGTCTAATAATAATCTTGGTCTTGGTCTTTCCTTTTCGCAAGACCAAGACCGAGTCTGCAAGACCAAGACCAATTTTGCTCATCACTATTTGCAAATATGCATGGGAAGAAAAAAAAACAAATATTTTCGTTTCTTCCAGCAAAGCAAGAAGATAAAGTTTGTCCAAAATTAATTGCAGAAGTTAAAACACGTGTTCTTCGCCCTTACCAACATTTGATCAGCTGACGTTTTAACCAATATATAGTCATCAAGGGAATCAGATTAACCCCCGATAAGCCATGGTGAAATCTCTTTCCAAGTAAAACAAAAGATATTTTATGCAGAATACTACTTAACTTTTATTTAAGATTTTCTGTAAAAGCTTCGAAATTTCAGACAACCACCCCCGATCAAAAAAACGGCTCCCCTTTCTTTGCCCAACAACACAAGTTAAACGAAAATGTGTTCTTAAGACGATTCTTGCTTGTCTTGCTAAAAAACCCCTCTGGGGAATATCTCTGGATAAACTTTTATATCCCGACCATTCCCACACATCGGCGTTACTATAAAAAGTTTTCTAAGGGGTTGTTAATCAAAAAAATTATCTCGAAAATTTTATTTACCATGAGGAATTTGATAAATCGAAGGTTTGAGCATATTTTACAGTTTTCTTGATACTTTTGAAAAACTACCCTACGTCCATCAGATATTTTCAAATTTTTTGCTCAGAAAAAAATTCTATATTTTAAAAAATCTCAGGAAAAAATCTCATAGAGCAAGTTTTCAATTTTTTAATCGTAAAATATGAAAGAGCTGTTGAAGTAGACTTTTCAAAATTTTAGTTTTGTACAGACACGTGTTTCTATTGTTGCGAGGTCACCAACTCAAAGCCGGTCCTGTCTCTCGACTATAAATTTTGGCGAATGCCCCCCCCCGTTCGAGAATATTCCAGTCAAATCGTTTTGCTCAAGCATAGGGCGGGCGCGGAAACTACTAGAATTTTCGAGAGTTGAGAAAGACTATATATATACGCGGGTTTTTGAGTTAGTTCAGAATTAGTGAAACGGACAGTAAAGAGTTAGTTTACTGACAGTTTACAGAAGTAGTAATCGGGCAGTGAATGAAATAGTGAAGATAAATAGTGTAATATTCAAGTGGTAAAAAATAAATTTGAACTATTATACCGAGTGTGAATAAATTAGTAGACATTAAGTAAGGTGTGTATATAAATTAAGTTTAATACAGTGTGTGTGTTTCTTTAAATAAATAAATAGTAATTAGCCATAGTAGTGTGTATAATTTTACCCCACAAGTAAAAACTATTTAAATAAATAACAAAAACATTACACTATGGAAACAACAGTGATCAGGAGCGTAGGCAAAGTTAAACGGGGTCGGTATGATCTACAAGATTTAACCAAAAATTCTGGTTTCCAATTAGGAGGGAGAATATTGTTACGCGAGCTACTGCATTAATATGCTCACTTAGTGCCCCCAGTGAAATCCCCATATGAGACGACTATGGTTCCCCCGCCCAATTTTCGAGAAACATCGAGAATACCCACCGCACCCGGTGCATCCGCCAGAACGTCGAGAAATTTCGAGAATTACGGCGTGCGAGTATAAATAGGCCACCAGCTTCGCTGCAGGCAATTAGTCAATCAGTCAGTGTTGATACCGAAGGAAAGTAATCGCGCATCGATAAAGTGTTTATTAAGTGACTCTCATATAAATTATAATTAGTGTGTTTAGTGTATTACATAAATTATTAAATAAGGACTGAATTACATATAAATCTGTAAATGTAAATTAATTGTAAATATAAATTAGAATAAACGTTACAATATCACTTGTATTGATTTTGTATTGGCGTATTTGAGCCTCATTAGTACAAGGTAGATATTCTCCGTCCGAGAGCTCTGTGAGCTTAATTCCGGATTAAGAGAACGGTCACGTTTTTGAAAATATTTTCAAAACTTCATAAGAAAAATCTCTCACATAGAAATAGTAAACTCCAATGGGCAGTGGTGTAGGTGGGGAAAACCCTCCGAAAACTCAGCAAACTACTTCATAATATAATGCCTTTTGATAGAATCCACATCATATAGGACTTTCACGAGAAAAGAGTAATAAACGACAACCCCAAGAATCATTTTCAGAAATCATTATTTTGTCGGTCATTTTGTGTTTACTTGATTCCGCATAATTTACCTAGAGGATTATAGGCCCTCCTTCAAAATTCAGGTAAAATACTACCAGAAATATAAGAAGGTCATAAATCTTCAACCACTTGAGTTATCACCAGGCGGTCGATTCTACGCAGTGTTGTAGCTGCCCTATCCATTACCACCGCTAGTATCGAGTTAGTTTGCTATTCATTTATTATTTTTGTGTGAATTTATAGTTCGGAGTAAGTTGTTTGTAGGATATGTTGGAAAAACATTATTTAACCACCTAAGTACCGAAAAAATTCATGAATGTATTGTTGAAGTACTAAATATCAATCCATTTGATCCCTTTTTTGGCATAACCCAAAACCTCTAATGACAATAAATTGTCACTACTTAACTTAATGATCCTTTCGGGTTCTCCCAGTGGACGTCCATGTTTTTCGGTCCGTTCCTAACCGTGTTGGATTGCGTATTCCCGAACGAAGTATCATCCCAGGGACTGTTCATTACGCTTCGCACTTTTCCCAAAACAACCGGCAATCCTAACGAGAATGGTCCAATTAACATCAGTCTCAGTGTCGCTAATGTCTATAGTAATCGTAAACGAGATCCTCGAGTGTTTTTCACTTTACGCTTGATTCGACTTCGGGAGTACATCAGGGGTTTAAATGGGTCGTTCAGAATAATATTTCGCGGTTATTTTCGACAATTTTCGAGAGTTAATGTTTATCCTCCAGTTTTCCCGGTTTTTATTGTTGGTTAAGAGCGTAGAGTATTTTAGGGTTGAAAGAGTGGCAACAATGGAGGTAGTAGACAGATTGTTGTATAAAAAAAATAAAAACCTAGTGGTTTTCGCTGTAGACTCTTCAGAAATAATTAAAATCCGGCAACAAACAGAAACAACATTGAGTTTTTAAAAACACCATCCTCCATTCAGTTCCGACCTAAGTCCTAACGACTTTTTTACTTTTCCAAAAATTAAGAATGGACTACACGTGGTCAAAGGTTCCAGAAGATGCAGAACTTTTTAAAAAAAATTTTGTGAGGGAGGAAAGTGTGTACCTTCTATAGGGATATGAGGAAAAGCATTTTCCTGCTTCACTTTAGTAGTTCCCAGTTGCTAGAAAATTAACTGTATCTTTATAAAAATATTTATTTGAATGTGAAAAATAAACTCTTCGATAATTTTCCACGTCCTTTTTCTCAAATTGGAAACTCAATGGGATTGAACGTAATTAAATTTCCTGAGTTTTCTAGTTCAATCTTCACTTCCAATATGAAAAAAAAACGTAATAAAATCCCATTGTTCTGAGCAAATGATCCGAGATAAAAGTGATCTAATCTTAACTCCTATTGTTTTATTTGGTCATCTTCGTCGTCGTCTCTCACAGCATTACAGTAAATTCGAAGCCAACGACGCCCGCGGGCGCAGTGGCGTATACTCTAACAGTATAAAAAAAGGGGTCCAGATTTTTAAATTATTCGATTGGTTTTTGAAACGAAGTCGAGTAAAAAATTATTTTACATACAAATGAAGCCATGAAACTACAAAAGATTGATCGGTAGTGAAGGGACGATAGTAAACTACACTTGTTTTGTAACAAACGCCCATGATCGACTTTTTTGCTGGAGCAATTTGCTTTCCATCGAAGCACGATAGTAAACTAGGCTTTTTCTGTACAAATATTCTTCGAAAAACAATTTTAGAGATGGAAAATTTAATCAAATAAATGGAGTGATGAAGTAATAAATCAAAGTAACGTAAAATTGATTTACTAAACCATTATTTTCTTGTGTTTCTTGTTTACTGTTTCTTCAAACCTTCAAGCAAATTTGATGGATCTCTCTGCACGTACAACAAAAAATTTGAAACGACGCTACCGATTATCATTTCGGTTTTTATCGGGGTTAGTTCAATAATTATGGTATACTCTTTCTAAAGTCAATGTGAAAATATTACTTTTTACAGTTTTCTTTTTCTCTTTCTCTTCACATTGACTTTAGAAAGAGTATATATACAAAACTCTCAAGACTGAAATGTATCGAATATATTATTTTTTTCAAATAAAAATCCTTCGATAACACGTACAAAACATTTTTCGTTTCTTTCTTTTTCTGATTCGTGTCCTCCCTAAGCGCCATCAAAATCCCAAAAAGTTTTTTCGGGTTGACAACATCAATTTGGTATCAACATTGATTTTCGGGCCAACAGGGGCATCGTAGAAGAAGCATCGACATTATAATGAAAGAACAAGAGGGAAATCTGATGACAATTTGTCGAAAATACTTTCGTTCGAAACACGATGTGATACTTTTATTTTAGAAAGATATATATATACATGGTGTGGTAGATAAATCGTCGAATAGAAAGATCTCGAAAACTAGAGGTGTCTGAATGGTGGAAATTGATATAGTGGGGTGATCTATTTAACGAAATTATTTTTTCCCTCCGATTAAACAGGAATTTTTTTAATGGGATACTTTGTATTTTTTATTTTAGGACTTGTCGATACCTTTTGAATTGGGGAACTGCAAGTAGGTCAGAAAATGTTTTATTTTCTATACAAATAATTAAAATTTGAAAAAAAAATAAACTGTTAAAAACTACACTGTTACACACTGTTAAAAAAAATAACGAAATATTAAATCTATGATTCGTATTTACGACTCTACAACATTTTTTTGTAAAATTTAATAGTTCGTTATATTTTTTAACAGTGTACTGGTGGAAATTGGTATAGTGGGGTGATCAATTTAATGAAATAATTTTTTCACTCCATTTAAACCGGAAGTTCCTTTTTTTAATGCGATACTTTTTATATTTCATTTTGGGAATTGTCGTTACCTTTTGAATTAATGAACTGAAAGCAGCTCAAAAATTGTTTTATTGAAGCTTCTTATTGCACGACATAGGACTTTTGGGAAGGCTAGTGAACTCGTGAAACGTGTGATGTTACGAAAAAGCGTTCGTCACGCGATAACTCATTCAAGCGACTGTGCGCAATCTCTCTTGCCACACTAAGCTCGCACACCTATAGGTGTGAAAAACTGTCAAAAATTGTCAAAAACTGTCAAATATTTGAAAAAATGGTTAATAATTGCCAAATATGTTAAATTTTTTGAAAAATTGTCAAAAATTTGGAAAAATGATCAAAAACTGTCAAAATTTGGAGAAAATGGTTAATAATTGCCAAATATTTTCAAAAATTGTCAAAAATGGTCAATAATTGTCAAGGACGGTCAATAATTGTCAAAACCAATCAAAATTCGTCAAAAATTGTCAAAAATGGTCCAAAAGGATCAATAATTGTTAAAATTTTGAAAAATGGTCAAAAATTGTTAAAAATTTTGAAAAATTGTCAAAAATTTTTAAATATGGTCAAAAATTGTCAAGAATTTGGAAAAATCGTCAAAAACTGTCAAAATTTTGAAAAATAGTTAATAATTGCCAAATATTTTTAAAAATTTGGAAAAATGGTCATTAATTGTCAAAAATAGTCGAAATTTTTGAAAAATAGTCAAATTTTTGAAAAAATTGTCAAAATGGTCAAAATTTTGAAGAAATGGTCAATAATTATAAAAAACTGTCAAAAATGGTCAATAATCATTAAAAATTGTCAATAATTGTCAGAACCTGTCAAAAATGCTCAATAATTGTCAAAAATGGTCAATAATTATTAAAATTTGAAAAAATTGTCAAAATTTTGAAATGATGGTCAATAAATGCCAAATATGTTAAAATTTTTGAAAAATTGTCAGAAATTTTTAAATATGGTCAAAAATTGTCAAGAATTTGGAAAAATCGTCAAAAACTGTCAAAATTTAAAAAAATAGTTAATAATTGCCAAATATTTTCAAAAATTGTCAAAAATGGTCAATAATTGTCAAGGACTGTCAATAATTGTCAAAACCAATCAAAATTCGTCAAAAATTGTCAAAAATGGTCCAAAATGGTCCAAAAGGATCAATAATTGTTAAAATTTTGAAATATGGTAAAAAATTGTCAAAATTTTGAAAAATTGTCAAAAATTTTTAAATATGGTCAAAAATTGTCAAGAATTTGGAAAAATCGTCAAAAACTGTCAAAATTTTGAAAAATAGTTAATAATTGCCAAATATTTTTAAAATTTTGGAAAAATGGTCATTAATTGTCAAAAATAGTCAAATTTTTGAAAAAATTGTCAAAATGGTCAAAATTTTGAAGAAATGGTCAATAATTATAAAAAACTGTCAAAAATGGTCAATTATCATTAAAAAGTGTCAATAATTGTCAGAACCTGTCAAAAATGCTCAATAATTGTCAAAAATGGTCAATAATTATTAAAATTGTCAAAAATTGTCAAAAATTGTCAAAATTTTGAAATGATGGTCAATAATTGCCAAATATGTTAAAATTTTTGAAAAATTGTCAGAAATGAAATGGTCAATAATTGTCAAAGACGGTCAATAATTGTCAAAATTCGTCAAAAACTGTGAAAAATTGTTAAAATTTTTGAAAAATGGTCAAAAACTTACGAAAAATGGTCAAAAATGGTCATTCTATAGTGCATAAGAAGCAAGCTTCTGTCGGCGGTCCGACGACCGCTTACCTTTTTTTTCTACACAAATCATAAAAATTTGAAAAAAAAATACTCTAATAACCAAAACAAACTTTCAGTATTACGGACTGCTAAAGCAGCCACCATCTACACTGTTAAAAAAAATAACGAAATATTAAATTTCACAAAAAATATTGTAGATTCTATATATGCATAATAGAAATTTGATATAACTTTTTCTATGTACTCTAATAACCAAAACAACCTTTCATTATCATCGGCTGTTAAAACCGCTACCATCCACCCTGTTAAAAAAATAACGAAATATTAAATCTATGATTCGTATTCACAACTACACAACATTTTTTTTGTAAAATTTAATTTTTCGTTATTTTTTTTTAACAGTTTACATGACGGATGCTTTAGCAGACGTTGATACTGAATGTTTGTTATAATTATTAGAGTATCAAATTTCTATGTCGCCTATAGAATCTACATTTTTTTGTAAAATTCAATAGTTCGTTATTGTGATGCCTTTTGGCCTAATATAATAATAAAATTAAATGAGAAATAAATTCCCTTGAAACTAATTAAACGTTGGAATATTACATAAATATAAGTAGCGAGGTCGACAGGTACGGAGTCAAGTTCATCACGTAAATAAACATTTAATAGTAAATATTAAATAACATGGAACTGAACTTGAATCGTAGTATAAATATACAAGTGACAACACAATCAAAAAAGAATCAGTAATCAAGAGTAATTGAAAGTAATCAATATTCATTCTAATTTAGTTGTAGTCATTATGCTATTCAGTTAAACTATAAGTATAGATACTTATATAGATTTAGTAATCTTAAGTAGTTATAATATGTAATAGTAAAGTATGTTAATAAACAGAACTTATCCCAGTGCCAGAAGTAGTAGTTTTATTCAAGTAAGATACATATATCAAATTCCCTTCTACCTTTCCGTGTAAGGAGATTTCTTAAAATTTCAAGTTTCTTCAACAAAAGTTTTCCATTATTTTCTATTTGTTGTCAATTGTTTTGCTTCTATCATTGTTTTCCCTCTTTCTTTTAATACTTTGGATCTTTTGGTCTACCTCTGTCTCTTTAAACAATCACCTTTGCTTTCCATACATTTTTAACCAATCTAGTATCCTCCATTCGCAGTAAATGTGTAAATGGTGGAGACCAGCTCAGTTGTCTTTCTTCTATATAGTCTAGCATGGATTTTATTTCTAGCTCCTCTCTTATGTCTACATTCTTTACTCTGTCTCGTTTTGTTATTCCTTTCACAGATCTCAGGTATTTCATTTTTATAGCTTGTATTGTTCTTCATTTTTTGGTCCAGTACCCACGTTTCGCTACCATAAGTAAGTGTCGGTCTAAAAACTGTTTGTAATACCGTCATTTTGGTTCTTTTTGAGATTTACTTCTTATTAATAAATCCAGGATTCAGCATGTGGTAAGTTTTTATGGCTTTTTCTGTTCTTTCCATAATATCCCTTAAATGGTTACCAGTGCTGTTAATTGTTGTTCTTAAGTATTAAGTATTTTTTGCTATCATCATTATTTTTGTTTTATTTGCATTTATTTTCATTCCGTTCCATTTTAGAGTCCTATTCCATCTGTCTCTTCTCTGCATTGGCCATTATAACTAGATCGTCAGCAAATGCACATTCACGTATCTTTACTGGTCTAAGTTGCTTCATATCTACAGAAAGCCCCTGTGTATCTGTTTTGGTTTGCTTTAATATGCGGTCCATGAAAATATTGAATAAACTTGGACTTAGATCCTTGCCTTAATCCCTTTTTATCGCTCCTATTAGTTTTCTATTACTTCTAGTATGTCCCATATTTTCTTTCTATAAACTCTGTCAAAAGCTTTCTCAAAGTCTATAAATGTCTTTGTTTTGGTATTTTGTGTTTTTTCTATGATTTGCTTAACTGTAAATTTGTGGTCGTGTACACTTCTTCTAGCCCGGAACCCACTTTGTGTTGGTTCCATATGCATTTTTAATTTCTTGTCAATAATTTTTTCGTCCACCTTCAGGGCTGAACTTAACACCATTATCCCCCTGTAATTGCCCCAATCTCTAATATCTCCTGTTTTATGAATTGGTTAAAAGTATTCCTGTATGCCAATCTTCTGGTATTTCTTCTCCGGACCATGATTTATTACAAACATCTAAAAGCAATTCTTTTCCTTTTTCTCCCAAATTCTTCATCCTTTCTGATGTTATTTTATCGCGTCCTGCAGCTTTTCCGTTTTTTAATGTCTGTATTGCTTCTATAATGTCATAGCATCGCTCGTTTCTTGGTCCTTATTCACAAACTCCGTTTTTTCTGTTGATTCTTCATCAGAAGTTACGAAAAAGGTTCGTCACGCAACAGTGTTGCCAGATTTCTGAATAATCCACGAATCCAATAAAATTTAAATTGCACGGCATAGGACTTTTGGGAAAGCTAGTCAAAAATTTGGAAAAATGGTCGATAATTGTCAAAAACTGTCAAAAATGATCGATATTTGTAAAAATTTTGAAAAAATGGGTCAATATTTGTAAAAATTTTGAAAAAATGGTCAATATTTGTCAAAATTTTTGAAAAATGGCTAAAATTTTTGAAAAATTATCAAAAATGGTTAAATATTGTCAAAGACGGTCAATAATTGTCAAAACCAATCAAAAATCGTCAAAAATTGTCAAAAATTGTTAAAATTTTGAAAAATGGTCAATGATTGTCAAAATTTTGGAAAAATTGTCAATAATTGTTAAAATTTTGAAAAAATGGTCTAAAATTGTTAAAAGTTTGAAAAAATTGTCAAAAATGTCAATAATGGTTGAAATTTGTCAAAATTTTTGAAAAATTGTCAATAATTGTCAGAAACTGTCGAAAATGGTCAATAATTTTTAAAATTTTGAAAAATGGTCTAAAATTGTTAAAAGTTTGAAAAAATTGTCAAAAATGTCAATAATGGTTGAAATTTGTCAAAATTTTTGAAAAATTGTCAATAATTGTCAGAAACTGTCAAAAATGGTCAATAATTGTCAAAAATGGTCAATAATTGTTAAAATTTGAAAAAATTGTCTAAAAATTGTCCGAAATTTTGGAAAAATGGTCAATAATTGTCAAAAATTGCCAAAAACTGTCCAAAATGGTCAATAATTGTAAAAAATGGTCAATAATTGTCAAAATTTTAAAAAATTGTCAATAATTGTCAAAAATTGCCAAAATTTTTGAAAAATTGTCAATAATTGTCAAAATTTTGAAAAATGCTAAATAATTGTCAAAAAATTTTGAAAAATGGTGAATAATTGTCAAAAAATGGGGGAAAATGGTCAATAATTGTCAAAAATAGTCAATAATTTTGAAAAATGGTTAAATATTGTCAAAAATGGTCAATAATTGTCAATAATTTTTTAAAATGGTCAATAATTGTCAAAAACTTGGAAAAATGGTCAATAATTGTTAAAATTTTGAAAAATGGTAAATAATTTTGAAAAATGGTCAGAAATTGTCAAAAATTGGTAAAAATGTTCAATAATTGTCAAAAATGGTAAATAATTGTTAAAATTTTGAAAAATGGTCAATAATTGTCAAACATTGTCTAAATTTTTGAAAAATGGTCAATAATTGTCGAAAATTGTCAAAAATGGTTTAAAAAGAAAAAAAAGTTTAACAAAATCCCGAGGGTCGCGAACTTTACCGAATCCGTCTTAGATTCTGACAGTTTATAATAATGATGGTAATCACATGCAATACACTCTCTTTCTCTCACGCCTTTCCCTCTCTCTCTCTCTCTTCCTTCTCTCTCTCTCTCTCCCATCTCTCCCTCTCCTATCTCTCACTCTCTCTCTCTCTCTCCCATATTTCTTTCTTTCTCTCCCATCTCTCTTTCCTATCCCTCTCTTTTTCTCTCTCGCTCCCATCTTTCTTTCTTTCTCATCTCTGTCTCTTTCCTATCTCTCTCATCTTTCTTTCTCTCTCTCTCATCTCTCTTTCCTTTCTCTCTCTCCCATCTCTCTCCTTTCTTTCTCTCTCTCTCATATCTCTCTCACTCTCATCTCTCTCTCTTTCCCATCTCTCCCTCTTCCATCTCTCTCTCTTATATCTCGACCTCTCTCTCCCATCCCTCTCTCTCTCTCACCTTCTTTCTCTCCCATCTATCTCTCTTTCTCTATCCCATTTTTTGATCGCATTTTTATTTCATATCAGCTTTCAAAATATATATTCTTCACCTAAACCTCTCAACTATCGATAGTACCGAAAACTATCGATTTTTTTTCAATAGTCAATGGTCAATAAAATATAAAATAAAACTTACTAGAACGTACTGGGCCTAATGTAATTCCCCACATTCTATTGCGCGTATTTTTATTGATGGTTTTCCCAACCTCGCATTCTACTGTGCATAAGAACCGAGCTTCTGTCGGCGGTCCGACGACCGCTCACCTTTTTTTTAGTAGCCGTTAATACTGATTATTAGAGTACCTACTCAGAAAAATTCCTCTGATGCCTATAGAAAATAGAACAATAATTATTACTTCTTGCAGTTCCCCAATTCAAAAGGTAACGCCGATTGCGTCCGACTGTCAATTTCAGCCTCATCTTCCCGGGATATCTTCTCATAACTAACGGTAGAAAAATATCCCACGAAAACCTGTTTCGTAACTGTGTGTCACCCTCCGTCGATAAATCTTTACCGAAATAATCAAAAACAAACCGTGTACCAACCAATCAACTCGAACAATTTCGATCGAAAATTGGTAGAATGTCTTAAAACTCGTTTCCTGGGTATAACATCCCCTGTATCAAACAACAATCGCGCGCGGTTCTCCATCACAAAGGACGAACAGAAATAAGTTCGTCGAGAATACATATGATCTTTCAATTTTTTTATGTCTCCATGAATAAAAAAAAAACAGGGGGATCGTGGCTCGCATAACCGGGAGTCGTTTATTTCGACACGGAGGAGATAAACGGGGATGTTAGACGGTAGGAAAAACCACAAACGGCTCGTTTTTGTAATGGAGATTCATCGTCGAATTTATCTTTCAAGTTATGGTTTATATAAACATGTGGTTTGGTATTTTTACAATAACAATAAAGAATATGACTTATTGAGGACAAAATTTGTAACGCCTCGGTAGCTAATAATATTATCCTGAGGTGGATTAAAGGGCACGACAGGAGTAAAGGTAGGGAAGCCAGGGAAGCTGCTGGACTAAGAATTTTAAGACCCAGCGACACCTACGGCCTGATGACTTCGGTAATTACGGAACTAGCTAAACGTTGCACCCATGCTCAATGCCTAAATAGATGGGATGAAATCAAGGGATGCAGTCTTGCCAGGATCACCCTGGGCGACCCTGGGAAGAAAACACCTCCATACAATGGGACTAGTGGACACACCTCTATGCAGGATGTGTGATCAGAAAAACGAAACTGTCATGTCTTATGCGAGTGCCCGGGGGTTATCGTCAATAAGAGTGTGTGTTCGGTGAATCCTGGCATACGCCTGGAAAGGTCAGGATGGACGATGACCTCGGGAGTACATACAATTTGAGCCAAAACTCACCCTCCCCACTCTACAGATACAGATACCCTGTACTGACTGAAAACTGATAAATTTTGTTGATTTACTCAACTTTTTGTCACATCTTTTGGCAAAACAAAGCGCTTAGTGATACAAAAGACAATTTTATACCCTTAAATTTGTCTCTAATTGAAGATAAATATTAAGTATGTAAATATTTTTTTTTTTTTTAAAAAAAAGTAGGCACGCCCATGTTCACCTGATCTTTTTCTACGCCCTCACATATTATATATCTTGAAAGGAACGCTTCTTATCCGACAGCCTGAATGTAATGCGGCATTCCGGGATAATACAATAATATCATCCAAAGCAGAAAACCGGAGGGTGAAATCTCATTCAGACAGATTTATTTTCATAGTCACATTCTAAGTGCGAGAAAAATATTTTTCGAATTTCATGCCAACAAAACAATAAGAAATGTTATTTCGAATGGAAATTCAGTTGTCCCTTGTCTATTTTATTTTCTCCAATATTTTCCAGCACATTTTGATACATTTCTATTATATCGAGTGTTTAAAAGTAGGTGTCGTATGCATTTCCAAAATTAATATTACAATTTTTTCAAATGGAGGCTTTTTCAACAATAAGAGTATATTATTTTGACTGCACGAGGTCAGATTAATTGTAGAACCAAAAAGGCAGATAGAAAGAAAGTCATCGGTATATCTTGGCGATTATTTTACTTTTTCGCAAAAAGATCCAACTTGATCAACAACAAATAAACGGAATTCCGTCTTTAAATTGGAATGAGACCTTCAGCATTCCGATTAATAAATTGGAATTTAATAATGAATCTAGTAATGACACATTTCTGCTGTCGCCATCACAATAGAGGGCTTGACTTTTCGGTCTCCCTCGGGTATGCGAGGTTATAATCCTCAAAAGGGGGATATTTAAGGGTTAATTAATTACATTAGCCATCATGAGCGATCGATTTCTCAATTTCCCTTGAGGGATTCGTTCGGTTGGTTTGATATACCAAAGCTTCAGTTTATTATTTCCTGACACGTTTTCTGAAATAATATAATTAGGAACCCGAAAGATTAAAATAACTCCCTGAAGGATATTAAAAATATGAAAATTAGATCTAATTTCACGAAGTTGAAGTTTAACTTATTCTACGTTTACAAAATAAACTATAAAGCGTGGTTCTTGGGTTTACTGTGTAACATGTCTATCGACCTGTTTCGATTTTACAGAATAAATCCTTTTAATTAGCGCTCGTCGTCACTAGCCACATCCAATTATAGTTCTGTGATCCTAAACTCTTCAACCCCGACCGTTAGACAATTGACGTCTGCCAACGGACCCTTCCATTTTTTGCACAACGCCACGTGAAACACCCCTTTTTGTTATCGACCGCCTAAGAGGGCAGATCATCTTTCGCTATCTTTCATATCTTAAGTATCTATCTTAGGAATTTTGCTGTGGTAAGTTCAAAATCATAATTTATAATTAATAAGCTTCTTCTAAAGTACTGTCTGATATAATTTTCGTATGCATTCTTTATTTTTATACAGAGATAGACGAAATTAAATTCAACACGTAGTCATAAACTGTTCTTTTATACCAATATGGTAGTTTCAAGCCAAATATTCTTTTATAATTCACTGTTTTACTTTCATACAAACATTTTCAAGCTTTTTCAGTTGCGAATTAACTCTTTTAATTATAAAATAACACTTTTATAAACCGCTAACCTATAAAATATTCTTTCGCAACGCCAGTGCCGGTTTCATATATTTCCTAAGCACGATATTTTTTCATATAACCAAATAAATAACTTTTTGCTATGATTAGTTTCTTTCGGATCATTAGAATATTTTTTTAATTCAGCCGATAATTGCTATTTTTACTGTTTTAACATGGAACATATAATGTTGGAAAGCTTTCAGTAAATTAAATACATTTTTTGACTTTCAAATAACTGCCTTCCTTTTCTTTAACCTGAAAAGCTGACCAACATAATGTGCCATTACATTCAAGTTCCTACGTATCCCTGATCCACTTGTACTTCTTGGTAAGCACAGCCCCTAGGCTAGGATATAACTCAAGAATATAACCCTAGGCGAGAATATAACCCTAGACTAGAATATAACGCCGAGGATATAAACCGAAGAATTTAACCGGAGAATATAACCCCAAGAATATAGCCAAGGATACAGCCCTAGCTCAAAATACCGTCCTAGAACAGAACTCATCAGCTCAGATCAAGACCTGACTTCTTCTTCAGGAAACAACTCCATATAAGCTAAGTACCTATAAAAGTACAAATTCCTGTTCATTTCCTATGGCAGAATAAATTGTAAATTTGTGTTAATTCTATTTTCATTTTTTTTCTAAATCCTCAACTATAAAAGTTGAGGGAGATATCGCCCGGGGTAATTTTTAGTAACTTTTTTATTTTTTAACTTTCATTTAAATTTTACAAGGCGTTTCTACCTTTTCCGCCTTAGTTTTCTTAGTCCTTTTTATCGTTAAAAAGGTAGTGGCGCCCTCAATTTCTACAACCCTTCTGTTATCCTTGTGTGACGTAAACTTGGGGTCGAATCACCCTTGAGAGGAGTCTCTAGCCGGAGCCCTTCGAGCTGGTGCCCTGTGAGGTACAGCATTTACCGTTACAAATTGGCGCCCAAACTAAAAGCAACTTTTACCGTTACAACTGGTACAAAAACATACAGTACCACAATGTGTAGTGAAAACCCATCTGTAGTGGGTTTAAGGAGCCAGTTCGTCCCTGGAAGTTGTAATGTCACAAAGAGCGATAGACCAAAGTGATTACGACGCGAACTATACACGCACATCCACACGCACATACTCATATGAATTAAGCATTCTTCAAAACGTGTGCCCGGTAACAGGAAAAAAAAGTGATAATGACCCTTTTATTTGATAAGACAATCTCGTGGGGGAGACTTTACTAAGATTAGTTTAGTTATAAATCAGCTATAGATGTCAAAAATAATAGTTTAATACTATTATAACTCCTAAATATTTTTCAAAGAACAGAGACCGTTCACTAAGAAGCAACAACTACTTCTCGGGTTATATGCACCGAGATACATTGAAGTTAAAGGGGGTTGGTATATCTGCAATTAAGTAAATAACTACAAAACCGAGATGGTTTTTTGTAAATATAGAATTTTGGCTTGTGTTAGATTTGACAATGTCATGCTGTGTGGGAATCTTCTACTTACAATCTATAGCCTATCCAAAAAAAATCGTTCTAATATAATCAGTTTAGAAAGTGTAATTTTAAAAGTTTTAAAGTCAGTAGACTAAATATTACGTCAATTTCATGAACTACATAAATTGTGTGTACTTATATAAAATCCAAGACATCCTAAAAAAAATCAGCTCTCCACTAATAAGCCAGCATGGTTAATATTAATTTTGGATTTTGTAACTTATTCACCCAGTATATCGATAGTTTTAAATATGTCAATTTTAACCATATAAATAAAATAAATACATTTAAAAAAGTTTAATTTTTTGTTTAATTGCCAATTCGTAGAGGGCCGACCTTTGGAATATTAGTCATAACGATTATTCCTATTGAGTTGACAGAAGTTTTGATTTAATTCATATGAACATTGTTGCTGACGTAACAGTCACGTGACGGAAATTAGCTTCACCGTTTCTACTGTAAGTCATTTAATCCATTTTTAACGAAAAATTATATAATCACATTCATAGTACAATAGGGAACTTTCAAATTTTTTTATTTAATAATATCAAGAAACGTCTAAAATACTAATAAAAACTTGATAAACATAAATTAAAGTTCGGCGCTATTTAAAATAATTTCAAACGACCTGCAAAGCGGTCCAAGCCAGCTGAAGTCATGCAGTATGATCTTGCGCCCAGCTGTAGGTTTCGGAGTTTTTGTTTTGTTGTCGTAAGTTTTTCACCCTGTACGATACAGGACAAACAAAATTTCACAAGGTCTAATAAGTCACAATGCTAACCAATTCAAAGAAATACGTAGACGCACTAGTAAAGAGGTACCTTCCTTATCTCATGGACGCTGTACTGATATCATACTGTCTGACGTCACAAGCAATAGCAGCGCTTCCACATTTGAATTTTTCCGAATTTCCTATTGTTCGTATGTTCAAAAAAAATATCAACTTCGTCGCCGGTACTATAATAATACAAAATGGTTTTACAAGCGAGTGGTGTTTGTTTTTAAAAGTGCATTTCCAAAAGTGCAGCACATCCATCGGCTAGCCATAATTTTCATGCGGACTGCGGCCGCACAATTTATGTGGCCGTTAATTAAACCTTCAAAATGTTTACAACTCATGATAATAAAACGGCGCAACTCGGTAAATGGCAATTTACGTCGAGTATCAAGCATAAAATACCGACTCAATCGACTAATGAGTGTAACTTTAATGTCCGGTATGCTGCGTTGTTTCTCTTTTTCCCACTGGCGGAGAATATATTTTTAAATGGATGTTTTTATGTTTTTTTTTTCGTTCGAGCAGTTAAGTGAATTCCTACGTATTATGAATGGTTTTTTCTTTCATCTGCGAGTACCCCAAGTATCTTTCAATCGGAAATTCACGCCATAGGAAAGTGCCCAGTTCAATATTGATGAAGTCAATTGGGTCAAGGCGTACAGAAAAATTATAGAGATAGAAGGCGAAGTTGTCCAAAAACCTAATGGGGACGAACCCCTTCAGGTACTTATAATTAAAATAATGTTATCCCTCTGTGCCAAAACTTTCTAAACACAAAAAATTTATTTTGGGACGCCTCTGTTTTCGACTATCAGTATAACATGTATTCAATACCGCTACTTGGTATTCTCGCAGTGTAAGATAATCACGATCTCAATACCATGAGAATGCAGACATGTTGATTCTGACAGATAAGAATGGGAAATAAATACTTTTTTTTTCACTAGAATTACTTACCAACAAGCGACATTGCATTCCATCGTCTTGGGCAAAAATAGCAGCAATTTTAATTTGGAGTATTTAACTCGAATAATACATGAATCACAAAAGGCACAATAGAAAAAAAAAATAAGAAGACTGTGACAGCACAAATTACATTCTTCGATTTCAAACAAGATTTTTTTTAAGAAGAGATTATTTCAAATCTTTTAATTTAGCGTTTTTTCTAGTCTACTTTTCACTATAGGAACGAAAAGACGCGCGACTATAAACGCGCGTCTATGGTATAAATGTGAGTTATTGGATTCTGATTAGACTGTAACTTTATAAAATATCTCAAAAAGAATTTTTTTCCTTTTATTGAGCGTTATTTTTAGTCTACATTTCACATTAGGAACGAAAAAACGAGCGACTCTAAACGCTCGTCTCTAATGGCCATTTTCGGAATTTACTAAGGATGTGAGTTTGATGGAAAAGAATCAATTAGACAAAAATCGATTTTTCTTTATTCAAAATTAATCGATTTGTCAAAAATCGATTCTAATACAAATAAATCGATTTCTACGAAAAAAACGTTTTTTTTGTATTATTTTAAAAAGTACATGCTTTTCATATATTCCAATAATAAACCTAAGAGATTCATTCATTAACAATTTATCAGATTAAAAATCAAATAAAATTATATGAAAAATTGTCGAAAATTTTGAATATGATCAAAAATGGTTAATAATTATCAAAATTTTGAAAATTGGTCAATAATTTTCAAAAATGATCAATGACTGTCAAAATTTTGAAAAATGGGCAGAATTTTTGAAAAATTGTCAAAAATGGTCCAAACTTTTGAAAAAATTGTCAAAAATGGTCAAAATTTTTGAAAAAATTGTCAAAAATGGTCAATAATTATCAAAAATTTTGAAATATGGTCAAAAATTGTCAAAAATTTTGAAATATGGTCAAAAATTGTCAAAAATTGTCCAAATTTTTCAAAAATTCTCAAAAATGGTCAATAATTATCAAAATTTTTGAAAAATTGTCAAAAATTGTCAAAATTTTTGAAATATGGTATATAATTGTCAACAATTGTCAAAAATGGTCAAAAATTTGGAAAAATGGTCTATAATTGTCAAAAATTTGGAAAAATTGTCAATAATTATCAAAAGAGGCCAATAATTGTCAAAAACTATCAAAAATCGTCAATAATTGTCAAAAATGGTCAATTATTGTCCAAAATGGTCAATTATTGTCAAAAATGGTCAATTATTGTCAAAAATGGTCAATTATTGTTCAAAATGGACAATTATTGTCCAAAATGGACAATTATTGTCAAAAATGGTAAGAAATTGTCAACATTTTGAAAAATGGTCAATAACTGTAAAAAAATTAGTAAAAATGGTCAGTAATTTTGAAAAACAGTCAAAATGGTCAATACTTGTTAAAATTTAAAAAAATGGTCAATAATTCTAAAAATTTTGAAAAATGGTCAATAATTGTCAAAAGTTGTCAAAATTCTGAGAAATGGTTAATAATTGTCAAAAATTTTGAAAAATGGTCAAAAATGGACAATTATTGTCAAAAATAGTAAGAAATTGTGAACATTTGGAAAAATGGTCACTAATTTTGAAAAACAGTCAAAATGGTCTATAATTGTTAAAATTTTGAAAAATGGTCAATACTTCTTAAAATTTTGAAAAATGGTCAATAATTGTCAAAAATGGTCAAAATTGTTAAAATTTTGAAAAATGGTCAATACTTCTTAAAATTTTGAAAAATGGTCAATAATTGTCAAAAATGGTCAAAAAATTTGAAATATAGTCAGAAATGGTCAATAACTATCAAAAATTTTGAAATATGGTCAAAAATAGTCAAAATTTTGGAAAATGGTCAACAATCGTCAAAATTTTGAAAAATAGTCAATAATTATCAAAAGAGGCCAATAATTGTCAAAAACTATCAAAAATCGTCAATAATTGTCAAAAATGGTCAATTATTGTCCAAAATGGTCAATTATTGTCAAAAATGGTCAATTATTGTCAAAAATGGTCAATTATTGTTCAAAATGGACAATTATTGTCCAAAATGGACAATTATTGTCAAAAATGGTAAGAAATTGTCAACATTTTGAAAAATGGTCAATAACTGTAAAAAAATTAGTAAAAATGGTCAGTAATTTTGAAAAACAGTCAAAATGGTCAATACTTGTTAAAATTTAAAAAAATGGTCAATAATTCTAAAAATTTTGAAAAATGGTCAATAATTGTCAAAAGTTGTCAAAATTCTGAGAAATGGTTAATAATTGTCAAAAATTTTGAAAAATGGTCAAAAATGGACAATTATTGTCAAAAATAGTAAGAAATTGTGAACATTTGGAAAAATGGTCACTAATTTTGAAAAACAGTCAAAATGGTCTATAATTGTTAAAATTTTGAAAAATGGTCAATACTTCTTAAAATTTTGAAAAATGGTCAATAATTGTCAAAAATGGTCAAAATTGTTAAAATTTTGAAAAATGGTCAATACTTCTTAAAATTTTGAAAAATGGTCAATAATTGTCAAAAATGGTCAAAAAATTTGAAATATAGTCAGAAATGGTCAATAACTATCTAAAATTTTGAAATATGGTCAAAAATAGTCAAAATTTTGAAAAATGGTCAACAATCGTCAAAATTTTGAAAAATAGTCAATAATTGTTAAAATTTTGAGAAATGGTCAATTATTGTCAAAAACTGTCAAAAATGGTCATTAATTATCAAAAATTGTAAAAAAATTTGAAATATAGTCAAAAATGGTCAATAACTATCAAAAATTGTCAAAAATTTTGAAATTTGGTCAAAAATAGTCAAAATTTTGAAAAATGGTCAACAATCGTCAAAAGTTGTCAAAATTTTGAAAAATAGTCAATAATACGAGCTGTTTCTGAAAATCGATTTAAACACGTAATTTATATAATCGGTTTAGTAAAAATCGATTATTACTATAAAAATCGATAATAAAAAATCGATTATAAGTAAATAATAATCGTGTTATATAAAAACATTCCTAGAATTTACGGGGTCGAATTCAAAAATATCGGAAAGGATATAGTACAGATTTGGAAAATTTGAAAATTGAAAATATTCGGCGATACGGTATCAAATGACACGCTCTAAGTCGAAAAATCGTAGTGTCCATAATAATAGAAATTTCGAGCTAAAATTTGTAATCCATACTCTCAGATAGTAATGGAATATGGAAAAAAATCAGGAGAACCGTATCTATGATATTTTGTATACAGGATTATCCGAAAGTGAAAATACATTTTTCCGAAAAAATAAAAATTCTTATTAAAGAATGTAGGAAATTTTTATGTGGATTTTCGAATTAGTGGATTTCCATATATAGATATTTCAAAAAGAAGTTGGTGCCGATTTTGAAAATTCGAAATTTCCAAAAAGTGCAGTACAAACTCTGGATCAAAAAATCGCAGAGATAGAGATGGATTATGAAAAACAAATCGGGAGAATCGTATCTTTGATATTTTGTATACAGTTATCCGAAAGTGAGTAAATATTTTCGAAAAAATTCTAAAATGTTTATTAGAGACGAAATTTGTATGTGGTTTTTTGGAATCTACGGGGTCGAATTAGTAAATTTCCATGTAAAAAAGAATATATAAAATTTTTTAATATACAGTGGAACTCCGGTAATCCGGCCCCTGTCTAATCCGACACCTCTTGTAATCCGACATGTCTATTATGTATTATTGAATATTTTTTTGACAATCTTCGCTAATATAGATATGTAATGCATGATTGAGCAGGTTAGAATCTTATTATTGGATCTGTAATTTGTCGGATTACAAGGTACTCTTTTGTAAAAAATTCCGAACTATAGGGGGGGGGGTGGTCTTAGGCACTACTCTATAATCCGACAAATTCGATAGTTCGACATTGCTCTGTAAAACGTTCGTCGAATTACCGGGGGTCCACTGTACATGCATACTTTTTTATCGAAAATTTCACACCTCTACTTTTTAACCAATAAGATGCCTTAATCTTGACTAGTTACCACGGCAACTAAAAAAATTTCCGGAAATTTTTTTGAGGCGCCACGATATTAAAGTGGAAGTTGAAAAGGTAGATTAAATTATATTAATTTAAAATGTCAGGTTGGATTAATAATTTTTTTCCAAATTATGGTGTGAAATTTTCTTACCGAATACCACGCAAGCTTAAATTATTTCCGGAAATTTTCTTGAGGGCACCAATATTTTGAAAATTATCCCGGTATATCTTGTGATATTATAAGTGAAAATTAATTAAGAACTATAAATTTGATGAAAACTTGGGAAATGATATTTTTGGGGTAGAGAAATCGCGGAATACTAATAGTTTTTTTTCTCTAAAATAATTATTTCTCTCAATTATGGATATACAAAAATTCGAAAATTATGGACAAATGACACGCTCCGGTAAATTGATTAACGTTGCCTTGACTTTAATTTTTTTGGTAGAAAAAAAATCAAAGAAAAACATCTTATTTTGTCGAAGCATAAAAATGTTAATGAGCGTTCGCGAATTCAATAATAGTAACTATCGCACTATACGCCCTAATAACAATCTCAGACGAGCATTTTCAAGTAATAAAACCCAATAGCTTCATGTTATAATAATATATTATTTCTTTATTTATTAGATAAGGAAAACTGCACATATGCAACAATAAAATGCGATGTCGACGTTTTACGACGTCTGCTTTCGTTCGATGCAGATGGACAAAATGTATTCCTACCATTTTATTTAATTCTCCTAGAAATTTAATTTTATTTAAGTACACTTTTTGTATGTTTACGACTGTCGTAAAGTGATATTTTATTTGAGGTTTTTATTAAGAAACGAGTTTCATATCTACTCTAATTATTTTTTTTCTTTTCAATCGAAATCACTCACAGAAATTATTACGAGTTTTAAGTGCATTTGGGAAAAGGTGGGGTCTGAAACCGAAAATTATCCACTCGACATATCTAACGATTGACAGACCAATGATTAGAGTTAACGCAGATAGAGAACAGTACAGTACGTTAAACGTAGAATAAAAATTTTTTAAAATTATTCACTATTTTTCACAATTTTTAAAAATTATTGACCATTTTTGACAATTATTGACCATTTTTTTCAATATTTTGACAATTATTGACCTTTTATGACAATTTTTGGAAGTTAATGACCATTTTTCAAAAATTTTAAAAGTTATTGACCATTTTTGACAATTATTGACCATTTTTTTCAATATTTCAACAGTTATTGACCTTTTTTGGCAATTTTTGAAAATTATTGACCATTTTTTCCAATATTTCAACAGTTATTGACCTTTTCTGACAATTTTTTAAAATTATTGACCATTTTTCAAAAATTTTAACAATTATTGACCATTTTTGACAATTATTGACGATTTTCTTCATAATTTTGACTATTATTCACCATTTTTGACACTTATTGACCAATTTTTCAAAATTTTAACAATTATTGTCCATTTTTCAAAAATTTTTACCATTTTTCAAAATTTTGACAATTATTGGCCATTTTCGACAATTATTGAACATTTTTGACAATTATTCACCATTTTTGACAATTATTGACCAATTTTTCAAAATTTTAACAATTATTGACTATTTTTGACGGTTTTTGACAATTATTGTCCATTTTTCAAAATTTTTGACAATTATTGACCATTTTTCAAAATTTTGACAATTATTGGCCATTTTCGACAATTATTGAACATTTTTGACAATTATTGACAATGTTTTTCAAAATTTTGACAATTATTTACCTTTTTTTACAATTATTCACTAGTTTTTGACAATTATTGACCATTTTTGACAATTTTTCAAAAATTTTAACCATTTTTCAAAAATTTTGACCATTTTTCAAAATTTTGACAATTATTTACCTTTTTTGACAATTATTCACTAGTTTTTAACAATTATTGACCATTTTTGACAATTATTGACGATTTTTTTCATAATTTTGACTATTATTCACCATTTTTGACAATTATTGACCAATTTTTCAAAATTTTAACAATTATTGTCCATTTTTCAGAAATTTTTACCATTTTTCAAAATTTTGAACAACCCATCACTCGACAACAAACGAAACGAGAATAAGTTGTAACATCTGTTTCGATTTTATAGAATAAATCCTTTTAATTAACGCTCGTCGTCTCATTAGCCACCCCAATCTTCAACCCTGACCATAAGACGATTGACGTCTGCAAACGGTCGCTTCCATTTTTTCAAAGCCACGAGGGACAGCCCTTTCCGCTATCGACTCTCTTCGTGGAAAGTCCTCCATTTTTTTATCGCATTTATACCTTTCCTATCTAATTAATTTTGCTGTGGTAAGCACAGCCCCAAGACCTAGACTAGGATACAAGCTCTAGACCAGGATACAACACCTAGACCAGGATACCGCCCTAGACCAGGACGCAGCTGCTAGGATACCGTTCAAATCAAGACTCTATCTACCTATCTTCTTCGAGATCTAGTCTCCATCTTCTCAAGACTTCGTAGAGGCAAGATCTACCTACATTTTCCGAAAACAACCACTTCATAAGCTAAGTACCTATGAAAGAACAAGTCTTACATTTGTTCCATTTCCTGTGGCAGAAGAATAAATATGAATTTGTTTTAAAATCTATTTTTTTATCTTTTTCTAAATCCTCAACTATAAAAGTTGAGGGAGATATCGCCCGGAGTAAAATTTTCTGTTTTTTTAAGTAATTTTTTTATTTGATTTCTGGTTAACTTTTATTTAAATTCTACAAGACGATTCTACCTTTTCCGCCTTAGTATGTTAGTACTTTTTATCGACGTCAAAAAGGTAGTGGCGCCCTTAATTTTTACAACCTTTCTGTTATTCTGGTGCGACATAAACTTGGGGTCGAATCACCCTTGAGATGAGACTCTAGCCGGAGCCCTTCAAGCTGAAGCCTCTACCGTTACAAATTGGCGCCCCATAAGGTTACAAATTGGCACCCAATTACCGTTTCAAAGTTTTCGTCTAGAAACGTTGTTTATTGTTTACAGGACGTCTATGAGACGTAAACATGTGATCAGTTGCCAAAGAATCGTACGTTTTCGGTGATGACGGCCTTTACTGTTTTCTACTTGCGTTAACTTTACCTATGCTGCGCTGATTTGGTGGAAAATCCAAGGGGAAAACAGAGTTGTTATTTTCAACACCCTATACACTACAGGCTAGTTAGTCTGTTCCATATTTTTTGCATCTTCAGTTTGCATACGGTTAGTATTATTTTTCTGTGTGTATAAAAAAAAGTTATCTTGAATATGCGTGTAAACGAAATAGTCTATCGTTTGTCAACATTTCGATCCATTAAATTTTTTTTAGGCATGAACACAGGAAACAACTGTCATTATTAGTCTTCCGTTGATGTATTCTAAAATTTTTCAATGTCACTTTTAAAAATTTACCACCGGCAGATGTTTGGCGTAATTTAACAAAATAGCGAGCAAAATTTACCTGTTACCATTGACGGCAACGGTATTTATTTACAAAGGATTTGTTAATTTTTCAAGAACAAAAAAACCTTGAATGGTTTATACAGGGTGGTAATTTAATCATTTTTTTCAATAATTCCATATGTTTAATAATCTTACTGGAAGTGCACTTGTTTTATTATTGGTCGTTTTATAAACAACTGTGGTAACCCTACAGAAAAAAGCAAGAGACGGTAAGTCTGGTGACCTAAGTGGCCACTCAATGGGACCTCTCCTTCGAATACATATTTTTAACAGTTAAATAAGGACTGTACTTGGGGGCGAACATTAATTACGTGAGGTGTTCAGGGGGGGGGAGGGGATCGAGCCGAATCTTACGGGGGGGGGTCTTGGCAAATATCGCGTAATTTTTTTCTAGGAGAAAACGATGTAAAATTGCGTCAAAGTTATTTACAAAGAATTTGTTAATTTTTCAAAAACAAAAAAACCTTCTTAAATGATTTATACAGGGTGGTAATGTAATCATTTTTTTCAATAATTCCATATGTTTAATAATCTTACTGGAAGTGCACTTGTTTTATTATTGGACTCGGTCGTTTTATAAACAACTGTGGTAACCCTACAGAAAAAAACAAGAGACGGTAAGTCTGGTGACCTAGGTGGCCACTCAATGGGACCTCTCCTTCGAATACATATTTTCAACAGTTAAATAACGACTGTTCTTGGGGGGCGAACATTAATTACGTGAGGTGTTCAGAGGGGGAGGGGATCGAGCCGAATCTTACGAGGGGGGGCCTTGGCAAATATCGCGTAATTTTTTTCTAGGAGAAAACGATGTAAAATTGCGTCAAAGTTAAGTTATTTACAAAGAAATTGTTAATTTTTCAAAAACAAAAAAACCTTCTTAAATGGTTTATACAGGGTGGTAATTTTATCATTTTTTTCAATAATTCCATATGTTTAATAATCTTACTGGAAGTGCACTTGTTTTATTATTAAACTCGGTCGTTTTATAAACAACTGTGGTAACCCTACAGAAAAAAGCAAGAGACGGTAAGTCTGGTGACCTAAGTGGCCACTCAATGGGACCTCTCCTTCGAATACATATTTTTAACAGTTAAATAAGGACTGTACTTAAGGGGCATCCATTAATTACGTGAGGTGTTCAGGGGGGAGAGGGGATCGAGCCGAATCTTACCAAATCTCACTTGGGGGAGAGGGGGGTCTTGGCAAATATCACTTAATTTTTTTCTAGGGGAAAACGATGTAAAATTGCGTCTAAGTTAAATTATTTACAAAGAATTTGTTCATTTTTCAAAAACAAAAAAACCTTCTTAAATGGTTTATACAGGGTGGTAATTTAATCATTTTTTTCAATAATTCCATATGTTTAATAATCTTACTGGAAGTGCACTTGTTTTATTATTGAACTCGATCGTTTTATAAAGAACTGTGGTAACCCTACAGAAAAAAGCAAGAGACGGTAAGTCTGGTGACCTAAGTGGCCACTCAATGGGACCAGTCCTTCGAATACATATTTTTAACAGTTAAATAATGAGTGTACTTGGGGGGCGAACATTAATTACGTGAGGTGTTCAGGGGGGGAGGGGATCGAGCCGAATCTTACCATATCTCACTTGGGGGAGAGGGGGGCCTTGGCAAATATCACGAATTTTTTTCTAAGCGAAAACGATGTAAAATTGCGTCATTGCGTCAACATTAAAAAAAACGTGTCTTTATGATCCAATTTTATCACTGTGATTTTAGATTACGGTAATATTCCCAAATACTAGTCTTAAATGAAAGTAATTAAGCAAATTGTTTTTTTTTAATAAATCCAAAGCTTTTACACCCAAAATACAAATTTTGAAAAGTCTCACGGGAGATTGGGGAAGGGGGTCGACAAAAATCTTACATCTCACGAAGGGGGGAGGGGGGTTCAAAAAATCCTCAAAAATGCGTCACGTAATTAATGGACGCCCTCTTGCACGTATTATTATTTTCGATTCCAAATTAATTGTGTAGCTTCATTGTTCCATCCTGTATAAATCAACATATGAAATATTTAGAAGACCCCAAGACTTCTAAAAGTACAAAGCCGAACTAATTATCCCCTCAGTTGTCGGATAATATTAATTGGTATACACTCTCGCTCTCAGCAACTTGCAAACTAGTTCACACCTGCACCCCCGATATCAGCAATCGGCATAATTAACTTCCTAATTAACGGACAGATGTTCGGCGCGATAAGTGTAAACCACTTAGTCAGAGTAGCCTACTAGAAGGTGTATTATTAACGATTCATTAGTTCCTCGATATTTTCTATGTATGTACACAAATTAGGTGGTGATTGGAAAAATAAATAGAGTATGCTAAAGTGTGTATTGTTTATATCTAATTTTAAATTGCTTGTAAAAAAAAATGGGATTCTTTAGAAAAATTTTTGGGTCACTTTAGTTCTTCTTTTGTTGGCATGTTGCCGGATTTTCTCAAGTATAGTAATATACATCAACTATCAGAAATAATTCAAAAGAAAAGAGATATATAGAAAGACAAACCTGTATTAGTGGTAAATCATCAGAAGGAGACGTCAAAGGGGTATTTACAGTTTCCTGATGTCCTTCTTTTTCTTTGATCTCTGTCGCCTCTTTGCCCACATCCTGATCGGTATTATCCTGCAGACGCACTATGATAGCAATTTTGACGGATTTTAACGCACTATCACAAACATTAAAAAACAATAACAATAACAATAACGATAAACTCGCGGATAAAATGCAATTGCGAGGATCACATTAAACCCACTTGATCACTTGGAAACGTTGAAAATTTTTAAATAACCAGAATTTTAAACAGTTCAGGTCAAAGTTGAAACAGGATATTTCCTAGAATAAATTTTTAGGTTAGGTTTGATAAATCCACACTTTACCACTTGCGATGCTATTATTTCTTAATTTATTCGAATACTAGCGACCCGCTCCTGCTTCGTACGAATGTAAGGATAGATAGATTTAATTTCATATTTATTTGTGAAAATTTCACAATCATAGGCATACGATAATATTTTTAAAGAGGATTAATTCACATGTAAAAGTTCCCATGTAACACCATGGGCGTACGATTTTTTTTAAAGAGGGTTGTTTCATTTGAAAAAATTTCCATCTACCATAGGCGTGCGACAAAATATTTTGTTCATAAATTCATTGTGTTCAAAAAATGTGCTATTAATTAATAAGGTTTTCAAGAATTTGTATTATCCTTTTTATATCTATTTTTTTTTGTATCAAAATCTCTCGAATGCGTACCTGTTCCGACAGTGCATTTGGTGTCGATACAAAAAAAAATATCTCACCGGTAATCCCATTGAGATCTAAAACCACAATACGATTTAATCTCTTCTTATAAAAAGCCATTATTTACTTATGGATCTGTGTTTACTTACCATTTCAACAAAACCACATAGTAAATAGGCACGATTTTTCTTTGTACAATGACTCAAAAGCTGAATGTAAACATTCACGTTGAATTATTAACAATTGTAAATAAAGTGTACGAGGACACGTACAAAAGCAACTCATTCTCCGGAATGCATATCTAGTGCTTTTAAAATGTGAAAATGTATATTTTTCGAGCAGGGGACCGCCGACAGAAGCTTGCTTCTTATGCACAATAGAATGACCATTTTTCGTAAATTTTTGACCATTTTTCAAAAATGTTGACCATTTTAGACCATTTTTCCAAATTTTAACATTTATTGACCATTTTTGACAATTATTGACCAATTTTGACAGTTTTGACAATTATTGATCATTTTTGACAATTTTTCAAAAATTTTGACATTGTTAGACCATTTTTCCAAATTTTAACAATTATTGACAATTTTTGATCATTTTTTACAGGTTCTGACAATTATTGACCATTTTTGACAATTTTCAACAATTATTGACCATTTTTGACAGTTTTTTATAATTATTGACCATTTTTCAAAATTTTGACCATTTTTCAAAATTTTAACAATTATTGACCATTTTTGACAACTTTCAAAAATTTTGACAATTATTGTAAATTTTTCAAAATATCTAACGATTTTTGATCAATTTTCAAAATTTCAACAATTATTGACTATTTTTGATCATTTTTCAAAATTTCAACAATTATTGACTATTTTTGATCAGTTTTTAAAATATTCAACTATAGTTAACAATTGTTGACCATATTTCACAATTTTTGATCATATTTGACAATTTTTGACCATATTTGACAATTATTGACCATTTTTGATTATTTTTCAAAAAATTTGACAATTTTTAACAATTATTGACCATTTTTGATAGTCTTTTATAATTATTGACCATTTTTTCAAAATTTTGACAATTTTTGACCATTTTTCAAAATTTTAACTATTATTGACCATTTTTGACAGTTTCTGACAATCATTGACAACTTTCAAAAATTTTGACAATTGTAAATTTTTCAAAATATTTTACAATTTTTCTTCATTTTTCAAAAATTTAACAATTATTGACTATTTTTGATCATTTTTTGAAATATTCAACTATGGTTAACAATTTTGACCATATTTGTCAATTTTTGACCATATTTGACAATTTTTGACAGATTCTGACAATTATTGACCATTTTTAATTATGTTTCAAAATATTTGACAATTTTCAACAATTATTGACCATTTTCGACAGTCTTTTATAATTATTGACCATTTTCCAAAATTTTAACAATTATTGACCATTTTTGAAAAATTTTACAATTATTGACCATTTTTGACAGTTTCTGGCAATTATTGACCATTTTTGACAACTTTCAAAAATTTTGACAATTATTGTAAATTTTTCAAAATATTTAACAATTTTTGATCATTTTTCAAAATTTTAACAATTATTGACTATTTTTGACCATATTTGACAATTTTTGACAATTTTTCAAAAATTTTGACAATTTTTAACAATTATTGACCATTTTTGACAGTCTTTTATAATTATTGACCATTATTTTCGAAATTTCGATATTTTTGGACAATTATTGACCATTTTTCCAAATTTTTGACAATTTCTGAAAATATTTGGCAATTATGTAGTGACTGGACTTTTTATTATTAACAATATGTCAATAATGATTAAACTTTAGTTCTTTAATGTGCTTGTTTCATTGGATTTTGTCTATCAACATCATGAACACTTCTCCAAATATGTTATGGATTTCCTTCAAGACGGCAACATCGTGCGAAAACCATCATTACCACGCCCTCCGAACTAACTCGATTGGTGAATATTTATCGAACTCCCGTTGCTAAGTAACCACCTGACTTCCTATTGGCAAGCGCGTGCTTCCCGTGTTCTTATCTCTCACTTCGACAAATTGACTGATATTGATTATCCAGTGGCGTTGGTATTGTCAGTGTTTATCCTATTGAATTAGCTTGGGCACAATTAAAATTTTTAATAAGAAGTCGGAATACTACGGGAACTTTTAGCCTAACATCTCTGAAAGAAGTTACCGAAGTAGCAATGTCCTTAATAACCACGGATGATTGGCAGAAATTCTCTAGATACGTCAAGGACATTGAAGAGAAATTTTGGGAAACCGACTAGCGTATGGAGGAAATTGAACCAGTCATAATCAATGTTGGTGACGACGAGTGATCAAAGTGATAATACTGATGATACCGATGAATATGAGGATACTGATGGAGATGAATATGACGATCATTACTTTATGTTTTGTGGGGATTTTAAATTATTTCGTATCCATATTGAATTCAAGTATGATTTTTAACATTATTTGTTTTTAACAAATACCGTGTTTTGAAAAATACCTCACCTTTAAAGCAAAGCATAAATCTATATAGATATAGTTATTATATAATAATAATTATTATTTTTAATACTTTTATGACATTTGTACGTTTATGACAGATATCGGCCATGTTTCCTCGTCCCTTACCGATGCCGCGTAGCTTCAGATAGATTTGCCAAACTATAGAAAGTCAACGGTATAACATAATCTGTCAGTTGTCAAATTGTTTTCTTTCTTTTGGTTTACCGCATGACTGATGGCAAATTTATATTTTGCGACACACTATAGTTTTCAAATTTATTTCAGTTAAAATAAAATATAATCGGGAGTGTCTTTTTTACTCCTATTTTATTTAACAAAATCCGTTTTACCATAAAGATTCGTACCGACTGGCATGAAAATTGCGAATGCACGCTTCAGAGGAATCGCTTCTTCTTCCATTTTTTTTTGTTTAGAAATATATAATTTATTATCTACTACATTATTTAACACTTGAGTTGGTGAGAACTTCATCAAAAAGCTATTACCGTTTAATTTATGAATTCCCAAGAAGAAATTATAGAAAAACAAATAAGATGTTTTAGTTTGTACATATACCGTGTTGGAATTTTTTTTTCAATTATGAAAACGACTATAAAACAGTTATAAATGTTATACTGTTAATCGTATTTTAATGAGGTTAAGCATTTTAAGAAAAATTAATTTATATACCTTAGTTGATGAAGCTATTCAAAGAGACTACCAATAAAAAGAATAAATAATTATTGAATTAGTTGTCTTCGTCGTATTCCATAGGCGTAGGAGGTTAAATCTAAAGCTGAAGTCGTTGAAAATATGAAAATACCATGGACGTGTTGGTTTATTTGTAAAAATTTCGATTCACCATGACATTTTTGAAGCGGGTACAAATGCTGTATTTTAGGCAATCATGGGGACTGCAGACAGAAGATACACAATGCAATGAACCCCTTTCAAATATTTCATCGTAAGCCTATGGTAAATAGAAATTTTTATCGTAACTCTATCATAGATAATCCAACCCCTTTTGACAATTTTATAATACGCTCCTGGTAGATGTGAATTCTTTCAGATGAAATAAACCCTAATAAAAATTTTTTCGGACGCACATGTGTGTTTATATACTAATATAATGAAGAAGAAAAATTAGTATGCGACAAAAAAGACTTGCAATCTCGAGAAGTATAAAAAAAATTTATTTTTAAAATGTGTAAAAATTACTGAATTTTTATAAGTGAAATTACTGAATTTTTATAAGTGGTTATGCGCGTGCGATAAAATATTCAAATTGGATTGATTTATTTGTAAAAATTCCCATTTATAGGTTAATTGATTTATATGGCGACTGCGGACATAAGTGAAAACACAATGAAACGAACCCCCTTTGAACATTTTATCGTACTCCTATGGTAAATAAAAATTTTCATCGTAACCGAAATTTTTACAAATAATTCAACCCCTTTTGACAATTTTATCGTACGCCCATGGTAAATGGAAATTTTTACAAATTAAATTACCCCCTTTTTTAAAAAAAATTCGTACGTCCATGTGTTTTTATAATAATGTTATAAAAAAGAAAAATTAGTATGCGACAAAAAAGACTTGCAATTCGGGGAAGTAAAACAAATTCTATTTTGAAAAATATAAATATTACTGAAATGGTTATTTGTAAAAATTTCCATATATCATAGGCGTGCGATGAAATTTTCAAAGAGGATTGATTTATTTGTAAAAATTCCCAATTACCATGGGGTGTAAGATAAAACTTAAAAGGAGGTCAATTTATTTATACCCACATTATACAGGAATCATGGGGACTGCGAACATAAGTGAAAACACAATGAAATGAACCACCTTCAAGTATTTTATTGTGCGCCCATGGAAAATAGAAATATTTATCGTAACTCTATCACAGATAGAATTTTTTACAAATAATTCAACACCTTTCAACAATTTTATAGTACGCTCCCGGTAGATGGAAATTTTTACAAATTAATAAGCTCCCTTTTAAAATTTTATCGTACGCCCAATTTATATGTAACGGGTGATAAAAGGGGGTTGATTTATTTGTAAAAATTGCCATTTATCATAGACGTACGATGAAAATTTTAAAAGGTATTGATTTATTAAAAAAAACTTCCATTTACCATGATCGTACAATAAAATTTTTTGAAAATTCCTGATGATGGAATTAATTGGAAAATATGACGTAACATCATGTCTACGTGATATTGGTTTTCCTTTTTCAAACACGATAAGGAGATGAAATTTTGCGTGACGTATTTTTCGAAAGTTGACAAATCAATAAGGGCCGATCCGATTCTGTTTATCGGTTAACAACTAATAAATCGAGTCTAAATAACCATAAAATACGATCATAAAATCGTTGGGACTTCTTGAATGAAATATTTTTCGAAACCGAATAAAAAAACGATTCGTTTTCGGTTTTATATCTAATTATCGCAAATGGACTATTACTTTGTACCGATAAAGGCGAGTCATTGTGGTTTTTAACGTCAGTTTTATGTTTTATAGCATAAATTGATACAGATTTCAGCGTCTTGAAAAGATTTTCTCACGTTCGTAAACGGGAACACTTTTTCTTCCGACTAAAGGTAACGAGTATTAACTTTATTTATTCAATAGTTTATTAGTTCTTCCTAGAAGCAATGATCTATTGAAGTCCGTTCCCAGTGGGCGAAAGACTGAGAATATAAATTGTTCTACATTGCATATTATTGTTTTTAAACGAACACACCTATCAGATAAATAAATCAATATATAAATAATTATTACAATTTATTGACTAGTTACATATTTACATAGTGTGGGTTGGAATATCATTAATGAATTGTGCATAGATTTTGTAGATAAAAAAAGCCTGTCCCAAATCCAATCTGTAAATTCATTCATTTTTTTCATTTTCGTTGTATCACTGCATGTGTACAAAAGGGGCAATTATTCCAGCGCGCGCAACGAAACTATAGCGCAGCAGCGAGAATAGAATCAATCACGAACTTAAAATTCCTTATACATAGTATTCTGTCATAGGGATGTGAGATTAATGGAAAAGAATCGATTAAATAAAAATCGGTTTTTCGTTATTTGAAATTAATCGAATTGTCAAAAATCGATTTTGATAGAAATAAATCGATATCTGCGATTTTTTTTGTATTATTTAAAAGTACGTGATTTTCATATATTCCAATAATAAACCTAAGAGATTCGAATATTAACCATATTCATCAGATTAAAAATCGAATAAAATTATGTGAAAAACGTTTGAAAAACTGTCAAAAATTTTAAAATATCATCAAAAATGGTCAATACTTGTCAAAAACTATCAAATATGGTCAAAATTTTTGAGAAATTGTCAAAAATGATCAAATATTGTCAAATTTTTTGAAAAATGGCAAATAATTGTCCAAATTTTGAAAAACGGTCAATAATTGTCAAAATTTTGAAAAATAGTCAATAATTGTCAAAAAAGGTCAATGATTATCAAAATGTTGAAAAATGGTCAAAATTTTTGAAAAATTGTAAAAAATGGTCAAAAATGGTCAATAATTATCAAAAATGGTCAATAATTGTCAAAAATGGTCAATGATTGTCAAAAATTGTCAAAAATTTTGAAATATGGTCAATAATTGTCCAAATTTTGAAAAATAGTCAATAATTATCAAAAATGATCGATGATTGTCACAATTTTTAAAAATGATCAGAAACTTTGAAAAACTGTTAAAAATGATCGAAAATTGTCAAAAATGGTCAATAATTGTTAAAATTTTGAAAAATGGTCAATAATTGTCAAGATGGTGGAAAATGGTCAATAATTGTCAAAATTGTCAAAAATCGTCAATAATTGTCAAAAATGGTCAAAATTTTTGAAAAATTGTCAAAAATGATCAAATATTGTCAAATTTTTTAAAATATGGTCAAAAATGGTAAATAATTGTCAAAATTTTGAAAAATGGTCAATAATTTTCAAAAAAGGTCAATGATTATCAAAATGTTGAAAAATTGTAAAAAATGGTCAAAAATGGTCAATAATTATCAAAAATGGTAAATAATTGTCAAAATAGGTCAATGATTGTTAAAAATTTTGAAATATGGTCAATAATTGTCAAAATTTTGAAAAATAGTCAATAATTATCAAAAATGATCGATGATTGTCAAAATTTTTGAAAATGACCGAAAACTTTGAAAAACTGTTAAAAATGATCAAAAATAGTCAAAAATGGTCAATAATTGTTAAAATTTTGAAAAATGGTCAATAATTGTCAAGATGGTGGAAAATGGTCAATAATTGTCAAAATTGTCAAAAATGGTCAATAATTGTCAAAAACTATCAAAAATGGTCAAAATTTTTGAAAAATGGTCAAAAATGATCAAATATTGTCAAATTTTATGAAATATGCTCAAAAATGGTAAATAATTGTCAAAATTTTGAAAAATAGCCAATAATTGTCAAAAAAGGTCAATGATTATCAAAATGTTGAAAAATGGTCAAAATTTTTGAAAAATTGTAAAAAATGTTCAATAATTATCAAAAATGGTCAATAATTGTCCAAAATGGTCAATGATTGTCAAAAATTGTCAAAAATTTTGAAATATGGTCAATAATTGTCAAAATTTTGAAAAATAGTTAATAATTATCAAAAATGATCGATGATTGTCAAAATTTTTAAAAATGATCAAAAGTTTGAAAAACTGTTAAAAATGATCAAAAATTGTCAATAATTGTCAAAAATTTTGAAATATGATCAATAATTATCAAAATTTTGAAAAATAGTCAATAATATGAGCCGTTTCTGAAAATCGATTTAAACAAGTAATTTATATAATCGACTTACTAAAAATCGATTAATATTACTATAAAAATCGATAATAAAAAATTGATTATAAGAAAATAATAATCGATTTAAATAAAAATCGATTACTTTTCTTGGCTTCTAATGATCGTATTGAAAATTCTTTTTTTTTTCAAAATATTTGGTTTTTGAAGGCCTATACTTTTAAAACTCGAAACGGAAGTTTAAATTGATTTTTCAACAATAAATCTTGAAAAAACGTATAAATAAATTTTTTCGTGTGTGAATTGTGCATAGATTTTGTGGATAAAAAAGCCTGTTAATTCATTAATTTTTTCACTTTCGTTGTACCACTGCATGTGTACAAAAGGGGCAATTAAATTCCTTATACATAGTATTCTGTCAGTGCCTAGCGAACTTTGACTTTCGTTTTCTCGGCTTCTAATGATCGTATTGAAAATATTTTTTTCGAAATGTTTGGTTTTTGAAGGCCTATCCTTTTAAAATTTGGAAACGGAAGTTTAAATTAATTTTTCAACAATAAATCTTGAAAAAAACGTATACATTTTTTTTTTCGTGTGGAATATTATTATTGAATTGTGCATAGATTTTGTGGATAAAAAAGCCTGTCCCAAATCCAATATGTAAATTCATTCATTTTTTTATTTTCGTTGTACCACTGCATGTGTACAAAAGGGACAATTATTACAGCGCGGGCAAATAAACTATAGCGCAGCAGCGATTAGGCGTCATGGCCCAATAACCTAACGAATAAATCACGAACTTACACCTCGACCAAATTCATTTCAACTCTGAGATGCGCAAACAAAGAAGCGAGACCGAACTATGTCAGTGCCGCAAAATAAACGCATGTACACTCGGCGGAGAAAGTTTAGTTAGTTAAATATTACCTAAATAAAATCCTGAGAATTTGGTAATAAATTCCATTTTAGTTATTAACTGTGTAAAATGTGGATTTCAATTTATATTTCTGAATCGAAGTAGCCTTTACTTGAGGAAAATACACAACTAAATAGAATTCGATTTTTAATAAACTTAATTTCTACTGTACTAACATTGTTACAATTACAATTGTTTCGCAACACAGTGTTGTCAAAGGATCGATGGAATACAAACTAAATATTAAATATTGTAGATATTTAAAATGACACTGGGTACACATAAAACCGAAATTTATTCCACATAGACATTTTTAAAATTGTTTACCTGATCAAATCCAATTAGGAAATTTTCCGCTATTGTAGCTGTATACAAAAAGATGTCTGAACTTTCTGAAACTGAAATACACTAAAGAAAGCAGCCTATAGTCAACAAATAATATTCACAATACTACATTAACGACATCAGTTTTAAATTACACACAATCTAAACGTCTATTCTCTTTATTTACAGTATGGAGACACCGTTTAAAACAAATCTGTCACTCACTATCACTGTTTTCACTCTCAGAACTTACAATATCATAATCATCATCGTCATCGGAATCGTCATCTCCAAGATTGATAATAATTTGATCTATTACTATATCAAGGGCTGGTTCCAAGCAGAGAAACTCTTTTTCACATTTGAGCGCATGTTGGCAGCGACTTTGCCATTCTAGTGGTGGAAAATTGTCAAAAAATTCATTACATAGCTTTTCCACATCTGACAATTTAAACGTGATGTTTTTACTTCCAACGTATTGTTTAAGGGATGCCCAAACAAGTTCAATTGGGTTAAGGTCAGGGTGATAAGGTGGCAATCTCAAAGTATTATGACCATGTTGTTCTAAGATTTTGTCAACTTCGTACGTTTTAAATCTTGGCTTATATATTTTTATAATGTTATATAATTCAACTTTCAACATGTCATCTGCAAATGTGATGTTTCTGCTTCGTAACCACTGCTTCATTTCATCTTTTCGACTTGCGGATGTAGGCGATTTTTCACACTGCACATTGTGATATGGTGCATTGTCAATAACCAGCACACTACGTGGGGGTAAATTTGGTATAAGTTTAGTCTCAAGCCATTTCTTGTAGTTGATAAAGTTCATATCATCATGAAAATCACCCGACTTACATTTTGACTTAAATATAAGTGATGCATTTGGTATGAATCCTTTTTCCCATCCAGCATGAACTATAACTAATCTTTGCCCCTTAGACACTGGTTTTCGTAGCCCTTCGTTACTATTATCAGACCAAGCTTTTTCATGAGTGTGGGAGGAATGAATATATGTTTCGTCCATATAGATAATTGGTCGACCCTCCTGACGGTATTGTTTTATGGTTTTTAAAAACCCTGTCCTCAATTGCCTAATGTCATGTCGCTCCATTAGTAATGTTCGGTTTGTTTTTATTTTGCGCCATCGAAAACCTATACTATGTAAGATCTTACGCAAACTTTCTCTACCACCAGTAAACTCGCTGTCTTCTTTAACTTTTTGGAACAAGCGTTTCAGAGTAGGTGCTGTTTTTTCTTGTACATACCAATTGTGGACAATTCCTCGTAATTTTCTTGTATCTATATCATCTATTTTTGTCTTTTTCGGTGTTTTACCTTTATTATGTTTTGTACTGAATGACGAAGCTTCACCCTTATCAATATTTTTACTTTGCTTAACTATAGATTTTACAGTGCTTAGGCTAATACCGACTGCTTGTGCAACCCTTTCATGTATTTTCGCTGAAGGAACCAATAACTCACCACGTTGTGCCTCCAATGTCATAAATTTAAAAACATTATGCACTATTTCACGACTTTGTGCACTCAAAATCTTGTGTTTTACAAGCGACTTAAATTCCATATTAAAATTCCTACGCGGATTGTACCACTATGAGTTCAAATGGATCTTTACAGTGCAATATTCTGCTTAGGACTGGTAGCTGCCGACAGTGTCGTACGCGTGTTCTACGCGCATCCGAATCTCACAGTTGAAATGAATTTGGTCGAGTAGTACATAGTATTTTGTCAGTGCCTAGGAGCTTTGACTTTCGTTTTTTCGACTTCTAATGGGAGTATTCAAAAAAAACTTTTTTTTTCAAAATGTGTAGTTTTTGAAGGCCCATCCTTCTATAATTCGAAACAGAAGTTTAAATTAATTTTTCCACAATATAACGTTTAAAAATTTTTTTTTCAGTTTAAGCTTTAAAAAATTTGTTGATATGTAGATTTTTCGACCTTACTTCCCCGTACTAATAATTTGTTTATAGATTATCGAGGAAAATAACAACCCCATTGATATTACAAGAACTTAGATCGAAGCTCTTTGGAGAGGAATTAATACAACCATCACAACTACCGAAAATTCCTCCAGTCAAACTGGTGGCGAAGCTTCTGGAATGGAAGTAGATAACATGGGAAATAGTACAAAAATTCAGTCTAAGTGACTGGACTGTTGAGCACAACCCAAACGAATGAATGAATAGAAAAAGCTTAAAAAATTAAAACGGAAAAAAGAGAAAGTATTTTTGAGAAATCTAAACAGAGAATTTCATGGTGGCTCGTCATACAAATAAAACTTGAATGAATAAAATATACTCTGTATGTAACATAACATTAGTGAATATAGCCGAAACACCATAATAACAACACGCTGATTTACGACCCTTCGTTAATTCATTCTATCCCATACAATTCCCATTAAGCAGCTTAATTGATAAATCTCGTGTCGTTAAACATGTTCCGAACAGTTAACTTATTTAACGATACACTTAATGTTATACTGAAAGTGTTAAAACTGGCATCGTAAAATTTTATCTGTTTCGACTTTATCGTTTTCTTCGTTTTTTTTTCTTTTTCGGGTAGGGGGTGTTTATGTGTTCGGTTCTTCCATCCCTATTTTCGTTAAAAGCGTGGTCGTAAAAAGGATTGGAGAAGGCAGGTGTCTTACGAAATTTACATCTAATTATGTATACAGTGCGTCCATAAAATAAGCATACATTCATTGTCCACCCTGTACTAAACTTGCGATACATTATTTGAATCAGCTCAACTCACCCTGTATAAACTTTATAAACGCACTGTATATATCAGAACACTAACTGAATTTAAATTATAAAAAAATTATTATTTGTATTATAATTAGAAAAAAATCCGGCTCGAAGGACCAAAAAAAAAGTGTAACCGCTAAAGTAATAAGTTTATATAAGCATTGCCGGGTTTCTAATTACGTTAATAACGATTATTACTTTTTTTTTTAAATGAAATTATACCGTTCTATTGTAGATGGTTAATACGCTTTTAATAGCAAAATCCGGCACAATTTTTTTCCTTGTAATAATTATTAAAATTGTTTAAAAAAAAATTTATATTACTACAATTACAAGGCCTCTAGATCGACGTGTAAGATCTTTAATAACAGTTATGTAACTGAATGACAAAGATAAATATACGAGGAGCGTCTAAAAATTTTCTTATCTTAGAATTGAATTGTTTTTATTGATCCTTTTGATATTTTTACTGTTCTATAATTAAATTTTAATTAAAATAAATTTAATGCAGGTGATAATTTGTAAATTGAAATTAAAATGTACGAGAAAATGTATTGATTGGTCTCCGTAAGTTGGATAATGATATGGTTGGTTTTACTATCTTAGATTAATGTCGAGAATCGAGATACGATCTTCGAATTAATTTAATGATTCTAATCACAAGCTTTTGTTGTTCCTTTGCTTTTAATTCATTCAATTATTATTTTTTAATTAAATTGCTTCTGTTATATAATTGTTATTACAGAAATTATAAAACGTGTAGAGATAATAAAAATTTGTTTAGGTGTGCCTAGCGAAAGTCCGCATAGTCGGGAAGGGGAAGGGAATATGTATATTAATGTTGTAGTCAAAAAAATTTTGAAAAATATCGTATTTAGAAAATAAAATGAAACAATATTTTGTAATGATATATTCATATTATTTTTTTTTCAATATTTTAAAATTATCCCAAACATTTTTCTTATTAAAGTACCTACAGGGTGGACAAATAAAATCTTAAGATCGGATTGTAGTACAGCTTTGGAAAAAAAACTCGATCATAAATGAGGTCTAGAGAAAAACCTAGCTCTAGATGGCGTAATTGAATTTAAAAATTTTCTCTTTTCTTGGTCCTCTTTTGCTTGGCCAATCTTTACAGACTTGGTCTTGTTGAAAGAGATATCATCCACCAATGTAGAGCTTAATAAGTAATGTGATCGTTAGAGGGCGGTATTTAATTTTTTTTATAAATCTAGTTTTCTTGGAAAAATTTTAGAAATAATTGACTTTTCTTATGACTCCCATATTACTGTAAAAATTTTTTTCTGTGACCACTCCGTAATAATCTATTCTGTTGCTTCTTTCCGCTGGTTAATTTTTATTTTTGAAACATTTTAATTAGTGACGGTCTCGTTTTTTATGACCATAAAAATGATAATCTATCTACACGGTGACTTGCCAGCTAATGGATGTTACACTAATTTTTGTATCTTAAAATATGTTGGTCATTTTTTTTTGTGGCTAACTGTCAGATGATAAAAAAAATATGATAAACAGTTACTCTGCGACTGTTGTATCGAATTAAATTAAGTGATTAAAAATTTAAATAATAGTATAGATGGAGATTTTTATTATTATTTGTTAATGTGCCAACACCTTCGGGGGATACATTATTTATTTAAATATCTATAAAAACGCCCAAGAAATAATCAAATGGTTAGTAGTAGCTAATATGGTCGAGATGCCTGTAGGCTATTTATGGTAATTAATTTAATAGTCCAGTAAATGAAGTCCGATGAACACCTAAGCTCTAGTTATTAAGCAAAAGGATCATATCGGGCGCAATTGTGGATCTTTCAAATAAAGAAATTTCCCCCATTCTTCAGGCCCCGTGTCATGGTGAAAAATGGCCTCAAAGTTCCTAAAATCCGGTTTTTGCTGAAATCTGCCAAAATATGACATTTAAAAAATTTTTGATTAGATAAAAAATGAAGATCAATTAATTATCTACAAAATTGGTCCTAATAATTTTTTTCGCAACATCAACATTTTTTGCAAAATCGCAGGTTCAAAAATTCGGAATTTTTAGACTGAATAAATATGGCAGTTTTTTGACAAATTTGAGATCGATGGGTTTGGAAATGCATTAATCTCCGTGTTTTGGACTTGAGAGACAAATTGTAGATCCATGTTGCAAATCCCTTTCACGTGAATTTTGAGTCATGAAAAAATATCCATTTTTACTCTTTTGGACAATATGTCCACCCGCCTATGTCTACATTTAGCGAATTTGCTCTCCTGGATTCACAGCAGGAGCTACAAGTAAATGGGCACGTTTTGGGGCCGTTATCTCGAAAACTATCAAATTTTTCATCTAATCAAAAATTCTCCAAATGTCATATTTTGGCAGATATCAGCGAAAAACGGATTTTTGAAACTATTTTAACCATGACACCGGGCCTAGAGAATGGGGGAAATTTCTTTATTTGAAAGACCCAGTTGAGTCCTAAAATTCAATTCAGTCATTCAATTTTGTTCTCTATTTTATATACAGGGTGGTCCGAAGGGAAAAAATAAACCATTTTTGGTACGTTAAAAATCTTTATGTAAAAAGAGAATGGCACTTTCAAAACGAATTCCAAATTAAAGTTTGGTGTGGGTAGGAATGGAGAACTATCGATGGTTTATCGATAACTATCACTATTTTTGACTATCAAAAAAATCGATAGTTTTCGGTAATATCGATAGTCGAGATGTTCACGAATATAAATATATTTTGAAAGATGATATGGAGTAAAAGTGCTATCAAAAAATGGGACAGAGAGAGAGAGAGATATGGGATAGAGAGAGATGGGAGGGAGAGAGTGAGAAGAAGAGAGAGATAGGAAAGAGAGAGAAAGGTGGGAGAGAGAGAGGTGGGAGAGAGAGAGATGCGAGAGAGAGAAAGATGGGACAGAAAGAGAAAAATGAGAGAGAGAGAGATGGAAGAGGAAGAGTGATGGGAGAAAGAGAGAGAGAAAGAAAGAAAGAGAGAGACGGGGGAGAGAGAGAGAGAAATAGGAAAGAGAGAAAGAAATATGATAGAGAGGGATGGGAGAGAGATATATATGGAAGAGAGAGGGATACGAGAGAGATAGAAGAGAGAGAGAGAGAAAAAAAGAGAGATAGGAAAGAGAGAGAGTGATTGGAGTGAGAGATGGGAGAGAGAAAGCAAGATGGGAGAGAAAGAGAGAGATGGGAGGGAGAGAGAAAGATGAGAGACAGGGAGAGGCAGATATGGAAGGAAGAGAGAGAGAGAGATGGGAAAGCGAGAGAGAAGGAAGAGAAAGAGAGAAAGACGGGAAAGAAAGAGAGTGTATTGCGTGTGAGTATAATCATTATTCTAAACTGGATTCACGGATTCGGTGATGTTCGCGACCCTCGGAAGTTTGTAATGCTTTTTTTTTCTTATTAGAAAGCCCCTCATTGCTTATAGAATATTCTAAAAGAAAAAAATTCACTTTTGGAAGAGAAAATTGCTATTAAAAGTACTAAAAATCCGCCATTTTTTTTCAATTTCTGACAATTACTGACAATTTTAGACAATTATTGACCATTTTTGACAATTTTTCAAAATTATCCACCATTTTTGACAATTATTGACCACTTTTCAAAATTTTAACAATTATTGACCATTTTTGACAGTTTTTGACAATTATTGACCATTTTTGACAATTTTTAAAAAAATTTCTGACAATTTTTGACAAAGTTGATTTGAAATAAATATATATATCTATATATATTTTTAACGTTTTGACAAAAATCGTACAATGATGTTACTACCGATTGTAAAACTATCGATAATAATCGATAGTAAAAATAGCACTATCGATAGTTCTCCATTCCTAAGTGTGGGGTCATTGGCGAACATTTTCCAGGACCATACGTTTACCTTCAGTCTCTGAAGAAGATAACTTGGTTATAGAAACGCGCGTAAGATAGTGTAAAGTGGTTAGTGTTGGTGTAGTGATAGTGTTAACTGTGTACAGAGAGTTCTTCTACTCATTCTTTCAGTTTTTTGGCCTCCACCTCTTGGGTATTTAGCCGGCGCGGGTAGATTAGCTTAAAGTTTGGGAATGTTCCCTGAGGAACGCCTGGAATTTTTCATCTTCCCCTGCTACTCGTCCATTTACTTAATTTTCCTAAGGCTAGACTACACAAGTATAGACTTTTCTCACTAAGGGGCAACAGCCCAGCATTACACAAACCCCGAAAAGTTGCCTCGGATTTATAGTAGAGCCCCCAGGTTAAAAAGATTAGAATTCTGTAATTAATAATTATTTATATTCCAGTTATTTTTCAATTTTAATTCCAAAATTAATTGGATTTACATTATTTAATATACTATGGGGGTTAGATATTTTATTTTGATCAATTCTTTATATATGTCATGATTTACCACATCATTACTGAGACACCTTGTATATTTTCCACTTGCTTTATTTTCTCCCACTGTAGACATTTACGGAATCGTGGCCCGGCTAACGTAAAACCACGTACTTATTTTAAATAATTAAAAGGGATATCGATACTACTATTATAATAAATAATAAATTAGAAAGAAACGTATAATTTCCTTTAAATATTCTATAAGGGAAAGTAGAAAGACCTACTTTTATTTTATGTTTTAATAATAATAAAAATCACTGTATCTCGAAGAATTTATAGAAAATTTAAATGAGTGAAAATTGACAATATTTTGGTTAAAGTACAAGTTATGAACAAATTAATTGATTGTCGCATCACTCGTAAATATGCTGTTTGTTTTCTAGGTAGATTTCGTTGTGATAAGTCATGTGTCGTGATTATTTTTCAGAAACATGCAATTACGCAACATATTTTTTGAATTTTAATATTTCGTTATTTTTTCAACAGTGTAGATAGCAGCGGCTTTAGCAGCCGTTGATATAGAATGTTTGTTTTGGTAATTAGAGTACTAAAAAATTTTTTTATCAAATACAAATACAACTTTTTTTGCGGAAAATAATTGCTTCTTGCGGTTCCCTAGACGAAGGCTACGAAGCGCCGGCTGCCAGTTTCAGTCTCATAAAAATTTGTATTTTTCTCTGGAAATTCTAAATTTACAGCAAGATAATCTTCAAAATAGGTGAATACTATCGATTTTTTTTCGCAAAATCAGTCAAAAACTCGTAGTTCCGCACCCCGCAACCCTTTCGTATACATCGTGCCCACCATATTATGTTTTTAGTATCAAGACCATTATAAATTTGTATCTCTTAAAAAATAGCCTAATTATATTAATTTTGTATTTACATTGTAGCAAGAATCGCCCAGTATATAATTATGTCGTAGTAACCCCTTCGACGTTTAATACTATACAATTCTATTACTTTTTAATGCCTAATAAACAGAAGCAAAATGGTGGAACGTTCATTATCAAACCAATAATTTACTTTTCTCATTTTAAATTCTGCTACCAATAAATAGGGGATTCGAACAAATAATAAATGTAGTGTTTAGTTGGGTGTATCAACGGAAGATCTACATAACCACAATGCAGCTGATTATACAAAATTATTGTACTTTTGTCAGACAAATTGAGGTTAGAATATCTACTCATTCATTATTATTGGAAAAATGAAATTTTTAAAATATAGTCCGATTCGAGGTAACTTTTTTTGATGTAAAGCGTTATCTTCCACATCGAAAACGTATAGGTAGAGCCCCACCGCTTACATTTTATGAAGTTAAAGTGTGCAAACACGATTTTCATTTAAATATTACACGAGAACGAGTCATATTTTTGCGAGTAAAAGCTCTCGAGACTCATGCATAATGTATACCTTCAAAATCGGTAATAAAATTTCTTTATCTACATGAAATAAAATTTAAGAGAGAGAGTTTCGACTTATCGCTACATAAGGAGAAAAAAAATTTAATTAAACGGCACGCGAGGTTCTCGACGACACGTTAAACTTTATCGTTTCGACTATTATTATTTATTATAATATTAGTGACGTTAAAATCGTTAGTAGGAAAATACACCAGCAACAAATCACCGGGAAAAGTTCAACATTTCACAGATTCAAAAATTTGTTCACAGTCCACCGACAGAAAAATTTGCCGGTATAAAATCGCCGAGAAAAGTTCAACAATTCACAGACTAGAATATTTGTCTACAATAATTCACCGAAAGGAAAATTATCCGGCAACAAATCACCGTGAAAAGTTCAACAATTCACAGATTCAAAAAATTTTCCACAATCCACTGACAGAAAAATTTGCCGGAATAAAATCACCGAGAAAAGTTCAACAATTCAGATTCAAAAAATTTTCCACAATCCACTGACAGAAAAATTTGCAGGTATAAAATAACCGAGAAAAGTTCAACAATTCACATGCTGGAAAATGTAATAATTCACCGGCAAATAATTCACCGAATGGAAATATTTCGGTAACAAATCACCGTTAGAAAAGTTGAGAAATTCACAGACTAGAATATTTGTCTACAATAATTCACCGAAAGAAAAATATCCGGCAACATATTACCGTGAAACGTTCAACTATTCACAGATTTAAAAATTTTTCCACAATCCACTGACAGAAAAATTTGCCGGTATAAAATCACCGTGAAAGATTCAACAATTCACAGACTGGAAAATGTATCGGTAATAATTCACCAAGGAAATGTATCGGCAATAATTCACCGGTAATAAATTTGTAGACAAATCATCGACGGATAATTTGTTAGCAATCATTCTTCGTCGGAAAATTCAACAACGAATTATAAAAGAAAATTAGCCGAAAGAATATTTTCCAGGAACAAATCACCAAGAGAAAGTTTAACAATTCAGATTCAAAATTTGGCTCACAATCCACTGACAGGAAAATTTGCTAGTATAAAATCACCGAGAAAGGTTCAACAATTCACAGACTGGAAAATGTATCGATAATAATTCACTAAGGAAATGTGTCGGCAATAATTCAATGGTAATAAATTTGGCGACAAATCATCGATGGCAATCATTCTTCGTCGGAAAATGCAACAAAGATTTTTAGAGGAAAATTAGCCGAAAGGAAATTTCCCGGCAACAATTCACTGAGAGAAAGTTTAACAATTCAGACTGGAAAATTTATCGACAATAATTCACCGAATGGAAGTATTTCGGCAACAAATCACCAATAGAAAAATTCAGAAATTCACAGACTAGAATATTTGTCTACAATAATTCACCGAAAGGAAAATACAAATCACCGTGAAAAGTTCAACAATTCACAGACTCAAAAAATTTTCCACAGTCCACTTACAGAAAAATTTGCCGGTATAAAATCACCGAGAAAAGTTCAACAAATCACAGACTGGAAAATGTATCGGTTAATAATTCACCGAGGAAATGTGTCGGCAACAATTCAGCGGTAAATAATTTGGCTACCAATCATCAATTGATAATTGGTTGGCAATCATTCTTCGTCGGGAAATTCAACAACGATTTTTAGGGGAAAATTATACGAAAGGAAATTTTCCGGCCACAATTCACCAAGAGAAAGTTTAACAATTCAGACTGGAAAATGTATCGACAATAATTCACCGAATTGAAATCTTTCGGCAACAAATCACCAATAGAAAAATTCAGAAATTCACAGACTAGAATAAATAATTCACCGAAAGGAAAATTATCCGGCAACAAATCACCGTGAAAAGTTCAAGTATTCACAGATTCAAAATTTTTTCCACAATCCACCGACAGAAAAATTTGCCGCTATAAAATCACCGAGAAAGGTTCAACAAGTCACAGACTGGAAAATGTATCGGTAATAATTCACCAAGGAAATGTGTCGGCAACAATTCACCGGTAAATCATTTGGCTACAAATCATCAATTGATAATTGGTTGGCAATCATTCTTCGTCGGGAAATTCAACAACGATTTTTAAGGGAAAATTAGACGAAAGGAAATTTTCCGGCAACAATTCACCAAGAGAAAATTTAACAATTCAAACTGGAAAATTTATCGACTATAATTCATCGAATGGAAGTCTTTCGGCAACAAATCACCGATAGAAAAGTTCAGAAATTCACAGACTAGAATAAATAATTCACCGAAAGGAAAATTATCCGGCAACAAATCACCGTGAAAAGTTCAAGTATTCACAGATTCAAAATTTTTTCCACAATCCACCGACAGAAAAATTTGCCGGTATAAAATCACCGAGAAAGGTTCAACAATTCACAGACTGGAAAATGTATCGGTAATAATTCACCAAGGACATGCGTCGGCAACAATTCATCGGTAAATAATTTGGCAACAAATCACCGACGGATAATTGGTTAGCAATCATTCTTCATCGGAAAATTCAACAACGAATTATAGAGGAAAATTAGACGAAAGAAAATTTCAATGAGAGGAAAGACAAATCACCGATTATTAATTTTTGGTATAAATATTTTCAAGTCTGTATCTTTTAGTAGCTGTAGTATAGGATGTCAATATTTGAACGGTTTTTAAATAATATTTATAAGGTAAATTTGTTCAATAATATTTTGTGAAAATTTTTTTTTGGTTTAAAAAGTATTTTTAAAACATGTTTTTGCAAATCCTATTTTTGTTTTTATCAATTTTTACATCCAAGGCGTCCCAATTTTTCTTTTCAAAGCAAATATTTTTTATCACAAATTTTTTTTTCGAAAATAATTTCACAATTTTAAATATATTCTTTGGGACTCTCGAATAGTGACTGTTTTCAGGTTTGGGAGTGGTTTAAGACGACCATATAAAATAGAGAAAGTGACAATTTGATAAAATTAAAGAGAAATAAATTAAAAATATTTGAATATCTATAAAATAATGTGGTATTTCAATTTTCCTCGAAGACATTAAAAATCAGTTAAATGAGCCATTAACTACTTAAATATGACTTGTAAGATAATTTAATACCAATTATGTTTATGACCAAATAAATCACTGACATCACAGTGGCTCTCTCACTTATATGGTCATCAAGCTGGTTCATTTCAAGTATTCGAAAATGTTTCCATGACCAAAAAAAAAATAGGAAGAGGTTAAGAAACAATACAAGCATCAAAAAGGAACCAAGGGCAAAGAGAAAGAGCTCTATAAACGAAAGATGTAACAAGAGCTCAAGAAAAAATGAATACATACAATAAATAAAGATGCCAGGCCAAATTAGAAAGGGCTAAAGAAACAGCACAAGCGTAAAGGAAAATTCAAAAAGGGAGCCAAGAGCAAAAAGAAAAAGTTCAAGAAAAGATAAAAACTAGATGTAGAGAACGATGAGAAAAACCTTGAGAAACAATAAAACTTCAAAACAAGTTCAAAAGAACAGAAAGAGAAGCCATAAGAAATTGAAAGATCTCAAGAAACGATAAAACATCAAAAGAAAAAAGAGAAATTAAGAAAAAATAGAAAGAGCTTGAGAAACGATACATCAAGGTGAGTCCAAGAATGGAACCAGAGAAAAAGTTCAAGAAACAACATAAGCAGTAAACCAAGTCTAAATGAGAAAAGGAGCCAAATAAAGAAGAAGTAACACAAGTAACAACAAAGGCATCAAGACAACAACCAAATACTAGAAGTAAAGGATAAAGAGAAAAAACTTGGAAAGCAAAAAAAGTGAAATTAAATTCAAAAGAAGAAAGAGGATCAATGAAAAAATAGAAAGATCCAAAAAAACAATAAAAAAGCAATACAAGTTCAAGAGATACGAAAGAGAAGCCGTGGAAAAATAGAAATACCCAAAGAGTCGGGACAAGACCAAAAGAAAAAATTATAGTGAGGTCCAAAGGAAGAAGTTTGAAAAACCACAGAAGCATGAAGACAAATTCAAAGAAAGGAAGGAGAAGGTTAAATCAACGACAATTTTTTAGAAAATTTTAATGTCGGTACGATTTTCGATCTAGACACTAGCCTACTTCGATCTTTTCTATGAGCGTGTAAAAAAACTCATTTTTATGTTTGCGTGTTGAGAGTCTTTTGTTGAATAAAAGCTTTTATTGGTCTGTAATTGTGATGGTTTCGAGTTTTATGACGCAATAAAAAAAATACTAAAGAACGGATGTAACAAAAACCAAAGTTTTTGTTTTGTTCGATATCCTTAAAAATTGATACGGTGCGACGTGAGATTGGCGCATTGTGTTTTATTCTATATATTATGAAAACCCACTTCTTAATTTTCATACCATTATAAAAATAATACACTAATTATTTTCGAAATATATTTTTAATTAATATCGGAGACGCAATTGAGCAACGGCTAGCAGTAAATATCGGAGATGCCACAATCTTTTAATTGCCTTTATGAATTATTCAACTGGTGCACCTTTCAAGAACACTCCTTAAACCATTAAAAACACGCAAAAACACGGTTGTTTGCAACCTTAACGTCTTGTATAGTAAATATTTATATAATTTTATAACACGTAATTATGCAATAATCGCTAATGTACAAAACATGAAAAAAATTAGAAATATCCATCAAAAGCACGAATAACATTTGAATGGATATTAAAAATTGGAGAGGAATCATATAAATGAGTAGATTATTACGTAATTAGTGGATTCGTGCGTCACACAACGCAGTGCCGTTCCCAACGTACCTATTCTCCCCCCATACACCTTGGATCACAATATTCTACTACGCAGCATAATATTAATTTTCATAGCCCCCTGAACGCCGCCACGGATGAGGTAGAACCCGCTTTACTCATCTACTAACGATCAGTTTAGGGGCCTAAACAATAGAGAGATTGAAGATATTCTAGAAGGAGAGGATTTTCATCGTCGACAACCAGAGGAACTAATAAGAAAAATCAGCGCATGGATCCCAGAAACAACAAGACCAAGGGGAAGATCGAAAGAAAAATAATCGAAGAGATTAAAATACTTAAAATTAGAAACTGGAATAAACTTTTCCAGGAGAGGAAAAAATGGAAAGATATCGTAGACAAGGCAAAAAAATATACCAAGCTATAAAAGAAAAATTCATCTGAGTACAAAGCGGAGTGATTCGTCGCAATAAAGGAATCATAAGAGCTCCAAAAAGCAGCGCCAATCATTTTACTAGAAATGTATAGGCTAATATATTATATTGATTTTAATTTTAGTCAATATTTTTAGAATATGCCCCTGCCAAAACTCCTCTCAGGTTCAGAAAAAATTTTTGTACAATGAAAATTACTTTTTCTACAACTGCTATGAAGAGTGACGTATTTCTCATACCTTACTCGATTTCAAAACCAAATATTGCTCATACTGTGAGAAATAATATTTCTCACGGCACTTTGCCCACGCCACATATATTTATATGGAGAATCAAATAAAATCGACAAATACTTAGCAGGCTACTGTCATCTTTAAATACCTACTTAGTTGTCACAAAACTGTCAGATTATATTAGAGAATATGTTAAAAATTTTAAAAAACTGTCAAAAATTTTGAAATATGGTCAAAAATTTGGAAAAATGGTCAATAATTGTCAAAAACTGTCAAAATTTTGTAAAAATGGTCAATAATTATAAAAGACTGTCAATAATTGTTAAAAATTGTCAAAGATTTGGAAAAATTGTCAAAAATGGTCAATAATTGTCAGAATCTGTCAAAAATTGTCAGAATCTGTCAAAAATTGTCAAATATTTTAAAAATAGTAAATAATTTTTAAAATTTTGAAAAATGATCAAAAACTGTCCAAATTTTTGAAAGTTGTCAAAAATGGTCAATAATTGTCAGAAACTGTCAAAAATGGTCGTTAAAATTTTGAAAAATGGTCGAAAATTGTTAAAATTTTGAAAAAATTGTCAATAATTATAAAAAAATGTCAAAAATGGTCAATAATTGTTGAAAATTGTCAAAAATGGTCAATAATTGTCAGAACTGGTCAATAATTGATAAAATTTGAAAAAATAGTCAAAAATTTTTGAAAAATTGTCAAAATGGAACAATAATTGTCAAAAATGGACAATAGTTGTTATTTGAAAAAATCGTCAATTGTCAAAAATTGTCAAAATTCTCGAGAAAAACTGTCAAAAATTGGCGAAATTTTGAAAAAATTGTGAATAATTATAAAAAACTGTCAAAATGGTCAATAATGGTTAAAAATTGTCAAAATTTTTGAAAAATTGTCAAAAATGGTCAATAATTGTCAGAACCTGTCAAAAATGCTCAAAAATTGTCAAAAATGATCAATAATTGTCAAAACTGGTAAATAATTGTTAAAATTTGAAAAAATAGTCAAAATTTTTTGAAAAATTGTCAATAATTATCAGAAACTGTCAAAAATGGTCAATAATTTGTTGAAACTTTGAAAAATGGTCAAAAATTGTCAAATTTTCGAAAAAATTTCCAACATTTTTGAAAAATGTTTAAAATTTGTCAAAAGTGGTCAATAATTGTCAGAACCTGTCAAAAATGGTTAAAAATTGTCAATAATTGTTGAAATTTAAAAAAATAATCAAAAATTTTGAAAATATGGTCAATAATTGTCAAAAATTATCAAAATTTTTGAAAAATGGTCAAAAATTTACGAAGAATGGTAAAAAATGGTAATTCTATTGTGCATAAGAAGCAAGCTTCTATCGGCGGTCCGATGACCGCTAAATTTTGTTTTTGTTTTACTAACCATAAAAATAAATATTAAGTTACTTTACTTGTATTCTTTAAATTTGTGCAGTTGTAGAAAAAGTATAGTGTGCAGCATGTGGGGAAAGTACTTTTCTCACTTGTACAATATACTATTACATGATCTTTGTATGGAAACTATCTAGGTACTCAATTGTGTATAAAGAATTATTATTGTTTTTCAATTGTTATTATTATTATATTACATTATATTATTCCCTCTCCAATTGTTTTATTTTTAGATTTAAATGTTTTTAAATGTCCAAAATATTATCAAATTTCTGTCAATGTCTAATTCCACACTATTGTAATTTAATTTGTATTCCGGATTTAGATAACTCTAGAATTTTTCCTAATTTGAATAAATTGAAAGTTACTTCACTCGATAATTTCTTCCTCTTGTTACAATTTTAAATTTTCATACTATGAAGCTCTTTATCAATTATTTTTATTCTGTCGAAGATTCTCTAGTCCAAATGTTATTCTACCATGTTCTTTTCTGTATCAATCCCATTTAAATTGAGAAGTCTGAAAGTGATTCTACCATTTTATTATTATTATTTTAATTGATTTATTTGAATTTTCGTTGATCTGACTTCTATAATCATTTCAAAAAATCACTTCTCTTTATTTATATCGCAACGCCCCTCAATTTTTTTCTTAGATAACCCTTCTTTTCAGATTTAAATTTTTCAATTGGTTTATCCTAAATTCTTCTTCTTCTTTCTCCTTTATTGGGTAATATCCCAGAGGATAATTTGCCCAGAATACACTTTATCCTAAATTCTAACATTTCGCATTGACTTTATCTTCTTTTTTTAAATAATTGATAACCTCATCATCTGTCATATCTACACAATTCTTCTTCTTTTTTTAAATAATTGACAAAAAACTTCATCATCTGTCACATCTGTACAATATATATGTAGGGGATCATTGTGGGTGGTAGTTCCCCATTTGGACGCTTATGTATCCATGTCTATTTTCAGATTTTATGCATCCGCCGTCAATTTATATTCATGTTATAGGCGTCGTTTGTTAAGGAATTTATGATAGTCAATTGTTTCTTTGGTGTATATTTGTGTTGTTATTGTCGGCGCTTTCATAACGCTTTCAAATTTTAGTTTTATTGTAGCCATTACTGAAGATCGTTCCGACGGACTTTCGACATCGTTAAACGTTAATTAACATTCGTTATTCTGCGTATTCGCCAAGTCATCATATCACCCAATTTACACTTCTACATTAGAATTGTAAATAATAGCGGTACAGTTTTGGGAAGTGCTCTTAAGTATCTTTTTTCATATTTCGTATATCTCAAATGGTTTTTGAGATATTTGCAAAAATCAAACCATATTTTTTTTACCATTATCGCCAGTCCTAATTTTCCAGTTTGAAAAAAAATTTAGATGCCATTTCGATTCGAATGCGCCCTATACATAATTTTCGATGGTCCTGGTTAATTTTGGAATAAAAAGGCACTTGTGAACTGTCTTCAGAGCATAGCGGCGTTTTTGAAAATTTTATTAGACGATTAAGTTGTAAATTTCATAAAGTGTTAAAAGTAACATCTTTTTTTATTGGTAGTTTTGTTTGTAAACGGATTATTATGTTTCAATACAGAGACGTTTCGTAACCACCAGAATCAGGTCCTGTTTCCAAGGCATTCAAGAAAATTACGAATTGGTCCTTACACATACTTACAAGACTATGGACAGAAAAGGAAGGATGTCTAAGCTAAAACCTAGAATTTTTTGTTCCCATTCCCCACCGGGGAAAAATACCAGCGTGGTGCAAACAGAACTGGCTGGTATCTCAATTGCTACAAAAGAACTAACCAGGAAAGGAATTTCTGGCAAAAACATAATAGTCTGCACTGATATCAGACAAGCCCTATTAGCCTTGAACAGATAACGTGTTACATCAGGGCTAGTATTTAGAGTGAAATCAAGATTTAGCTAACGACTCGGTAGATAGAAATATTATCCTGAGGTGGGTTAAAGGGCACGACAATAATAAAGGTAACCGCATTGCCGATTCATTGCCAGGAAAGCGGCTGGACCCAGCGACATCTACCTAATTGCGGAACTAGCTAAACGTTACACCCATGCTCAATACCTAAAGAGATGGGATGAAATCAAGGGATGCAGTCTTGCCAGGATCACCCTGGGAAGCTGGCGTCGATGAAATATTTGGCGATAACCAGGAAAAACCTAAGTTTAGCTGTAGGATGTCTGACTGGCCACTATCAGCTAAGGAAACACGTCCATATAATGGGGCTAGTGGACACACCTCTATGCAGGATGTGTGAACAGGAAGACGAAACTGTCAGGCATGTCTTATGCGAGTTCCCGGAGTTATCGTGAGTCCTGGCCTACAGCTGCTGAGATGTCTCCTAGTGACCTGTCCACCTTCCTGGAAAGGACAGGATGGACGACGACCTAGGAGGACAATTCCTCGGTAGGACGACGTACAATGGGTCATATGTGCTGTGGGCTTAGACTCACCCTCCCTACTCTACAGATACAGAAGCTGAAGCCTGCAGATATCCTAATAGTTATTTGTGTATTTAAAGCGTTAAGTAACAGATTGCCGCTTGAGAAAGAATGTTGCCGTGTGGCGATCTTTCGAAAGCGGCAATTTTACTTTACGCTCGAAAAACACACATAATTTTTTCTACAGTCGCCCTTTTAATAATTAAAACAGTTTTTTACATTATCTTAGGTTATAATAGGAGTGCTAGAATAATCGTCATTTTCGCTATTCATCATGATTAACCTTAAAAAGATCTACCGACTAGGGATGTTAAAAAATAATCGATTTTTATTTTAATCGATTATTATTTTCTTATAATCGATTTTTAGTTATCGATTTTCATGGTAATCTTAATCGATTTTATAAATTACGTGTTTAAATCGACTTTCGGAAACGGCTCACATTATTTATTGACTATTTTTCAAAATTTTAACAATTATTGACCATCTTTGACAATTATTGACCATTTTACAAAATTTTAACAATTATTGACCATTTTTGACAATTATTGACCATTTTGACTGTTTTTCAAAATTAGTGACCATTTTTCCAAATATTTGATAATTTTTACCATTTTTCAAAATGATGACAATTTTTAACCATTTTTGACAATTAATAATTGTCCATATTCAACAGTTTTTAACAATAATTGACAATTTTTAACTATTTTTGACCATTTTTCAAAATATTGGACCATTTTCCAAAATTATTGACCATTTATGATAATTATTGACAATTGTTCACAATTATGGACCATTTTTCCAAATTTTTGACCATTTTTGACAATAATTGACCATTTTTAAAAATTTTTGGCAATTTTTGACAATTTTCAACAATAATTGTCCATTTTTGACAGTCTTTGACCATTTTTGATAGATTTTGACAATTATTATTATATTTTTGACAATTTTTCAAAAATTTTCAAAATTTCGACAATTTTTCAAAATTATTGACCATTTTTGATAGTTTTTGATAATTATCGACCATTTTTCAAAATTTTAATAATTTTTGGCAGTTTTTAAAAATAATTGACGATTTTTAACCATTTTTGATACTTTTCGACCATTTTCACAATTTTTCAAAATTTTAGACCATTTTTCAAAATTATTCACCATTTTTGATAATTATTGACCATTTTTGACCATATTTCAAAAACTTCAACAATTTTTGAAAATTATCAACTATTTTTCAAAATTTTGACAATTTTTAACAATAATTGTGCATTTTTGACAATTTTTGATAGTTTTTGACAATTATTGGACATTTTTGACAATTTTTCAAAAATTTCAAGTATTTTTCAAAATTTTTGACCATTTTTCAAAATTATTGACCATTTTAGATGGTTTTTCAAAATTTCAACAATTTTTGACAATTATTGACCAATTTTGACAATAATTGTCCATTTTTGACAATTTTTGATCATTTTTGATAGTTTTTGACTATTATTGACCATTTTTGAAAATTTTTGACCATTGAGCGAACTTGAGCACTCATCAAATTAACCGTTGAACAAAAAAAAAGTGAGCGGTCGTCGGACCGCCGACAGAAGCTTGCTTCTTATGCACAATAGAATGACCATTTTTCGTAAATTTTTGACCATTTTTCAAAAATTTTGACAATTTTTGACAATTATTTACTATTTTTTCAAAATTTTTGACAACTTTTTGAAAATTTTAACAATTATTGACCAATTTTGACAATAATTGTCCATTTTTGACAATTTTTGATCATTTTTGAATATTATTGACCATTTTTGACCATTGAGCGAACTTGAGCACTCATCAAATTAACCGTTGAACAAAAAAAAAAGTGAGCGGTCGTCGGACCGCCGACAGAAGCTTGCTTCTTATGCACAATAGAATGACCATTTTTCGTAAATTTTTGACCATTTTTCAAAAATTTTGACAATTTTTGACAATTATTTACTATTTTTTCAAAATTTTTGACAATTTTTTCAAATTTTAACAATTATTGACCAATTTTGACAATAATTGTCCATTTTTGACAATTTTTGATCATTTTTGATAGTTTTTGACCATTTTTGAAAATTTTTGACCATTGAGCGAACTTGAGCACTCATCAAATTAACCGTTGAACAAAAAAAAAGTGAGCGGTCGTCGGACCGCCGACAGAAGCTTGCTTCTTATGCACAATAGAATGACCATTTTTCGTAAATTTTTGACCATTTTTCAAAAATTTTGACAATTTTTGACAATTATTGACCATTTTTTCAAAATTTTTGACCATTTTTTCAAATTTTAGCAAATATTGACCTTTTTTTGACAATTATTGACCAATTTTGACAGTTTTGACAATTTTTAACAATTATTGACCATTTTTGAGTTATTTATTATTATTGACCATTTTTTCAAAATTTTTGACAATTATCGACCATTTTTAAAAATTTAAACAATTATTGACAATTTTTCAAAAAATTTTGACAATTATCGATTTCTTTTTTGCGCCAGAGCGTAAAGTAACAATCCTCGGCATTTGTCGACTTTACGATTTCATCTGAATATATAGTAATTAGTCATTTTACGCGCGACTGTAGATAAAATGTTTTTTATGGTGCTTCTTTGTCAAACGTCTAATTAAATTCATCGATACACAAAAATAGTCGCGGCTGTAGATCTATTGGTAATAACCATTAAAACGAATTTCCTAATTGATTTTAACATCAGTTACCTGACCGCCCGTTAAAAATGACAGCGTCAATAAACATTCCCATTTAAAAAATAAACGGTTCTTTAATCTTTTCAAACCTCGTCGAAATTCCGACGAATCATAACATCTCAATAATAATAATAACGACCGAAACGTTGTCGGTGAAAAACTACTGCGATTAATACTCATTTTTCACAGCCGATAACTCGAAAACTTCAAAAACGTTTTTTTTTTCTATCTCTCTCTTTCTTTTCGTTTTCTCGACATATGTTAGGAGGTGTGTAAAAACATAATTTTGTGGCGAGTTTAAATGCTTTGGAAGGCGTCCAAAAACGAAAAACTAATAACTAAAAGACAAACGATAAATTTAATATATATGTATATCGTTGGGTATACATTGAGGTGCGATTGAACAGGGCTGTAATAAGGAATAAAGTCGTTTCCCGTGTTACTTCTTTACGACTTGGGGAGTAAGCTGATGAATGCGTGACGAAAAGTGTGATGTGTGATCGGGCGAGGCGAACGAAAGTTGATAAGGAGATATGAGTTAGTGAAGATAAAGAGAGAGAGGGGGGGGGTGAGTGCACGCGCACATTTTCTTTCTCTCTTCCTCTCATAGCGAGTGCATGAAATTTATATATACTTCAGTCAATACATCGTTTGCGAGTTTGCTAGCGTTACGCGAACGTTGATTTCTTGATAATTTTGTAATTTCATTTCGTTCTTGAACAATTTTATAAATTAATATTCCTCCTTCTCTCTCCCTCTCTCCTCTCCTCACTTTCTCACCACTCCTCTCCTCACTTTCTCACCACTCCTCTCCTCACTTTCTCACCACTTCTCTCCTCACTTTCTCCTCACTCCTCTCCTCACTTTCTCACCACTCCTCTCCTCACTCTCTCTCCTCTCCCCTCTCTCGTTCTCTCTCTCCCTCCCCCACCCTCCCCTCGCTCTCGTTCTCTCTTTGCCTCTTTCATCTCACTCCCCCACCCTCCCATGTCTCTCCCGTTCTCAATCACTCTCTCTCTCGCTCTCGTTCTTTATCTCTCTCTCGCTCTTTCTCCTTGTTACTCTTCCGTATTTCGGCCTCGCGATTCTACAATTTACTTCAGCAAATTTTTAAAATAGGATCGAAAGAAGTTTTCATGTGCACTAAAGTGTGTACCGGCCTTAAGTGAAATATGAGTGCGAACTTCTATTAGTTTTCGATTTTAATCAGTACAATGTGTTCTCAAGGAGCCGGATCAATTTTTTTATCGTGCTCGTTATGCTTTTAGTATTAATTGTTAATAAATAAAAATTGACATTAATTACTATCATAATTCAAGATATATGACATTATTTAAAATTTACATTTTATAGGTGGGTTTAATGGAAAAATAATCAACAATAAATTTTTTTATAACATTGTGATTATCGTTTTTTTTTAAACAAATACGTTTGAATTTGCAACTCTAGAGAATTTAAATTGATGTTATATACACTGTGTTCATTTAAAAAGGACCCACCCTTAATATTTCAAAAATGGGACATATTAGAAAGAAATGCCGAAACACGTCAACTTTTAACTTGAGGGGGACACTTTTTAGCGCTAATGTCATAAAAGTCAGATTCACTCCCTCCCTACTGGAGACACTCCTTAAATTTTTTTTCAAATTGCACTAGGTATCAAGTCACTCCTCATTTAAAAGGCCTGATAAATTTCAGGTTTTGCCTTTGATAACAGCCTTCCATTGTTATTTAATCGTTGTTTAAAATTGGCTCTTTTTCCACTTTTATTGCCTGAATGTTAACGGTGGTCACTTTGGCCACACATGATTAAGTAGCAGTTTTTTCTTGATAACAGTTGTCTTTTTACTATTTATAAATTTTTAATTCTTTAAAGAGTCTTTCTGTCATAACATAATACGGGGGCATACGAAAAGTTGAAAGAGAGCCAATTTTAAACAACGATTAAATAACAATGGAAGACTGGTATCAAAGGCAAAACAAAATGATTGAATAGAGATTTGCCGACCTTTTAAATGAGGTATGACTTGATACCTAATGTAATTTGAAAAAATTCAACGGGTATCTCCAGTAGGGAGGGGTTGAATCTGACGTTTATGACATTAGCGCTACAAAGTGTCCCCCTCAAGTTAAAAGTTGACGTGTTTCGGCATTTCTTTCTAATATGTCCCATTTTTGAACACAGTGTATATTTGGATGTACTATAATCTTTATTTGAAGGATATGAAAAATATAAAATCTGTATTATTTTCTTAACCTAATTCCGGATCTGATATTATCTTGTTCCATTTTGTACGAATTATTTTTGTTGGCAATTCTAGAACAAACATTTTAAGCTGCCAAGAATAATAAAACAAACATATTTGTCTGAATAAAAGGATTATGAAAATATTTCGCAGTTCATATCTAACCGAGAGGATTTTGCAACTTTTTATTGAAATTTATTGATATCAAATGGTAATAAAAAAAATAAATTTAGACTTTTAAGCTGTGTCAGATATTTAGATAATAAAGATTCTACTATTATCCAATATTTATATGGAATTTCAGTTAATCCTATATACCTACAGGGTGTCCCTAAAAAACGTAGATCATGTTTTTGAAACGTTCCTTAAGTCTGTTTCTTCTGAAGATTCAAAAATAATCACTAGTGAGGGGTACATTTTCCATTTGACATAACGTTAAAGGTATCTAATAAAAATGGAATTAACCGAAGATGATCCGAATTTCGTTCACAAAAAAAGGATATGCAAGATTGGTTGAAAAAAAAAATATTGCATTCAATAATGAATTTTGTAAGCCAGAATTATCTGCAATAATCAAATATAATAAATCAAATTATCAGTTATATGCCATCGGTGACTTTTTAATTAATTTCCATTTTTTTGAGGTTGTAAGATTACCTCCTTATCATCCCGAACTGAATCCAATAGAATTAGTTTGGGGTGCAATAAAAAATATGCTGCTGACAGGAATGTAACGTTTACATTTGACAAGGTTACAGAATTTCAGAGGAAACATGCTAATTGGGTAAATTTTGTAAAATTAGGCTTTTTGAATTGCCAACTCTGTATATAGGGTATAATAATAATCAACTTTTAGAAAAAATTGTTGAGTACAAATCTGCATAATATTGGCGACAAGAAATAACAAAAACATTAAATGGTTTTTCTTTTTTCTTCTTCTAGACTTTGTCGGCGATAAATTACTTACCATAGATCCAAAAGCCATCAAACAAATAGTCGTAAATTTTCAAACGCTAATTGTTTAAGTGAAAGCAAATATAAATATCTCTATAATTTTTTTGAAATATTCAACGAGTAAAAAGTTATTGTACCTTTGAAGAAAAATTAATACTCATACTGCGGCTATTACAAAGTAATAATAATATGGTAAAGACTTTTTTTTCTTTTTAGTACGACATTCAGTGGCCTCGATGTTAGTTAAAACCTATAATCAACATTAAATGTTTAATTTTACTATTATAAAAACTGTTTCTAAAGCAAATAGAATATTCGATTTGAATGGAAATGTAAATAGAAAATTCCGAACTGGAAAAATTTCCAGTTTTCAAAATATTTTTACAAAAAAATAAAGAGGGTTTATTTCGGGAAAACTGTGAGGCTACCTAACCCTTTTACGGTGCAATTTACCAGTTTCTAACTAAAGATAAATACAATTTACTGGTTGGATCCTTAAAATCCTTCAATACTGTATATTATGGCTCCACTAAATTTAATCGTATTAATGTGTTTGTAACTGAAGTAAGTATTTCCTTGCTGCCTAAAATTTGACCTGATGGTCGACTTGATTATTTAGTTAACATGGCAACTAAGTGAAACCCTAACCTAAAAATTATTTTAGTCCTGAAGCTGTTAAGCGGCACGACGTTAAGCCCGCTTTACAGTTCGCAATTCTTCTTGCAATGTATTGCAGCAACACTTCGACCTTGCAATATGCAACTTTCAATGATACCAACCAAAAAAATTGAAGTTTATTTGTGAGGTTAGGTTAGTGTGTCTTATTATGTTGATATTGTTGATAAACTAACTTTGTATTAAAATTATTGATATATACCTATTATGTTGTGTTTGAAAGTACACAGTCAAAATTCACATGTCACAACACATCACCTCCCATCTCGTCTAGGAACTTTTGTTTTGTTGGAACAAAAAAATTACCAACTTTTCCACCAGAATTGTATGCAAGCTGCAATACAAATCGAACCAGATCGATTTTGGACAAGATCTTAGAATGGCAAAAGACTTGCCAAATTTTCCTCAACTGCGCATGCTTTCGATCAAGAATATTGCATGTTGCAAGAAAAATTGCGAACTGTAAAGCGGACTTATGGACAACATATATTCGATTGTCTGAGCAAGTTCTTGTACATTCGATTGAGTCAATTCAGCATTTACTTCTCAATCCAGTCCATGTGCTAGGACATCTACTGGGATTGTGAAACGGAATAAACTTAATGGCGTTTCGTCTTCGTCCTGTAACTAAAGCTCTTGTATCTGTAGAGTAAAGAGGGTGAGTTTAGGCCCACAGTACTTAGGCCACATATGACCCATCGTACGTCCTACCTAGGAGTTGTCCTCATAGGTCATCGTTCATTCTATTCTTTCCAGGAAGGTGGACAGGTCACTTGGAGACATCTCCTTTATATCGGCAGGTGTAGGCCAAGACTCACCGAACACTCAATCTCTCATTGACGATAACTCCGGTCACTCGCATAAGACATGCCTGCATAGAGGTGTCTCCACTAGCTCCATTGTATGGAGGTGTTTCATTAGCTGGCAGTGGCCAGTCAGAAATCCTACCGTTAAACGTAGAGGTTTTTCCCGGTTATCGCCAAATATTTCTTCGGTGCCAGCTTCTCAGGGTCACTAATCCCATCTCATCATCCCGTCTCTTTAGGGATTGAGCATGGGTGTAACGTTTAGCTAGTTCCACGATTACCAAAGTCGTCAGGCCGTAGGTGTCGCTGGGTCCTGAAAGTCTTAGTCCAGTCGCTTTCCCCGGCAATGCGGTTACCGTTACTCCTGTCATGCCCTTTAACCCACCTCAAGATAATATTGTTATCTACCGAGGCGTTAGCTAAATTTTGATGGAACTCTTAATACTAGCCATGGTGTAACATCTGTTCAAGGCTAATAGGGTTTGTCTGCTAAAAGTGCAGATTATTATGTTTTTGCCAGAAATTCCTATTCTGGTTAGTTATTTTGTGGCAATTGAGATGCAAGCCAGTTTTATTTGAATCACGCTAGTATTTTTTCCCATTCCCCACTTAATTCTTAGGCTTAGTGATCTGGTGCTCTGGGTGTTCTAGTCCCGGGAGTCTATATCTCCAATGAGTCAGTGCTTCGCATTAGATTATGTATAAGTCTGTTTCTTACTTATCCATGCACAAACGGCCCAACCTCCCCATATTATGCATTGACTGGTGAGTGATTTTCTCACTTTCTTCATTTGACCCCTACTTAGGTTTAATATTCTCATTGGTCCAGGAGTTTGCTGTGTTCCTACTTAGGCAGTACTTCTGATGATTTTTTGTATTCCACCGAGATATCCACCAGTTTACTGCAGTTTTTGCTATACCTGAAACTGGTTCGGGACCAGTGACTTCCTTTTAAGACTCTTTTCTGGAAAGGATATCTGCCATTCCATTGCCTACTATACATTTGTGCTCCGAAACTCACTTAAGCGCAACCTTTCAATCGCATTCATTATCGTGATTTTTATAAATGTTTTTGTGTTATATATACATAAACAATTCTCAATTATGTTTATGCCAGAAAGTCCTTTTCTGGTTACTTTTTTGTGGCAATTGAGATACCAGCCAGTTCTGTTTGAACCACGCTGGTATTTTTTCCCATTCCCCTCTGAATTCTTAGGCTTAGTGATCTGGAGTAGATTCCACATCCTAAGCCTTTTTGGTACATAATCTTCAAAATAGGTGAGTACTATCGATTTTTTGCAAAATCAGTCAGTTCGCATAGTTCACCGGACCCAAAATCCACTCTGTATAGTAAACGCTTATATATACTTTCGAACATGATATAATTTTTTGCAAGTTAATAACATAGGTACTTTTACCCATTATTTATTCATTTATTTATTTATGAAATATGCATTTTAAATATCAAGGTTTGAATAAGTAAACGATATTCAGTTGTAGAATATTATGGATTCTCGAGATTATGAAGATAAGGATAATCGTTTAAGAATGATGAAATCCTCGATTGCATTTAATAGGTGCTATAAAAGGATAGTCTTAATTGAATATCGCAAAAAAAAGTGTTTTTTAATGTTAATATTAACCTCAATAATAATTAATAGTGTAGAAAGTATCGTAAAAGTTTTAATGAGTGTTGTAAATATTGTTTTGGTCTTATCTGTTGAAAATTCGGTAGCTTTTGTATATAGGAGAACATACTTAGTGATTTCGAGTAATTTAACAAAATAAATGTATGATCAATAGTAGGAGCACGAAACTCGATTACTCGATGAATTTTGACAAGTCGATCAAAATTTCACCAACGAAATTCGATTTTTCGCCTCGTCTCGATTGAAATCACTCGACGACGCCTAAGCCGTCGACTTGATCGAATTATTGAATTTATGAGGTTATGTTTATTGTTTATTATTAATCTACTTTTGTCGTTTTTTATTAAGTGAATTCACTTTTTAGAAATTCGGAAGTCTAGTTTTTAAGATAATAATAATTTAATATATTAAATATTGTAGGTAATTATTCTTAAAATGCAGCAACATGAAAGGCTCGCTAGAGCAAGAAAAATTCTACGTTTTATAAGAAGACGAAGATCAATATAGAGTAAATAATGATCCATTCAATTTACCTGAAAATTTTATACCAGTTAATTTTAGCCAATCAGATGCCTGCATTTTGACATGTTGCTATGACAATAACCTAATTTCTTCGGAAATTTCCCTGCATAGAGGGAAATTAATAAGTGGAAATTTCCCTCTGGCTTGACAGCTGTCATAAACACAGTGGCGTAATAGAATTTTGTGCAACTAGTGTGGATATGATGACCATATCGCACGAGGACGAAGTTTGAGCACGACGCCGTAGGCGGAGTGCTCAATCGTCCGAGAGCGATATGGACAATCCACACGAGTCGAACAGTATATTTTTTCTACGACCCACTTAAGAAAAAATCTAGAAAATAAACATTTTATTAAACTATAATATAACTACAAATTAAAAATTTTTAATAATTTTACTATTATTATTATTATATTATTATTTAGAAATAAAATTAAAATTTAAAAAAAATTTCCCAACAGGGAATCGAACTCTGATCTACCGTGTGAGAGGCTGGGATACTTACCACTGGACTACCGATGAATATACTAATCATCTATCTATAACGTCAAATGTATTACATAAAAACTGACATTTGTCAGGAGTACCCTTATATATTGAATTTATTCTGTTTCTATACGTTATACGTCTCCTTTGCGGCTATGCGAATATCTGGTGGAAAATTATTGATTCATCACTGGAATCACTCATTTTTACTAATATTTTTCTTAAAAACTATAGAAATATTTTGACAAGTTATTTTGACGTTTCTATGAAATTGAAAAAAGATTAGTTGGCGGGTACTAAACGCAAATGCTGATTGGTGGATTTCATAAACGTTCTAGAATGTATATGAAATCATATCCGTTCAGTTAACCGGAATGGCCTACATTTACATTCTGTAAATTGTGCGGAAAATGGATAATATACATGTGGGCGTAGAAAAAATATTTTTGATACATATTTATTTATAACTTAATTATAGGCAGGTACATGTTATTACCTGTTACAAATTTCAAATGTATTAGAAATTCCTTTTCCACGACTTTTCTCCTCAATGGCGAGTAAGGTAAGTACCTATTTCACCAATTTAATTTCTATTTTAAAAAAGTTTTGGTATAAAATTTTCTTACCGAATCTCCCGCGAGCACGAATTATTTCCGGAAATTTTCCTCAGTTGCGAATTTTTTAAGAAATTTAACAATTACCAATTGTACTTTTCACAACTGTAGTTTTAAATAAAAATGAATAATATTTGTTTGATTAAAACTAATAAATTTGGAAAAAATCTAGTTTAGTGAACCAACGCGGATTTTGATGAAATATTTTATTTTTAATTAATTCGAGGTCGTTGAACACGAAAATGAAAAAAGAAATCGGCGCTCTTTTACCAAAAACGAGTTATGAATTTTTGTAGATGAGGTCAGATCAGCACTGCACTGGTTTTAATGTCATATTATAACTGCTTTAAAATGAGCATTATAACTTGTACACAATATTAAATACACTATAATTGCTTTTTAAGATATTCCTCTCACACACACATTTAAAAAACACTGATATTGATATTCATTTCTTGTAAATTCTTTTTTTAATTCCACAATTATTATATATTTTGACATTTTCAAGTAACATGACTGACATATAAGTTTTGGTCTGTTTCCTCTTAGTCGTACAGCTTGTACCTAATAGCATATTCAGCCATTAGAGATATTTAGCCACTTGAATTAGTTTCTGAATATTTTCGATTTCATGATTGTGACCTAAAAGATATAAACAAGATGAACATCATGAACATACACCTATTTTTCCGATAGCTAGCGCCGTATTACAGCTGAAACATTTTTTTTTCAAATTTTGAGAGATGATGATTTTAGAAAGATGGTTAGTTTTGAGATAAGTTTGGTTGATATTTATCGTTTATTTGAAGGATAATGAACCATTCAATTTGATCATTGAGGATGCTGAACAATTTTTTTTTCTCTGAATTGCACTCATCAATTAATTCTTTAAAAAAATTACCTCCTCAGTTGTTCGGCCTCTATAAACACTGCTGACAACGAAAATAGTTGCTGCAGGTGTAATTCCAAATCAAATTTTGAACATACTGCTAATATTATAAGACTTTGGTTATCAGAAGCTGTTTTCCCTTTTTAGAAAATTTGAAAATTCTACTAATATCGCCTCCCGACCAACTAACACAGATCAAAGTGAAATCGCAATCGCTTCTTATCAGCTCGATACATTTATTAGATTGGATTTCCGTTTGAAATAATGAAGTAGATTGATTATCGCGAGCGAAGCGAGCGCGCCGGATCGACGTTTCGCAATTCGCGCGCGCGAATTGCGAAACGTCGAACCGGCGCGCCTTTTTCACAGTATGTTGATGGCTGTTCATTCACTTTTTCCATAACTGATTTCAGTTAAACGAAAGTTGAGCCAAATACAGCGCCAGCTATCGGAAAAACAGGTGTATGTTCATGATGTTCATCTTGTTTATATCTTTTATGTCACAATCATGAAATTGAAAATATTCAGCAACTAATTCAAGTGGCTAAATATCTAATGGCTGAATATGCTATTAGGTACAAGCTGTACGACTAAGAGGAAACAGACCAAAACTTATATGTCAGTCATGTTACATGAAAATGTCAAAATATATAATAATTGTGGAATTAAAAAAAGAATTTACAAGAAATGAATATCAATATCAGTGTTTTTCAAATGTGTGTGTGAGAGGAATATCTTAAAAAGCAATTATAGTGTATTTAATATTGTGTACAAGTTATAATGCATCATTTTAAAGCAGTTATAATATGACATTAAAACCAGTGCAGTGCTGATCTGACCTCATCTTCAAAAATTCATAACTCGTTTTTGGTAAGAGAGCGCCTATTACTTTTTTCATTTTCGTGTTCAGCGACCTCGAATTAATTTAAAAAAAAATATTTCATCAAAATTCGCGTTGGTTCACTAAACTAGACTTTTACCATAAATTTTGTATTGAAAATTATTAAAAGTCAGATTGACAATCAATTTTTTAATATCTACAAAGTAAAAAATTATTTTATCGAATACTCCTCGGGCCTTGATAAATACTCAAAATTTTGTCATAGAGAATCTTCCAAGCGTGTTGCTCAAGGATAATAGCCCTCGGCCTGCGGCCTTGGCTCATCAAGCCTTTCATCATTCTCTATGACAAAATTATCTCGGTATTATCCAGACCCTAGGGGTATTACTACTGATAACAGTCCATGGTCTGTTATCAGTGTAATCTTGTTCTGATTGGTTGTGTTCAATCAAATGACCTCAAATTGACTGATTTCATTGGATATCAACTAGAATCTACGTTGCCAAGGATACATTTTGATTTATTTCGATTTTGACGTTTCAAGATATTTAATATTTCAAAATGTCACGATTCTGTAATAATACTGACGAGGATATTAATAAAATTATATAAGCAAATATATTTTTTTCTATAATTAGCAAAAAAATTTCTATTCGAATAACCCTTGAACATTGAAAAATGCTCAAAATTTTTATAACAACTTTCTCAAGCTAGTTGCTTATTGGCAAGCAACAAGCTTTCGAAATCTGTTATAAAATTTTTTCGAACAATTATCAATGTCCTTTGGTTATTACTACTGAAAATAGGTTCATTGAGCCATTTCGCATAAGAAAAGTTTTAGCTTCACAACTTATAGAACTACTATACCCATATCTTCCGGAAAGAACAAATATAAGAGGAATTAGTATTCAAAATATGGAACACTTAGATTTTTAGCTCGAGTATTCTCCCACTACAAATTAAAAACTTCTCTTGTTCCTTTTTTATTACGTTTTTCACGCAAATAAACCCAAATAACGTTCAACGTTACGTTCGTATCGTTTAGTTTTAATTATCTCAACACACCTCATGTAAAAATAACGAACAACTAAATAATAGATTTTACAGGTAACCGAATTTTAAATGAATTACCGCACATTAAGTTGTAAAATGTTAACGCGAAGTTATGTTTAAACTACTACAAGCGAAATGTTTATTCATATACACATCCACCTTCCGTGACGTACAATGGAATGAATAATAATGTTACATTTGCACCTCACATGAACGAACCAACGGCGGAACTATCCTATATAATATATATATATATATATATATATATATACGTAGCTTATCTCGTTTAATTATTACCACAGGTTCACATGCGAATGTTTTTAAACATTTATCACCGAAAAACATCTACCGGTAGTCAACTATGACTCATACTCGTAAAATGTGTCCTATTTAAATGAAACAAAACATTGTTCTGTCAATTCTTCTATTTTTTTTGTAAAAGGTCTCGATTACGATGAGTATTCAGCACGGTTTTGAATTAAGACATCCACATCCGCGTTTTTCATAATCGTATATGCAATAACTGTTTATATTTTCAACAGATACCAACGGCAATTAAATTAAAAAAAATGTTCAAATTACAGAAGAAAAAAAGGAGTACCAATTTTCAGAAATACCGTAAAATGTGTCATATTTCTCCTTCTTCTTCTTTCTCCTTAATTGGGTAATATCCCATGTGTCATATTTAAATGAAACGAAAGATTGTTGTCAGTTCTTCTTTTTCTTTTCTTAAAACGGTCTCGTTTAGGATGAGTATTCAGCACGGTTTTGAATTAAGACATCCACATCCGCATTTTTCATAATCGTATAGGCAATAACGAGGCAAATTATTACTGTTTATATTTTCAACAGATACCAACGGCCATTAAATAAAAAAAAAGATCTAAATTGCATTAGAAAAAAAAGGAGTACCAATTTTCAGAAAAACCGTAAAATGTGTCATATTTCTTCTTCTTCGTTCTCCTTTATTGGATAATATCCCATGTTTCATATTTAAAAGAAACGAAAGATTGTACTGTCAATTCTTCTTTTTTTTTTTCTTAAAATGGTCTCGTTTAGGATGAGTATTCAGCACGGTTTTGAATTAAGACATCCACATCCGCGGTTTTCATAAAAATATAGGCAATAACGAGGCAAATTATTACTGTTTATATTTTCAACAGATACCAACGGCCATTAAATAAAAAAAAAAGATCTAAATTGCTGTAGACAAAAAAGGAGTACCAATTTTTATAAAAACTGCAAAATGTGTCATATATAAATGAAACAGAAGAATGTTCTGTCAATTCTTCTTTTTTCTTCTTAAAACGGTCTCGTTTAGGATGAGTATTTAGCACGGTTTTGAATTAAGACATCCACATCCGCGTTTTTCAATATCGTATAGACAATAACGAGGCAAATTATTACTGTTTATATTTTCAACAGATACCAACGGCCATTAAATAAAAAAAATTATCTAAATTGCTGTAGAAAAAAAAGGAGTACCAATTTTTAGAAAAACTGCAAACTGTGTCATATTTAAATGAAACAGAAGAATGTTCTGTTAATTCTTCTTTTTTTCTTAAAACGGTCTCGTTTAGGATGAATATACAGCACGGTTTTTAATTAAGACATCCACATCCGCGGTTTTCATAATCATATAGGCAATAAGGAGGCAAATTATTACTGTCTATATTTTCAACAGATACCAACGGCCATTGAATAAAAAAAAATTATCTAAATTGCTGTAGAAAAAAAAAAGGAATACCAATTTCTAGAAAAACTGCAAAATGTGTCATATTTAAATGAAACAGAAGATTGTTCTGTCAGTTCTTCTTTTTCTTTTCTTAAAACGGTCTCGTTTAGGCTGAGTATTCAGCACGGTTTTGAATTAAGACATCCACATCCGCGTTTTTCAATATCGTTTAGGCAATAACGAGGCACATTATTACTGTTTATATTTTCAACAGATACCAACGGCCATTAAATAAAAAAAAATTATCTAAATTGCTGTAGAAAAAAAAAGGAGTACCAATTTCTAGAAAAACTGCAAAATGTGTCATATTTAAATGAAACAGAAGATTGTTCTGTCAGTTCTTCTTTTTCTTTTCTTAAAACGGTCTCGTTTAGGCTGAGTATTCAGCACGGTTTTGAATTAAGACATCCACATCCGCGTTTTTCAATATCGTTTAGGCAATAACGAGGCAAATTATTACTGTTTATATTTTCGACAGAAAGCAACGGCCATTAAATAAAAAAAAATTATCTAAATTGCTGTAGAAAAAAAAGAAGTACCAATTTTTAGAAAAACTGCAAAATGTGTCATATTTAAATGAAACAGAAGAATGTTCTGTCAATTCTTCTTTTTCTTTTCTTAAAACGGTCTCGTTTAGGATGAGTATTCAGCACGGTTTTGTATTAAGACATCCACATCCGCGATTTTCATAATCGTATAGGCAATAACGAGGCAAATTATTACTGTTTATATTTTCAACAGATACCAACGGCCATTAAATAAAAAAAAAATCTAAATTGCTGTAGAAAAAAAAAGGAGTACCAATTTCTAGAAAAACTGCAAAATGTGTCATGTTTAAATGAAACAGAAGATTGTTCCGTCAGTTCTTCTTTTTCTTTTCTTAAAACGTTCTCGTTTAGGATGAGTATTCAGCACGGTTTTGAATTAAGACATCCACATCCGCGTTTTTCAATATCGTATAGGCAATAACGAGGCAAATTATTACTGTTTATATTTTCAACAGATACCAACGGCTATTAAATAAAAAAAATTATCTAAATTGCTGTAGAAAAAAAAGGAGTACCAATTTTTAGAAAAACTGCAAAATGTGTCGTATTTAAATGAAACAGAAGATTGTTCCGTCAGTTCTTCTTTTTCTTTTCTTAAAACGTTCTCGTTTAGGATGAGTATTCAGTACGGTTATGAATTAAGACATCCACATCCGCGTTTTTCATAACCGTATAGGCAATAACGAGGCAAATTATTACTGTTTATATTTTCAACAGATACCAACGGCTATTAAATAAAAAAAAAGATCGAAATTGCTGTAGAAAAAAAAGGAGTACCAATTTTTAGAAAAACTGCAAAATGTGTCGTATTTAAATGAAACAGAAGATTGTTCCGTCAGTTCTTCTTTTTCTTTTCTTAAAACGTTCTCGTTTAGGATGAGTATTCAGCACGGTTTTGAATTAAGACATCCACATCCGCATTTTTCATAATCGTATAGGCAATAACGAGGAAAATTATTACTGTTTATATTTTCAACAAATACCAACGGCCATTAAATAAAAAAAAATTATCTAAATTGCTGTAGAAAAAAAAGGAGTACCAATTTTTAGAAAAACTTCAAAATGTGTCATATTTAAATTAAACAGAAGAATGTTCTGTCAATTCTTCTTTTTTCTTCTTAAAACGGTCTCGTTTAGGATGAGTATTCAGCACGGTTTTGAATTAAGACATCCACTTCCGCGTTTTTCAATATCGTTTAGGCAATAACGAGGCACATTATTACTGTTTATATTTTCAACAGATACCAACGGCCATTAAATGAAAAAAAAAATCTAAATTGCTGTAGAAAAAAAAAGAAGTACCAATTTTTAGAAAAACTGCAAAATGTGTCATATTTAAATGAAACAGAAGAATGTTCTGTCAATTCTTATTTTTTTTTTCTTAAAACGGTCTCGTTTAGGATGAGTAATAAGCCCGGTTTTGAATTAAGACATCCACATCCGCGGTTTTTATAGGCAATAACGAGGCAAATTATTACTGTTTATATTTTTAACATATACCTACGGCAATTAAACAAAAAAAAATTATCTTAAATTGCTGTAGGAAAAAAAGGAGTACCAATTTTTAGAAAAACTGCAAAATGTGTCATATTTAAATGGAACAGAAGATTGTTCTGTCAGTTCTTCTTTTTCTTTTCTCAAAACGGTCTCGTTTAGGATGATTATTCGGCACGGTTTTGAATCAAGACAACCACATCCGCGTTTTTCATAATCGTATAGGACTAGTATAAACGATGACTAACAGCTCGAGCACTAACCAAGTGTTAAGCGACATACCTAAACTGCAATTAAGACATTTTCCACTCCTACAAATAAAATAAATTGTACGTAATTACATGTTGTTAACCTTATCAGTAGGCAATAACAAGGCTATTATTATTACTGTTTATATTTTCAACAGATACCAACGGCAATTAAATAAAAAAAAAATATCTAAATTACTGTAGAAAAAAAAAAGGAATACCAATTTTCAGAAAAACCGCTTAATTAGATACACGTTATCGTTCCTTATTGGGTAAATGATAATTGCATGCAACTAATGGCTGTAATGACTAGAAAAAACTTGGAGGTATATAGCGGTATGATAATTAATTTTTTTTACTACTGCTATAACTTATATTTTCCGTCATTAACATATAAATGGCTGTTTAAATATAATTACGACTAGCTATATATATATAGTTATATATGCAATATGCTATTGGTTGTTTCATTATACTTTTTAACTTTTTAAAATAGTTAACTGTAGACGTCGGTTCTATAGACAAGCGTTTTTTTAATTGAGTTAATAGGAAAATATTAATTTAATAGCCAGACAGCTGGTAAAATTATAAAGTTCATACTAGTAATCCCTGCTCGACTACTCCTCCTTTTTCAACTCGCGCAAATAATTGTTATTTATTTGTAACTTATCAACGACAAACGTATGGTTTAAGTGACTTTTTTGAACTCATTGCCAGTATGTTCACGCACTAGACTTGCTTGTAACTGTTGCATTGGCGGAACAAGCAGGCCTTCCTAGCTAGGACCTTGGCCACGCGGTACCTTTGGACTTACCATAGCCTTTGGTTCATGACAATGTGAGATATTGGAAATATTACATTTGGAAGCTCCACAGGTATTAACTAAACTGTATAATAACTGCTTGGATAAAGGGATATTCTCTGAAGCATGGAAACAAGCAAATATGGTCTGGCTACCAAAAAAAGATGGGGGGAAGCGTCCAATATGTTTACTACCTTCTCCAGGGAAAATACTGGATAAGATGACGGCCAGAAGACTGTTAGATCACTTGGAAACAGAAACGGGACTAAACAAAATCCAATTTGGATTTAGGGAAGGAATGGGTACGATAGACGCCGTCAAAAAAATAACAGACAGAATACGAATCATCAAATAGCAACGTTACTGATAACATTAGATCTGACAAATGCTTTTAACTCGGCGTCGCTTCCTGCTATCATACAGCTATTAAAAGATAGGGGGAAATAATAAGATTATGCGCAAATTTTCTAGAAGACAGATCGATAAAAACGTAGGACGTAAAAGACTCAACACGACTAGGATGTCCAGAGGGGTCCAGCCTAGGACCAACACTCTGGCTTGTTATTATGGAAGACTGGTTTGAGATGGTAAGTAGACATAATGAAGGAGAACAACGATTAAGAGTCAATACAAGCATGCGCGGATGATCAGACCATATTACTGACAGGGACATCATTAAGGGAAATTGAACAAAAATGGGCACGAGTATGGGAAGGTTGCAAGGAATGGGAGAACAAACATAAGCTGAAGTATAACGACAGTAAAACCGAGGCAGATGGTTGGACGTTCGATTCAATACAAGAAGAATTTAGAATACCTGGGAGTTATAATTCACAGTGGACTACTTTGGATTGAACACCTAAAAAATGCCAGACAAAAGACAACAGACATAGCGAACAAATTATTCGTTATAGCCGGTAGGACATGTGAAAGAAAACCCAGCAATAGAGAGACCTTTTCTGTTGGCAATCTCTAAAGCGTACAAGATGGCTCCTACTTTGGCTCTGACGGTGATCTCGGGGTGCCTACCGCTAGAGGCAGAGGTGTAAGGAAGATACAAAACATTCACAAAACAGGCAAACTGTATTGCATTTGGAAAATATTACAGTCAAAATTTGTTTTAACTCTAATGGAATAAGAAAAAAAAGGAAATTTGGAGTGCAGTTGATGGGATGGGTTTCCTTGACAGGGATTCCGCTGGATATTGCGTAGCTTCAGGTCATATGCCGAAAGGTATGTGGACCATTGCATTGAGGTTTGGTCCCAGCACCCCTGAGGGGAGGCTGGAACCAAACCCAGAGGAATAAATGATTCTTTCTCTGTATAGATGCATACAGGATTAAGGGCCTATCCAGACGAACGACTGTCACTGAGTTGCACGCAAATGCCTTGTATTTAACGCGGTATTAAAATGGGGTAATATTGAGACAAACATTTGTGACGCAGAGAGGCAACCAAGGGGCGACACTCACTCGAGAAGTGAGGATTTAGAAAACGAAGATTCTTGGTACGAATGGTCTTATGAATTAGTGGAAAGCGCAGGACTTTTGGTAGAATACTTCATATGAAATAATAGAAAGTCGAGGACAATTGGTTCAAGGATTGTAGGAGAGTATATAGAAAGCGGGGATTTTTTTGATACAGGTCCATTAAGAGTAATAGGAACCGTGGGAGTGTTTGATACAAAAGAAATAAGGAAATCCTGGAAGTTACATTGGAGTGGGGATGCTCTAGGTACAGAAATGAATGATATCGTCTGATCATTAGAAAAATAAAAAAGCTTAATACATACTGATAGACTCCAATCTATCAGAAGAGTATTCTTTCAGCTACATTCAAGAGGATGTCGGATCTGCTCACCACTAGAGTAGCAAAGACGAGGACGAGCAAATACATTGTCTCCATTTGTACAACCAGAGGATGTCCACAAGGAGGAGTAGCATCCTCATTAATGTGGAGCCTGACGGTTGACAAACTACTGTGTGGTTTGACTGTCCTCGGAAAATCCTGTCAAGGATAAGCCGATAATATTGTTATAACAGCCATCGTACAAAAGGGTCTGAACTATACAAATAGCTGGTGTTGGCAAGTGGGACTTGACATCAATCCCACCGAAACCATCTTAACAGCCTTCACTAAGGAAAGAAAACTCTACCTCAAAACCATTAAACTTAATGGGAGCTAGGTTGAATGGAGACAAGAAGTCAAGTATCTAGGTTTGACTCTTACGACAGTAGACTCCTGTGGAACAAAGCAAAAATGACTCTAAGGGTGTGCAGGAATCTGGCAGGGAGAAATTGGGGTTGTAACCCAAAAATCTTGAACTGGATGTATACTGCCAAATTGAGACCAATTATCACTTATGGAGCCATTGCGTGGAATAGTAGAGCTAGCCTATTGACGACGAGAGAAAACCTCTCCAAAATTCAAATACTAGCCTGTATGTGCATTAGAGGGGCAATAAGAACATGTCCATCGGCAGCAATGGAAGCGATTCTCAACCTTACACCACTACATAGGTGGAAAGTGTTGCAGATACAGACTAAATAGAGAGGGAATCATTAAAAAAAGCCACCTCTTTACTTCTTAGAAATCAGAAAACCTGGGACATGCCCCAAGAAGGTATGAGGAAAAAGTATAACATTTCAAAGAAATTCGTTACGAAATTAGGCAACAAGAAGGAATGGGATCCAAATACCATTACCAGACTTGGAAATATTGCCATTCAATGGTACACAGATAACTCAAAAGCAATAGAAGGAACTGGGATAGGAGTGTACGGGCCAGGAGCCAAACACTTTGAAAGCTTGTGAAAAATCCCAAGTGGAAATTCACGCTTTAAGCACTGAGCTCTTGTGTAATCAGTTCCAAAATGGTGTGGGAATGCCTAGGCAAACGCAATGAACTAGACTTACTAGCTTACTGTGGATTCCAGGACACACGGGAATAGAAGGAAATGAAATAGAAGATGACCTAGCAAAGAGGGGGACTGAAACACCCTTTTGGGGGGCCAAAACCCTTTAGCGTTATCAACCCCAATGTAAAAAAGCCGAAAAAAGGAGAAGATCAGACCATTGGAAAGATCTAGTAGGACTTAGACAATCAAAGATTCTTCTGGGTGAGACTACAACCTGTAGAGATCAAATGAATGTATAAGTCAAAGTAAAACTGCACTAAGAGTTTTAACAGGGTTCCTACGTTACATTGTTGCCCGAATGGGCATCTGAAAAAGCTCAAAATAGTGGAGGAAGAAGAATGTAGATTCTGTGGCATGGAAGAAGAAACCTCCATCCACATACTTGCGAATTGCACAGCAATTCAGAATCCTAGTGCACAACACCTAGGTGATTACTGGATAGAAGAGGGACATTTACCTTTCTCTCCTGGTATAGTTTAATTTTTTTTCAATTTGTCCACATCAATACCCCCCCAAAACCCAAACAATTTTTTTTCGTTAAACATTATTTAAATGTAGATATAATAATTCCACCTATTTAAAGACTTTATTGACACTTTAGAAACTTATTCAAACAACAAATATTTAAACATTCCGAGATATCAACGGAGTTAAATCTTTGAAAATTTGACACGAATTCCTAAACAAACTCTTAAAAATTATGTAACATTGTTAAATATAAACCGAAAACTTTCACATATATTTTACATATTTGTTTTGTGTATATATTATAATTTCGAGATTTAAATAATATTTAAAATATTTTTTATGGGGATACATTTTTTTATGTTAAAAACGAGTATACAATAAATAGTATTGGAGTAAACACCATCAAGCCATGGTCTATAGGTTTTACAACATGACATTTCCGCTCTTTATGCTTGATATATTAAATTATATACAGTGCGGTCATAAAAAAATACCGAAACAGGTCGTATAAACATATTTGCAACAACCAAAATATAGCCAATAATATATCCACATCTACTGACCTGACCTAAGACATCCCGAGTTTATCCAAAAGATAATTTTTTTTTATATAGTTGTTTTTAAATTCACTATTTATAAATATAAAATAAATAAATAATCATAAAACAATATAAAAAATAACAGCCGACAATTTTAAACGATAAAACGTACTCGCGATTTCTTTCAGTCTCCACCCAAAAATAATAGCATCGCAAGATTAAATAAAAAAAAAACAATTGATAAATCCTTACAATAAATTTTGCGTCAACGACAAAATTTTGCCACACACTGTATCCAATAGAGAGTGTTATCCAAAAAGAGGAAAATTCACATAATATTTATTATACACTGACACACTAGAGCTAGAAACTAGGTCGCGAACTGCTTCCTTTCATTCGACGATATATATTTATATACGTACATTGCCGTATTTCAGCTCGCACTGAACGGATCCATCTACTAAAGAGCGCTTCAGCTTGACGAACCGGCGAATGTTTTACGCACGCGCACTACCTATCTGCGACCCAGAATCTATCTATCTGCGACTTTATGTTCTATCTTATCGCCGAACCAGTTCCGAACGGGTGATTAGAGTTAGACAGTTTTACATTCCTCGCTGGTAGTAATGAGATATTCGTTTAAATTGTGTTGGTGGCGATAAGGGGCTATGCAATGCAGAGCGCTGGTTCAGGTGGATGAAGAAGGCCGTCGCGTCGGTACCTATTGGGGAGGGGGGTTAAACGGTGATATTTGTGTTTTGTCGGTTTGATAACGTTATCATTGAGATAAACTGGAGAGGGAAATGAAATTAGTTTTCTATCAATTTGTCTTTTGTGTCGTTGATTTATTAACTTCTGTTTTGGCGTTTTCAAATTTTGATTTATTAAACACTATGGAATTTGTTCGGTACGATTGAGATTTATGAAAGAATTGAAATTCACTGACGGCTTTTATTGCAATCAAAATGAAATGAAAGTTTCAAGAAATATTGATATACAAGGTGTTTCATTACGACTATATTTTATGGATCGTTCGTTTTTATAACCAATATACAGGGTGATTTCAATTAACCATTATTCATATCAGAAATGAAAACTGTATTTTTAATGTATTCAAACAAAATCTCACATTTTCCTTGTACTCAACACCACGCCCCCCGAAATCATTATACAGTGCGTCCATAAAGTAACGCATAAATATTAATGATGTTTGGCAGTGGCGGCTCGAGGTTAATTTGATAGGGGGGTCATAGGTGATGTGACCAAAATCTTAACCACTTCCAATTTCTGCCCAGAAGTCGTTAAAATCGGTAAAAAACAAAATTTGTGGAGTTCCTTTCCAAAGCCCCAGAGGCAAAAAAATTTCTTGGGCCACGCTTGTTTTATATAAAAATAATGCTGTCTTGAAAAACCACCATATTTTATTCATTTCTATACATGTTAAAAATGAAAAACTTAAATTAATTGATAATTCATAATCTACGGTAAGCAGAATAGAGCGAAAATACAGAGAATTAGGAGATGTGAAGGATGCAGCAAAGCAAGGTAGACCAAAAATTAATGAAAATATTCAACAGGACATAATTTTGTCGGCAGTAGAAAATCCACACTGTATAGTGCGAGGATTATCTGGGGATTTTGGTATTGGAAAGTCTTCGGTATCAAACATTAAAAAGGTAAAATACCATCCTTATAATGAATTGGTTGAAGACGACATTGGTCTGATGAAAATCCACACTGGATGCAAGAGTACCATACGCAAAAACCACAAAAAACCAACGTATGGGCTGGTATTGTGAGAAATACAATTTTATTAGTCCATATTTTTTTGAAAAAGGAGCATTATATCTGGATTTCCTACAAAATACATTAATTCCTGATCTGATGCAGCTTTTTTGTCAAAATTTTGAAAAAATGGTCAATAATTGCCAAATATGTTAAAATTTTTGAAAAATTGTCAAAAATGGTCAATAATTGTCAAAATTCGTCAAAAACTGTCAAATATGGTCAATAATTGTTAAAATTTTTGAAAAATTGTCCAAAATTTTTAAATATAGTCAAAAATTGTCAAGAATTTGGAAAAATCGTCAAAAATTGTCAAGAATTTGGAAAAATCGTCAAATGCTGTCAAAATTTTGAAAAAATGGTTAATAATTGCCAAATATTTTCAAGTATTGTCAAAAACTGTCAAAAATGGTCAATAATTGTCAAAAATGGTCAATAATTGTCAAAAATGGTCAATAATTGTCAAAAATTTTGAAAAATGTTTAAAATTTTTGAAAAATTGTTAAAAATGGTCAATAATTGTCAAAGAGGGTCAATAATAATTGTCAAAACCTATCAAAATTCGTCAAAAATTGTCAAAAATGGTCCAAAAGGATCAATAATTGTTAAAATTTTGAAAAATGTTCAATAATTGCCAAATATGTTAAAATTTTTGAAAAATTGTCAAAAATGGTCAGTAATTGTCAAAATTCGTCAAAAACTGTCAAATATGGTCAATAATTGTTAAAATTTTTAAATATGGTCAAAAATTGTCAAGAATTTGGAAAAATCGTCAAAAATTGTCAAGAATTTGGGAAAATCGTCAAAAACTGTCAAAATTTTGAAAAAATGATTAATAATTGCCAAATATGGTCAAAAATGGTCAATAATTGTCAAAAATTTTGAAAAATGTTTAAAAATTTTGAAAAATGTTTAAAATTTTTGAAAAATTGTCAAAAATGGTCAATAATTGTCAAAGACGGTCAATAATAATTGTCAAAACCTATCAAAATTCGTGAAAAATTGTCAAAAATGGTCCAAAAGGATCAATAATTGTTAAAATTTTGAAAAATGATCAAAAATTGTCAAAATTTTGAAAAAATGGTCAATAATTGCCAAATATGTTAAAATTTTTGAAAAATTGTCAATAATTGTCAAAATTCGTCAAAAACTGTCAAAAATGGTCAAAAATTGTTAAAATTTTTGAAAAATTGTCCAAAATTTTTAAATATGGTCAAAAATTGTCAAGAATTTGGAAAAATCGTCAAAAATCGTCAAGAATTTGGAAAAATCGTCAAAAACTGTCAAAATTTTGAAAAAATGGTCAATAATTATAAAAAACTGTCAAAAAATTTCTGAAAAATTGTCAAAAATGGTCAATAATTGTCAAAGACGGTCAATAATAATTGTCAAAACCTATCAAAAGTCGTGAAAAATTGTCAAAAATGGTCCAAAAGGATCAATAATTGTTAAAATTTTGAAAAATGGTCAAAAATTGTAAAAATTTTGAAAAAATGGTCAATAATTGCCTAATATGTTAAAATTTTTGAAAAATTGTCAATAATTGTCAAAATTCGTCAAAAACTGTCAAAAATGGTCAAAAATTCTCAAGAATTTGGAAAAATCGTCAAAAATTGTCAAGAATTTGGAAAAATCGTCAAAAACTGTCAAAATTTTGAAAAAATGGTTGATAATTGCCAAATATTTTCAAAAATTGTCAAAAATTTGGAAAAATGATCAATAATTGACAAAATTTTTCGAAAAAATTGTCAAAAATTGTCAAAATTTTGAAAAAATGGTCAATAATTATAAAAAACTGTCAAAAATGGTCAATAATTATTAAAAATTTTTGGAAAATGGTCATAATTTTTGAAAAATTTTCAAAAATGGTCAATAATTGTCAGAACCTGTCAAAAATGGTCAATAATTGTTAAAATTTGGAAAAATGGTCTAAAATGGTCAAAATTTTTGAAAAATTGTCAAAAATGATCAATAATTGTCAAAACTGTCAAAATTGGTCACTAATTGTCAAAAATGGTCAATAATTATTAAAATTTTGAAAAAATTGTCAATAATTGCCAATTATGTTAAAATTGTTGAAAAATTGTCAAAAATGGTCAATAATTGTCAAAGACGGTCAATAATTGTCAAAAATTATCAAATGTTTTGAAAAATGGTGAAAAATTCACGAAAAATGGTCATTCTATTGTGCATAAGAAGCTTCTGTCGGCGGTCCGACGACCGCTCACCTTTTTTTTATATACATTTGTGTAGTTAGATGAGTCTCGGCGTCTCTCTTCTTTGGAGTATTCTATTTGCATTCCATGCTGCTATTCGTAGATATTTTCTATTCATTTCCGCGAGATTGTAGCTTTGTTGCTACAGCTCTCAATCTTTCTTATTCTATCAGTCAGTTTTATTAATTAACTCTTCTCGTTTGTCAAATCTCTCTAGTAGATTGGATAACATTTCAGTGATTGTGGCCTGGCTACTTGTTGACAGTTAATATAAAAATTTACTACGCCTCTGGAATTTTTATGATGTTAACAGTAAGAAACAGTTACATCAACTGAGCTCTCGGTGTCGATGGGCGGGGTTTGTCAAAGCGCGTCTTATGGTCGAGAGCCAACCTAGGATGGTATAGTTACACTTCTTCAACTATTTCGTCTGGTTGCCACGTTGGGTGCAATCTTCTGACCATTACTTTTAACGATCTTCATATGAGTGCCATTCATAGTCTTCTAATTTTGCTACTGTCTTTTTATAGTCCTCTTTGTTTTGGACGTTAATTTTCATTTGGTCATTATTCATCGTTGTACCAATTAGAAGCAGCGTGTTATACATTTTTGTAATCAGCTCAGCAAGGGAATTATCCGGAAATTGGAAAAAAAGGGTTCCATTTAAAGAAAATGGTGTTGATCTCATAACACGAAGGTGGTTAAATCAACCTGTTTCAGGAATTTCTAATATTGTTTATTTAGCTAATAACGAATTTATGTGTTACTTTATGGACGCACTGTATAAGATACCCGGTGTATCGTTTTCTAGAAAGATCGTTTAAGATCAATAAAAATTCGGTAGCTTCTCGAAAATAATAAACGGACGTTAATTGTAATAAATAACATGTTCAATTGTAAACAGTCGTCTTCACTTTGACACCATCTGTAAATTTCTTATGCAAATTCTCATCGGCTCGCTAAAAAGCTGGTGCCCATCAATTACTACAAATATTTGTGAAACGCGTTAATTACAAAGGGATACACATAGGTTGGAGCGGAGGAGTTTTATATTATTGATAACAGCTGACTCATAGTAGAATTGACCCACGGTTAATCTTTCATCTATTACAGGATACACTCACCATCTTCTTTGTCTTCTTCGCCTTGCCTTGTATCTACGGTATAACAACCAAAGACATCTTAACTCTTCCATCTCCATACAGTATTCGCCAGCTAACTTGATGTCCCAGAAATTACCAACTAAGAGAGACAGAGTAATAATGCCTTGCCTACTCGGCTGCTATTGGTGGTAAAATTTTGACAAACGCCAATTGCATCGAACCTTATCAGGTGTTAAGATTTTCAGTAGCGTAGCGTCACACAGTTATTGTTTCTGCTTTGTACAATAAAGTGTTTGTAAAACAAATATATATGTTTTATGACGTCAACCCTCTTGTGATTACTCTAGATGAGAGTGATTCCAGTAGCGGCAGTGAGTCAGATTCTTCGTAAAGATAAAAACTGTTTATACCTATTCTTAGAAATATGCCTAGCTTAAATAATTTCCAATTATCTTGTGTTTCTTTTATTCTCATTACTACCCGGAAGAAATTATTTAGTTTCTAACAAATTTTAATTATAGTCCGTCCGGAAATATAAGATCCTAACTTTATAATCTCCAATTAGATAAATAACATGTTATTGTAATGGGTACCTTATTGTTAAAATATTATTTATGTACTCAGAATTCAGGTATAAAGCAGATCTGTTTCTATTAAAATCAATATACCAATAATTATAACAAAGAATTAAATATTATTTATTAAGCTAGGATCATATATTTCCGGACGGACTTTACTTTATTAATTGTACAAGTGGTGTTAATTTGTAACAGAAAGCGTATCCTCAGAACTTGCACGGCACTATTTACAGTTATCGGATGGGCGGCGTCAATAGCTCCCTAGAAAGCATTTAGGACATCAAGTTAGCTGCCGAGTACTGTAGTCGCACTGATAGTAGACTGGTTCAATTAAACGCCGTGTCTAGCGCTGTCATTTGTACAAGGTTTCACATTTTGCTAACGCGACGTCTAACGTCCTCATGTGTACATTCTGTAAGGAGCAGACACATTATGCCGCGATTTGCCGTTGCCAATGTCAATTGGCAAAGCCTCCTTTGAAGGAGACCGACACTTCAGCGATTTTCATTGGCACGCGGCTGGCTTATTGGCACGTGCCAACGATCGCGTCTTCATCGAATCGGCTTTGCCAACTGTCAAACAGCGGCATAGTGTGGACGCGCTTTTATGCACACTTTCTTTTTGCTCAACTAGAAGTCTTCTTTTTTAATAGCATTTAGGAGCTCCGTCGATTTTCGCTTCACATCGACTCGAACGTATTCAAGCACTCGAGTGCCGCTAGCCTTATAGACGGTGTATTATGGACAAGCGCGTTGTCCTAGTGCAAGATTCACGACTTGTAGTTTCGACATCATATTGGAATATCCAGGTTTCATCGCAAGTGATGTTTTTTCCTTAAATTTAGCCTCTCAAGAAAATTTGAGCAGATCTGTTTACGGACGAGCTTTTGATCAGGGGTAAAATTTTTTGATACCTAAAATTCGTCATGTAAAATTTTTTGATACCTAAAATTCGTCATGTAAAATTTTTCTGGCAGTTTCTGTTACCGCAAAAGGTTTTCGGTTTCAGCCCCTCTCTTTGCTATTTCATTTCTACTCCAGCGTGTCCTGGAACCCACAGTACGGGATATGAACACAATGGGAAACATTCTAGGATACAACTGTGATGCCTTTTGGCCCAATATAATAATATTATAATAAATATTTAAAATAAGAATTAAATTCCCTCGATCTTATTTCAACAAAAAGTTCGAACATTTCATTATTATATAAATATAAATTAAGAAGGTTACTGAATAGAAAGTCAAGTTCAAAGCGTAAAGTAAGACAAAACAATTATATGTTTATCTGTTTTACTCGAACTTGACTGGATATATAAACATACATTCAGTATTTATCATGAGGAGAAGTCGATGCAGAATACTTGAAGAAGACCATTCTATATAGTTGAATAGTCAGCTATTAGTAATCATTAACTATTACGTATAAGTATGCTATACGGCTAGGTACTTATGCATAGCATTAGTAAATAAAATATAAACGTATCCCAGTGCTAGAAGTAGTTGTTTCATTCCCTTACGATGATTCTCCGAGTGACCCGCAACACCACCTATTCAGAGGCCCTTCCACACCTTTAGTCTACCAACGTATCCACCGGCTTTCATCCATTACACAGCAATAAGAACTGAGTTTACCAATGTTTACAAGGGAAGTTTAAACAATACCAAACAGTATAAAATGCACACTTAGAATGATGCCGTAGAGGTAAATTCAATTTCCTGACGCCAGGGGGGAGCAGCGCTTACAAATCTAAAGAAAAATTTTTTGCACAAACTAAAGCTTTTATTTTGCATCCGATGTGTTTATTCCACGAACATTTTATCCCCCTATATTATCCGACATAATCCCGAATTATAAGCGTGAATCGTACTCGATAATTAATTAAAATGGAATCGACACACATTTAGTGGATGCGTTCATTCATAAAAGGGAATCATTCATAGATATAATACCTAGTTACTTTGTGTGTTTAAGTCTATCTCTCCCTTTTACGCGTGCTTCGGGAATAGTTGGTTTGTATTGTATATCCCGAGGGCTGTTAAACAGGAATATATATGTTGATGTATACTTAACATTTTGACACCAAAGATTCCTATTGTTTAAAAAGTTGTTAGTTAGTGGGACTAAGTAACTAAAATGAAGACCAAACAAATTTGCCAAGTTCTAGGGTAGGTTATCATAGCAGGCTATAGACGCTATATACCAGGTTCGATAATTTTTTACTGCCAAAAAAATAATAGTAGAATGAAAAGGAAAAGGAAGAGAATATAATAATAAATGGAAGGAAAAATAAATTACGGGCGATCTGAGATCGGGGTGAGTTTTTAAGGGTAAAAAACGGTTTATCTCGATTTCCGGTTAAACTACAAGTCCTATGGAAAAAAGTTAAATGGCAAAGTTGTGGGTAATATAAAGATCTACATCTTTTGTATTTACACTTTTTTCACATAACCTCAAATTTATATAAAATATTCAAATAACAAAGTTTTTGGTTTTTAATTTTTTTCATTCAGAAAAAAATTATTTTTTTCGTGAAATTTGGTAAAAACGTACCTTTTTATGTCCCAAACACACTGTAATTTTTTTTATTTAAAATAATTATTTTTTCACCTTATTTTGACTTCATATCGAAATATCACCCTAATTTTCAATCGAAAATTCTCCCGTCAAAAGATCTGCTTTTTTAAAAAAGTCGGCGGGCTTTTTGTTCGTTCAAATCTCTACTTTCTGATGGTGTAAAAAAATATACATTTTCTCAGAAAATACAAAAAAAACGAAAAAAAACTCAAATACGAGATTTTTTTTGTAATCATTATGTACAATTTTGAGCTATTTATTAAAATCTACACTTTAATTATTCGAAAAACGTAAGATTCCATGTTACATTGCTTAAAAAAAATTACATATCCATAAAACATAAAGATTTCAAAAAACATGCTAAAATAGTTGTTCTAAATATTAGAGATAGGATTTAAAACCCGTAACTGCTACTAACGGGTTCCCGGGACCCAGTCGAAAGTTTGATCGCCTCCCTCTAGAGTTTTGGAGGGTACCTATTACAGATGCTACGTCAAAAATGGTCAATAATTGTCAAAACCTATCAAAATTCGTCAAAAATGGTCCAAAAGGATCAATAATTGTTAAAATTTTGAAAAATGGTCAAAAATTGTCAAAATTTTGAAAAAATGGTCAATAATTGCCAAATATGTTCAAATTTTTGAAAAATGTCAAAAATGGTCAATAATTGTCGAAGACGGTCAATAATTGTCAAAATTCCGTCAAAAACTGTAAAAAATGGTCAATAATTGTTAAAATTTTTGAAAAATTGTCAAAAAATTATAAATATGGTCAAAAATTGTCAAGAATTTGGAAAAAATTTACATAACCTCAAATTTATATAAAAAATTCAAATAACCAAGTTTTTGGTTTTTAATTTTTTTCATTTCATTTCGTGAAATTTGGTAAAAACGTACCTTTTTATGTCCCAAACACACTGTAATTTTTTTTATTTAAAATAATTATTTTTTCACCTTATTTTGACTTCATATCGAAATATCACCCTAATTTTCAATCGAAAATTCTCCCGTCAAAAGATCTGCTTTTTTAAAAAAGTCGGCGGGCTTTTTGTTCGTTCAAATCTCTACTTTCTGATGGTGTAAAAAAATATACATTACTATGGTGAATTTTCTCAAAAAATACAAAAAAAAAACGAAAAAAAACTCAAATACGAGATTTTTTTGTAATCATTATGTACAATTTTGAGCTATTTATTAAAATCTACACTTTAATTATTCGAAAAACGTAAGATTCCATGTTACATTGCTTAAAAAAAATTACATATCCATAAAACATAAAGATTACAAAAAACATGCTAAAATAGTTGTTCTAAATATTAGAGATAGGATTTAAAACCCGTAACTGCTACTAACGGGTTCCCGGGACCCAGTCGAAAGTTTGATCGCCTCCCTCTAGAGTTTTGGAGGGTACCTATTACAGATGCTACGTCAAAAATGGTCAATAATTGTCAAAGACGGTCAATAATTGTCAAAACCTATCAAAATTCGTCAAAAATGGTCCAAAAGGATCAATAATTGTTAAAATTTTGAAAAATGGTCAAAAATTGTCAAAATTTTGAAAAAATGGGCAATAATTGCCAAATATGTTCAAATTTTTGAAAAATGTCAAAAATGGTCAATAATTGTCAAAGACGGTCAATAATTGTCAAAATTCCGTCAAAAACTGTAAAAAATGGTCAATAATTGTTAAAATTTTTGAAAAATTGTCAAAAAATTTTTAATATGGTCAAAAATTGTCAAGAATTTGGAAAAAATTTACATAACCTCAAATTTATATAAAAAATTCAAATAACCAAGTTTTTGGTTTTTAATTTTTTTCATTTCATTTCGTGAAATTTGGTAAAAACGTACCTTTTTATGTCCCAAACACACTGTAATTTTTTTTATTTAAAATAATTATTTTTTCACCTTATTTTGACTTCATATCGAAAAATCACCCTAATTTTCAATCGAAAAATCTCCCGTCAAAAGATCTGCTTTTTTAAAAAAGTCGGCGGGCTTTTTGTTCGTTCAAATCTCTACTTTCTGATGGTGTAAAAAAATATACATTTTCTCAGAAAATACAAAAAAAACGAAAAAAAAATCAAATACGAGATTTTTTTTTGTAATCATTATGTACATTATTCGAAAAACGTAAGATTCCATGTTACATTGCTTAAAAAAAATTACATATCCATAAAACATAAAGATTACAAAAAACATGCTAAAATAGTTGTTCTAAATATTAGAGATAGGATTTAAAACCCGTAACTGCTACTAACGGGTCCCCGGGACCCAGTCGAAAGTTTGATCGCCTCCCTCTAGAGTTTTGGTGGGTACCTATTATAGATGCTACGTGATAGGGATGGCGATCCTCCCTAAAAAAGTTCGATCTTTTAATCGATTCGAATCAAATTCCGACAAATCGATTCATAGAAAAATCGCTGTCCGAAAGATCGATTTCCCAAACATCGATCTTTTTTCGATTTACTCTAAAATGTTCATGTGAATATGAATTTAATTTTAGGAAGTGAAGTAGACACAATAATAATCATTAATTTATCATTTTTAACTAATTCAACAATTTCAGCTATATTAACGTAAAAATACATTTTATTCTACATTGTTATTTTTACATTAAAAAATTACAGTTTACAACTCCCAGTGCTTAATATCCAAACTTTTCAGGAACAATAATCGGACTTCGATTTTCTAGAGTAAATTTTTGTGGTCCAAAAAATCGATTATTCGATTAATCGATCTCAGATCGCCATCCCTACTACGTGACTTTTCAGCAATTCTATTCTGATTATGAAATATTCAGTGACCATGACACTGACAGTGAAGATGAATGGATACCTTCTGACTCGAATGACACTGAGAACAAAAATAATGAAGATAATGGTAATTTCGATGCGGAGAATGATGAACTCGAAGAAAATTCAAGTACACATTTTGTATGGGAAAATTAATAAAAAAACAAGAAAGCCTTCTATGAAATTGGCAAAACAGGCTCAAGTGCAGAGAAGACGTGAGCGATGGGAAAATATCCTCACCATTTTACCTGGTTTACCCGCACGTGAAAATCCTCCATCTGATTCTCCATTACAATTTTGGAAACTTTTGATTTCTGACGACATATTAAATTAAATTGTCACAAACACCAACAAGAAAATGGATTCGATGAGAATGAATTATAGCTCATTCAAAACTATTGTACAATCAACAAATAAAGTGGAATTTGAAGCATTTCTTGGGCTGCTTTATTTACAAGGCCTTTTTAAATCTGGTCATGAAGATCTCAGGTCGTCTTGAGCAACAGATGGAATAGGCAGATATTTTTTTCGATGCACTATGCCACTAGCAAGATTTCTTTTCCTTTTAGCTGTTGTACGGTTCGACGAAATGGAAACAAAAGCCGAAAGGCGAAACTTGCTCCAATTTCTAGGATTTTCAACCAGTTTGTCCACAATTCTCAAACTAATTATACACCAGGAGTATTCTTAACTGTGGATGAAATATTAGTTCCCTTTAAGGGTAGGTGTTTTCACTAGCCTTTTCAGGTATCATTTAACTACATTTTTATGGAAAAAAAAGTTATATTATTGCATTTAATTTTTCAGACAACTTTGCAAGTTTCTGTTATTATATAGATAAACGCGCTCTAGCTTCATAACTAAAAACCAGACATATCAAAGCTGGGTTTGATGGAGCAATGAATGCTTTTTTCAAAGAGACCTAGTTTGTTAAAATCCTCTGTCGTTTAGGAATAACAGCTGTTTATTTAAAAAAACATTAAATCACCCCCCCCCCACTTCATTTTAATAGATACGTCAAAAAGTATCGAACAAAAAATACTTGAATGAAGCTTAGTTTTAAAAAGCATATATCTTTTTGGTACGTTCACTAAGTGTATTTCAGTGAAAGATCACTCTCAGATGGAGGTTCCGCCCCCTGTCGGTCATCTTGGAAATCTGAAAATAATTTCCAGGATTTTCTTTTGGCCACTTCAGTTATAACATTTTTTACCGCAAGTCTCTCTTCCGAGATGCAGCACTTTTCATTCTTATCTGGCCACCCGGTACAAAATGATTTAAAAAAAAATTTCGTATTCGATTTTTTTTCGTTTTTTTGCATTTTCTGAGAAAATGTACCATGGTAATGTATTTTTTTTACATCATCAGAAAGTAGAGATTTCAACGAACAAAAGGCCCACCTACTTTTTAAAAAAAGCAGATATTTTGACGGGACAATTTTAGGTTGCTTTTTCGATATTAAGTCAAAATAAGGTGAAAAAATCAATAAAATTACAGTGTGCTTGAGACATAGAAGGGTATGTTTTCAACATATTTCATAAACAAAATATTTTTTTTCTAAAAGATAAAAATATAAAACCAAAAACTTGGTTATTTGAATTTTTCACATACATTTTGCGGTTATGTGAAAAAAGTGTGAATACAAAAGTTGTAGATCTTTATATTACCTACAACTTTGCCATTTAACTTTTTTCCATAGGACTTGTAGTTTTGCCTGAAATCAAGATAAACCGTTTTTTATCTTTAAAAACTTCCCGACCTCAGATTGTTTTCCTTTCATTTTTATTATATTCTCTTCCTTTTCCAATACGTTTCATCCTACTATTTTTTTTTTCACTTTTTACAATTTTCAAAGGCTTCAGTTCTGCTCTACTAGTACCGAGTTCAACAAAACACCGGGCTAAGACGACTGTGACCACCGAAGAGAGTCGATAGCGGAAAGGGCTGTCCCTCCTGGAGTTGAAAAAAATGGAAGCGACCGTTGGCAAACGTCAATTGTCTTAGCGTTCGGAGTAGAAGAATTTGAGATCACAGAACTATAATTGGAAGTGACTAATGTAGCGGCGAACGGTAATTAAAAGAATTTATTCTATAAAATCGATAGACATGTTACAATGTTTTGGAAACAATTGAATCTTACGTTTAAAAAAGTTTTATATTTATTTTAAAGGCTTTTACCGATAAACGTAATCTAAAGATTCCATTATTAAAAGAAATAGCATCGTCGTTAGATACGGCGTTCGCCCTTGTACGTTATAAAAGTTAAAAGATAACTTTTAAGTGTTAATAACTCGCCGTTTTATGAATAATAATGTCCGCAATGCTCGGTCGTAATATTAATTCAAATTGGAGAACTTCATTTGCATATTGATAACGCTGTCTTCGCGTTTTTTTCTTCCCCAAACGGTTAAGCTATATTTACACGACCTTTTTCTTAATATTAGTTTTAAAATGGGACATTCCAATGTCGATCGAAATGAGCGTATTTTGTGCTTTCATAAAAAGAACGTAGTCTATAGATAAATATTTTTCGAAGATTACGGAATTAAGCAAAAAAACGGAATGGGATCCAAATACCATTACCAGACTTGGAAAATGGTACACAGACGGTTCAACAGCAATAGAAGGAACTGGGATAGTAGTGTACGGACCAGGAACCAAACCCGTCAACGGGGAACGTGAGCACCCATCGAATTGAACATTGGACAAACAATATACACTGTGTTCATTTGAAAAGGACCTACCCTTAATATTTCAAAAATGGGACATATTAGAAGGAAATGCCGAAATACGTCAACTTTTAACTTGAGGGGGACACTTTTTGGCGCTAATGTCATAAACGTCAGATTCACCCCCTCCCTACTAGAGACACCCCTTGCATTTTTCCAAACGGCATTAGGTATCAAGTCACACCTCATTTAAAAGGTCTGGTAAATCTCTATTCAATCATTTTGTTTTGCCTTTGATACCAGCCTTCCATTGTTATTTAATTGTTGTTTAAAATTGACTCTTTTTCAACTTTTATTGCCTGAATGTTAACGGTGGTCACTTTGAACACATGTTTAAATAGCAGTTTTTTCTTGTTAACAGTTTGTTGTCTTTTTACTATTTGTAAGTTTTTTATTCTTTCTTCTTTCTATCAAAACACAATACGGGGGCATACGAAAAATTGAAAGAGAGCCAATTTTAAACAACGATTAAATAACAATGGAAGGCTGGTATCAAAGGCAAAACAAAATGATTGAATAGAGATTTACCAGACCTTTTAAATGAGGTGTGACTTGATACCTAATGCCATTTGAAAAAATGTAAGGAGTGTCTCCAGTAGGGAGGGGGTGAATCTGACGTTTATGACATTAGCGCCAAAAAAGTGTCCCCCTCAAGATAAAAGTTGACGTGTCTCGGCATTTCTTTCTAATATGTTCCATTTTTGAAATATCAATGGTGGGTCCTTTTCAAATGAACACATGGGCGTGCAGGTAAAATTTTTTTGAACAAAAAAACTGGACATTGATTTTTACGCCTCCCAACGTACACTATCGGACCACATAGCTTTCTCCGAAACAGTCAGACATGAAAATTTGAGACCCCGAAATGAAATTCATACAAGTTTATCGGCTGTCAAAAAAAATACACCCCCCCCCCCGCGTCCCCCCGTTCAGAGTTCTAGGGACTAGGGACCCGGCTGTACGAGCTTTTTTATTATTTGAGCCATCGAAATGGAACAAAAACCATTCGATTCGTAAAAATCGTCCGAGTCTATAGAATCCAAAAAAAGGGAGGGTCAACCTGAAAAAATATACGAGTGTAGTCAAAAATTAGTGAGACCCTAAAATTTTTTTTAATATGCCCAGGTGGAGGAAGGTATCGGACTCTCTTCATCCCTAAATTTCCCTCCCACCCCCATTTTTTTGGGATACAAGACCCGCCAAGATATCATCTCCTTCCTTATTTGGTGTGCTTATAATACAAAAATTTTTTTTCAAAATCGACCCTCCCCAAAATCCCCCCAAGTATAGCCCCGAATTGATGGTGGAAACCGCGTATGGTATTTTTAGGCATCGTTTACAAAGGCATACAGCAAAATTAGTGAACTAACCTCAAAATTTGGCGCCACTTGTGGCGCCCTCTATATCGACTTTTAATTTTTTTTTTTAAATGGATTCCCATAGAGTCGAACCTGGAAATTTTCATGGGCGTAATGAAAATTATCTAAGTATCATTCACACCATAAGAAAGTGTGCCCAGTTCAATATTGATAAAGGATATTGAAGGTAAAGGATTATCATAATGTCGGGACATTGTCGTCTGAATGGTCACCTGAAAAAACTCAAAATAGTGGAGGAAGAAGAATGTAGATTCTGTGGTATGGAAGAAGAAACCTCCATTCAATTTTTTTTTATTAAAATTCACATTTTTAGTTATTAGTTATCTTTTCACTTTTTACATCCAGATGAACCCGCTACTGTCCCAAACATCAAAAATTGAAATTTTATTACCGACTTTCGCAGAGTCTTTCGCCTCCTTTATTTTAATTGCGATCAATCGACAAGAAACTAGTTAGAAATTGAAACAATCTCGCTCCTCAGATCTTATTGACAGATAAACAAAGTCATTTCCAGCAATTTGCTGCATTAATTTTAAATTAACTGAGCGCGAGACGTGTTCGTTACTAAATGGATCTTAACTTACGATACATTCAATTTATTTTGTTAGAATTTATTTAATACACAAAACGGTAATTAAATTAAATTAGTTTACATATATTTAACGCGACCTTTAGACTAAAACATGTACCTACCTGTTGGAAAATAGCAGAGGTCATCATGATTCCGAAACCTGGAAAACCTGTCAACGAGGTATCATCACATAGACCAATTTCTTTACTTATATCAAAACTTTTTGAAAAAATACTCTTAAAAAGGCTCAAATCCATTATTGAAGAAAAATGCATCAGTTTGGGTTTAGAGAAAAGCACACCACAATAGATCAGGTGCATCAAGATTGAGACTTTGATCCAAGATTGGGAAAAGAGAGTTTGGAGTGTGCGAGGTGGAACGAGGAAGAGCTGAAGAAGTTGGAGAGGAAACTAGGGGAGGCGGAGTACTGGGAGAACATGGTGGAGATAATGTTGAGGTGGGAGGAGGAATGGATGGAGATGAGTGGCGTAGTAGAGAGCATGATTAGGAGGAGAGATATGACATGAAAGGTAGGAGTGATACTTAAGGAGAAGACGACGGTGTGAGCGGAGAGCGTACGAGGGACCGCCGCCCGTCTCGAAGTATGCTAGGGTAGTGATTCCGAGGCGGGGGTAACGGCGAGTTTGAGGTGGGTTTGGTTGGTAGGCATCTCCTTGGGGATGAGTCCAACACTGTTTGGGTCCTGGGCCCATTCGAACATGAGTTTCCCATCTCGACCCGAAAAAAAAACAGAAGAGTATCACTCGTAAATCTTGTTTCTAGATTAGTTGTAATTAAGAGGGGAAAAAAATAAACGGTGTGTTCCAAAAAAATTTAATACAGGGGGATATTTCCAAAGTGAGTTTCATATTACTCATTTTTTTAAACAATTGCTGACATCTTTTATTCAAGTATCTTCCAGTTTCTATCCGGGTAAATCACTAAGCTAAGGGTGAGCTCAATTTTTTGCAATTTACTACCGATTTCAATCAATATTTTTCTCTTCACTACAGTTTGAACGTATTTTACTATAGCTCCAAATCATCATTAAGGCTTCACACGAGAGCGAGATTCTTCTCTTCTCGTCTCGTGCTCGTCTCGAAAAAGCGAGACGAGACGAGACTAGGGCTTCACACCAGAGCGAGATTTTTCTCGTCTCTTCTCGTTCTCGTCTCGAAAAGACGAGACGAGACATTTTTGAAAATATTATGGGGATACCGAGACCACATATCTACACCGCAACCCGAGAGTCTCGTTTTTGGTCTCGTTAAATTTGTTTATGAAGTTATTATTAGAAAAATTAGAAAAGGTCTACATAGAGAACAATATATAAAATCTGGTGACCATCTGTAAAATATTTATTGTAAATTTAAAGAGGTGAGTTTTTCTTTTTTTCTATGTGGAATAAAATGATAAAACAGGTCAGTTTTACCAAAATTTAATCGACACGTCCTGTATCGCCTCAAATACAATAGTGTCGTAAAATTCAGCAGAATGGTCAAGGTTTCATTAATATGATAAGCCTTTAAATTAAATCTTTTGGAAGCTTTTGAAATAATTAAAAAAAAGTTCTGGTAATCTTCTTAACGACCAAATAGATATCAACCATTCTCCCTTATTAAACTTATTTACCCAGAAGATAGGTCAGGAGTAATTGTTGTGAATGAATTTCCAGGTAAACTTGTTCAATAATTTTGTTAATATTCGTTGAATTCCGTATTTAGGCACTTTTTGTACTTTATTTCCATGTAAACATTTTGTAATACTTTGTCAATATTCTTAAAATTCCGTATTCATGAGATTGTTATAATTATAGTTTTAAAAAATTATTCATGGATTTTATTATCAATATTTAGAATTAAGCGAGACGAGACGAGACAATCGGCAACAGGACGAGACCGAGACTCAATTTCTTCGGAATTGACGAGATCGAGACGAGATCTTTGATATTCTCGCCCACTCTCGTCTCGTGTAAAGCCCTAATCATCATTTTTTATTTTCCCTGTATTCATTTTCAAATACACTATAATACAATGCCATCTTTATTGAATACTCAACAGCTTTTTAGAACCAATTGTATTTATTGTCTGGAATTTATAATACATCCGGTATAATCCAGATCCATGTTTTTCCCAAACTTTTTACGTATTTATCAACGGCATGGATCAATTCCGCAGTTTGTATTCACCACTGTCGGAAATAAAAACAATACGGAAGTTTTTTATTCGGCGGCGTTGCCGATAGTTAATAAATATCGTAGAATGTACGATTTTTCTGATCAATTATCCACAAAAGCGTATATACAGTTTGGAACCTCTTTTATTGTCTTATTCCACTTCCTCCAACAAATTTAACCTCCCATAGGCTTTAAATTGAGCCAATGTAAAAAATTTGAAATATAGATCGACATTTTTCAACAAAAAATACCGAAAAGTTAAATTTTACAAAAAAAAAGGAGTTAAGCCAGATTATTTTATGTTAGTCCATAAAAATTTGACAAAAAAGCATATTATTATACCGGGTGTCCAACTTTAATTTCCCTCATTTTAACTGCCCATATCTTCTAAACGGTTTAAGATAGAAACATGCGGTTTTCACTAAAATCTTTCATTTTAGCACAATTTTTGTTGTGACGTAGGCAAAACGAATAAAAAAGACTTTTTTAAACAAAACTTGTGCTAAAATGAAAACCGCATGTTTCTATCTCAAACCGTTTAGAAGTTATGGGCAGTTAAAATGAGGGAAAATAAAGATGAACACCCGGTATAAAAATACTATTATTGGCAACACCGCTTTTAGCGCATACATAAACCTCGCTTTATCCGAATTTCCTCATTCGAAGTCTTTCCGAGGCTTAAATTTCCAATAACCATCAATTCCAGATGCCGGTCGAGTACCGACCGAATAAATGTATAATCGGCTTTAGAATCGTCCAATACACACGAACAGTTTTTGTATATCGATCGAACGCCGATGATAAAAAGTGGATTCTTTTGTAAAATCAGCGCAGATTTCTACACTTGATCATCACATCATCAGATAGTAGGAATTTTGACCGATCGATCTTCCAGTCTATAGATTTTAATTAATTTAACGCGGATGAGATTTTTACGATGCAACTGCAGAAACTCAATCGCTGAAGAACGAGTCGGGTTCGACATGCAAACCCGTCACGTCAAAGTTGAGATGGGGATTGGATGAATTATATACAGTAGCTCAACAAACTCAAGTGCGAACGTGAGAATTGGCAAAAGGGAGCTTTACTACTATACTAGACTTCCCATTGCATAGGAGCACAAGAAAGGGTCGATAGCCATAAAGCGGCAATAAACCATTGGCGTTACATTTTCCGGTAAAGACATGAATAGTGTCATTTGTCGGGTTAGTGCAAAACTTAGGCATGTATCATATTTTTAGTACGTAATTATTACAGTATTAAGAGCCGATTTTACGGAGACCATTCAATTGGACCAATAATAAAATAAACTGTAAGATCCATCCCTACTCGGAAAAACCCTTAAACTGACTGCACGACACTGGCCACCGGCTTATCATATTAATGAATCCCTAACCATTGTGCCGAATTTTATGACCCTATTGTATTTGATTAAATAGTTAGGCACTTTGCTCCTACGAAAATAGAAATATAGTATAAATCAACTTAAACAAGCAAGAGGGGACACTTCCATTTTCAAACTGTCGCCCAAAGCAACAATCTTCTTATAGATCAAGACATTTAAAAACCACCGGCGTTCGTGCAATTTTCTTTTAAAAACATTGTAACTGAAAAAAAAATTGCGCCATAAAATCTTCGGCCTTCGATCGATGCATCCTTCCCGGACAACAATTAGTGATACGTCAACATAAACTATACGTCGATGTGACATTTGAATGGGACGCAAAAATAATAATAGTCAGATAAAGTATCGTCCGCCGCGTCTTGCGGGGCATCAATAAACTGATGTTAAACGGTCCGTTCGGGTTGTAAATTCACGATCACAACCGCCTAACTGAATTCCATTAGGAGATTTTTAACCACACGGGATCGTATGTCACCGGACGAGAAGAAGAAACAATAAAAAAAAAACGATGATGAAAAATTGAGTTGACGGTTTCGAGCGGTATATTTATATGGAAAAATTGATGTATTGACAGCACGAAATGTTTTTATACGAGAAAAAGTATAGTGACTGGAATAATCTATAGGATATGTCACAATAAATAATTCAGGGTATAAGCAAAGATTACAAAATATATATAAGATTGTTCACTCGTACGAATTCTATCGATCAAAGGATTCATACCGCTGGTTACTGTCTGGTGACTTATCGGTTGGCGCCATGCTACAGTATGTCGCTAAATCCTTACTTGCATTTAATTTTGCATATTATACGGGTTGTCGCCTATCGAGCGCTGGTATTTTAGAATTCGTTGTTCGTGTTTATGTTTTATAGATATTTTAAATTTATTAATTAATTATTGCAATAAGGAAAAAATAATATTCATATTTTCCTCTTCAATAGCAAAACTTATAAAATAAATATTTTGTGATATTGCAGTCTTGATTTTAAGTACTTATAATGTAAACAATGATAAAAATATAGAGAAGCAATTAAGGGCCAGAAATGTGCCTACAATCTCTAGAAACTTTGTAGAAGTATTTCATTTAGTTTTTCGGGAAACGTTCCGGAAGTAAAATTTCTTGTTCGCATTATTTTAACTCCTGTCTTCCAAAAGTAACATTAATAATATTATAATTGTGGTTTTAAAATGCCTGTGTGTTGTGCTGTGATCGGTTGTTCCAGCAAGGTGGGAAAACCAGAAATATCCTTTTATCGTTGTCCCAAAGACGTTGAGAGGTGGGTATTAAATTAGTTATTATCAAATACGGAATTCAACTTTTTCAAAACTATTGTAACAAAGATATTAAATAATAATAAATTAGTTAGTTATTTAGTACTTATAGGTACTGGGTATTCATAGAAATTTGAAAATTCACATATCTAATTTATTAATAAATATATCCTGCAGCTGCATAATATGTTTTTACTGTTTTAACCTTGTGAATCTAAAAAATACGGAGTGTCTAATTTAAAGATCAAAATTGTTTTAGTGGTCCTATTATTCTGGTGGCCAATAAGTATGTATAATTTAATTTGTGATATTCTGTATAAATAACCGCTAGATCATCAATAAGCATCACAAAATTACTAAAATGTTGAATAAAATCTGTCAATTGATTCATTTTAAAAATTTTAATGTATTTTTTACTTATACCTAAACTTTCCTTTTCAAATTCATATCCTGAACTTTTTTCGAAATAATTAACATTTAAAAACATTATATAAAAAAAAACCTTTAATAAATCATCCTATTTGAATATATATTTCTCAAGTTACCCCTGTATAGCTTGGAATAAAATATACTCTTCTAATGCCCTGGTACCTAGCGGTGTCGTTATTTACAACAAAAGGGAACCGCAAATATGATTTATGAGTGCGGCGATCGTTTAAAACACTAAGAAGAATCAGACCGCCTTCAAGTGAAGTATCTTATATATATTTTGTAATCTTTGCCGGTGGTTTTTAAATGTCTTGATCTATAGAAGATGGAAGTGCCCCCTCTTGCTTGTTTAAGTTGATTTATACTGTATTTCTATTTTCGTAGGAGCAAAGTGCCTAATTATTTAATCCAAAACAATAGGGTCATAAATTTCGGCACAATGGTTTGGGATTCATTAATATGATAAGCCGGTGACCAGTGTCGTGCAGTCAGTTTAAGGGTTTTGCCGAGTAGGGATGGATCTTACAGTTTATTTTATTATTGGCCCAATTGAATGGTCTCCGTAAAATCGGCTCTTAATACTGTAATCATTACTTACTAAAAATATGATACTTGCCTAACTTTTGCACTAACCCGACAAATAACACTATTCATGTCTTTACCGAAAAATGTAACGCAAATGGTTTATTGCCGCTTTATGGCTATCGACCCTTTCTTGTGCTCCTATGCAATGGGAAGTCTAGTATAGTAGTAAAGCTCCCTTTTGCCAATTCTCACGTTCGCACTTGAGTTTGTTGAGCTACTGTATATAATTCATCCAATCCTCACCTCAACTTTGATCGACTTTGACATGACAGGTTTGCATGTCGAACCCGACTCGTTCTTCAGCGATTGAGTTTCTGCAGTTACATCGTAAAAATCTCATCCGCGTTAAATTAATTAAAATCTATAGATATTATTCTGGTGGCCAATAAGTATGTATAATTTAATTTGTGATATTCTGTATAAATAACCGCTAGATCATCAATAAGCATCACAAAATTACTAAAATGTTGAATAAAATCTGTCAATTGATTCATTTTAAAAATTTTAATATATTTTTTTACTTATACCTAAACTTTCCTTTTCAAATTCATATCCTGAACATTTAATAAAAACATTATATAAAAAAACCTTTAATAAATCATCCTATTTGAATATATATTTCTCAAGTTACCCCTGTATAGCTTGGAATAAAATATACTCTTCTAATTCCCTGGTACCTAGCGGTGTCGTTACTTACGACAAAAGGGAGCCGCAAATATGATTTATGAGTGCGGCGATCGTTTAAAACACTAAGAAGAATCAGACCGCCTTCAAGTGAACTATCTTATATATATTTTGTAATCTTTGGTATAAGATGCTTCAATATGGGAATTTGAAAATTTTATTAAATTTTAATGGTGATTGCTCGTATGAAATTAAGATAGGTCTTTCCTATAAGTATTTAAGTTAAATTTTATTTCATAAAACTTCATTTCGAAAAAAAGTTTTGATAAGGGTTTCTAATTTCACCCCCGTATAATGTAACAGAAATATTGAAACAATACCCGTGGTTAGTCCTTCGCGAGTGTACGAAAATTACAGAATTTCAAGTTTCTAGCTTTACTGAAATTTTAGAAAAAAAAATAAAAACTCAATTTTAGTTACCACCTTTTTTTAAGGGTGATATCTCGTAAAGGGTTGGGCTGAGGAACTTTTGTTATAGGAAATACCCATTTTAATTTCATACGAGCAATCCTCCTCCTCCTCCTGAATTTTGTCGCATGAATTTAGAAACACCCTGTATAAATGTTTCAATAAGTGTCGATTTTGGAATTACGAAAATGCTTGAAAGTGCATGGTCAGAAATTCGTACAGTCCATATAAATAAGAATTTTGAACTGAAATTTAAAATCCATACTCTCACATAATGAACCAATATGGAAAAAAATTAGGAGAATCATATCTATGATATTTTGTATACAGGGTTATCCGAAAGTGAATAGTAATTTTTTTCGAGAAAATAAAATTTTTTATTAAAGACTTTAGGCAATTTACATGTGGATTTTCGGAATCTACAGTGTTGAATTAGTAGATTTCCATATATAAAAGTGTAAAAAAGACTAAGTATCGATTTTGGAATTTGAAAATTTCGAAAATGGGTATTCGCGATGAAAAATAGTACATGTGCATGGTAAAAAATTCGTAGAGTCCATATAAATAAAAATTTTGAATTGAAATTTGAAATACATACTCTAAGATAATGAACCAATATGGAAAAAAATCAGGAGAATCGTAACTATGATATTTTGTATAGAGGGTTATCCGAAAGAGAAAAGTAAATTTGGGTCTCAACTTTATGGATATTTTTGGCAGTAGAAGCCAACGATATATTTTGAACTAAACTATACTTAAAATACGGCCCTGCTAAATTTAACTATCCACGGGCGTAAATGAAATCTGAATACCTCAAGCTTTCCTGTCTTCTATTCCATGTTCTGATTAGTAATGGGCAATTGAATTTTGAAAATCTGTCAATAATTGTCAAAAGTTGCCAAAACTTTGAAAAATAGTCAAAAATGGTCGTCAATGATTGTTAGAATTTTTGAAAAATTGTCAAAAATGATCAATAATTGTAAAAATTTTGAAAAATGGTCAATAATTGTCAAAAATTGTCAAAATTTGGAAAAATGGTAAAAAATGGTCAAATCGTTAAAAACTGTCAAAATATTTGAAAAATTGTCGAAAATGTTCAAAAATTCTCAAAATTGATCAATAATTATCAAAAATGGTCGTCAATGACTGTTAGAATTTTTGAAAAATGGTCAATTGTAAAAATTTTGAAAAATAGTCAATAATTGTCAAAAATGGTCAATAATTGTCAATAATTGTCAAAAATGGCCAATAATTGTCAAAAACTTTGAAAAATTTTTGAAAAATGGTCAAAATTTTCAAAAATTGTTAAAACTGGTCAAAAACTATCAAAAATTGTCAAAAACTAACAAAAATGGACAATTATTGTCAAAATTTGTCAATAATTGGTAAAATTTTGAAAAATGGTCGATAATCGTCAAAAACTATCAAAAATGGTCAAATTTTTTGAAAAATTGTTAAAATTTTTGAAAAATTGTCAAAAATGGCCAATAATTGTTAAAAACTGTCAATAATGGACAATTATTGTTAAAATTTTTTTTAAAAATAGTTGATAATAGTAAAAATTTGTTTAAGTTTTTGAAAAATTGTCAAAAATTGTTAAAAATGGTCAATAATTGTTAAAATTTGGAAAAATGGTCAAAAATGATCAATAATTGTCAAAATTGGTCAATAATTATCAAAAATGGTCAATAATTGTTAAAATTTGAAAAAATTGTCAAAAATTTTGAAAAAATTGGTCAATAATTGTCAAAATTTTTGAAAAATGGTCAAATTTTTCGAAAAATTGTCAAAAATGGTCAATAATTGTTAAAATTTGGAAAAATGGTTTAAAATGGTCAAAATTTTTGAAAAATTGTCGAAAATTTGGAAAAATTGTCAAAAATTTGGAAAAAATGGTCAAAAATTGTTAAAAATGGTCAATGCGGCATGGCTAACGAAACGTCGGACCATGTTCTCCTCGTATGTCCACATTGGGCTGTGCTACGCAAGCGAATCTTCGGAGTCCCTGTTATGGCCCCCGGGGACATATGCAGGCATCCACTGAAGAGGATTGGGTCCTTCATCGAGGGACTTCATGGATGCATAAATAGCAGGAATGGCACAATGGGCCCGCCAGTGGCCTCAGAGCCGGAACCCTGGCTTGAGTTTTCCTTGGCCAAGGTTCGCCTGACTAAATTAGTAGTAGTAGGTGAGAACTAAAGAGAGAAGACAAGGTAAAAGGTTGCACTACTCAGGGTTTCAGAGTTGTTATATCTGATCTCCAAAAGTGTCTTCCAACTCCAAATTTGAAGAATTCCCAAAACTTTTACCCAAGAAAACTCTGGACATTAAATAGTACAATTTGTGACGCCACCGTGGAAAAAACTTGGTGTATGATCTGGGATGAAATTACAGCCGGTCGAGGGGGGAATAAATTTGCATTATGTTTATTTACTTGGGCATATGAAGAGCTTGGAAATCCTGAGAAAGCTATTGAAAACTTAACACTCTGGACTGATAACTGCAGTGGCCAGAACAGGAATATTAACATAATTTTTATGTACTTATGGCTGTTGAAAAAAAGTTCCCACACTCAAAGAAATCAACCATAAATTCCTGCTTAATGGACATACTCACATGGAAGTTGACGGCAAGCATAGTGTGATTGAAAGAGCAAAAAATCAAATAAAAAACCACACTATTTTTACCACAAATGACTGGGCGAATTTTATTGCTTCATGCTCTAAGAAGAACCCCTTTGTTGTGAGAAGGATGCGTCTTGAAGACTTTGAAGATTTTCTTTACCTGAGGAGTAAAGACGGCCCATTTGTTTCAAGGAAGAAGAACACAGATAATGAACCATTTTTGATATCTCATGCAGTTTGGTTACAGTTTCGTAAACGGAATACCAAGTTGAACTACAAGACCAGTTTCACTGATGATGCTTTTAAAATTGTCGATCTCAAAAGAAAGTGTAGAGAAAAAGGGATTGATTTGCCGGCGGCAATCCCACCAATCAGATTAACCAAAAGAAAGATAAGTAATGAAAAATACAGAGACCTCATGAATTTATTGAAATGGGTTCCTGTAGAGTACAGATCCTTCTTTGAAAACATTCCCCATGAGGAAAATGAAGGAAACTTTCCCGAGGATGACTCTAAATTAGTAATTTTGCTTATAATCTGTAGATTTTTTTAGCATTAAAACCATAACACAAAATTTTGATATTCTTTTTAGCAGATTTCTTTGAATATTAAAAATATTGTTACAATGATTTATGTGTATTGTTTATTAACATACCTTGTCATAGCGTTCAGTTAGTTCTAAACCTGGTTTTATAAGTACAGCCAATATGACGCAAGTCCAGTCTCGAGTCCAAAAAGGATTTTATAAGTACAGGCAAAAAAACGTAAGTCCAGTCTTGACTAAATAAGATGTTGATTCTAAATAAATGGATTAAGTATATACAAAATTAATAATGTCAAAACTTTTTTGAGGGCTAATTCAAGTGTCAGCTCTGAATCCAGAAATATAGTTCATTTTTTACGGTTTTTGTGTTCTCCTGAAAATTTAGCCTTAAGTTAGTACTGGACATAATATGATCCATACTTGTTACAGCAAATATAACGTAGTGTCGGAAGTAGAGAATCGAATTGAATTGATTTTCGAATCTAGTTGATTTTCAAATCAAGTTACTAGTTGAATCAAGTTGTTTGTTGAATGTAAAGTTGTTGCAATCTAAAAAAACACAGGATTTTTTGGAGGTTCTACAAGCAACAAGTGCTGTCGGCGAAAACAAATAATTTTGAATGACAGAGTCATCCCACAACATTTCAAAGATATATACACGACAATCATTATTAATTTATAAGAAGGTATTGACTTACTTAGAATTTCCTTCGACACAACTCATATTATAATTGTCTTTTTTTTTAGATAATCAAGAGAACGCTTGTCTCCAAAATGGTTTCTTATCCAGTCTACTTATCTGCGCACATCATTTCTGACAATTTTCGGATGTTTTAAATCTTTAACAATGCCCTCTCAGAAAAGATATGAGAACATGAGTAAGGAATCTAACATGCGTCGACATTATAGTTAAATGCGTTCCTAGGCCTCACCGTTAGATGACTCGAGAGGTACTAAAATAGGTAATTTATAAGCAAAAGGAATTATTTAGGGCAGAGAAACAGGATCTCCTGTTACAGTACAGAAATATTGTTTCACTGTAATTATTATCATAACTTTACCAGTAGACCAGCACCCAACCGGCGAACCAGCAACTGAAACCAATGAACTAATAGTGGATTGTACTATTAGTATAATAAAATTGTACGGCACGTACACCGTACATTAAAGTGTGCCGTACATTTTGTACGACACGCACACTTACTTCCCATCTCTAGTTCTGATAACACTAAAGCGACAAAAAAAAACGAAATTTGGTGAATCACTATTCCATTCTCCTTATGGAAGATCTTCTGCACTATCGTTTTGATGATGAATACACTTAGTATGGTAGCTTGGCTACCCTGTAAATTATATCGAAATATATTAAATAATGACGTTTCGAATAGAATTAATAAAAAGGTATCCAATCAACATCGATTTAAAAAGAAATTGTAATAATACTGGAAAATATGGTTACCGAAATAATAACTATATTGTTGAAGTTGAATTATGTCGGTTCATTTGTTATCGACATATATATGATGATTGATTTCTATCGTTTCTCCCCTAGCCGCGTCAATTAATAATATTGTGGCTTTTGTGTGATGTTGTATATATAGTTTGACAACATTTAACATGGAACGTGAATATTTTGATACAAATATTTATAAATACTTACATACAGGGTGTTCGTATCAAAAATTCGGGAGTTGATAGAGTTGAAAATAAGAAGAAGCCACTTGAAGTTTGCCAACTGACTTGCGCAGAAACCAAAATCGGTCTTGTTTATCGTAACGACCGTTTCATGCCATTGGCGTTACAAACGATGTTTCATGCCGACAGCCATTTTATTATTGACATTTGAGGTTGTGTTCGAAGCAATCATTTACTGTAGAATATTTTTGATTTTTGTATATTTCAAGACGTTTAGCTAGTTTATCTGTGAGCGTTGTGTGTTTTGTTTGAACTAAAACCATGCTTCCTAAAAAACTTGTAGGTGTTAAAGGGAAAATTATCCACAGTCAAGGCCGACAGATTATTAAAAACGTTGCAGCTTTTATCGAGTCCGAAAATGTGAAAACATTTCGCTACTGATTTGAAGTCGAATGTCAATTTTACAATATGGCGCTGGTTTTGACAACAAGTTCGCGCATACGACTACAACTTCAGGTGGGTTCTTTTTAAGTGAAACGGAGTCATTATGTACTTCATATAAAATTTGTGTTTTACTTCCATCGGTAACGAAGTATACGAATATATGAAGTACTATTATTATTTTTGCTCCTCTATCGTTTCCCGAATTTTTGGTACGATCACCTGAGACACCCAGTATATACTACTCTTACCTTTGTCGATAAAAAAGGAACTTATCAAATAGACACTTACCTGAAACAAAAAAAAAGAATATTAATTTTAATATACAAAAAAAACTGATTTAAAAATTAACGATCTTCAAAAAAGCGCCCGGTTTACAGAATTATTTGTTCAACTTTTTTCTTCTTCGGCCAATATAAACGTTTTCTAAATCCAATTAAAAAATCATTTTGCTCATTTCATCAAATCCTTTTTAATTTTTTTTTAATACTTTTCAAAGCGTCCGTGTAAATATATTGCGATTTGGGAGGGCTCCGCTTCAAAAAAAGAAATAAAAAAGAACACCAAAAATAAAATAACACACAGCGTCGGAGATGCTCGTTTAAAATTATACCAGGTTAAAGCAAAATGTAAAAATCACCTGGGATTTTAATATAGTTTATCAAACCTCGGTGTGGAAACCAAAAAAAAAATAAAAAATTCAAAGGACTGCTTTTCTGTGTTTTATTTGTTTTATATCATTTTTATTCAACATTTAACACCCTGTATAATGCCTTGATCAATAAATAGGACAATAACTATTGGCACGAATAAAACATGATTTGAATCTAAACTGAATGTGAAAACATACGTGATACCTTTGAATATAAATCATACATATTGGGAGTTACCAAGTATAGTAGATCGAGTTGTAGTATTAGAAATATATAGTTGAGGTACTATTTTTGCAGTGGCGGAACTACAATGCCTCAGACCTAGTACTGCGAGGGGTCCGAACAAGCTAAGGGGCCCACAAGCTAGGAGACCCACAAGTACCCGTTTTTCTTAAATTTTTTTCATAAGATGCTTTCAAGGGGGCGTCCATTAATTATGTGAGGCATTTTTGAGGATTTTTTGTCCCCCCTCCCCCCTTTGTGAGTTTTGGTAAGATTCTGCTCAATCCCCTCCCACCCCTGAACACTTCACGTAATTAATGGACACCCCCCTTTCTTTAAATTCTAAAAGGTGATAAGCATATATTAAGTTACAAATTGGCGCCCAACGTGGGGCCGAACCACCCTTAAACATAGTTCTCATGCTCAGCTTTCAATACCACAAATTAAGGTCGAATCATATAGTAATTTATGAATAAAAGTGTATAAAAAGACAAAAATATAAATGAATATTTTTAGAATAAAAAAACATATCCGGTTTCCTTTTTTTAAAACTTTTAATTATCTTTGGGAGAGTCCATCAAGTACGTGAGGCATTTTTGAGGGTTTTTTTGACCCCCTCTCCCCCTTGGTGAGATGTAGTAAGATTTTTCTCGATGCCCTCCCACCCCTGAACACCTTAAGTAATTAATGGACGCCCCCTAAGAAGCAATAAGTTTATGCATTTTTGGCAATTCTAGAAAGTATTTATACATTTTTTGGCGTTTCCAAGTGACGTCATCCCACGCCATGTTGTCAGCTAATCACGGAAAACCTTCAGAAAGATGGATAGAAATCGCATTTTTCACTGATTTCAATATGAATCGAGAATAAAAGTTGATTGGTTTTGGTAAATATGTGTATTAGTGTGTATTAGTTGACGAGGGCCTAGCAGCCAATCCGACCAATCAGAGTGTATATATTTTGTAAAATGTAATTATTCCCTTCCCCTTCTCGAAAAAATATCAAAGAATTTGTATTCCAAATGAAGTTTTCCAAAAAGGGGAATGTTATTTTGAGGGGGGGGGCGAAAATTTTAAGTTCCACTGTATCTTTGTTTTTGTCTCTTCTTTTAGCGAATCGTTTTCTTTTAAACTTTATGGCGTAGAATCCCAATTTCCCCCGTATCTTTATCAGTTAGCTTTTAACGACGTCACTGAATACGGACGTCCCGCGGTGGTTGCCGACATTCATTAAAAGAGACCAAAAGCCCGAACGAAACGAAAAGAAAGGCTAATTGAAAATTGATGAAAGTGCTGATACGGAGCACGCCGTAGCTGTATAGTATAGCGGTCGAACTCCCCCTTTTCCATCCCACTTCAACTCCCTCCGTACACAGTTTCCGCAACCCCGAAATAGGGATACGATCCCCCTTCAGCGCACTTACACCCCATATTTCATATTAAAGAAGCTTTTAAATATTTACATGGAACTCGGTAAAGTTATACATTGGTGGTGTTTGGTTCGTCACTTCTACGGTTATTAATAATTATATCACTGATTACAGCTCGGTCCACACCATCCAAAAAGAGTCCAGTTCGCAAACATACAGTGGAATGGCAGCACGTATCGTGAGACGGTGACGGTTATGCGGTGACGTCGCCCATTTCCATCATTAGATTATTGAATTTATACAAATATCGAGCAGAATTGTAAGTATTTTTATCTCACTATATAATTTTGAAATCACAAATGTCAAAGTCAATTGAAGACAAAGAGATAGCGATGGCCACTTTCTTAGACATCGAGGGATCAGTTTAAAAAAAAGGTGAGCGGTCGTCGGACCGCCGACAGGAAGTTGGTTCTTATGCACAATAGAATGACCTTTTTTCGAAAATTTTGACCATTTTTCAAAAATTTTGACAATTTTTGACTATTTTTTCCAATTTCAACAATTATTGACTATTTCTGACAATTATTGACAATTATTGACCAATTTTGTCAGTTTTGACAATTATGGATCATTTTTGACAATATTTCCAAATTTTAACAATTATTGACAATTTTTCGAAAATTTTGACCATTTTTCAAAATATTAACAATTATTGACCATTTTTGACAGTTTCTGACAATTATTGACCATTTTTGACAATTTCTGAGCTTTTTTGACAGGTTCTGAAAATTATTGACAACTTTTGACATTTTTTGACAGTTTTTGACAATTTTTGATTGGTATTGACAATTATTGACCGTCTGTGACAATTATTGACCATTTTTGATAAGTTTTCAAAAATTTTAACCATTTTCCAAAATTTTTGACAATTATTGACCATTTTTTCAAAATTTTTACAAATATTGACCATTTTTGACAATTATTGACCATTTTTTCAAAATTTTTATAAATATTGACCATTTTTGTCAATTATTGACCATTTTTGACAATTTCTGAGCTTTTTTGACAGGTTCTGAAAATTATTGACCATTTTTGACATTTTTTGATTGGTATTGACAATTATTGACCGTCTGTGACAATTATTGACCATTTTTTATAAGTTTTCAAAAATTTTAACCATTTTTCAAAATTTTTGACAATTATTGACCATTTTTTCAAAATTTTTATAAATATTGACCATTTTTGACAATTATTGACCATTTTTGACAATTTCTGAGCTTTTTTGAAAGTTTCTGAAAATTATTGACCATTTTTGACATTTTTTGTCAGTTTTTGACAATTTTTGATTGGTATTGACAATTATTGACCGTCTGTGACAATTATTGACCATTTTTGATAAGTTTTCAAAAATGTTAACCATTTTTCAAAAATTTTGACAATTATTGATCATTTTTTCAAAATTTTTACAAATATTGACCATTTTTGACAATTATTGACCATTTTTTCAAAATTTTTATAAATATTGACCATTTTTGACAACTTCTGAGCTTTTTTGAAAGGTTCTGAAAATTATTGACCATTTTTTGACAGTTTTTGACAATTTTTGATTGGTATTGACAATTATTGACCGTCTGTGACAATTATTGACCATTTTTGATAAGTTTTCAAAAATTTTAACCATTTTTCAAAAATTTTGACAATTATTAACCACTTTTTCAAAATTTTTACAAATATTAACCATTTTTGACAATTATTGACCATTTCTTCAAAATTTTTATAAATATTGACCATTTTTGACAATTATTGACCATTTTTGACAATTTCTGAGCTTTTTTGACAGGTTCTGAAAATTATTAACCATTTTTGACGTTTTTTATCAGTTTTTGACAATTTTTGATTGGTATTGACAATTATTGACCATTTTTGATAAGTTTTCAAAAATTTTAACCATTTTTCAAAAATTTTGACAATTATTGACCATTTTTTCAAAATTTTTACAAATATTGACCATTTTTGAGAATTATTGACCATTTTTTCAAAATTTTTATAAATATCGACCATATTTGACAATTATTGACCATTTTTCCAAATTTTTGACAATTTTTGAAAATATTTGGCAATTATTAACCATTTTTTCAAATTTTTGACAGTTTTTGACAATTCTTGACAATTATTGACCATTTTTCCAAATTTTTGACCATATTTCAAAATTTTTGACAATTTTTCAAAAATTTTAACATATTTGGCAATTAGAGAGAGAGACGCGCGATACTCTCTCTCTCTTCTGACCGTTTGGGAATCCATCGTGCCGGCGTGTATGAGGGAGAGAGGGGGGGGACATCCTCAACAATATGCCGATGGATAAAGGCAGCTCTGGTGGATAGGACAATAAGCTCCCCTCTAGGGCAAATTACCATCAAGACAAGGACGGGTGGAGGATGTCCACAAGGAGAAGTGCTATCACCACTATTTGCATCCTTAGTAGACGACCTCCTTACAGAAGCAGACTTTTACTGTCTTGGATACGCAAACGACATCGTTACTGTAATCAGAGGCAAGATTGCAGGGGTGATATCGGGATGAATGCAAGCAGCCCTTAAGATATACTTGATAATTGGTACTTACAAAAGAGACTGGCAGTTGCCAAAGAAACAAAGTACCTAGGAGTACATTTTGATCAAAGGCTTTCATGGAACACACACCTTCAGAAGACAACACCGAAAGCTACCTTTGCCCTCGGCAGATGCAGAATGTGTGGAAAAAACTGGGGACTTACCTCAAAAATGACCCAATGGCTATACACAAGGGATGTTAGACCAATGATAGCCTATGGATCAGTAGTGTGGTGGACAAAGACATTGCGAGTGGAAGCTGTAAGGCTATTGAGTAGCACACAAAGGCTTGCTTGCCTTTGTATTACGGGAGCCATAAAAACCACTCATACAAGTGCGATGGAAGTCTTGATGAATCTGCCTCCACTACACATTTTTATACAAGGCGAAGCCAGATCTGTAACTACCAGGTGCCATTTCGGTCCAAGAACCCTTCTGTGGCGTCGCAAAGTCGATAATAAATATGGCACGTGACGTTTGGTGAGCTTTTCAGGATGGCATGCGCATTTCCGATGGGCCAGTACCCCGTTAGTATATCTACTCACAATAGATCTGATCTGATTCTGGCAGTGTAATAGACCTCATCAAATCCAATGTAATCCATTTAATCAATATTGTATCTATTGAGGTTTAAGAGATTTCTATATAAATCAATTAAATCCGGTCCATCCTGTATATTAGGAACCGTTTTTAGTACAGTGATCTCGATTTGTACACTGTGGGGCGTACTTAATTAGGCACAAGCAGATCAAACGCAAAATTCGGCAAGGGAGTCGAACAGGTGCTTCATGGATAAACTTCATCACCTTTCTTGGCTTAAAAGTTGACTTGGTTATAATCACAAAATATAAAATACTCAACACAACAATGTTAAAGAAGCTACATTCTGACAATAATTGAGTTAATTTTGTTAATATTCAGTATACAATGTAAAACTACCTGCGGAACCAGTTTAGCCAGTTATATCTCGGAAAGTAGTTTCTCACAACCATGTATATTAACTAAAGTACAAACAAAACACCTAATAGAGAAAATTTAAAAATCAATCTTGTCTAGAAGGTGCAACCGAGACATCTGTATTCAATTTCGGCGTAAATTTTGTATTCTACGCGAGTTTTTTTTTATCGACGGCGTACATCTTAATAACGTCAGATATTCTTTAAGTGACATGGCGGACCTCCGAACAATGGAACACCATTATGTAAAATTATTTACATTAACAAGAAAACAAACGTCGCATTACAGATGGCGTGTGTGTGGAGTACGTGGGCACGAAAATAAATCGTGTTAGACAATTTGTATGTACGAGAACGGCGTTTTCATTTACATACAATGAATTTTTTTTACTCCTCTCTTTTTGTACCTTATTTTTATCAATACAAGTAGCACCGAATGCTCTAACTCTTACTCGACTAGTTTTTTTTTCTGATCGAAAATACAGATAAGCTTAATAGGAGTGATGGATGAAGCACGAGCGAGATTCCACTGTTAATTTTTGTCTGGTTAAATACGCGACCGGCGTATATTTGTATAATTGGAAGGGTTTTTTTGTGTAACATGTCTATCGACCTGTTTCGATTTTACAGAATAAATCCTTTTAATTAGCGCTCGTCGTCACTAGCCACATCCAATTATAGTTCTGTGATCCCAAACTCTTCAACCCTGACCGTTAGACAATTGACGTCTGCCAACGGACGCTTCCATTTTTTGCACAACGCCACGTGAAACACCCCTTTCTGTTATCGACCGCCTAAGGAGACAGATCATCTTTCGCTATCTTTCATATCTTAAGTATCTATCTTATGAATTTTGCTGTGGTAAGTTCAAAATCATAATTTATAATTAATAAGCTTCTTCTAAAGTACTGTCTGATATAATTTTCGTATGCATTCTTTATTTTTTTACAGAGATAGACGAAATTAAATTCAACACGTGGTCATAAACTGTTCTTTTATACTAATATGGTAGTTTTAAGCCAAATATTCTTTTATAATTCACTGTTTTACTTTTATATAAACATTTTCAAGCTTTTTCAGTTGCGAAATAACTCTTTTAATTATAAAATAACATTTCTATAAATTACTGTTAACCTATAAAATATTCTTTCGTAACGCCAGTGCCGGTTTCATATATTTCCTAAGCACGATATTTTTTCATATAACTAAATAAATAACCTTTTGCTATGATTAGTTTCTTTCGGATCATTAGTATATTTTTTTAATTTAGCCGATAATTGCTATTTTTACTGTTTTAACATGGAACATATAATGTTGGAAAGCTTTCAGTAAATTAATTCAATTTTTTGACTTTCAAATAACTGCCTTCCTTTTGTTTAACCTGAAAAGCTGACCAACATAATGTGCCATTACATTCAAGTTCCTACATATCCCTGATCCACTTGTACTTCTAGGTAAGCACAGCCCCTAGGCTAGGATACAACCCGAGGATATAACCCTAGGCTAGGATATAACCGAAGAATTTAACCGGAGAATATAACCCCGAGAATATAACCCCAAGAATATAGCCAAGGATACAGCCCTAGCTCAAAATACCGCCCTAGAACAGAACTCATCAGTTCAGATCAAGACCTGACTTCTTCTCCAGGAAACCACTTCATCTAAGCTAAGTACCTATAAAAGTACAAATTCCTCTATTAAATTCCGTTATTCATTTCCTGTGGCAGAATAAATTAAAAATTTGTTTTTAATTCTTTTTTTTAATTAAAATCCTCAACTATAAAAGTTGAGGGAGATCCGCCCGGGGTCACTTTAATTATTAACTTTCATTTAAATTTTACAAGGCGTTTCTACCTTTTCCGCCTTAGTTTTTAGTACTTTTTATCGTTAAAAAGGTAGTGGCGCCCTCAATTTTTACAACCCTTCTGTTATCCTTGTGTGACATAAACTTGGGGTCGAATCACCCTTGAGAGGAGTCTCTAGCCGGAGCCCTTCGAGCGAGCACTTTTATGCAACACTCTATATAATCAATTAAATTTGTAATTTTTTTAAGGTACTAGCTTCAATTTTAATCTTCGGCACTCTCTAACGATCGATAATAAATTGAATTTAAAAAGTTCTCCGAAGCGGTTTTTCTGGAACAGATCAATCCAAAAACCATCGGCTTTGGCGTAATGGCATGTTTTTATTACCGGACATGGTTTGATTTCGTAATTAAGCGCCTTTTACGCCGTTGATAGATTTGTAGCGACGTCGTAAAATTGCCGGTGTGCTTACAAATTTTAATTACCTCCTGGTGGCGGCTTTTTCCAAATTATTATTATCCCTTTTTTCTTATTTTTATGGAGTTTTGTTTGTTTGCAGGTGAAAATTTGCAAAGTTCTTTTATATTGTTTATTTCGACAGAAAAAATAATAGTGGAAGCGTTCCCCTGTAGTGCCCCTCGTATAATTTAGTAGGACATTCATGAAAAGTGTTAGTAAGCATAAATATATAGTTTTGATTAGGACGACATATGACTAGACATTTTAGAAATATAATCATTACTTGAACTCTTCTGAGGTCTTCTGAAGTCTAAATAGATCAAGCTGAAGTTCAATTTGTGTTTTACTTATCACTCCGTTATTACCAAACCTTTCTATATTTAGTACAGGATCAGTTTATATCGGCCCTTTTTCGAAGTCATTAAGGACATTTGTGACATGTCATCGTCGACAAACATTCTCAATAAAAGCTAGTCAGCAACGAACTAAACAAGCCATGACAAGCTACTACAAGAGGAAATAGAAAAAGAGGGAGTCAGAATTGGGAAAATAATCCAAATCAGCTCCAGATTCGGTGAAATAAGACCATTATCTATATGGTGGAATTAGACATGGAAGAAAAGAAAAATCCAACATAAACAACTAGTGAGGATAAGATGGGAAGAACAAAAGAGAGGAAATGGACCGCTCCAACGAGTGCACAAGACCAAGGGACAATCCAGTCACCTGCGCAAATTGACAGAGAAAACACTCCTGAAAAAAGCACACGCAGAGGGAAAGATTGAGTTGGGAACAACTACACCAGAAGGGTCACTGTGGAAACAATGGGGAAACAATGAGGAAATTGCTGCCAAAGACACCGAAATGAGCATTAACTTATATGGGAAAATCATCAAACCATGGGACGACACCAGGAAAATGGCACTGTAATAATAAAGCTAACTGAAGGCAAAAACTATGCCGACATACTCCGTGAGGTGAAGCAACATGTTGGGCAGACGACGAAAGTGGAAACCATGAAGAAAACGAAGGAAGGGGCGCTCTTGCTCCGGGTGAAAGGTGGTAGAAAAGGAGCCGAAACTCTGAAAGAGAGGATAACTAGTAGGAATAAAGCAAAAGGAAGTGAGAGGAAAACAGCGCTTAACATTACGGGGATTGACATAATCACTAAAGTAGGAATGGAGAAGATATTAATCGATAGTGCTATTTTTACTATCGATTATTAACGATAATTTTCGATAGTTTGACATCGGTAAAGTTGACATCTGACATCTATCACTCTGTTGTTTATATATAATTGTCAAAATTTTGAAAAATGGTCAATAATTATCAAAAATTTTGAAAAATGGTCAATAATTGGTCAATAATTGTCAAAAATGGTCAATAATTATTGTCAAAAATTTTGAAAAATGGTCAAGATTTTTGAAAAATTGTCAAAAATGATTAATAATTATCAAAAATTGTTAATAATTGTCAAAATTGGTCAATAGTTGTCAAAAATGGTAAAAAATTTTGAAAAAATAGTCAATAATTTTCAAAAATTGTCTAAGTTTTGAAAAAATGATCAAGAATTGTCAAAAATTTTGAAAAATGGTCAAGTTTTTTGAAAAATTGTCAAAATTTTTCAAAAATGATTAAAAACGGTCTAAAATGGTCAAAATTTTTGAAAAATTTTCTAAAATGGTCAATAATTGTAAAAATTTTGAAAAATGGTCAAAAGTTAAAATTTTCAAAAATGGTCAATAATTGTCAAAAAATGTCAAAATTGGACAATAATTGTCAAAAATTCAATTTGTCAAAAGATTTTTGAAAAATTGTCAAAAAAGGTCTAATAAGAAAAAAAATGCTTACAATATTCCGAGGGTCGTGAACCTTACCGAATCCGTCTTACATCTATCACTCTGTTGTTTATATATAATTGTCAAAATTTTGAAAAATGGTCAATAATTATCAAAAATTGTGAAAAATTGTCAAAAATGGTCAAAATTTTGAAAAATGGTCAATAATTGTCGAAGTTTTAAAAGAATGGTCAATAATTGTCAAAAACTGTAAAAATTGGTCAATAATTGTCAAAAATGGTCAATAATTGTTGAAATTTGGAAAAATGGTCAATAATTATTGTCAAAAACTTTGAATAATGGTCAAGATTTTTGAAAAATTGTCAAAAATGGTTAATAATTATCAAAAATTGTTAATAATTGTCAAAATTGGTCAATAATTGTCAAAAACTGTCAAAATTTTTGAAAAAATAGTAAATAATTTCCAAAAATTGTCAAAGTTTTGAAAAAATGATCAAGAATTGTCAAAAATTTTGAAAAATGGTAAGGTTTTTTGAAAAATTGTCAAAATTTTTCAAAAATGATTAAAAACGGTATAAAATGGTCAAAATTTTTGAAAAACTGTCAAAAATGCTCTATAATTGTCAAAAACTGTCAAAATTGGTCAATAATAGTTAAAATTTGAAAAAATGGTCAAAAATTTTCAGAAATTTTCTAAAATGGGCAATAATTGTCAAAAATGGTCAATAATTGTAAAAATTTTGGAAAATGGTCAAAAATTGTTAAAATTTTGAAAAATGGTCAAAAATTGTCAACATTTTTGGAAAATTGTCAAAAATGGTCAATAATTGTCAAAAACTGTCAAAATTGGACAATAATTGTCAAAAATGGTCAATAATAATTGTTAAAATTTTGAAAAATGGTCAATAATTGTCAAAAATTCAAATTGTCAAAAGATTTTCGAAAAATTGTCATAACAAAAAAATGCTTACAATATTCCGAGGGTCGTGAACCTTACCGAATCCGTCTTAGATTCTGACAGTTTAAAATAATGATTGTAATCACAAGCAATACACTCTCTTTCTCTCCCGTCTTTCTCTCTTTCTCTTTCTTCTCTCTCTCTCTCTCTCTCTCCTATCTCTCTCTCATTTTTCTTTCTCTTTCTCCCATATCTCTCTCATTTTTCTTTCTTTCTCTCCCATCTCTCTATCATTTTTCTTTCTTTCTCTCCCATCTCTCTAACATTTTTCTTTCTCTCTCTCCCATCTCTCTCATATTTCTTTCACTCTCCTCCATCTCTCTCTCTCTTTCCTATCCCTCTCTCTCTCATATTTCTCTCTCTGTCCCATCTTTCTTTCTCTCCCATCTCTTTCTTTATTTCCTATCTCTTTCTCTTTCCTAACTCTCTTTCTCTGTAATGACATAATGGAAGAAGTGACTAGAGATGGTAAAAAGTATATGATACTGGGCGTTATGAATGCGAAGTCCAGTCTGTGGGGATCACCTAAAACAGACAAAAGGGGAGACCTCTGGGACGAAAGTCTCGTATGCATAAATGATGGAAAACCCACATTCATAAGAGGAAATCCAGCCACTCAGAACCAGCCCCAAAAGGAACGAAGCCAGGAGTCATCTACGCCCAAGCGACATCCAAGAAGACAACGACGCCCACACCGACGAAACAACAGATTCTCGAACAGCTCAGCTAATGGCCTAAAGTCACCTATAGAGAATCTCAAGAAGACCCTCCTAGGAGAAGGCCCGACACATCCATAGAGAGATGAGTCGGGATTTCAACTAGAGACAACTATAACAAGTGGATCCACTCTATAAGGTCGTCTTTAGTTGCTGATCGTCTGCTAAGGATTTGCCAATAACAGAGGCAGCGAAGAAACAAACACAACAGAAGATAAGGAACAACGAGAAGACCAGTGAAGATAAAACCGCCGTGGTTACATAGCAAAACAGAAGGCAGCTCGACCCCAACCAACAGCCATTTCGGCTAGGGACGAGCTGTACGCGAAAACGCATCCTGGGAGGAACGAGCTCAGTACGACGAGTGTGTGTGTGTGTGCTAAACAAACCACTGCAGTTCATGCCGGCGTCAAGGCCGCTTGAGCCGCCGGCCTAGTCCAATTTGGTGGAGCAAATGCTACCCGCTATGCCGCGGAGATTTCTTTGATCTATTGGCAAAAACAAGCCGGCTGCGGCACGTATCGATGGCCTTTATAATTTTCAGCTTCAGCGCAAAACCCGGCGTCCTATGCCGCCGGCCAAGCTCTGTTCGGTGAAGCCCCGGAAAGAGTATAGGGAAGATTTTCGATAAAATTAATAATCTAGCCGACCCCAAATTTCTAATTGGATTTTATTAGCAATGTCGGTTATTCAAAGCTATCTCTCTAAGCGGAAAAGTTTACGTTGCCGAATTAAATTTCGTTGGGATAAACGTAGTGTGGTGCGGCGGCATTATATCGGGAGCCGAATCGTTGTTCCATCTCGCTCATTAGCCATTCGCTCGGACTGAAAATGCAATTTTCAGTTCGGTTTAATTCGGTTACTGAACTTTTCATTAATAATTATATTTCGTTGTACCTCTGGCTCTCTTTCTCTCCAACACAATTTAACGAATTTAACGGTTGATGCATTTTGAACAAAACCCACTACTGTATGTTCCTGTCTCTCTCTCTCTATCTCTCGGTCTATCTCCTGTCGAAAATTACCGGGAAACATTTAACGAATTAGTGCTCTAGAATAGTAGAAACGTTTTAGACGTAATAATATATGAAGGATGCGGCGGTAAGTTGAACTTGGTTAATTTCGTTGAATTAACAGTATTAAATTGATCCACTTTTATTTATTTTGTGAGAAAACGTTCATTTAAATATTAGGTTTGGTACTGCTGGCTTCCATAATAGTAACAATTGTGGCGCAAAATAAAGATTTAATTTTAAGGATACTTATTGCAAATTCAAAATAATCTACGAAACTGTACACAAGCTGGCAACGTAGCTCGATCGAGCTAAGTGACGGCATCCAGGCTAGAACGACGCGACCGCGACGGGACGTTTCTAGAAAAGAGAAGACGCGAGCAGGTGATTCTCGGCTCTTCGAACGCCCGGTGAGCGGCGTTGCCGCGGTTACACGTGCAACTTCTAGGAGGCGAGGATTCAGTTAGAGTTAGTACGAGGTATTATAAACATAAGTTCCGAAATAAAAATTTAGTGTTAAAAGTTGTACCAGGTGTTGTTATAGCTGGGGGGAAGAGTGAGTAGTTGGAGGGTGCTAGAGGATGAGGAAAGCTTGAGCTTACATAGGTATGCGGAGACGGATATAAGGAGAGGGAGAAAGGAATTATTGGAAGTGGAGTGGGGATGAAAGTGGACGAAGGCCGAGACAGAGAGTATGAGGAAGAAAGTAAGTGAGCAGATATAAAGGGGACTTGGACTTGATGTAGATGAATTGTACAATGTGATACAGGGCTGTAAAAGAGAGGGAAAGAGGGGCAATAGGCGTGAGCGGAGGGCCAATTACTGGTGGAATGAGGAAATAGAGGAGCTGTGAAGGGAGTGTAAGAAAGAACGAAGACGGATGCTGAAGGAAAGAGGAAGGATACAGAAAAAAGGGGGAGAACGAACTGGAGTGTAGTAGGATGGATGGAAAAAAGAGGGAAGTGGGAAGAGTTACTAGGGGAATTGGAAAACAATCCATGGGGAAAGGCGAATGAGATAGCGGTGAAAAGGATGAGAGGAAATAGGAACGAGGAGCTAGAGGAAGATTGGGAGAAGGAGATTATAGGGAAATTGTTCACAGGGGAAGAAGGAGAAGCGGGGTGCAGAATTCGCCGGTAGAGAAGTGAGAAGTAGAGGAGGGGGAGAAACATTAAAGTAAGGAAATCCCCAGGAATAGATGACCTGATATGATGAAGAGAGGCCGTTGGATGACAATGGGGAGTACTTCTGGGAACTATTCAACAGGGTGCTGAGGGAGGAAGAGTTTCCAGAAGGATGGAAGGTGGCCAGGGTAATACTGCTGAAGAAAGCGGATAGAGAGGGGAAGCGGGCGGAGGACTACATGCCCATCATCCTGCTGTATGGTGTGGGTAAATTGATGGGGGGAGGGGGGTAATAAAGGATAGGATTGAAGAGGAAGTTGGTAGGAATGGGGGTATTAGGGTAAACCAGCCCGGGTTTACGAAGGGGAAATCATGCATCTCGGCACTGGGTAGGGTAATGGTCTTGGTGGAAAGGGCTAGGGAGGGCAGCTGGAGGAATAAGGAATTGAACTTACTCGTGTTCTTCGACGTCGGGAACGCGTTAAACAGTGTCAGCAAACGGGCAGTGTTGAGCGCGTTGCCGAGGCTTGGAGTGGGGCAGGGGTTGGTTAACCTGGTGGAGGAATACCTGACGGGGCGTGTGATTGAAGACTCTAGAGGGAGGAGGTATGAGACGGAGGCTGAAGTGCCCCAGGTCTTGGACCTGGAAGTGTGTGTTTGATGAGGCTTGTGGAATAGTATGTGAAGAGGGATGTGAGATTACGATGTATGCGGACGATGTGTGTCTGGTATGTACGGTAAAAGAAGGGGCGGAGAAGAAAAGAAAGACGGAGAGAATGTGTAGAAAGATTGTGGAGAAGATAGAGCGGTGCAGACTGGAAGTAACGGAAGATAAGACGGTGGGGTTGCTAGTGAAATGATGGAGCAAGACGAGGGAAGTGGGGGTGATGGTGAAGGGAAGGAGAATTCGTATGGAGGAGTCTGTGAAATACCTAGCCAATTATCCTTTAAAACTCTCATGTTAAAGGCGGCAGAGAAGGGGAAAGTGAGGGAAGCATGGCTGGGGAGATTGATGTGTAATGTGAAAGAGCCGAGAGAGTGGAAGAGCAGGGTAATTGGTAGGACAGAGTATGCTGTACGGTGCGGAGGTGTGCGGTGAAAGAGCGGGGGTGAATGCGAAGGTTACGCCACTCCTGCGGGTGCAGAGGGATATTGCTGAGGGTGGTACAGGACAGTGGGTGGACTGGCAGCAGCGGTGCTGGCAAGGTTCCTACTCATTGGACGCGATGGCTAGAGCAAGGAATAAACGCTGGAGGGGTGCGACCAGAGGAGAAGTACAGGAATGGATGGAGGAGGAACTGGAGAGAAGGTGGGAGGAGTATGAGGGCGCGCCAAAAAGAGCGATTGGGAATAGGAGAGATTGGATGGACCGGAAATTCGGGGAGGTGAACTACTTCTTGACACAGGTGATCACTGGACATGCGTCGAGAGTAGGGTACCTCCACAATATTGGGAAAAGAAAGGTGTGAAGTGGAGGATGATGTGGGGCATGTGTTTGTTCAGATGCTGGGGGAACGAGGAAGGGCTGAAGAAGTTGGAGAGGAATCTAGATTGGGAGAACATGGTGGAGATAATGTCGAGGGGGGAGAAGGAATGGATGGAGGTGAGGAGCGTAGTAGAGAGCATAATTAGGGGGAGAGAAGGACTCGATATGGCATGAAAGGTAGGAGAGATAGTAAGAGAGAAGACGACGGTGTGAGCGGAGAGTGTACGAGCTACCGCCGCCCGTCTCGAAGTATGCTAGGATAGTGATTCCGAGGCGGGGGAAAGGGCGAGTTTGAGGTGAGTTTGGTTGGTAGGCATTCCCTTGTGGATGAGTCCAGCACTGTGTTGTTATTGGACGGACACAGGATAGTTAATCGTAACAATATTTATCAACCTGGACTCTAGTGACTTTGAGGTTGGCACTGTGATACAGTAACGTTACTTCCTTCCTACGAAATAGGTGGTATTGGTAGTTGTCTTATCGATTTTTGATTTTATATGAATTAAGGGATTTAGAATTAGAATTAAGGGTTGTAAGGAAGTAAATTAGGAAGAGTTGAAGTGGCAGATAACAACAGGTTGTTTTGCTTCCTAAATAACCCCATCTCTGCTTCTCCCATTATCACGAGGTATAGTAGGAAAAGGCACAAGGGAATGTGAGAAGAGAGAACGTTTTAGAAATTTAGACGTGGCATAAAAAGTGACAAAAATTAATTCATTATCAATAATTTTTAATTTCCAAATTTATAAGCCTACAATTCGTAACGAAGGGAATAAGGCACATATTTTATCTGTCCCCAATTTTTTTTAACGAGTTCCTGGTACATTTTTTGTACGATTCTAATTTTTTTTATTGAAAATGTAAAAATACTAAACATATTTCATTTATTTTCTAAACATTTATCTACATTACAATTATCATTATATTTATCAACATCTCTACTAAATTACCATTATTTATTAATATTTAATGGAGTACTATTTACCAAACTAACATATTATATCAAATAATAATTATTATTGATGTAGTGAGATTATCAACACAAATTAATTTGTGCATTAAATTAAAACCGAATACGCTTATTACAGTATTCATTACAGTCTCATTGGTATATTGCATTCGATGCTCCAACGAATTGTGACCTACATTCATTAATATAATTCCTGTCGGAATGATTCGAAATTTATAATGAGGTAATTTGATTCTCTTGAGTATGAAATATTTTAATAGCCAAATAGTTTTCAACGAAAATGGAAAGGTTAAAAAAATCAGTCAATCAATAAAAATATTGAATTAAATAAGGATAAGATAAGATAAAAAGGATAATATAATTTCACGCCAATGGTCGACTTTTTTGCTGGTTCAATTTGCTGTAAACTTTAACGTCGAAAATACATACAGATGGAACGATGAATATAGACAAACAATCAGTATGAAATAGTAATTATCAGAACGATCTTACTCTTTCCTTTGTGGTTTTCAAAGCACTATTCACTTAAATATAACTTTGCTTCGGGTTGAAACTTTAACTTTATAGAAAATGCACTTATTATGCAGGAAATAAAGGAACTAAATTAATTACCATGAAACTTGACCCATTTGGTCTGAAAATATCGGTTTTAAACCGGAAAAGGAGTAGTAGGTCTTAGCTGGGAGACCGATCGGGTTGGAAACTCAACATTGTCTCGACTGTCTGAGATAATGCATTTAGGCGCGAAGTGTGCGTTTGGTCACGCCTACTTCTACTGCCGAAGAATAATAGTAAATGTTCCAAGGCGTCGGTCTGCCGCCAGGGAAAGAAAACAAAACGCGATTTTGAACTAAGGTAGAAGTATTTTGGGGGGCAGCGACGCACCGGTAGGAATTTCGAATAAAAATAAAAGAACTAAAATATAACTCTACATGAATATACAAATTATTTAACGTGTGGTTTCAATAAACATTTTTTAGAATGTTCTAATGTTGACCTAAATCACAACTGGATAAATTCTCGTGGATCTTAGTCGACATATTTTTTCTCTCCTCTGGAACGACCTTCGAGGAAAATCTTTCACACAAAAGCACCCCATAAAACATTTTATATCGTCACTAAACGTAAGGGGTTCGGGTCTTGTTACATGGAGGCTTTACGACCCTTTTTGGGGGTAACTCAAAAGATGCTCGTAAACCGCTGTGTTAATAAACTCCAAGCACTCCTTATTGAGTCTATTTCGACGGTATTTTCGTTTATATTCCACCAGAGAGATGATATTTAATGGGACATTTACACTTTTCTAGATATTTGGTAGAATGTTAAAAACAGATTGAAATGAAAACAATGACGGACATTTGTAATTATAAAGAAAAAGCTATTGACACAATTGGAAACCGAATCAAAACCGGAAAAACGGAAAGAGGAAAAGACTCAATAACAAACAAAGTACGTCCCTACGGGGAAGGTATAGGTATATAATCTCGTTTTCTTTTTTTTTTTTGTAGCTCGTCGCCGATGGCTTATAATAAAATTTGACGATGTCTCCCGGAAAGTTTATTCATGAACCTCTGGAGAGCTCCGCATCAGAGCTATTCGGAGAGCGCTATGGAATTTTTCCAATAGTATCTCGATTTCTGTCCCGTGGCAATATCGACGCAGAGTTGGTTCGAATTCGCTATAAATAACTTTTTAATGCGTTTTTTAATAAACTATATATTGTTTTTCTACTTCTTTACTTTAATTTTATCTGTACTTTAATCTTCAACAGTGATAGTTGATGCCAGAGAAGGCGATCCTCGTTGTAAACTCGGTATTGCAAATACTTTCTTTTCTGCATCTTTCACTCTCTTTCTTCGCGCACATCCAAAACACTCTAGCTGTTCTGGTCGACCTATACCGTGAATAATCCTTAATGCGGCACTTTTCCGTACGGCGGCCAATACCAGAATAACAGCAATTAGTATGGGTGAAATATGGTTGGTATTTGTATCTAATTATTTTATATCTAATTAAATGATATTTTTTTAATTTTTCGCCCACTCGTAGAAAAAATGTTAAACCTAACAGTTGCGAAAAGTGTATCGGTGTTTAAATATAGTGAGTTTTTGCGGGTAACAAACGGTATTAAGCCGGCTCTGATTATAAGAAGATTCGGGATTCGTTTGGTAAACGACAACATTGAGAGATGCGGGAGAAGAAGAATGAGATTTGTCGTCGAGATGCCATATTGAAGAGGGCTTCTTTTCGAGGATGAGAGCAGATCGAGTGGTCCATTTGACCGGATTTATGCGGAAAGGATTACGGAAGTCGGTTCGGATGCGACATAATCGGTAGAGATTTGTTTGTTTGAAATGTTTTATTGAAAAATATTGAAAGTTCTGAAGCAATAAAATCTAATTAGAGTTTATAGGGCGACGAAGACAGTAGTGGCGCATTAATAAAATATTCAATGATTATGATAGGGAAAATTTCTTTTATTCCTTTAAGTTGTATTTAGAGAATTGTGAGACACTATAAAATTAGCTAAAGACGTTTCCAACGTAAAATAGTTTACATCAAAACATTTTTTCGAATGATGTAAAAAACTATAGGGTGCTCCATTTAAAAATCAGTCGTAATTCTGAATTCGAAACGGAAAATAATTTTTTCTACAACTGCTATGAAAAGTGACGTATTTCTCATACCTTACTTGATTTCAAAACCAAATATTGCTCATACTGTAAGAAATGATATTTGCACTTTGCCCACGCCACATATATTTATATGAAGAATCAAATAAAATCGACAAAAGCTTAGTAGGCTACTGTTATCTTTAAATACCTACTTAGTGGTCACAAAACTGTCAGATTATATTAGAAAATATGTTAAAAATTTCAAAAAATTGTCAAAAATTTTGAAATATGGTCAAAAATTGTCAAAATGGTCAATAATTATAAAAGACTGTCAAAAAATGGTCAATAATTGTTAAAAATTGTCAAAGATTTGGAAAAATTGTCAAAAATGGTCAATAATTGTCAGAATCTGTCAAATATCTTAAAAATTGGTCGAAAATTGTTAAAATTTTGGAAAAATTGTCAATAATTATAAAAAAATGTCAAAAATGGTCAATAATTGTTGAAAATGGTCAAAATTTTTGAAAAGTTTTCAAAAATGGTCAATAATTGACAGAACCTGTCAAAAATGCTCAAAAATTGGCAAAAATGGTCAATAATTGTTAAAATTTGGAAAAATGGCCTAAAATGGTCAACATTTTTGAAAAATTGTCAAAATTGATCAATAATTGTCAAAAATGGTCAATAATTGTCAGAAACTGTCAAATATGGCCAATAATTGTTAAAATTTTGAAAAATGGTTGAAAATTGTTAAAATTTTGAAAAAATTGTCAATAATTATAAAAAAATGTCAAAAATGGTCAATAATTGTTGAAAATTGTCTAAATTTTTGAAAAGTTGTCAAAAATGGTCAATAATTGTCAGAACCTGTCAAAAATGCTCAAAAATTGGCAAAAATGGTCAATAATTGTTAAAATTTGGTAAAATGGTCTAAAATGGTCAAAATTTTTGAAAAATTGTCAAAAATGGTCAATAATTGTTAAAATTTGAAAAAATGGTCAATTGTCAAAAATTTTCAAAATTTTCGAAAAATTGCCAAAAATGGTCAAAAATAGTCATAGTTTTGAAAAAATGGTCAATAATTATAAAAAACTGTCAAAATGGTCAATAATTGTTAAAAATTGTCAAAATTTTTGAAAAATTGTCAAAAATGGTCAATAATTGTCAGAACCTGTCAAAAATGCTCAAAATTTTTTAAAATTTGGACAAATGGTCTAAAATGGTCAAAATTTTTGAAAAATTGTCAAAAATGATCAATAATTGTCAAAACTGTCAAAATTGATCAATAATTGTTAAAATTTGAAAAAATAGTCAAAATTTTGAAAAATTGTCAAAAATTCTCAAAATTTTGAAAAAAAGGTCAATAATTATAAAAAACTGTCAAAAATGGTCAATAACTGTAAAAAATTGTCAAAATGTTTGAAAAATTGTCAAAAATGGTCAATAATTGTCAGAACCTGTCAAAAATGGTCAAAAATTGTCAAAAATGGTCAATAATTGTTAAAATTTGGAAAAATGGTCTAAAATGGTCAAAAATTTTGAAAAATTGTCAAAAATGATCAATAATTGTCAAAACTGTCAAATTTGATCTATAATTGTCAAAAATGGTCAATAATTGTTAAAATTTAAGAAAATAGTCAAAATTTTTGAAAAAATGGTCAATAATTGTCAAAATTTTTGAAAAATTGTCAAAAATTGTGAAAATTTTGAAAAAATGGTCAATAATTATAAAAAACTGTCAAAAATGGTCAATAACTGTAAAAAATTGTCAAAATGTTTGAAAAATTGTCAAAAATGGTCAATAATTGTCAGAACCTGTCAAAAATGGTCAAAAATTGTCAATAATTGTTAAAATTTGGAAAAATGGTCTAAAATGGTCAAAATTTTTGAAAAATTGTCAAAAATGATCAATAATTGTCAAAACTGTCAAATTTGGTCAATAATTGTCAAAAATTGTTAAAATTTTTGAAGAATGGTCAAAAATGGTCATTCTATTGTGTATAAGAAGCAAGCTTCTATCGGCGGTCCGACGACCGCTCACCTTTTCTTTTTGTTTTACTAACCAAAAAATAAATACTAAGTTACTTTACTTGTATTCTTTGAATTTGCGCAGAAAAAGTATAGTGTGCAACATGTGGGGAAAGTACTTTTCTCAGTCGTGTGTCGTGAGAAAAGTTGAACTTTCCCCACTTGTTGCACAATATACTATTTTCTACTTTTCTCACGAGTGTGGAAGTTTGTGGCACGAGCCCAAAGGGCGAGTGCCGCAAACACACGACTTTCCCCACTTGTTGCACAATATACTATTTTCTACGTTCATGCAAAAAACAAAACTTTATTGAAATCTATTTAGTGGAAAAAACTAATTCTTTTTTGCTCTGGTGCAATAAAAATTTTATTGCACTCATCTGTCATTTTACTTAGAGTTTTGTCTTCACGACAAACATAAACATTCATATTGACGCCATTTTTACTCCATTTAGAGCAACCTAAATAACACATTTTTTGGTTATTGCATGCACGTAGAAACAATATTGTATGCAACTCGTGCAAAAAGAGTCTTTTTTCACTCATGGAATTGACGCATTCACCTGCGATCAATTTTTCCATTCGTGAAAAAAAGCACCAGTTTACGCACTTGTTGCATAAATAACTATTTCAAGAACCTGTAGAAGTAACAAAAGGTTAAACAAAGGAACGGCTATGTCTGCAATTACAAGCGACCCGAAGAATGGGATTTCTATTATATGCCGGCGTTGTACAGGGTTGGGTAGGCAAATAAAAGAATAAAGATGTGAATTATAATGTAAATCGTTTTAAAATCCTGTAGTTTTAGTTGCCCACCCGGTAAGGGTTTTGCAAGTTAAATTAAGTTTTATTACTCTCTGTCTGTTTCAGACAGACTGTATCCTATTTTGATTAGAATGTATGTGTTTAAAATTATTAATTATTTAATGAAAATATTTATTTACTTAATTACAGTTACCTGTAAATAATTGTCATATAAGTAAAGCGTGATCTATAGACGTCAAAAAATAATAGTTCAATACTATTAAACGCTTTATAAAATTAGAAAAATTGATTTCCAAAGAGCAGACCGTCCACTAAGAAGCAACAACTACTTCTCGGGCTATATGCCCCGACAGACATTGAATTACACTTCTAAAGTAAACGGGGTTGGTATATCTGTTAAGATAGAACCAACCATTCTGGTTTGCGATCAGAAGGAATAACATCACTTGTGGACCGGTTTCGGCGTTTTTGCGCCTCATCAGCACAAGGTAGATGCCACTCGTCCAAGAGCTCTGAGAGCATAATCCTGGACTAGAGACTACGTCGATACCACACCAACACATTAGCCTTAGTAAAGGAAATGCTAAGAGTGCGATATCGGCGACATCTCTACATCTAATCACAAACCAAAATTCAATGTCTCTCGGGGCATATAGCCCGAGAAGTAGTTGTTGCTTCTTAGTGGACGGTCTGCTCTTTGGAAATCAATTTTTCTAATTTTGTAAAGCGTTTAATAGTATTGAACTATTATTTTTTGACGTCTATAGATCACGCTTTACTTATATGACAATTATTTACAGGTAACTGTAATTAAGTAAATACCTACAAAACCGAGATGGTTTTTTGTCGATATAGAATTTTGGTTTGTGATTAGATGTAGAGATGTCGCCGATATCGCACTCTTAGCATTTCCTTTACTAAGGCTAATGTGTTGGTGTGGTATCGACGTAGTCTCTAGTCCAGGATTATGCTCTCAGAGCTCTTGGACGAGTGGCATCTACCTTGTGCTGATGAGGCGCAAAAACGCCGAAACCGGTCCACAAGTGATGTTATTCCTTCTGATCGCAAACCAGAATGGTTGGTTCTATCTTAACAGATATACCAACCCCGTTTACTTTAGAAGTGTAATTCAATGTCTGTCGGGGCATATAGCCCGAGAAGTAGTTGTTGCTTCTTAGTGGACGGTCTGCTCTTTGGAAATCAATTTTTCTAATTTTGTAAAGCGTTTAATAGTATTGAACTATTATTTTTTGACGAAAATATTTATGTTTGCTACATCACAACACTGCTGCTGTTTGTTTTATAATCAAATAATCGATTATAAAACCAAAAACTGGGAAATTCGTAAATTTTAAATTTTAATTCAAATCATACTTGAGGCAGTTTCTTAAATTCAACCATAAAAGACGAACCCCTCAAATACGGTTAATCCAATTACCCCCAGCGACCCCTTACAGCCGTTTCCGAGGAAGACAGGAGAAAGTAGCACCATTTGCACTCTTCCGACAAAGAAACGAAAAAGGAAAAGCATTAAACGTTCCACTGAGTCGATAGCCACGTAATTCCAATAAATTTTATTGGTAGGAAAACGTGCTCTGGAAATTTACTTCTACGACGCGACAAGGATACGAAAACTGGCAAAAGGACGAGACCCTTTTCTAAAACTCCCTAAACGACTACACGAGCAGTTCTGTTCAAGATTCAAGTCTTGAATAAACCGATCTTTTTTTCCTTCCACTGTATACAATCGTTTCGATGTGCTCGCCAAGGTTTTCGCTTACAGAAATGTCCTTAATTATATCAGGACTTAATAGAGGGATGGATGGAAACAAAATGGATACAAGTTTCAACCATAAAACCTGCTCTTCGTCCCACAAGTTGCAAGCGATTAATAATAATCACTCTTGACACATTTTAATTGGTCCTTCGAGCCGGATATTTATCTAACATAACATTTTCTCAAATAACCAAAAAAATAAAAAATGAAAATCCCGTTACATTTTTGTTTGTAATATTTCCGGTTGAGAATTTTTCGGGTTTCTTCTTATACTTTTCCGCAGGGTTTGCTCTATATATATATATATATATGCTTTACGTTTACATTTTCTGTTTCTTTATTTTCCCGAGTCTAGCAAGACGAGACGTGGATAAGTTTTCATTTTATATCCTGAAGGTGACGTGAAATACAATGTATTGAATCGTACATAGGCGTACGCAAAATTAAAAATTGTAAAAGAAGATATAATGTATTAAATTTGGGAAAAATTCTGATGCTGGTCGATTTTTTTATTTACATTTAAATAGTACATTTCCAGAAAGTTCCAAAAATAATAGCAATCAATAGTCACAAAAGAAAACTATAGTAAGAACACTGACCCACCAAGTAAAGTTCCTATGTAAGATAGAACTAGAATTTTTTCAGTCCAGGACTTAATAGTAAGTAGATCTTTGCATATGATGTGTGAATATTGTCATATTTGACATACTCCAGGTAAGAAATAACGAAAAAAATATAAATGACAAGAGAAAACAATTTTCCACAGTTTTTTTGGTACGTTTACTTTGACCGAAAATTTTTTTTTGCGTACGCCTATGTCGTCGGAATTGAATCATGTTCCATACTTTAAGCGAGTGCATGCTACATAGCACCGTAGAAAGCTATAGCTTTAGCGTGGCCTAAGCACTAACTTCATATATGATGTCTGCATGTCTTTTATATTTTACTTCTACCATTTCAAAAGTTAACAGAGTACAAAAGGAAATCTCAAAGTGGAAAACAAATGTATATCGCCAAAGAGATTACGCCGTGAAAATATATTGGGTTTTCTCGAGGAAATATTTTCTTTTATATGAATTATTTATCAGAAGTAGAATCGCGAGATTTTTTACAATAAAAAACGCTGTGTGTGATAAAAATAGATTGTTTGCAGGTGTTTATCAATTCTACAAAGAACCCACTAGTGGATAAAAGTCAGAAAATGTTGATAAAAAAACCGTAGAATGCAGTCATGGGACTGCCGACAGAAGTTAACAAAAATGGAATTTTTTACAAACAAATTAACCCTCTTTAAAAATTCTATCGTACGCCCATGGTAGATGTAAATTTTTACAAATAAAATAATCCATTTAAAAAAAAATTTGTACGCCTATGGTAGAACGAAATTTTTACATTTAAATTATTAACCCCTTATAAAAAAAGTACACATATATACACAGTATACATATAAGCGTGACGAAGATTTATGCAACACTATATACGCTTCATTGTTAATTGTGTTGCATAACCAAAAGTATTGTGTGTTGCATAAGAGCGTGACGATGAGGAAAAATCCAAGTTTTTTCTTCACCCAAAAAAGTGCTCAACGCGCCTAAAGAAGTTTTCACTCCAAAAAATGTATTGGGTAAAAATAGGGATGAAAATTTTGAAAAATAACCAGTGGATGAAAAAATTCGAAAGATAAGATCAAATTTTAGATTTTAGCAAAAAAAATTTCTTGGAAATCGACAAAAAATGTCATCACCTAAAATTTGACATATTTTCAAAAGTGGTTATTTCTAGAACTATACTAGATCTCCTATTGCCTAGGAGCACAAGAAAGGGTCGATAGCCATAAAGCGGCAATAAATCATTGGCGTTACATTTTTCGGTAGAATGAAATATATAAATTTATCGTAATACAAAATTATTTAACATAATTAAAAAAAAGTAAGATACATCCCTACTCGGCAAAACCCTTAAACTGCCTGAAACAACACTGGCCACCGGCTTATTATGTTAATGAATCCTTAACCTTTGTGCCGAATTTTACGACCCTATTGTATTTGAGGCGATACAGGACGTGTCGATTTAATTTTGGTAAAACAGACCTGTTTTATCATTTTATTCCACATAGAAAAAAAGAAAGACTCACCCTATATTTATAGCACTTTTGAATAAATAATGAGGCACTTTGCTCCTACGGAGAAGGAAATGAATGATTTTTTTGGGAATTGTAGAACAATTCTTTTATAGCAATAATGCTGTGGTTGATGTATTATTCATTTGATGATAATACTGGTCAGGATATTGGAACAAACTTATTAATTTTTTTTCAATACTATTAGTTGATTGAAAATTATAAAAAGAAATTACAAGGACGAATATTATGTGTAAAATTGTAAGCGTTGTTGCCAGTGCTAATATTTTACTATAAAATTGTGAAATTGTAGACAATTCGGTCTTTTGTTAATTTACAGTTTTAAAATTTAACATTTGTAACCCTAAGCCCCTCGACTACGGCATTGCGAGTTATCGGACTATGAAAAATGATATTTGGCCTCGGGCGTTTGCGGCCCATTTTACATGCCGCGATGACAGATACATAAAGTACTTGTCACATTACGCGGTGATTTCCCCTTTTCATCGCTCACAATCTCGTTTCCGGTTGTAGACTTTTTGGCGAGTCCCCTTCTACGTTTCGACGGAACATCATGTTCCGTCGTTTCGACGTCGAGACGCGTCGCGTCGGAATCGGGTAAACGTGAGCAGGATGTGTCGCTTTTAAGAGGATGTGTGGAATATGGAATTCGTATGGATTTAATGAGAGGAATATTAGATTTTGGGGGTATTACGTTGATGGGTTTGTTATCTACGCGAGTAAACTGGATGAGAATAAAATTTATGGGATTTGTCATGCCAATGTAAAACGTATTGAATTCTTTGAATTACGACATTAAAAAGAGAGAGAGAGAGAGAGATGATAGTGTTGCCTTATGTCACGTAACTGTCAAAGTCAGTTGTAAATTGTACCTTGAATAAAGAGCACATCTTAATCAGTAATAATTGTATTTCATAATCCCTCTTGGCATGATCAAATGCTACATGGTGGTAGGAATGAAGAACTATCGATATATATCGATAGTGCTATTTTCGATATTTTTCAAAATATTAAAAATATACATAAATATATATATTTATTCCAAAACAACGTATCAACTTTTTTAAAAATTGTCAGAAAATTTTGAAAAATTGTCAAAAATGGTCAATAATTGTCAAAAATGGTCACAAATAGTCAAACATTGTCAAAATTTTGAAAAATGGTCAATAATTGTCAAAAACTGTCAGAAATGGTCAATAATTTTGAAAAATTGTCAAAAATGGCCAATAATTGTCAAAAACTGTAAAAAATGGTCACAAATAGTCAAACATTATCAAAATTTTGAAAAATGGTTAATAATTGTTAATAATAGTCAAAAACTGTCAGAAATGGTCAATAATTTTGAAAAATGGTCAAAAATGGTCAATAATTGTCAAAAACTGTCAAAAATGGTAACAAATAGTCAAACATTGTCAAAATTTTGAAAAATGGTCAATAATTGTCAAAAATTGTTAATAATTGTCAAAAACTGTCAGAAATGGTCAATAATTTTGAAAAATGGTCAAATATTTTGAAAAATTGTCAAAAATGATCAATAATTGTCAAAAACTGTCAATAATTGTCAAATATGGTCAATAATTGTCAAGATTTTGGAGAATGGTCAATAATTGTCAAAAATTTTGAAAAATGGTCAATAACTGTCAAAAATGGTCAATAATTGTCAAAAATAGTCAACAATTGTAAAAATTTAGAAAAATGGTCAATAATTGCCAATAATTGTCAAAAATGGTCACAAATAGTCAAACATTGTCAAAATTTTGAAAAATGGTCAATAATTGTCAAAAACTGTCAGAAATGGTCAATAATTTTGAAAAATTGTCAAAAATGGTCAATAATTGTCAAAAACTGTCCAAAATGGTAACAAATAGTCAAACATTGTCAAAATTTTGAAAAATGGTCAATAATTCTCAAAAATTGTTAATAATTGTCAAAAACTGTCAGAAATGGTCAATAATTTTGAAAAATGGTCAAATATTTTGAAAAATTGTCAAAAATGATCAATAATTGTCAAAAACTGTCAATAATTGTCAAATATGGTCAATAATTGTCAAGATTTTGGAGAATGGTCAATAATTGTCAAAAATTTTGAAAAATGGTCAATAACTGTCAAAAATGGTCAATAATTGTCAAAAATAGTCAACAATTGTAAAAATTTAGAAAAATGGTCAATAATTGCCAATAATTGTCAAAAATGGTCACAAATAGTCAAACATTGTCAAAATTTTGAAAAATGGTCAATAATTGTCAAAAACTGTCAGAAATGGTCAATAATTTTGAAAAATTGTCAAAAATGGCCAATAATTGTCAAAAACTGTAAAAAATGGTCACAAATAGTCAAACATTGTCAAAATTTTGAAAAATGGTTAATAATTGTTAATAATAGTCAAAAACTGTCAGAAATGGTCAATAATTTTGAAAAATGGTCAAAAATGGTCAATAATTGTCAAAAACTGTCAAAAATGGTAACAAATAGTCAAACATTGTCAAAATTTTGAAAAATGGTCAATAATTGTCAAAAACTGTCAGAAATGGTCAATAATTTTGAAAAATGGTCAAATATTTTGAAAAATTGTCAAAAATGATCAATAATTGTCAAAAACTGTCAATAATTGTCAAATATGGTCAATAATTGTCAAGATTTTGGAGAATGGTCAATAATTGTTAAAAATTTTGAAAAATGGTCAATAACTGTCAAAAATGGTCAATAATTGTCAAAAATAGTCAACAATTGTAAAAATTTAGAAAAATGGTCAATAATTGCCAGTAATTGTCAGAAATTGAAAAAAAATGGCTGATTTTTAGTACTTTTAAAGCAATTTTCTTTTACAAAAGTGAATTTTTTTTTAAATGTTCTATAAGCAATGGGGGCTTTCTAATACGAAAGAAAAGCGTAACAAAATTCCGAGGATCGCGAACCTTACCAAATCCGTCAGAAATGGTCAATAATTGTCAAAAACTGTCAAAAATGGTCACAAATAGTCAAACATTGTCAAAAATGGTCAATAATTGTCAAAAATAGTCAACAATTGTAAAAATTTAGAAAAATGGTCGATAATTTTCAAAAATTGTAGAAAAAAGTCAATAATTTTCAAAAACTGTCAAAAATGGTCAATAATTGTCAAAATTTAGAAAGATGGTCAGTAATTGTCAGAAATCGATTTTTAGTACTTTTAATAGCAATTTTCGTTTACAAAAGTGAATTTTTCTTTTTTTTAAATGTTCTAATACGAAAGAAGAGCGTAACAAAATTCCGAGGATCGCGAACCTTACCGAATCCGTCAGAAATGGTCAATAATTTTGAAAAATTGTCAAAAATGGTCAATAATTGTCAAAAACTGTCAAAAATGGTCACAAATAGTCAAACATTGTCAAAATTTTGAAAAATGGTCAATAATTGTCAAAAATTATTAATAATTGTCAAAAACTGTCAGAAATGGTCAATAATTTTGAAAAATGGTGAAATATTTCGAAAAATTGTCAAAAATGATCAATAATTGTCAAAAATTTTTAAAAATGGGCGATAATTTTCAAAAATTGTAGAAAAAAGTAAATAGTTTTCAAAAACTGTCAAAAATGGTCAATAATTGTAAAAATTTTGAAATATGGTCAATAATTGTCAGAAATTGAAAAAAAATGGCTGATTTTTAGTACTTTTAATAGCAATTTTCTTTTACAAAAGTGAATTTTTTTTTCTTTTAATATGTTCTATAAGCAATGGGGGGCTTTCTAATACGAAAGAAAAGCGTAACAAAATTCCGAGGATCGCGAACCTCACCGAATCCGTCTTAGATTCTGACAGTTTAAAATAATGATTGTACTCATACGCAATACACTCTCTTTTTTCTCTCGCTTCTTATATTATTATATTGGGCCAAAAGGCATCACAAAGCCACCGTAGAAAATAAACACTCCTCGCCACGATCTTATATCGTTAGAAGTCCTCAAGGCAGTTATAGAAGAAACAGAAAATTTCCGAAGATGTAAATAATGGTATGAAAGAAGAAGACGAATTAACTAACAATTCAAGTGAGACCAAGTCAAACATCCACAATTCGCAAGATTATGGTGAATGTATTTTAAAACGTAGCCAGAGGATAATTATTCGTCCACCCGAAAGGCTGGATCACTAATGGAGGGAAGATGTTGGAATAGTGTTGCCTTATGTCACGTAACTGTCAAAGTCAGTTGTAAATTGTACCTTGAATAAAAAGTAGTAATCATAGTATTTCATAATCCCTCTTGGATCAAATGCTACAGATAGAGATACGTATAAAATTTCATGTTAATCATATAATTATTTCTATAACAGTTTTTTACTACTCCGGTATTTCGAATAGTTTTTTTTTTTGGTTTCAATAACAAAAACCTGAAATAATGAAATGGGAGGTACGAAATAAATTTTCTTAATATAATTAAAGTGACATTTAATGTATAAGCAATTGGTAGTAACGCAGAATGCGAAACTATTTACGATAAAAAAAACGGCACCAATTACCCGCATCAAGTTATTTTTCAAAACCGGCTACCAGCAGGTGATTTAATGAAATCAACTTCGCGAAAACACATAGTTATCCGTTTTATATTAAAAAAAAATCACTGTAAAATAAGTTAAATTTTTTTATTGTAGTTGCTTTGTTTTTTCGTTTAATTAGTTAATTATTATTTTTAAATTACATTTCCGATACATATACAAGGAGTAAAAATAGTAAGATTGTAGAGTGTGATGTTGGGATGGAAAGGCCTCTTTGATTGGTGATCTTCCAGGTCATTCAGAGTGTCACATGACTTCGATAAAACTACTACTTCATGCACTGGGATATGTTATGTATATTAATGGTCAAGTTCATATTGTTATTTACTGTTGAATGTTATATAATTAATTATAGTAAACATACGTGATGAACTTGACTCTCGGTACCTGTCGACCTCGTGGGTTTTATTTATGCATTTATTTTTTATTTTATTTTATGCCAAAAGGCATCACAATAGTTTGTACAGTGTATCCCAAATTCGAGACGTATCATTGGGATCTCGAAGATTTTATTTTTTATTTTCTTTAACATCTGCCATCCACATATCCATCTGAAGGTTCGGATCCCCACATTTATAGTCAACTTAATTTTTTTAAATACGGACCTGAATTGAATAAAATGAAATGAATCACTCATTTCATTGTAGTTACCATAACATACAGTGTTGCTGAAAAGTCTCGCACCAAGGGATTATAGTCTAGTCAATAAGTGCCTTTTAGGTCAAAACTTTTCAAAGTTCTCCGAAAGTTATGATTGAGGAGGTATCATTCTATTCGGAATGGCATGTAGATGTTTTTTGAGAAAATTCAAGGGTCGCTCGCAAAAATTGCAAGTTATATTAAGTATAATTAAGTGAAAAAAAGGGGGTTTGGTTTTTTGCAAATATCTCAAAAACTATTTGAGATTTTTCAAATTTGAAAAAGTTTCTAAAAGATGAGGAAATTTCCTAAAAAAAGTCCCCGAACTGTAGGTGTGGGACCAATAATTAAAAAAAAATTTATTGCTTAAAAATGGATTTGTTAATCAAACAATTTTTAGAGCTTTAGTTCTTTATGTTAGGTTGGAGCGAGGGGGATCGCGCAGCAAAAAATCTGACCGTTACGTTGTGTCAATAATTGTCAAAAACTATCAAAAATTGTCAAAATTTTGAAAAAATGGATAATAATTGCCGAATATGTTAAAACTTTTGAAAAATTGTCAAATATTTTGAAATATGATAAAAAATTTGAATAAATGGTCAATAATTGCCAAAAATTGTCAAATATGGTCAATATTTGTAAAAATTTTGAAAAAATGGTCAATAATGGTCAAAAATTTTGAAAAATGGTTAAAATTTTTGAAAAATTGTCAAAAATGGTCAATAATTGTCAAAGACGGTCAATAATTGTCAAAAAATCGTCAAAATGGTCAAAGATTGTTAAAATTTTGAAAAATGTTCAGAAATTGTTAAATATTTTAAAAAATGGTCAATGGTTGTCAAAATTTTCGAAAAATTATCAAAAATGATCAATAATTGTAAAAATTTTGAAAAAATGGTCAATAATGGTCAAAAATTTTGAAAAATGGTTAAAATTTTTGAAAAATTGTCAAAAATGGTCAATAATTGTCAAAGACGGTCAATAATTGTCAAAAAATCGTCAAAATGGTCAAAGATTGTTAAAATTTTGAAAAATGTTCAGAAATTGTTAAATATTTTGAAAAAATGGTCAATAATTATAAAAAACTGTCAAAAATGGTTAATAATTGTCAGAACCTGTCAAAAATTGTTAAATATTTTGAAAAATGTACAATAATTGTCAAAATTTTTGAAAAATTTTCAAAAATGGTCAATAATTGTTAAAATTTTGAAAAAATGGTCAATAATTATAAAAAAACTGTCAAAAATGGTCAATAATTATAAAAAAATGATTGTCAGAATTTAAGTATTTTAAAAAATGGTGAAAAATTGTCAAAAATTTTGAAAAAATGGTCAATAACCGTCAAAAATTGTAAAAATTTAAAAAAATGGTCAAAAATTGTCAAAATTTTTGAAAAATGGTCAATAATTGTCAGAACCTGTAAAAAATTGTTAAATATTTAAAAAAATGGTCAAAAATAGTCAATAACTGTAAAAATTTTGAAAAAATGGTGAATAATTATAAAAAAACTGTCAAAAATGGTCAATAACTGTTGAAAATTGTCAAAAATGGTCTAATAAGGAAAAAAAGTCTCACAATATTCCGAGGGTCGCGAACCTTACTGAATCCGTCTTAGATTCTGACAATTTAAAATAATGATTGTAATCACACGCAATACACTTTCTTTCTCTCTCTCCCATTTCCCTCTCTCTCCCATTTTCCTCTCTCTTCCATATTTCACTTATTTAATCTGTTCTTTTATGCAAAACAATTTCGATGTTTCACATCTGCCAGGCGTCCCGTGACGGCTCACACATTTTTTTTTTCAATGAAGTTTCATTCAGAGTAAAATAAATTCTTATATTAATATGTGTGTATTTATTTATTGATTCAATCATTCAATTAAAAATATATATAAAAATATTAAGAAAAAAATAGAACATTAAAAGGAACTAAAGTTCTTACCGTGTATCCCGCGACACGTTCTACTTTTTTTTTCTACCACTTTTAATTAATATTAAGGAATACTTTTTTTTAAATCATTATTTATCTTGTTCTTTGATAATAATAAAAAAACGATTATTGTTTAAATTTGCATTGTTTATTTAATAAACAATTGAATCGTCTCTCTGTATTTTTTTCTATTTCTACTTAAAAAAACAAAAACAATAATGTATAATTTAACCGAAAAAACCATTAGGTCATTAAAAACTTATTGGCATAATTTAGAAAAATCAAGAAAATTAAAGCTATATAATGTTTTTACAAATAATAATTGATTATTCTCGGAGCAACAAATTGAAACTAAAATTTATAAGCTAAAATTGTTGATAAACATACGTCAGATAAAAAGTTACAGAAGATTATTTTTCTAAACAAACGGTATAAATAAAATAAATAGGGCTAAATTTATTTTTTAATTAATAAAGGACAAATAAGTTTTAAATTTTTTCATTGTATCTCCATTAATTTAAAAGTTACAGTAAAATTAAACATAAAAAACCAGGTGAGAATGATAAAATAAAAAGAGAATAGAAAATTAAAATTTCAATAAAAAATATAATATTTTTTTTATTTTGAAAATTATACATGATTGTTTTTGTTTTTTTAAGTAGAAATAGAAAAAAATACAGAGAGACGATTCAATTGTTTATTAAATAAACAATGAAAATTTAAACAATAATCGTTTTTTTATTATTATCAAAGAACAAGAAAAATAATGATTTAAAAAAAAAATTCCTTAATATTAATTACAAGTGGTAGAAAAAAATTGTTGATTAACAAATCCATTTTTAAGAAACGGTTTTTTTTTTAAATCAAACATTATGTTGCCGAAATAAAATTTTAAATTATGTTATAAACAACGCATTTGTTTATAACAATTTTTCAAACAACGGGAGATAAAAATTATTAAAAATCATTTTTAAGTAGCTTCTGATCATGAGAAAACGGATCAATAGTAATATTATAAAAAAATGTTTTTTTTTCAATGTTTAATGAAGCTTTATAATTTTTAACCTAAGTAGATTGTTAATAACAAAGCGAAAATTAACAATTTTTTAATTTTTCCAACTGGAATATATTCTAAGGCCTTTGAAAAATAGCTCCACCAAAGAAAAAAATTCTCAGATTAATAGTTTAACAATTATCGCACTTGCAATGTTAATGTTCGTGCTACAAAAAATTATTAATTAACTGATGGATAACTAATTGAAAAATCGCGATAAAAATTTTTTTCTATAATACTGTAGGCGCCTGAATTTTTTCGGTTCTTAATTTTCATATTTAATAGGTTTAAATAATATTGATTCATTAAAGGTTTTCGGGCGTATTTTCAACCCTCTGGGAAAATTATAAATATTGGTCCTACAGTTCCGGGAGTTGGGACTTTTTTTTAGGAAATTTCCTCTTCTTTTTGAAACTTTTCCAAATTTGAAAAATCTCGAATAGTTTTTGCAATTTTTGCAAAAAACCAAACCCCCTTATTTTTTTCACTTAATTTTTTATAACTTTTGCAATTTTTGCGAGCGGCTCTTGAATTTTCTCAAGAAACATCTACATGCTATTCCGAATCGAATGACACCTTAATCATAATTTTCGGAGAACTCTAAAAGGCACTTGTTGACTAGACTATTATCTTTGAAATGGATAAAGGGAAAGTTATCCCTTGGCGCGAGACTTTTCAGCAACCCTGCATATCTTAGAATAAAAAAAAAATTAAAAATTAAAAAAAAAAATCTGTGGCTGAAGGATTTATTTGCAAGACAGTTCCCCCCACAAAAAAACCCTGTATATTATTAAGTTAGGTTGGAGTATTTGTTACGTCATATTTTATGACTATACATGTGGCCGGTGGGGAAAATTTTTATCTGCGCCAAAGTATTCGATGAGATGAAATGTTTGTAATTGTAACTTTGTAATTTTAGTGGTTTTTGAAATTTATTCACTGGTCTATTCGATAAAATCTGATACCGACAAAAACACAACAAGTAACTTACCTTATCGTCTTCACCCTCGCTATCACACTGAAACAAAAAAAAAAGAACACCATTAACATTTCACAAAAACATTAATAAAAAAAAAACAACGGAAAAACGGAAAAGGTTATTGTGTTGCCGTTTTCTTTGTCGAAAAGCAAAACCGATCTCGAACGAAAAGAACGAAAACTTTTAGCGTTTCGTTTTTGTTTCTTTTCTTTGTTTTCGGCGTTCTTTAACGCCTTTTTTCGAACTCTTGTAATCATCTATTGGAAACGGTTCGAGTGATTTTTTTGATCTCGGGAAATTACAAGGGTTTTTTATTCAAGAAAAAAATCAAGTACTATTATTGTAAATTGATTAATGTTTAAATCAATTATTCCATGCATTACACTCAAATAAATAAATATTACAAAACTTTATTGAACGGGTCGCTGATTATTGTATTATTATTATTATTATTGTATACTTTTCTATAAATCCAATACTTTAAAAACAAAGCGGCAACAGCGCATGGGTCATACACGTATCCAACAGCGAACGTTGGAAATTGGCGCGTTCCTACGACGACCAAAGAATGAACAAAAATGAATTCAATAGTTATTTGTGTATTTAGAGCGTAAAGTAACAGATTGTCTGTACTTTACGGTCGAAAAACACATATAATTTTTTCTACAGTCGCCCTTTTAATAATTAAAACAGTTTTTGTATATTATATTAGATTATAATAGGAGTGCTAGAATAATCGTCATTTTCGCTATTCATCATGATTAACCTTAAAAAGATCTACTGACTAGGGATGTTAAAAAATAATCGATTATTATTATTATATAAACGATTTTTAGTTATCGATTTTTATAGTAATATTAATCGATTTTTAGTAAATCGATTTTATAAATTACGTGTTTAAATCGATTTTCGGAAACGGCTCGTATTATTTATTGACTACTTTCCAAAATTTTGACAACTTTTGACGAGTATTGACCATTTCTCAAAATTTTGACAATTATTAACCGTTTTGACCGTTTTTCCAAATTTTTGATAATTTTTGACCATTTTTCAAAATTATGACAATTTTTAACCATTTTTGACAATAATTGTCCATTCTTAATAGTTTTTAAGAATAATTGACAATTTTTTACCATTTTAGATAGTTTTTGACCCCTTTTGACAATTTTTCAAAATTTTAGACCATTTTTCATAGTTTTTGACAATTATTGACCAATTTTGACAATTTTTAAAAATAATTGACAATTTTTAACCATTTTTGACTACTTTTGACAATTTTTCAAAATTGTCTATTTTTGACAGTTTTTCACAATTTTTGACCATTTTTGATAGTTTTTGACAATTATTGGCCATTTTTGACAATTTTTCAAAAATTCCATAAATTTTTCCAAATTTTTTACCTATTTTCAAAATTATTGACCATTTTTGATAGTCTTTGACAATTATAGACCATTTTTCAAAATTTTAACAATTTTTGACAATTATTGACCAATTTTGACAATAATTGTCCATTTTGACAGTTTTTAAAAGAATTAACAATTTTTGATAGTTTTTGAGTATTTTTCAAAATTTTAGACCATTTTTTAAATTTATTGACCATTTTTCAAAATTATTGAACATTTTTGACAATAATTGTCCATTTTTGACAGTTTTTCACAATTTTTGACCATTTTTGATAGTTTTTGACAATTATTGAGAATTTTTGACAATTTTTCAAAAATTTTAACAATTTTTCAAATTTTTTGACCATAATTCAAAATTATTGACCATTTTTAACAATTTTTACAATTATTGACCAATTTTGACAGTAATTGTCTATTTTTGACAGTTTTTCACAATTTTTGATAGTTTTCGACAATTATTGGCCATTTTTGACAATTTTTCAAAAATTCCATCAATTTTTCCAAATTTTTTACCAATTTTCAAAATTATTGACCATTTTTGATAGTTTTTGACAATTATCGACCATCTTTCAAAATTTTTAGAATTTTTGACAATTATTGACCAATTTTGACAAAAGTTGTCCATTTTGTCAGTTTTTAAAAATAATTGACAATTTTTGATAATTTTTGACTACATTCAAAATTTTAGACCATTTTTCAAAATTATTGACCAATTTTGATAATTGTCCATTTTTGACAGTTTTTTATAATTTTTGATAGTTTATGACAATTATTGACAATTTTTCAAATTTTTTTACCATAATTCAAAATTATTGACCATTTTTGATAGTTTTTGACAATTCTCGACCACTTTTTAAAATTTTAACAATTATTGACCAATTTTCTCAGTAATTGTCCATTTTTTACAGTTTTTCACAATTTTTGACCATTATTGATAGTTTTTGACAATTATTGACCATTTTTGACAATTTTTGAACATTTTTCAAAAAAAATTTAAAATTTTTGACTATTGACTATTTTTGAAAATGTTTGACCATTTTTAAAATTTTTTGACAATTATCGACCATTTTTGATAATTATTGACCATTTTTGAGAAAAATTGTCCATTTTCAACAGTTTTTGACGATTTTTGACAATTTTTGACAATTATTGACCATTTTTGACAATTTTTGACAATTATTGACAATTTTTGACCATATTTCAAATTTTTTGACCAATAGAGTTAATTCGGGGGGCGTGGTTTGATTAAATAAGCGAGCGAAAAAGATTCCTTTTTTGCGCTAGAGCGTAAAGTAACAATCCTCGGCATTTGTCTACTTTACGATTTCATTTGAATATAGTAATTAGTCATTTTACGCGCGACTGTAGAAAAAATATTTTTTGTTGTATGTGATGGGTACTTTTTACTTTATTATTATCGAACTTTACTAGTACTTTAAAGTGCTTATCGATCGACTATATACAGTGATGTATTAAGCCATTACGGTTTATTCCGGTGGTTCCCAAAGTGGTGGGACGACGATGTTCTGCAAGAAGTGCATGTAAGTGAAATATCAAATTGGGAGTCCATATGGAATAAAAATGGAGGAGGAGGTTTTAATAGTACTTTTGTTTGAGTTAGAAAAATATGTAGAAGCCTATATGTATTTTAAATTAATGAAACATGTGCCTGTCACAAACAGAGCCAAACTACGCACGAAAAGAGTCACCTCAGAGCTTTTTTAAAAGGGAGAGGAGGTCTAGAACTTTTATTTTTCGGTGACGTCACTTCATTGAAATCTGGGAAGTAATCTAACAATTTTCCAACTTTAATATTTTGGTCAATTGTCATCAGATTAGGCTAATTTTTTTGGGTGTTTAAATTGAAAAGGTCTAGTCGGATATTAAAAAAAAAGTTAATATAGAATAATTAATACTAAATTTATTATTAATAACCATTTACCCTTTTTACCTCCTGCTCAAAATACATCCAAAGACAAAAAGGAATAAATAAAATTTTAGCGATAATCCCATTCGCACACAAACAACTTGACAAAAAAAATGTATCTCATCTTTCTCTCTTCTCACAACGTTTTACCCTTTTTTCAATTCAACTACTTACTTCTCTCGAAACTATCAATCTCGACGCTTCCGAGCACTTTTCGAGAAGGCGAAAAAAAAAAGTGCTGAATCCGCACTTCTGTTAAGAACTCCCACCCCCCAATTGTTCTTCTTCTCTCCAAGACCCTAATTGACTTCTACCACCAAAGCGCGAATAATGAATCTCCGGGTAGATTAGCACCATGCAAAAGGGGTGGGAAACGGCCTTATCTCGTTATTTAATTTTAATATAAGTTATGCGAGCGGCGGAACTTTACGAGCGCAGACCTATTTCTACAGGGTGGAACTATTTCAATTTTAACATACAATTAGATTTGATTTTAGAGACCCCAGAGTATTTTGAATTAAGTTTTCTCCGATACTTTTATATATGAAAATCCACTAATTCGACTTCTTAGATTCCGAAAAAAACTTTCTAAACTCCTTAATAATTTTTTTTTTCGAAAATCCGTCCCCCTCAATTTCGGATACCCCTGGATACAAAATATCCTAGATATCTTTTCGCTGATTTTTTTACATATTTGTTCATTATCTGAGAAAATGGTCTTAGAATTTCAGTTCAAAAGTGCGATTATAATGTTGCGAAGTGACCAACTCAAAGCCGGTCCTGTCTCTCGATTCTAAATTTTGGTGGCTGCGCCCCCCCTTTCGAGAACATTCGAGTACAACGGTTTTGTTTGTGCATAGGACGAGCGCGGAAGGTACTGGAATTTTCTGGAGTTGAGAAGGACTATATATACGCGGGTTTTTGAGTGCGTGAGGAGTTATTGAAACACTTAGTTCGGAATTAGTGAATCGGACAGTGAATGAAATAGTGAAGATAAATAGTATAATATTCAAGTAGTAAAAATAAATTAGAACTATTACACCGAGTGTAAATAAGTTAGTAGACATTAAGTATAGTGTGTATATAAATTAAGGTTAATACAGTGTGTTTCTTTAAATAAATAGATAGCAATTAGCTTTAGTAGTGTGTATAATTTTCAAAAAAAACTTTTTCGAAATTTTCTGGTATCCTCGTATATGTTTCGATGATTTTTGTTTTATAGAAATTTATTCAATTTTGGAAACAGTTTCACTCTGTTTCGAGCGGAATAAATAAGAGAGGAAAGACCAATTTGAGTTAAGTAACTTTAGGGAGTTTTTGCGATCCTCGGCGGCGATTTTTTTTTCGAGAGGAGCGAGGGATTTGGTTTTTAATTAGGGCCAGCTTAATTAATTGGTAGCATGCAAAAAGGAGTATTTGTACAGCGTTTTTTTTTCTTAAACTGGAAAATCTGTTTTTATAATTTTAATGGGAATGTTAATGAATTACGAATTTTCTTTCATTATTAAAAATTGTTATTTAAAAAGTAATGAGAAAAGTTGCGAAGGGGAAATAATGGAATTATTATATTTTATTTAATATCTTTTCATATAATTTGGACAAAAAGGAGCAAATAGGAACAGAATTATTACTTCAGCTCACTACAACCCCTGTTTATACAAATTGGCCAGACTGGATTTTATTTGCAAGCGTCTACCATTTATAATAAAATAGGGGTAAAAAAAAGCCCTCCTTTTTTTGGGATTAAAAGCTTTTGCATTTATTAGAAAATGAACGCATAAAAACAGAGATATATACACAAGAGGCGTAAACAGAAAATTAATGGCCCATTCCTCGGGTTCTCTTTAACAAATTTTCTTTAGACCCGTATTAATTTTTTTTCGCTAATGCGAGAAACAGTTACGAGGGTTTGTAAATGAGGGGGATTAAGACAGTTGCTATCACGTCGATTTATAAGGCGCGTCGCACACTGGGGCGACCGGCAATATATCGTACGTTTGTCTCACATTAAAGCAACACAAAATAGGACACAAACAGCAATATTATTGTGAATAATGTCGAAAATGTCACAGTGATGACGTTGTTTTACTATTTTGGTGTTATCTCCGTAGAAATAGAAAAAAAAACGAAGACCCTTATTGGAACTGAGATGTCCTAGTGCAACCATATGGATAGAAAAACTGAAGCAACATCCAGTTAAATTTCAAAATTGTTACCGAATGAATCCAGAATCATTCAAATGCCTTTTAAATATGGTTGGCGCTCATATTAGGTAATCGTTTCTCAAGCGGAGGGGGTCGAGTTTGTTTTTAAAGGGGGTCGCAGTCTGTTGAAAACTACATATAGGTAGGTACAAAAAATTCGTTTATTAAGAAAATAATTTTAGTGTGAGTGAGATAAGATAGTTGTGGTATGTACTAGTGATGAGAGATATTTCACGAACTGTTACTTTTTCACTGATACTAACAAATCACAGACAGTCACAGTTCCTATGAGCAAATCTAAAGAGTTACGTGATCACAGCCGGCGAAAACGACTATGAATCGATATATTCGAAATCGAACATAATATTGACCTTTTCATCGCTCTCATTCGACGAAAATTCGTCACAAACTATGGAAAAAATTTTCGAACGAAAATATTGAAATTTTTTCGAATTTTGACGTTTTTCCGATAAAAAAATACTTTTTTTGGGGGGTGGAAAAAACATTATTGCGATTTCCGGCCAAAGTTGAAGTTCTAGAAAAAAAGTTCATTATAAAAGTTGTAGATCTTGGAAAAATCTACAACTTTTTCATTAGTGACTTTTTCACATAACCTCAAAATTATCTCGAAAAACGCAAAAAACTGCATTTTTAGTTTCGTTAAAAATTGTTCGATTTTGATGAAAATTTGGTAGAAGGTAGTCACAAACTATGGAAAAAAAGTTCAAATTAAAATATTGGAAATTTTTCGAATTTTGACGTTTTTTCGGTAAAACACTTTTTTTGGGAGGTGGAAAAAGACGTTATTGCGATTTCCGGTCAAAGTTGAGTTCCTAGAAAAAAAAGTTGAATATAAAAGTTGTAGATCTTGGAAAAATCTACAGCTATTTCACTAGTGACTTTTTCACATAACCTCAAAATTAGCTTGAAAAAACGCAAAAACTGCATTTTTCGTTTTTTATTTTTAGTTTCGTCAAAAAATGTTCGATTTTTATGAAAATTTGGTAGAAGGTAGTTTTTATAGTCACAAACTATGGAAAAAAATTTCAAATTAAAATATTGAAATTTTTTCGAATTTTGACGTTTTTTCGGTAGAAAACACTTTTTTTGGGGGGTGGAAAAAGACATTATTGCGATTTCCGGCCAAAGTTGAGTTCCTAGAAAGAAAGTTTATTATAAAAGTTGTAGATCTTGGGAAAATCTATAACTTTTTCATCAGTGACTTTTTCACATAACCTCAAAATTAGCTCGAAAAATGCAAAAAACTGCATTTTTCGTTTTTTATTTTTAGTTTCGTTAAAAAATGTTCGATGTTGATGAAATTTTGGTAGAAAGTAGTTTTCTTAGGCACATACTACGGAAAAAAATTTCAAATTAAAATATTGAAATTTTTTCGAGTTATAACGTTTTTTCGGTAAAACACTTTTTTGGGGGGGTTGAAAAAGACATTTTTGCGATTTCCGGCCAAAATTGAGTTCCTAGTAAAAAAAGTTGATTATAAAAGTTGTAGATCTTGGGAAAATCTACAACTATTTCACTAGTGACTTTTTCACATAACCTCAAAATTAGCTTGAAAAAACGCAAAAAACTGCATTTTTCGTTTTTTATTTTTAGTTTCGTTAAAAAATGTTCGATTTTGATGAAAATGTGGTAGAATGTAGTTTTTCTAGTTACAAACTATGGAAAAAAATTTCAAATTAAAATATTGAAATTTTTTCGAATTTTGACGTTTTTTCGGTAAAAATACTTTTTTTGGGGGGTGGAAAAAGACATTATTGCGATTTCCGGCCAAAGTTGAGTTCCTAGAAAAAAAGTTTATTATGAAAGTTGTAGATCTTGGGAAAATCTACAACTTTTTCATTAGTGACTTTTTCACATAACCTCAAAATTAGCTCGAAAAATGTAAAAAACTACATTTTTCGTTTTTTATTTTTAGTATCGTTAAAAATTGTTCGATTTTGATGAAAATTTGGTAGAAGGTAGCTTCGATAGTCACAACTATGGAAAAAAATTTCAAATTAAAATATTGGAAATTTTTCGAATTTTGACGTTTTTTCGGTAAAACACTTTTTTGGGGGGGGTGGAAAAAGACGTTATTGCGATTTCCGGCCAAAGTTGAAGTTCTAGAAAAAAAGTTCATTTCCATCTGAAGGATCTGTGAATCATCATTTTCATGAAAATGTCCAAAAAATGTTTTTTTATGATCTGTTCAAATCTAAGAACAATTTAAACACATATATATTTATTTTTAAATCCTTCTCAACTTTGAACTTTTCAAAGCAAATAAAAAATTGTTTCAATAATAAACTAATCACTTTATAGTACGGACGATTTAGAAAAATCCTTGTTAATTATAAATAAATAATATTGGTCATTCAAATCAACTTTTTCGTTTAAATAATTGCAACTACAGAACACTCCGAAAGCAAACTGCAAAAATGTTGAGAACTGCTCAATTCGCGGTATCAGTGGCGTATCACTGAAACCGCTAATTGAGCAGTTCCCAACATTTTTGCAGCTAAAATTGGCTGCTATCTTCACACCGGTGAAAGTTTAAGCATTTTATGAGCAACATATTATGCTTTTGTTGTATACAATAATAAAGTCAGAACTAAAATGTTTTTTACACAAAACTTTATTGGCTAATTCGCACCTTTCTAAATTCCAAATAGTAGTAATATTATCAAAATTTTTTAAATGTTTATATCTTTTTGAATTTTGTTTACATTCGTGATAACAACACATATGACTTTCGGGGTCCATATTTAAATCTCTCCGCCAACTTCATTTAGCGGCACAAGGTTGCGTCTATTCTTATGCCGGCCATACACGCTACGGTCTACCGGAGAGGTCTACGGTATGGGAATAGACTTGCGCAGTTGTGTATGGCCTACATTATATTTATCACTCAACGCTACTACCCATTGGACACTCAGCTGTTATTGCTTTGACTTCAAAACGTGACATTATTATTGATCAATAATGAATAATTTTTCTAGTGCAGTCTCTATAACGTTTATAAAACCATAACTTCTTTAAAAAGCGTTTTAAATATAGATACTCGGTCTTGTCGTATCCTTCCTGAATACTTTCACCCGTTCTCCTTCGTTATTCCATCTTTTTTCCACCCGAGAGAATCGGATATATACGAAGAGAAGGGATATTTCGCGATGTTGCTCGCTTTCTTCGAAATTAATTTTTGGGGATTTGCTGATTTATTGTTTCCAGTTGTTGGCTCATGATTTATAGTCGGTCGTGTAGATCCAAAAGAACATAAATTCGTTTTATAAAGTGGTTACCGGAAAATAAGTAATTTTTTATTAATATCTCAATCGAAGTCTACCATTACCATATTCTTTACGCCGATCTTACGGAGATGCATACAAGAAAGTTTAGTGTAAATTTCATCTATTAGTTTGATGAAATTTAGTCAAATTAGACCCCCGTACGATACGCCGATGATCAGTCTTTTCTAATACCCTTCGAGACGTTTCTCTATACGCCACTGTGCCGTTTTCCAACTTCTTCTCGATACATTCAAACCTTTCTATAATATGTCAAGTGAAGAAAACATAAAATAAAACGATTTCTTACAACTACTCGTAGAGAAAAGTTAACTACTAGATAATTAAAAGCATCGAATCTGGCTGAGCGACCGATCCACCGGATCCATAAAACTCTCGAAGTAGTCGTGTGGTGCAAAGTTTCACCGCAAACTGTTGTTAGAGTCGATAATAAAAGTGGGACGAAAAATTTGTCGAGAAAATAAAAAAGAAAATGGACGAGACTGAAAACTGCGGTAAATTTTAGAGATTGATCAATGCAGGTACGTTTCTAGCAGCAATGTTTGTTTTGTAAAGATAGAAATAAATTTTTCTGACGACTACATGTCAAAATAACAGTCAGTCATGGGACTGCCGACAGATGTGAAAACACCAATAAATGAATCCCTTTTAAAAAATTTATCGTAAGCCTATCGTAAATGAAATTTTTTACAAATAAATTAACTCCCTTTGAAAATTCTATCCTATTACTTTTACAAATTAATGCCTTTTAAAAAAAAATTGTACGCTTATGGTGAAGGAAATTTTTACAATTGAATTATTAAACCCTTAAAAAAAGTACACATATATACACAGTGTATACATATAGCTCATGGAAAGCGTGACGATGATTTATGCAACACTATATACGCTTCATTGTTAATTGTGTTGCAAAAGTATTGTGTGTTGCATAAAAGCGTGACGATAACGAAAAATCCATGTTTTTTCTTCACCCAAAAAAAGTGCTCAACGTGCCTAAAGAAGTTTCAACTTCAAAAACTTTTTTTTAATAAATGTTTCCAAAAAGTCGCTTTGACCCACAAAAAAAATTCTCCCAAAATTTCAGCTGAATATCACAACAATTGAGCTGGAGCATGGAGGGGTCGTCTTTCCCATTTAAAATACATTGAAAAACAATTTTATTTGTTTTTTATTATAAATAATTTTTTTTTGAATTTTTTTAATGTTCTTGCAGAAAAACAATTTTATTTGTTTTTTATTATAAATAATTTTTTTTTGAATTTTTTTAATGTTCTTGCTGGATATTAAATTCTCTACAAAAAATTGCTCTTAAAGTTTTTTGCTAAACTTGATGGGAAAAAAGTTACAGTGTGTAGAAAAAGAGAAAAAAAAATGAAAATGCCAATCATAGGTAAATATTCTATTTTATTGATTTATAGGTAGATCTATTCGGGAAGACTATTTTATCGACCGTGACATTCAAATAGTTCTCTGTCTATAAATCGAATGTTAGCAAAATTTTTAATACGAATTTTTAATATTTCTGTAAATGCAATAATTAAAAACAAAGCGACAACAGCGCTTGGGTCATACACGACTCCGACAGCGAATGTTGGGAATTTTGATTTTATTATCTTTATATATATAATTCTACTGTACGTGTGTATGTCACTGAATTCCTCCTAAACGGCTAGACAGATTTTGATGAAATTTTTTGTGTGTTCAAGTGGATTCGAGAATGGTTTAGATTCACAATTGGTTCCGGTAGGTGGCATTGCAATCGAGTTCATAATGAACAACTCCTAAACGGTTGGTTCGATTTTGATGAAATTTTGTGTGTTTGAGTAAGTAACTGGATGGTTTAGATTCACAATTAGTCCGAGTAGGTGGCGCTGCAATCGTGTTAATTCTGAACTTCTCCTAAACGGTTGGTCAAATTTTGTTGACTTTTTGCTAAGGAGTTTTTTCGGTACGATAATTTCAAAAAAAACGCGTCAAATTCTCACAAAAAATATGTTTGCCCGTAAAAAAACGAAGAAAAAAAAATCAGGAAAGTCGAATTTTCAGGAAATACATTCCTTCTATCAAAAAGAGGTTAGCACAAGGCAACGTCTGTGGGGTCCTCTAGTTTATTTATATATTAGACCCTACTGATATTGTCAGATGACAGTGACAGTGAGTCTATGGTTTAATCGAACATAAAATTGTTCTTAAATACATTCTTGTTAATATTGTATTGGGCAATGTTAATTACAGTAAAACTTATTTAGAAAATAAAATGAAGCAGTGTTGTTCGGAGAGAAAATCTGAGAGAAAAAAACCTTTTTCCTGCTATAATTCATTTTCAAATAGACTATAGTATACCAAACAGTGCACGCCTCTTTTGCTCTATTTTTTTTTGGTCCTCGTACTCATTCCATTCTTCTCGACCGCATTATGTGATTAGTTCTTCTGTATCCGGTTTTACGAGTGACAGAAGAAAATGTTTTCATTATGCGGAAACTTGATGGCTGCTATTTTTTTTCTGTTTCTTTTATAGTTCGTTTTGGTTTTTACGACGGTCGGACGATGTAGTTTTTTTTATTGCTTTTTAACCACTTACATATCTCTTCCATTGAAAACTGCTCCATAAAAACGAACGGATAAAATGTTGCCAAGTCTTTACAATAATTGTCACATGAAATCACCAATTTATCACGTTTCCAACATATTCGATTATTTACTTGTAGCGCAATCTATTGCCCTCTCGCTATTCGTCGAGAAGTTTTCTTATACAGTAAAAGCTCTTCTGATACGATATCGACATAGTCGTTCCATGGGGGTAAAGAGAAATTAGTAATGAGGATATATAATGCAAACGAGAGGACAATTAGGTACATAGAAGAAGTATCAAGCACAGAATTTTATAATAAAAAAAAATACTCACGATATATCCTTTTCCTGAACTGCATCTACTGCTTGCCTGTAAAAAAAAACGCTGCTGTGAATGATTTTATCGGGTTGCACTTCTAAGCAAAATAGGACTACGATTATCATTGATCTGATTCTAATAATGCCAGCTTGTGCTGACTATAGTAAAGTTAAGTTCCATCTAGTAGGCGGTAGAGAAAGCTTTAAAAGAAAGATACTTACATCACTAAGTCGGTCTCGTGAACTGTCGGCATCTCGTGGTGCGACGGAAGATCCAGTAAGACGTTCAGATGCCCTGCCACTGTCATCGCTAGTAGCGGGGTCGTGGGTTAACGTCAACCCCTGTAACAAAAAAAAATTAATATTGTATAATAAATACAGATTGCGAAAAATATTATCTCGACATACGATTTACATAAGTACGACAAGGATACACACACTACTTGAAAGAGAGAGAAGAAATGTTCGCACACGCCCATCTGTAATGAGCGTGTGACAAGGATAATACGAACAACACTACTTAAAAGAGAGAGAAGAATTGTTCGCACACGCCCATCTAGATGGGCGTGTGCGAACAATTCCTCTCTCTCCCTCAAGCAGCGTTGCTCATACTATCCCCGTTGCACCTGTGCAAATCGTATGTCGAGATAAGATTTTTCGCGATCTGTATAATGTTCCTTAACATTATATTTAAGATAAAAACAAACGTAGTTGAGGGAACTTTAACAAAGAAATTGAAATGTGTAAATCATTAGACGGTGACACACGAGAGATTATAAGCGGAAATCACGTACGATCCAATACACACACACACACGCACGCTTTACGCACCCTTGGGAGATTTCAATTAGTCCTCCTACCGAAAAATAAAACACAATATCCCTTTGTTAATCTGGTCAAAAGGACCGACCCTCTGCTACAGATGCCTGATTTCAGCACCACCGCGAAATAGGGTACGTCGAATGACGTGTTTACTGTTACTTATTAACTGTTCTTTCAAGATCTGCAATGCAAAAAGGTTTTTTTTTGCAAAAAATCCTTCATTTAGACAATCCCAGTGTGATAAATTGTCAAAAACTTGCTATTTATTATTTGAGATTAATTGTTTCAAGTGGAATATTTGTATACTTTTAGATAAAATAAATAATTTATTTACTCTTAAAATTGCTGGAAAAAGAATAACTAATTAAAAACAACTTTATGTATGTTACTATATTTAAGAAACTTTTGAATTACTGGCAACATAGCAGCCCTGCGACGAAAAGCTTATACATCCAGTCCAGTATTTGGCATAATATAACGAAGTAACCGGACAGTTTTAACTCGGCCAACTGGGACATAAAAAATGTTGAACATCTGGCCTGACCTGGGTTAGAACATCCAGGGGCGTGCGTGAGTGAGTTTAGTTCTTAGTTGTACAAAAGTGGTGTAGAATTATTATATTCGCGTTCTCCACGGGGGGGGGGATATGCATGATGTTGTCAAGTATGGCTGAGTTCACGACACAAAAAATGGTTTTTTAGATACTCCGTGTTCGAGAGGAAAACGCGTAATTATTCTTCATGCCAGAAGTAAAGATGGCTTTGTACCTAATGCGTTGCTATTGTCGGCTAAAAATATAACGAAGTAACCGGACAGTTTTAACTCGGCCAACTGAGACATAAAAATGTTGAACATCTGGCCTGACCTGGGTTAGAACATCCAGGGGCGTGCGTGAGTGAGTTTAGTTCTTAGTTGTACAAAAGTGGTGTAGAATTATTATATTCGCGTTCTCCACGGGGGGGGGGGGATATGCATGATGTTGTCAAGTATGGCTGAGTTCACGACACAAAAAATTGTTTTTTAGATACTCCGTGTTCGAGAGGAAAACGCGTAATTATTCTTCATGCCAGAAGTAAAGATGGCTTTGTACCTAATGCGTTGCTATTGTCGGCTAAAAATATAACGAAGTAACCGGACAGTTTTAACTCGGCCAACTGGGACATAAAAAATGTTGAACATCTGGCCTGACCTGGGTTAGAACATCCAGGGGTGTGCGTGAATTGTGTTGTAGAGAAATATTATCAATATACTTGAGTGAGTTTAGTTCTTAGTTGTAGAAGAGTGGTGGTGTATTATTATCAGACCAGGACTTCATAGTAATGAGATATTTGCCTATAGTTGAATGCAAACTTGGTATATCTGAACTGATCCATGTTACACTATAGTTTCATCAGCAAATAAAGTGAATTTACCATTAATTTCTAAGACTGTGACGTCGTTAATGAATACCAAAAAAAGAATTGGACCTAAAACTGAAGCCTGGGGTACTCCACTGGTAAATTTTCCGAAACTTTACCATTTGCACGTACCAGTTGTTTTCTACACTCAAGGTAAGATTCAAAACATATTAAAGGAATACCACGGATGCCATAATATTCCAGTTTATTTATCAAATTTCATGATCCACACAATCGAAGGCTTTCGCGAAATCACAAAATACCGAAGTCGTAAAAAGTTTATTATTGAGTGATCTATTTACTTCATTAAGGACAGAGAACATTGCGTCATTAGTACATTTATTAGGTAGGAAACCAAATTGTTTAAATTTCAAGATTTTATGTTTAAAAAGAAAGGGCAATAGACGGTTTTTCATTAGTCTTTCGATTATCTTCGATAAGGTTGGTAATAAGGCAATAGGACGATAGTTACTAGTATTATTTTTTTCGCCATCCTTGTGGATGGAAACAATTATAGCTGTTTTTAGACAGTTAGGGAAGAATAGTATATTGTACAACAAGTGGGGAAAGTTTCTCACGAGTGTGGAAGTTTGTGGCACGAGCCCAAAGGGTGAGTGCCGCAAACACACGAGTGAGAAAAGTACTTTGCCCACATGTTGCACACTATACTTTTTCTACAACTGCACAAATTTAAAGAATACAAGTAAAGTAACTTGATATTTATTTTTATGGTTAGTAAAACAAAAAGATAAGGTGAGTGGTCGTCGGACCGCCGATAGAAGCTTGCTTCTTATGCACAATAGAATGACCATTTTTGACCATTTTTCGTTAATTTTTGACCATTTTTCAAAAATTTTGACAATTTTTGACAATTATTGACTATTTTTTCAAAATTTTTGACTATTTTTTTAAATTTTAACAATTATTGACCATTTTTGACAATTATAGACCAATTTTGACAATTATTGATCATTTTTGACAAATTTTCAAAAAGTTTGACCATTTTAGACCATTTTTCCAAATTTTAACAATTATTGACCATTTTTGACCATCTTTGACAGGTTCTGACAATTATTGATTATTTTTGACAATTTTTCAAAAACATTGACCATTTTTCAAAAATTTTGACAATTTTTTACAATTATTGACCATTTTTGACAATTTTTGACCATCTTTGACAGGTTCTGACAATTATTGACCATTTTTGACAATTTTTCAAAAACTTTGACCATTTTTCAAAAATTTTGACAATTATTGACCATTTTTGACAGGTTTTTATAATTATTGACCATTTTTTCAAAATTTTGACAATTTTTCCAAATTTTAACAATTTTTCGAAAATTTTAATCATTTTTCAAAATTTTGACAATTTTTCCAAATTTTAACAATTATTGACCATTTTTGAGCATTTTTCACAGGTTCTGACAATTATTGACCATTTTTGACAATTCTTTACAACTATTGACCATTTTGACAGTTTTTTATAATTATTGACCGTTTCTTTTAACTTTTGACAATTTTTGACCATTTTTGACAATTTTTCGAAAATTTTGTCAATTTTTGACAATTGACCATTTTTTCAAATTTTAACAATTATTGACCATTTTTGACAATTATTGATCAATTTTGACAATTTTTCAAAAATTTTGACCATTTTAGATCATTTTCCAAATTTTAACAATTATTGACCATTTTTGCCAATTTTTGACAGGTTCTGACAATTATTGACCATTTTTGACATTTTCTTATAATTATTGACAATTTTTTCAAAATTTTAACAATTTTCGACCATTTTTAAAATTTTAACAATTATTGACCATTTTTGACAGTTTCTGACAATTATTGACCATTTTTGACAACTTTCAAAAATTTTGACAGTTTTTGATCATTTTTCAAAATTTTAACAATTATTGACTATTTTTGACCATTTTTTTAAATATTTGACAATTTTCAACAATTATTGCCAGTCTTTTATAATTATTGACCATTTTTTCAAAATTTTGACAGTTTTTGACAATTATTGACCATTTTTCCAAATTTTTGACAATTTTTGACCATATTTCAAAATTTTGGACAATTTTTTGAAATTTTTAACATATTTTCGAATATAATCTGACAGTTTTGTGACAACTAAGTAGGTATTTAAAGATGACAGCAGCCTACTAAGTTTTTGTCGATTTTATTTGATTCTCCATATAAATATATGTGGCGTGGGCAAAGTGCCGTGAGAAATAATATTTCTCACAGTATGAGCAATATTTGGTTTTGAAATCAAGTAAGGTATGAGAAATACGTCACTTTTCATAGCAGTTGTAGAAAAACCTTTTTTTCAAATGTTAACAAACCATCTGTACTTCCAATATGCGTAATTTTATCTGTCGTTTTCCTTTTCCATTTTCATTGCGAAAATTCCTTATTGTTCGCAAATAATTCCGTCTCCAACATACAATTTCATCTTTTTCGATTAAAAGCGACTTTCTGTTTACTTTTTCTCATCTAAAATTCATCTCTCGCAGAATTTTCCACAATGTATCTCTTCCAATTTAAGAAATAATAGCGAAACCCAATATTGAGTCAGAACCATTTTTCGTGAAAAGAACTTCAAATCATTCTAGGATATTGATTGAATATAAAATTCACAATTATTGAGATTTTTAGAATCACAAACAGGTACACCCTTGGAATGGTCATTTTACAAGGATTTATTGCTCAAATAGAGTATAGATTATTTAATTTATTATTATGTACTTTGGTCGTATAAACCAGTTTTTTTGTTATTGTAATAAATTTCATTCTGAAATATACACAGTACGTGGTAAACCAATATAAAAATTCGAAACTTTTTTATGTTCGGTTTAAATTTGCACAACTTCCAACGGCCCCTGATTACCTACACAACACTCAGCACGTGTATTCAGCGAAGCGTGTTGCATAACTACTCGATGTATGTTGGTAGAAGAAAACAATTTCATTGTTCGTATCACCTGTTCCACTAATATCGTCGAAAGAACCTTTTTACACCGTAATTTTATTGATGATATCGGTATTTATAATAAATGTAGTTTACCTGGAGAGTGAATTCGGTGATTAAAAATTATTGCAATTTAAAAACAATGATGGTGATTGGAAAGGGCCAAAAGAGGACTACTCACTTTACAATATTTGGAGAAAAAGCATCACTCAGCTCGACGAACAGTCTTGCCCCAAAGAGTTCAAATCAATGATCTAGACACAAATCAAGAAGATGTTACCATTAATGTGGCAGATAATTTAGAAATATCAGAAGCACCAACTAAATGAAGAACAAGCAGGACCATCTGGAATTCAGTCATATCCACCTCAAACAATTCTGGAAGAAACTAAAGAAAATTTGCCACCAGCTGAAGATGTAAGAAAAAAATCAGAACAGAGCCCAGAAAATGTTCAACGCCTAAATAATTCATCAGTTAGTTCACTAGATCAAGTCTGCTTAAACAATGGAAAATCTGAGTCATCAGGAGTGACAATAACTCCCTCCACACCTCTCAAACGGCAAGAAGTGAGTTTTAATTATCAAAAATCTACAAGCTCTGTGAACATTGACCCTACTATTCCATCGCCTTTTAAGCGAGTACCTTTTTGGCCATAGCAAGAGCCCGAGTCTCATAAAAACCAGAAACGGGAAAAAATACCCTCAGTATTAACATCGTCACAGGCTTTGAGATATTACCAAAAAAAGGGAAGAAAGTAAACAGAGGAAAACAGACGAACAAATGAAGAGAAAAGAAGAAAGATTGAAAAAACAACAGGAAAAAAAGAGTAAGTTGGAAGAGACCAAGAAAAAAAAAGTTGGGGAACAGAAAAAGAATAAAATAAAAGAATGCAAAAAAACAGAATGGATGAAGATAATGAATCTACAACATCAGAGTCACTTTCTATTAGCAGTGAGTCTTCACAATGGATGAAGATTTTGAAGACGTGGAGGGTGATATATCAATCCAACCTGTTTCCCTTGAGACTCTTATTGAAGGTGACTATATACTGTGTGAATTTCTTGGAGGGAGACGCAATCAAACCAAGTTTGAATATTCATGTGTTGAACAAGAAAGAGGTAATTTTATTCAGGTAATCCACTGACAAAATTAAAAAAAGGTGAGCGGTCGTCGAACCGCCGACAGAAGCTTGCTTCTTATGCACAATAATAGAATGACCATTTTTGACAATTATTGACCGTCTTTGACAATTATTGACCATTTTTGATAATTCTTCAAAAAATTTAACATATTTATTTTTTCAAAATTTTGTCAATTTTTTCAAATCTTGATAATTATTGACCAATTTTGATAGTTTTGACAATTATTTATCATTTTTGACAATTTTGACCATTTTTGAGCATTTTTGACAGATTCTGACAATTATTGACCATTTTTGACAATTTTTCAGAAAATTTGACAATTTTTAATAATTATTGACCATTTTTGACAGTTTTTTATAATTAATGACCATTTTTCAAAATTTTGACAATTTTTGACAATTATTGGCCATTTTTCCAAATTTTTGACAATTTTTGGCAATTATTAACGATTTTTTCAAAATTTTGACAATTTTTTCAAAAATTTCAACAATTATTGACCATTTTTGACAGTTTTTGACGAATTTTGACAATTATTGACCGTCTTTGACAATTATTCAAAAATTCCAACATATTTGGCAATTATTGACCATTTTTTCAAAATTTTGACAATTTTTGACCATTTTTCAAAATTTTAACAATTATTGATCATTTTGGACCATTTTTGACAATTTTTGACGAATTTTGATTGGTTTTGACAATTATTGATCGTCTTTGACAATTTGTCGAAAAATTTGACAATTATTGACCATTTTTCCAAATTTTTGACAATTATTGACCATTTTTGACAATTTTTGAAAATATTTGGCAATTATTAACCATTTTTTCAAAATTTTGACAGTTTTTGACAATTTTTGATCATTTTTCCAAATTTTTGGCAATTATCAACCATTTTTTTCAAAATTTTGACAATTTTTCACACCTATAGGTGTGCGAGCCCAGTGCGGCAAGAGAGATTGTGTACAGTCGCTTGAATGAGCTATCGCGTGACGAACGCTTTTTCGTAACATCACACGTTTCACGAGTTCACTAGCCTTCCCAAAAGTTCTATGTCGTGCAATGAGAAGCAAGCTGCAATTTAAATTTCATTGGTTTAGTGGATTATTCAGAAATCTGGCAACACTGTTGCGTGATGAACGCTTTTTCGTAACATCACACGTTTCACGAGTTCACTAGCCTTCTCAAAAGTCCTATGTCGTGCAATAAGAAGGAAGCTTCAAAAGAGTTTGTACCAAATGAAAAGAACATTTCCATTGACCAAGTGATTGGTAAAGTTCCCCAACCCGAAATTTTAAGTAGAGGAGAAAGAATCAGTTTCCTGTTTAAAAAGTCATTACCTGTAGAAAAAATTTAAATTTCTTTAGAAATAAGTGTATTTGAAATACTTTTTTTACACATTTTAACGTTAATGTTAGTTGTTCTACTATAACAATAGTTGTTTTTACCAAATGTTTCTTCCTATGTTCTTGTTTTAAAACGTTTCTACTGAATAAAATATCGAAATACGAAGCATGTCATCTTTTGGTGAATAGCTATGTCATCTATTGGCTGATACCTGTAAAGTTTTTTTCATCTAATTTTTTTTCATAATAGTTTTGAATTGAAATTTGAGTTAATATGCCACCTCTTTAGAACAAGATTCAAACTAAACATCTACAAGTTGATTTTTTGATTATTTTAAAAATTAAATAAAATATGAATATTTTTGTAATTTTTTTTCTTAAGACTGTCATCTATTGGTGGTTTTACCTTGCAGTTCAAGTAAAAAAATATATGGGAGTAATATGAAAATCAAAGTTCGCACGTATTCAATTTGTATTGAAAAAAACAACAACTAAAAACAAATAACGTCGAAAATATGAATAATTCAGTCAGTCAACGTGTCGGCATTCCGAATAAAAGTTTATGCATCATTTGGCCGGTGCAAAATTCATGAAAACGTTCGACATTTATTCATTATTTATGTATTTATTCATTAATTATACATCGAAGCAGTTATGATTTCATTACAATTCCATATATCAACTCGATGAACAATGAGTAGAGGAAAACGGGACGAATTTTATTTTTTCCTATATATAAATGAGTTTGTAGCATATTAGCGTATCGGTATACAATTCAATTCATGCAATTCGTGAATAATTTAATAGAAAATTTTATTACATTCTCATTCGAACTCGATTGAAATATTTGAATTAAAACAAAAAAAATTGACGGTTCTTTTTGCTTATTTTTTAGATAATGAGGATTTTGTTAAAAAAAAATTTCGATTCCATTTCCAAACTTAAACTAAAACTTAACAAACAAATGATATCTAAAGAATATCGCATCTTTGAGATATTATGGCATTTGTGAAGTTTTCATCATTTTTTACGAACCCTATATACAATAAAACAGTTTTTTACATGTCACCAATAACTTTGACCTTCTTACCAATTTTCCCGACGAGCAATTTTTAGTAAAAAGATCTGCACCTGTCAATTTTTCATTAAAAAAATTAATATCTCGAAAAGTATACATTTTAGATGTAGGGTATTTTACAAAAAGTGGCATTAAAATTCAAAGTAGAATCCGAAAAGTTAATAATATAATCTTAATAATTTCTTAGTGGTGATATCAAGTTCTAATATGTAACGAGTTATTTTTTTGGCAAGTTCATTTTCATTTTTCTCCGTAATGTATTTTAATGGTAAATGGTAAAAAATTGCCAATTGTCAAAAATTTTAAAAAAAATTTGAAAAATGGCAAAAAATTGTCAATAATTGTCAAAAACTATCAAAAATGGACAATTATTGTCAAAATTGGTCAATAATTGTCAATAATTAAAAAAAAAATTGAAAAATGGCCAAAAATTTTCATTAATTGTCAATAATTGTCAAAAACTGTCAAAAATGGACAGTTATTGTTAAAAATTCTCAAAATTTTGAAAAATAGTTGATAATTGTCAAAAATTGTTAAAGTTTTTGAAAAATAGTTGATAATTGTCAAAAATTGTTAAAGTTTTTGAAAAATTGTCAAAAATTTTGAAATATGGTCAAAAATGGTCAAAAATTGTCAATAATTAACAAAAACTATCAAAAATGGTTAAAAATTGTCAATTATTGTCAAAAACTGTTAAAAATCGACATTTTTGTCAAAATGGTCAATAAGTAGCAAAAATTTTTTGAAAAATGGTAAAAAATTGCCAAATGTCAAAAATTTAAAAAAAAATTTGAATAATGGCAAAAAATTGTCAATAATTGTCAAAAACTATCAAAAATGGACAATTATTGTCAAAATTGGTCAATAATTGTCAATAATTTTAAAAAAAATTTGAAAAATGGCCAAAAATTTTCATTAATTGTCAAAAACTGTCAAAAATGGACAGTTATTGTTAAAAATTCTCAACATTTTGAAAAATAGTTGATAATTGTCAAAAATTGTTAAAGTTTTTGAAAAATTGTCAAAAATTTTGAAATATGGTCAAAAATGGCAAAAAATTGTCAATAATTGTCAAAAACTATCAAAATGGACAATTATTGTCAAAATTGGTCAACAATTGTCAAAATTGGTCAATAATTGTCAAAATTGGTCAATAATTGTCAAAAATGGTCAAAAACTGTCAAAAATGGACAATTATTTTTAAAAATTGTCAAAATTTTGAAAAATAGCTGATAATTGTCAAAAATTGTTAGTTTTTGAAAAATTGTCAAAAATTTTGAAATTTGGTCAAAAATGGTCAATAATTGTCAATAATTATCAAAAATGGTCAATAATTTTGGAAAATGGTCTAACATTTTGAAAAATTGTCAAAACTATCAAAAATGGTTAAAAATTGTCAATTATTGTCAAAAACTGTTAAAAATCGACAATTTTTATCAAAAATGGTCAATAAGTAGCAAAAATTTTTGAAAAATGGTCAAAAATTGCCAATTGTCAAAAATTTAAAAAAAATTGAAAAATGGCAAAAAATTGTCAATAATTGTCAAAAACTATCAAAAATGGACAATTATTGTCAAAATTGGTCAATAATTGTCAAAAATGGTCAAAAACTGTCAAAAATAGACAATTATTGTTAAAAATTGTCAAAATTTTGAAAAATAGTTGATAATTGTCAAAATTTTGTAAAATAGTTGATAATTGTCAAAAATTGTTAGTTTTTGAAAATTGTCAAAAATTTTGAAATATGGTCAAAAATGGACAATAATTGTCAATAATTATCAAAAATGGTCAATAATTTTGGAAAATGGTCAAAAATTTTGAAAAATTGTCAAAAACGATCAAAAATGGTTAAAAATTGTCAATTATTGTCAAAAACTGTCGAGTCGACAATATTTCAAAAAAAAAATAATCAATAATTTATCGTCTTAACGGAATAAACTCTTAACGATACGACGTCGACAAATTTTTTATATAAAAAAGAAGACAACTCGATTAAAACCGATTAGAAACGAAGTCACAGATTTACCAAAACTCGTTTCATCTCTTTAAGTGGTCATTATGGTAATTTACATTACGAGGGCGATGAAGTAAAAGCGAGAAGGGAAAAGCAATACAATAATTATAAACATTAATCTTACAAGAAGCGGCGGTCTAACAGTCGAACGAAAGTCTTTCAACTTTAACTATTTCAACTTGGCGCTGGAGACAAAACGAATCGTATTTATTTTAGTAAAAAGTAACCCCCTTCTCGTTAGGGTATCCCTTATTTTTCAAAGTTTTTATTTTCTAACCAATTAGGGTGACTAAAAGATCTATTGTGCCCCCTTACTTTTACTTAGTTCCTGAGGAAAGTCTCAGAGACTAGTTTAGCCCTATTTCCTGGAGGAATTTTAGGATATCTGCAGGCTTCAACTTAGGTAAATGTCCCTCTTCTATCCTAGTTGTTGTGCCCTAGGATTCTGAATTGCTGAGCAATTCGCAAGTATGTGGATGGAGGTTTCTTCTTCCATTCTTCTTCCTCCACTATTTTGAGCTTTTTCAGGTGCCTATTCAGGCGACAATATCCCGTTAGGATCCCCGTTAAAACTCTTCTTAACAGGTTGTAGTTACCGAGAAAAATCTTTGAAGATGTTTCCAATGGTCAGATCTTGTCTTTGCCTATTTCTTCCAATATTACATTGGAGCTGATACCGCAAGAGTGTTTCAGTCCCCCAAAAGGGAGTTTCAGTCCCCCTCTTTGCTAGTTCATCTGCTATTTCATTTCCTTTTATTCTAGTAGATTTTTACCGTGCTTGGAGGGAGTTGCAAAAAAGTTCCAAAAAAAACAAGAAGTTTACAAGCAACGTGAGGAGGACTTTCTTTTTCCCACTATTTGGTTTGTTTTTATTGGGAATTAAACCACAAATGAATTATAAATATTATAAAAATTTATTCATTTATAATATCCTCCTCGCACCCTTAGTTAGAAAAAGTAAAAAATTAATTACACCGACCCCTAAGATTGTGGTTTAATTTCCAGTAAAAACATACCAAATAAAAAAAAAACATACAGAAGACATTTTTTCACTACCTATGGTACAAGAAAACCTCACAATTAATTTAATTTTCCCGGGTAAATATACTTGAAGATGTACAGAAAACTGTCTTACCCGACACGATTTAATTGAGATATTCCAATAGATGGCGCTCAGTATACAATTATTTTAAGGAAGTAGAGAGAAGGCTTTCTCTAACCTTCTTTATCTCTGTGTTTATGTTGCTCTGTATCTGATTTTTACTGCAATTGCAATTGGTGAAATTTGGTCTTATCTTCATCGGTCAAAAAGAGTGTCTTCTAGGGCATTAAATCAGGATGCGCTGGAAAATTTTTTGGCGCTGTTCGTGGTGGCTGCGGGATTGGAGACAATCCAACACCAATACACCAGCTTAAAAACACAAATCTTAAATGGTTTGACTCGTCAAACTGTTGGTTCCAATTGTGAAGAGGATGAGAATAACCTCTTTACCAACCTAAACCGTTTTCTAGTTGTGCAGGATGAACAAGAGGATTCTTTATCTACCACAATTACAACATTGCAGCAGCCACTGTTCCCTGTAAGAATGGCTGATGATATTGCAGATGCCGTAGAACAGATAACATGATCATGGCCATCATGGCGCGCAGTGCAGGAACCTCAAACTTTCTGCCCTTTTAGTGTAATATTATACTATTGATGTTGCGTGCGCCATCTAGTTTTTTGTATATTTTTTACAGTTACTTTTTCTTTTTAAAATGAAAATATAGAAATCGGTAAAGTTATAACCTTTCCAATCTAAACCGATCTAATCATAAACAATAATAACAGTAATCATCATAAACTCCGCCGTCTCATATTAAACTAGATTTAATTGCCAATTTAGATTCCTTGACATATCTCTCGAATAAATCACGACGAATTAACTTTATATCTATGATACGGAAGAAATAAACATAAACCGGGGAGTTAACAGGCGGAAAATTATAATTATTATTGTTAAAGAAGTAAAAAAAAACAAGAACTAAAGTGACCCAATTACAGCATTTATTTATTTACCTCATACTTCTTAAACGGTGTAAGTATATTCGGAGCAATTGATACAAATTTTTTTTAAATGATTCAAATCATACTTACATGGTTGTGTTGAACTAAAATATGATTAGTAATGTGTGCCTTAGGTTCGATCTTAGGCCTTTCCACATCGGTCAGTCGTTTTATATTTTCTTTGACGGAGATCTTCAACACCAACTGTAACAAAAATAAAACAAGTAAATCGCCTGTTCTCTAATATAAACGAGATTATAAATTGTTTTTTCTACAACTGCTATGAAAAGTGACGTATTTCTCATAGCTTACTTAATTTCAAAACCAAATATTGCTCATACTGTGAGAAATAATATTTCTCACGGCACTTTGCTCACGCCACATATATTTATATGGAGAATCAAAAACTTAGTAGGCTACTGTAATCTTTAAAAACCTACTTAGTTGTCACAAAACTGTCAGATTATATTGGAAAATATGTTAAAAATTCTAAAAAATTGTCAAAAATTTTGAAATATGGTCAAAAATTTGGAAAAATGGCCAATAATTGTCAAAAACTGTCAAAGTTTTGAAAAAATGGTTAATAATTGCAAAATATTTTCGAAAATTGTCAAAAATTTGGAAAAATGGTTAATAATTGTCAAAAACTGTCAAAATTTTAAAAAATGGTCAATAATTATAAAAGACTGTCAAAAATGGTCAATAATTATAAAAGACTGTCAAAAATGGTCAATAATTATAAAAGACTGTCAAAGATTTGGAAAAATTGTCAATAATTGTCAGAATCTGTAAAAATTGTCATGTATTTTAAAAAATGGTCAAAAATAGTCAATAATTGTTAAAATTTTGAAAAATTATCAAAAACTGTCAAATTTTTTGAAAATTGTCAAAAATGGTCGGTAATTGTCAGAAACTGTCAAAAATGGTCAATAATTGTAAAAATTTTGAAAAATGGTCGAAAATTGTTGAAATTTTGAAAAAATTGTCAGTAATTATAAAAAATGTCAATAATTGTTGAAAATTGTCAAAATTTTTGTAAAGTTGTCAAAAATGGTCAATAATTGTCAGAACCTGTCAAAAATGCTCAAAAATTGGCAAAAATGGTCAATAATTGTTAAAATTTGGAAAAATGGTCTAAAATGGTCAAAATTTTTGAAAAATTGTCAAAATTGATTAATAACTGTCAAAAATGGTCAATAATTATTAAAATTTGAAAAAATGGTCAATTGTCAAAAATTGTCAAATTTTCGAAAAATTGTCAAAATTTTGAAAAATTGTCAATAATTGTCAGAACCTATCAAAAATGCTCAAAAATTGTCAATAATTGTTAAAATTTGGAAAAATGGTCTAAAATGGTCAATAATTATCAGAAACTGTCTAAAATGGTCAATAATTGTTGAAAGTTTGATAAATGGTCAAAAATGGTCAATAATTGTTAAAAATTGTCAAAGATTTGGATAAATTGTCAATAATTGTCCGAATCTGTCAAAAATTGTCAAATATTTTAAAAAATTGTCAAATATTTTAAAAAATTGTCAAATATTTTAAAAAATTGTCAAATATTTTAAAAAATTGTCAAATATTTTAAAAAATTGTCAAATATTTTAAAAAATGGTCAAAAATAGTCAATAATTGTTAAAATTTTGAAAAATTATCAAAAACTGTCAAAATTTTTTAAAATTGTCAAAAATGGTCAATAATTGTCAGAAACTGTCAAAAATGGTCAATAATTGTTAAAATTTTGAAAAATGGTCGAAAATTGTTGAAATTTTGAAAAAATTGTCAATAATTATAAAAAAATGTCAAAAATTCTTGAAAATTGTCAAAAATTTTGTAAAGTTGTAAAAATGGTCAATAATTGTTAAAATTTGGAAAAATGGTCTAAAATGGTCAAAATTTTTGAAAAATAGTTAATAATTATTAAAATTTGAAAAAATGGTCAATTGTCAAAAAATGTCAGAACATGTCAAAAATGCTCAAAAATGGTCAATAATTGTTAAAATTTGGAAAATGGTCTAAAATGGTCAAAATTTTTGAAAAATTGTCAAAAATGATCAATAATTGTCAAAACTGTCAAAGTTGGTCAATAATTGTTAAAATTTGAAAAAATAGTCAAAAATTGTCAAAAATGGTCAATAATTATCAGAAACTGTCTAAAATGGTCAACAATTGTTGAAATTTTTATAAATGGTCAAAAATTGTCAAAATTTTGAAAAAATGGTCAATAATTATAAAAAACTGTCAAAAATGGTCAATAATTGTAAAAAGTTGCCAACATTTTTGAAAAATGTTCAAAAATTGTCAAAAGTGGTCAATAATTTTCAGAAAAATGGTCTAAAATGGTCAAAATTTTTGAAAAATTGTCAAAATTGATCAATAACTGTCAAAAATAGTCAATAATTATTAAAATTTGAAAAAATGGTCAATTGTCAAAATTTTCGAAAAATTGTCAATAATTGTCAGAACCTATAAAAAATGCTCAAAAATTGTCAATAATTATCAGAAACTGTCTAAAATGGTCAATAATTGTTGAAAGTTTGATAAATGGTCAAAAATGGTCAATAATTGTTAAAAATTGTCAAAGATTTGGATAAATTGTCAATAATTGTCCGAATCTGTCAAAAATTGTCAAATATTTTAAAAAATTGTCAAATATTTTAAAAAATTGTCAAATATTTTAAAAAATGGTCAAAAATAGTCAATAATTGTTAAAATTTTGAAAAATTATCAAAAACTGTCAAAATTTTTGAAAATTGTCAAAAATGGTCAATAATTGTCAGAAACTGTCAAAAATGGTCAATAATTGTTAAAATTTTGAAAAATGGTCGAAAATTGTTGAAATTTTGAAAAAATTGTCAATAATTATAAAAAAATGTCAATAATTCTTGAAAATTGTCAAAAATTTTGTAAAGTTGTAAAAATGGTCAATAATTGTTAAAATTTGGAAAAATGGTCTAAAATGGTCAAAATTTTTGAAAAATAGTTAATAATTATTAAAATTTGAAAAAATGGTCAATTGTCAAAATTTTCGAAAAATTGTCAATAAATGTCAGAACATGTCAAAAATGCTCAAAAATGGTCAATAATTGTTAAAATTTGGAAAATGGTCTAAAATGGTCAAAATTTTTGAAAAATTGTCAAAAATGATCAATAATTGTCAAAACTGTCAAAGTTGGTCAATAATTGTTAAAATTTGAAAAAATAGTCAAAAATTGTCAAAAATGGTCAATAATTATCAGAAACTGTCTAAAATGGTCAACAATTGTTGAAATTTTTATAAATGGTCAAAAATTGTCAAAATTTTGAAAAAATGGTCAATAATTATAAAAAACTGTCAAAAATGGTCAATAATTGTAAAAAGTTGCCAACATTTTTGAAAAATGTTCAAAAATTGTCAAAAGTGGTCAATAATTTTCAGAAAAATGGTCTAAAATGGTCAAAATTTTTGAAAAATTGTCAAAATTGATCAATAACTGTCAAAAATAGTCAATAATTATTAAAATTTGAAAAAATGGTCAATTGTCAAAATTTTCGAAAAATTGTCAAAATTTTGAAAAATTGTCAATAAATGTGAGAACCTGTCAAAAATGCTCAAAAATGGTCAATAATTGTTAAAATTAAGAATTATTTTCTACTATTTAGTTCGAGCGTGTTTTTTAGTTTTTTTTTTCAAACTATTATGTATATTTCTAGTGAATAATAAGTGTGGATAATGAACAGGTCACATGACACGGACACCGTGTCCAGGATTCGAACCCTCATAATTTTCGCAGCCAAACCTCTATACTACTCGGCTACGAAGACATAATAATTTAGCAACCAAGCTGTTGTAAACAGACCATATTATAATAGTAATAATAATAATAATGTTTATTTACGAAATATAAAAAAATGCAGTGTATAGAAAATAAAATGTAAACAAACAAACAAAAATCACTGAAGTTATAAGTATCTGGACGCTTCTTACAGCTTGTACTTGATGTGCTCATAAATGGCTAATTTCATCGTTTTTTTTAGGACATTATCGGGTTTTTTAGGATATCCTCGGGTTTTTAAGGACATCATTAGGTTTTTCTTGGAAATTATCAGATAAGTGAATCAATTTTTTTTTATGTATAAATATTAAATATATAGAGAATAATAGTATTGAAATTCTACTGGTTATTCATTATTTTCTTCCACATATCTCTATTTAGAGTTATTATCTATACTATATTGCTTTTTCCGTAGGAGCAAAGCGCCTCATTATTTATTCGAAAGTACTATAAATATAGGGCGAGTCTTTCTTTTTTTCTATGTGGAATAAAATGATAAAACAGGTCGGTTTTACCAAAATTAAATCGACACGTCCTGTATCGTCTCAAATACAATAGGGTCGTAAGATTCGGCACAACGGTTAAGGATTCATTAATATGATAAGCCGGTGGCCAGTGTCGTGCAGTCAGTTTTGCCGAGTAGGGATAGGTTTTACAGTCTGGCGAGAGCTTTCGACATTTTTGTCCTGCCAATATTTGCTCACTGTGTGTCCTTCGTTAACCCAGGTTTCGTCTAAATAAAAAATGTTTCTCTCTCTTTTCTTCGGTAGTACTCTTTAATTTGCCTTAAATATTTTCTTTTCCAACAGATTATTTCTTTTGTATCTATTTAAAATAGATTTTCTATTTTGCTTTTGCCGAAGAAAAATTTTCCTTCCCATTTCTGGAACACGTTTACTCGGTATAAAATATGGCGGTGTCATCAGCAAAACTTATGATAAGAATTTAGATGTAGTAAGCTATTAATGTTCACTGTAAATAGTACTGGTCCTAGTACAGGACCTTGAGGTACACCAATAGTAACAGTTTTTGCTTCGTTAACTACACCGCTTATTGCACTTTTTAAGAAATAATTTTTGATCCACTGTGTCAAAGGCTTAAGAGAGGTCAACAAAGACAGAGGTTCTCGTTTATCTAATGCATTGTAGACTGTGGTTTTTCCCTTTCTAAAAGATTCGAACCCTACGCCTACAATTAATAATTTTCGCAGCCAAACCTCTACACCACTCGGCTACGAAGACATAATAATTTATCAATCAAGCTGTTCTATATAGACCATATTATGTTGTATGTTAACACTAAAAAAGTGACGTTTTATCACATAATTTAAAGGAATAATTTATTATTTATTTAAAATTATTTTACTTGACAAGTGCGCAAAATTTCGAATAATCTAAGCGTTTAAAGTTGGTAATAATCGAGTTTAAAGGTTGCGTTAAAAAAAACATAACTTTGATCTGGCGTCGAGTTATGGAACATTGATTGGAGGAGTCCTTCATTATAACGAGGGACTGTTTGTCACAAAAAAACCAACTGGAAGCTCATCAGGAATGATGAACTTCCAAAGCAGCCCTACTTCCTGAGACTAAGAAAGAGGATCTGAAAGTGGGGCTGAAGGTTGATCGCTGGATGATCCTCGGCTTCAAGTTATTCGACAGGAGACTCCGGAATGACGAGGAGTCCAAGAAAGGACTGGTGCGGGATCAATGGAGACCGTACTATCTATTCCAGCGGGTCAGTTTTAAAACCCTGGAAAACTCGACCGAGGAGGAAACAGGTACTGATGATCACTATAATAACATTGTAACTAATTCATAAATTTGAAGCGTAAAGCTATCTACAATTTTTATATATTACTTTGGACCATCCTCCATACAGTCCTAACGACTTTTTACTATCTTCTGTATGTTCCTTGTGGTGTATTCATTATACTTTTTGTTAAAAAAATTAAGAGTGGACTGCGTGGGCAAAGGTTTCAGTCCCCGCAAGATGCAATCAATGCCTTCAAAACGCCTAAAAAATTTTGTTTAATCTACCAACAAGCTAGTGGAATAACTGCTTCCAGGATTGGTTCAAAAATATTCAAAAATGCATTTCTTTTCGTGGAGAATACTTTGAATCATGTTCTATAACTATACTTTGTCACTTCTTTGGAAAAAAAAATTACTTGCGAAATGAATCGACCGTATGTCTAAGCTTATGCTCTACTTTGAAATGTACTTACCTAGTTTAAGTCGAAAAAAAATAACTCATTTGGAGAATATAAAAATAAAAACAATAGATGAAATTCTTGTGATCCGGTCTACCGCCTGTGTGGGAACAAATTCCCCTTTCGATTGGTCCCTACGTAATACTTAAAACATTTTACAACCGATTACCTCTCTTTTTATGACGAATTCGTTAATCAACCGCCATGAATAAAAAAATGCTATCTTTGCGGTACCGATTAGTAGCCTTCGGCTGCGCTCTCCACGATTTACAACTCGTTTTTTCTTGAGCACCAAAAGAATTTAATGGTCATGTTAAGTTGCGTTTGGTAGCATTATATGAGTTTTTGTTTTAACAAGTGCTTCGTACGACAGGGATCGTGTCGTTTTTAAAAAGTACTCACTCGTGCTCCATGTGATCTGGATATTTAGCAACGATCTGTCGTGATAATGTTTTGTTGGTTGTTGGGTTTTTTTTGTTGACCCCAAAGGCTTTTGGATTGTATTACGGTCCGTAAAGATAAATTCTAAGAACAAGAAAATATAGCCCGTTCAGTACAAAAACCGTTGCACGTCATCAAAGTGTCGAAAAAGAGACGTTCGTTTATATCATGTCATTCGATTGCTGCTGTCAATCCTCTGTCAATCACTATGTTAAGCCTCTCTAAATTCAAAAAATATTGAAATTTGTAGGTCGCATTGTATTAAAGAATATAAATATATGTTTAAAGAAAGGTTTCGTAATTAATTTCATATCAAATACAGCTCGTAGGTTAATTAAATATTAAACTCAAACTAACGTCAGTCTTAATAAAAACTTTTTATGTTGGCAAAAATGCGCGCTGTTGCCGCGATTAAAATGGTTTATTTCAGGTTCAGTTGACGTCTTGACATTTTTGGGGTTATGTTGTGACAAAAACTGCAAAGAACTGTGAGTAATTTTTCACTAGTGATGAGTTATTAAAGTTAAAGTCACATCAAAAAAAAACGTATAAATGAAACTTAATAATACTGCAATAGTTGATGCATTTACTCCTGATACTATTTACAGCGTTTATGAAGCAAGTATGTATAAGTTCAATATTATACCCAATTAACTGTATTTATTATATTCTGTTACATTATTCTTAATACTTTGCAATTACTTATACATGGACATTTTTTTACAGATAATCATGTCACTTTAGGAATTTTACTGCAGTAATTGAAGGAAGAACAACAATAATTATTCAATGTAAAATTTTCCCGAGTAGTTTACTAAAATATGATACAAATCCACAAAGAGGACTTATGGAACTTTCAACAAAAATAAACCATGGTAAAAATTTGTTTTTATTAATGAATCCTGAATTTTCCAAAATGGTGCTGTAGGCTGTTCATGTCAAAATCAAAAGGTATGTTACAATGATTATGTAAAATTTTAGAATGCAAAATTGTTTTTATTCTAGATATTTTGTATTACATGCTGAGAATGAAGATGGTTGTATTGATGGAGCAAAAAGTATATTTTTATATGAATCTCAGTTGAGTTATTATCATGGGAAAATAAATGAAGAACATGTTTTTAAATGGTTTGAAAACCAATTACTATTGATTCTTTCTGAACCTTTAATAAATTATGGACAATGCTTTTCGATAATATTAGGTTAATGACACAATATAGAATTCAATCAGCAAATGTTGAAGCTAAGCTTATTTATATTGAAGCCTAGTAAGTAGATACAAACTGTATTTGAACAGTGATATAGCAAATTATATGTTAGAATTCAGAAGACTACACAACTAGTTTAATACATTCAAAATTCTTACTTCAAATTATACCTAATAGACAATAAATGCTGTTTTACTTTTATTTTTACAAAAATAATAATATAGATATATTTGAAAAGAAGAGAATTGGTTATTTGAATACTGCCCTTTCAATAAATGTTTTTTTCAGAAACAAACCCCCCAACAAAATACATGGATATGATAGAACAGTATAGTCACAATAAAGTATTACCTACCATCTTTTTATAAATCCTATTGAGTTAATACTGGCTACTGCCAAGCAAGCCTATAGATGCATTCCAGAGGTTGCGGGTTGGAATTGGTTTGTCCGTGAACCTCTCAAATTTGAAAGATTTCTATTTGACAATTATTGTTCTACCTTATTTAAAAAAATAGTATTACAATCTTTTCGGTGTAGTAACTAATTTATAAATTTGCAATGTTTCTTTTTAATAAAACAATTCCATAAAAATTGGGGTGGCATTATTTATCATTTTATTTTAATCATGATATTCAAAATAAGTAATTCAGGCAGCATTTTCTAAAGGTACATGTGTATATCACAAAGTTTAATAAAAACTACAAAGAATTAATTTAATAGTTTTTATTGAATTGAAAGGTCTCATTCGATCAATCATTTATTAGCAATACTTTCAGTTGCGGTGGATGATGGAGAGCTAAAACAAAATGGTAAATATAAGTTTAGATTGATTAGAAGATGATGGAGCGATTAATAATTCACCAATATACTGATAATTATAAAATGTATTGATTTCAGTGCTACGATTTAGTTAATCATTCGCATATACCTTCACTCAGAGAATAGAATGGATTTGCTCTCCTTTTCTGAGCTGTGGTGGTGCTTGCTGCACAATTTTATTTTGCTATGATCAATGATCATATATCTCAGGATGATTTTCCTTGTTGAAAATGACCTACACACTAAAGCTTCACATCTCGGCTTTTCTAAAAAAATTAGATTTATTTCACCAAAATATAAAATAAAATTGCCTACCTTTAAAAAGGGGGTAGATCCAGGTTATCAGAACTTTTTTATTTATAGGATGTCTGTAAACCTTACATCAATCTTTCATATTGTAGTGACAACATTCTAGAAGCCAACATGTACTTGGGTAATTATAACCTAAAAATTATATTAGATATTTTTTCCTTGATACTATATATATACATGCATTTTAAATACTAGAATAGTTCCATAACTTCTAACTAATTAACATACAAATAAAAGTGTTAACTATTCCATACATACCTTTTTAGTGCTAAAAATAATTCCATAGTTTTTAAAATAAGAATTTCCTAGTGCTATAGGGTTAACATCTCTGTATGTAACTGAATTAAATCGAAGTTTCTTTGCACGCAATAACCATCAATAACTAAACCTAACCTAGAATATTTGATAAACTTCATTTGACATATATACTAGATTCTCATATTATTTCAAGGGCTTGGCAACATAGTACAGTTATGACAGATGTGACGTGCAACGGTTTTAATACTGAACGAGCTATAGTTGGTGATGAGAGATTTTAGAAAAAAAATAGAATGTTTGGTTATAGACAATTAACCCCCAGGGGAAGATGAACCATTAGAAAAAACAATTGAAGCTGAAAATTTACTTTTTGGTGAAAAACCCCATTCTACGAATTTTCAGCATATTTCATGTAAGAAATTATTGTGGATTTTATAATATTTTCACTACTTTTACAATGGAAAATTCATACTTGTTATGTAAAAATTTTTCCCAATAGACTGGGAAAAGTGCCCTCCTAAAATTTCAATTCAATATTGCCAGTTTGGTGGATATTTACGTTGAAATGTCTTCGTGTATTTTCCGAAAATTTCATGAACGAATGATTTTATCGAAAAACTGACTGTGCTAGTCCCAAAAAACCCCATTTTACAAATTTTTATCATTGATGTTTTTAATTTTTCAAAAAAAATTTAAATTTTTAAATAATAATTATTCAATAGATGTCGAAGAATAAAAATATATTATTCTAACGCTTTGACAAAGTTTTGAAAAATAATTTTTCCAAAAACAGTGACCGTTCAACGAAGAAGAAACAACTACTTCCCGGGCTACATGCCCCGACAGACATTGAATTCCACTTCTAAGTCAAACGGGGTTGGTAAATCTACAAGATTTAAACCAACCATTCTGGTTTGCAACTAGAAGGGATAACACAACTTGTAGACCGGTTTCGGCGTATTGCGCCTCATCAGTACAAGGTATATGTTATCGTCCGAGAGTTAATCCCGGACTGAAATGTGACTATAATCAACAACGGTACATATTGTCCAGTTACGGAAATATTTTGGTTGCGAAAATAGCGACATCTCACTTCTAAGTCACAAACCAAAATTCGAATGAGACAACAAACCACGTGGGCTTGAAACAAAAATGAATTATTACAGTTTCCTGTAAAATTGTCGTATTTAGTAAGTAAAATAATTTTTCCAAAAACAGTGACCGTTCAACGAAGAAGAAACAACTACTTCCTCTGCGGCAAGTTTGCACATGTAGGATGATTAGAAGTAGACCCCGTAAGATAGTCCAAAGGTTTGCACGAGTTTGTGTTATGTCCCGGATGGAATCCAGCTGTATAGCGTCGAGAGAGTGAACTCTCCAACCGACCTTGGTGGGGCCATACTATCAGAAGCCGAAGAAGAAGAAGAAAGAATGAAGAAAATACCCGACCATCACACACACATACAACCAATGATGATCGCACACACAAACGACAGCCCAAAAGGGCACTGACCTATTAAAAGGGTATCTCTTTTAGTCAGCTGACTGAGCGATGTTAAATAACTATATATATATATATATATATATATAGGAGACGATTTATTTGGGGATGTGGCAATAAAATACCAGAGAGTACTCTTTTTAAAATATATTCCAAGCTTTCGAATATAACATATTCATTCTCAAGGAATTATTTAAACGAGGATGTCGAGGATATATATATATATATATATATATATATATATATATATATGGTTATTTGAATTGTATTGTAGAGCTATATCAATTCCATACCTTTTATAAATTAAATATTTATTATTTTTGTTTTAATACTTAACTTTGTTTATATCAGTCGGAAATTATCAAAATATTTATTATATTATATTTTTTTATTATGATTATTATGAGACTCTTTATTATTATTTGAATATTATTTTGTAAATTTATTTAAACTATCTCAGGGAAATTATATTTTTTGTTTGTGAGTTCAAATTTTTGTGAGGCCAACTCTGTCCTTTGACCTTCAAAAGGTTCCAACGTTGATAGCCTGTGTCGATTGTAAAATATATCATAGATACAAAAAAAACACATTCAATTTTAAATAAATGTTCAACAAATGAAAACGTTTTTAATGTACAGAATGATTCAGAAATATATTGGTTCCAAATTTTTTTTTCATATTTTGCATCATTTTTTGAAACAAATTTTGGTTTCCACTCAATAACCCCGTTAAACACGAAAGAAAATTACAGTTTAAATTAAAGACTTATTACAAAAGGGCGCTATAATATCACCAGTTGTAATTTACAAAAAAAAAGTACGAAAATTTCAAAATAAATAACGGCAAATAGAGGTGGGTTGTTTTTTCCGTAACGTTACCGAAACAAAAATTTAAAAAAATATATTTTCTGAAAAAACAATGGCACAAAAATTTCAGCAGCTTCTTTTTAAATTATTTTCTGGCACCAATTCCTTTATTTTCTCGATCTCAAGTTCTCTTGAAGTCGTTGATGTCCGGCCAGAACGAGGCAGATCTTCCACCACATCTCCTTTGTTACTTAATCATCACTAATACGCACGTGTTTTTGATTTAAGTCGTAAGCCTTATGTAACACTTTCAGGTCTTCGGCACTCTAAATTCCAATTGCATTTCTAAATTTAAGTCAGATTCTCGGTACTTCCTTCACCTTATATAGGAACCGATTCTTTATTTTCCTTTATTTCCTCGTTCTAAAGTTCAGTTGAAGTCGTTGATGTCCGGTCAGAACGAGGCAGATCTTCCACCTCAACTCGAACGCTTTTTAATGCTCTACATCACTCATAAGCATTAAGTCGTTTCGCCTTAAGCCTTACGTAACACTTTCAGGTCCAATTTCATTTCTAAATTTCAGTCAGATTCTCAGCACTTCCTTCACCTTGCATAATTATGTGTTTGGTGACTTATTAAATTATTTTCAGGAACCGATTCCTTTATTTTCTCGTTCTCAAGTTCAGTTGAAGTCGTTGATGTCCGGTCAGAACGAGGCAGATCTTCCACCACAACTCGATCGCTTTTTAATCACTATTACGTCGTTTCGTCGCAAGTCTTATGTAACACTAAAATTTGAGTAACGTTTATATTATTTCAAGGATCACGTCCCACCTCTAACTTTGCGGAAAAACAAGAAAAACGACGTCGAACCGTTCGCAAATTACTTCTCAGCTTTTTCCATCTCTTTCTTCCTGCTCTACTCACATATACACACCAACTCCCTCTTTTTTATTTCTTTGAATAGAAGCTGAAAGCACGGTTGAATTTATTATAGTTAAGATACATTTTTGTTCGTTTATGTTTTAGTGTTCTTGGAAATACGCTTGTAAATGTATTAAAGAAGATTAGTATTCTACATGGGTTATTTTCTATACAAGGTAGATTCTACTCGAGTTTTATCAGATGTATAAAATGTTCCTTTTCTACTGACGGGTTCTAACGAGAGTAGGTAATTATAAGAAAAAAGCGAACAAGATTCCTTAGGAAATAACGAAACCAATATATTTGTTAAAACCTTCAAAGTTAGGAAATTGAGACTTTCGGGTTAAATGGCAACACTGTCTGTGAAATGAATGAAAAGATGATTGCTTCCGAACTGGTCAAGCCTTTACCTACAAGAAGAAATTATGAAAATATTAAATATACAGAGAAGTAATTTACTACACACTATATAACTTCTTTCACCTAAATATAAACTGTACAATCCTTCGATCATTAAACATTGTTCGGAGATACAATCTGTATTTTGTCTAACCTATCCTATGGCCTGTTATACTTATCTAGCTTAGATTCTATGAATAATAAGTGAACTGTTGAAGTTAAAATAAGGTAATTAGGATACTTCATATTTACTGCTCAATTTACGAATAGGCTTTGTAGGATTACGAGGAAATTTTGTCTATTCTAGCTGAAGGATATCAGAAAATACATATTATAGGTATATATCTTGATACCAGATTGGTTTTAGAGAAAATGCTCAACTATCAAACCTGACATCAAATATACAAACCTCTAGTCTATCATGAAAACATAGTGCTGCTATTTTTCTAGGCATTACTAAAGCGTTTGATGGTGTTCGGAACTGTGGTATGTTTTACAAACTATATGAAATGATGTGTTCTAAATATTTGCTATTAATCTTTAAAACTATCTTAGTGATAGAACACCACAAGTAAAAGTGAATTACAGTTTTATGCCAAACATTTAAGGACTTCTCCAGTGCTCCTCACAGTCCTATTTGCTCTACAATCTATCTATCTTGTTACAACTATAATTTAGCAACAGAACATTTAAATTTGCATACATACATATTGCAGTATCTAGATGACATTGCTTTGATCAGTCATAATAATCTCAAAATAACAGTGAATGAGCTACAAAAACTTTTATAACAGAATACTGAAATGCTTTAACATATGTACGATGAAGCCCAATATTTCAAAATCTCAATGTGCTTAATAACAATAAAAAATACCATATATTTTCAATCAATAACGAAGCAAACACGGTGGAAAGTTACAATTGGTAAAATACATAAGTATGTACACAAAATATATACCTGTGGACTGTAACTGAACTTGCACAAAACATTCTCTACACTATTTTGAATCCTCTGTTTTATCTATGAATGTTATCCCACAAGAGCCCACACTGAAATTAGGTAGCTGAATATTGGTAAGAAATAAGTGTCATCGATTAGTTTCAATGTCTTATGGTTTTAGTAATCCCTACATCGGTGAAGTGCACCAATAATTGGAAAACATAAATTTTTTTCTATTTGATGTATATTATATTATGTTCTTACCTTATTTATATTTTCATTTCCTATTTTTATCTGAATATCAACTGAATTAATATTTTTTTGTATAAAGAACTCAAATTAGTACTACAACTTATTCCTTATCAACCATCTCTGGTTTTTCTTGAAATCATTGTTCATCTTTTTCTGCCAGTTCTCTTAAATTGTACTTGTATAGAACAGAATAATGTCATCAGCAAAAGTAAAGGATTTTGTCTGCAATTGTGCTTTTTCTAGACTTCTCACAAGTAAGGTACATAATTTAAGTCTATCATAATAAATATTTCCTTTCCTACTTTATTTATCTTTGAATATTTCTGATTATGTACTTTTGGTGACTGGAAAAACTCTGGTTTTCTTAAATTAAATTCAATTCACATCTTCGTTTTAAATAAATAATCTGCACTACCAACCACTTTTGCCATAAATTTTAACAATTTGCCTACTGTCAAATTGGTCAAATATAAAAAGTAAGGTTATTGTCACGGTTGCCAACTATATGAAAATAAAATACGCCAATTTCTAAATAAAAAATCGCCCAAAATGTTTTTCTCTTTCGAAATAAGTTGTTTTACCATGTAATCATTAAAATGTTGATTTTTTGTTGTTGCCCAGATGGCACGAATAAAGTTTTAAAATTTTGTAGTTGCAGCTAATCAACATTTGTGTTGGACATGCTTGTTATTGCTACCAATCTAAGTATATTCAGATCCAAATGTTACCACTATCCTAATATTTTGAAATTGACAGGTTGGTATTAAAAATAAGCAGATATAATGGAAGATACTTTTTTTAATGAGTGCCTACGCAACAAAAACGAAATTCATCAGAAACTATTAAACATCAATATGTAAATAAATTTTAAAAAATTATACCTTTTATACTAAGGAAATACATAACAAAAAACAGAAACATCTAAAACTCTAAGGCCTAAAGCCTAAAATATTCATTTATGAGCAACATTACAATGTTGAATAATATATCAAAAGTTAACCCTAAAAAGACGCTTTCAATCGTTATTGGCGGTTACCCGGGAATCAGTGAGAGATGTCAAATGTCAAAACCAGCTAGTTCTGTGATCTCTGTTTCAAGCTAAAGGTGGGATTACGATGAGCGTTAAAATACCAACTGAAAGAAGAAGTAGCTAAAGGTGGTTCATATTTCTGTCTGTTTCCATAGGAAAATTCTATTGAAAAATCGCCCATATGAGCAACCGGAATATAACCGCCAAAACATTCGCAAATCGCAAAAATTAAATTTTTCTCGCAAGTTGACTTTTAAAATCGCCCATTTTGCGATAAATCGCCCGTGTTGGCAACCCTAGTTATTGTCGTGACAGTTTCAAAATGGTACAGGAGTTACAATGCGCGGCGCCACGGTGAAAAAACAAACTGCTTAGATAGACGATTTTGAGGACAGGTTTTGTTAATAGGGATGGCGATTCTTTTAAAAAAAGATCGATTTTTAAATCGATTCGAATCGTAACCTGATGAATCGATACATAAAAAATCGAGGTCTAAAAGATCGATTTCAAAAAAATTGATTTTTTTCAAGTTTGTATTTTTTACAATGTAAATATAAATCGATCTTTTTTATTGAATAACAACAAGAAAGGTACCCCTAAATAAACAATCTCTCTCCGGGATCTCTTATCAGTAAAATTGGGGATTTTTTTTAAGTTCAGGGAATTTTGATAATAATAACAATTATTTTTTTATTTCCATATTATTATGGCAACAAAGTATCGGATTAGGAATGTGTGAGATTAATGGAAAAGAATCATCGATGAAATAAAAATCTATTTTTCTTTATCCAAAATTAATGGGTTTGTCGAAAAAATCGATTTTAATAAAAAATAAATCGATTTCTGCGAAAAAGATCGTTGATTTTTTTTGGATTGTCTTAAAAATGGAGATGCTTTTCGTATATATTCCGATAATAAATCTAAGAGATTTATTCGTTAACGATATTTATCGGATTGAAAAAAAATCAAATAAAATTATATGAAAAATGGTTAATAATTGTTGAAAAATGGTCAATAATTGTTGAAAAATGGTCAATAATTGTCAAAAACTGTTGAAAATTGTCAATAATTGTTAAAATTTTGAAAAATGGTCAAAAATTTTCAAAAATGGTCAAAAAATTTGGCAAAAAGGGTCAATAATTGTTGAAAAACTGTCAAAATTGGTCGATAATTGTTGAAAAATGGTCAATAATTTTAAAAAAATGATCAATAATTGTTGAAAAATTTGGAAAAATGGTCAGTAATTGTTGCAAAACTGTTAAAATTGGTCAATAATTGTAAAAAATGGTCAATAATTATTGAAAAACTGTCAAAATTGGTCAATAATTGTAAAAAATGGTCAATAATTTTTAAAAAATGATCAATAATTGTTAAAAAATTTCGAAAAATGGTCAATAATTGTTGCAACACTGTCAAAATTGGTCAATAATTCTTAAAAAATGATCAGTAATTGTTGAAAAACTGTCCAAATTGGTCAATAATTGTCAATTAATTGTTAAAAATGGACGATTTTTGTCAAAAACTGTCAATAATTATTAAAAAATGTTCAATAATTGTCAAAAACTTCTGAAAATTGTCAATAATTATCAAAAATTTTGAAAAGTGGTCGATAATTATCGAAAATTTTTAAAAAAATTAGAAAAATGATCAATAATTGTCAAAAACTGTTGAAAATTGTCAATAATAGTTAAAATTTTGAAAAATGGTCAGTAATTGTTGCAAAACTGCCAAAATTGGTCAATAATTTTTTAAAAAATGGTCAATAATTGTTGAAAAACTGTCAAAATTGGTCAATAATAATATAAAATGGTCAAAAAGTTTGAAAAACTGTCAAAATTGGTCAATAATTGTCAATTAATTGTTAAAAATGGACGATTTTTGTCAAAAACTGTCAATAATTGTTAAAAAATGGTCAATAATTTTGAGAAATGGTTAATAATCGTCAAAAGGAGTCAACATTTTGAAAAATAGTCAATAAATATTACGAGAGCCGTTTCTGAAAATCCACTCCTCAAACACACGTAATTTATACAAAATCGATTAATATTACTAGAAAAATCGATAATTAAAAATCGATTATAACAAAATAATAATCGATTTTTATAAAAATCTTTTAATTTTTCAAACATCTCTACTTATAGAGTTCCCTATAAGCTTTTTTGAAAAAAAAACAACAGTGTCTGTCGAGTCTACTGGGATCCGAGCGGTTCCGCTCTCATCACTACTTGCGATGTTGCCGGGGCAATACCAAAAATACAAAAAAAATCGAAAGTCGATTTTCAAGGGTGAAATATCGATTCACTGAATCGATTCAATACAACATATTGATTTAAAAAATCGATTTATTCGGTCCGAGGTATCGATTAATCGATTTCAGATCGCCATCCCTATTTGTTAATTTTCGCTGGGAATCGACGCGACTGGGACTGGTGCAACAGTCCCCAATAATTCCAACGCAATCGGGACATACAAAAGTGATAAAAAAAATAGACTCGCTTTCAATTTCAACTTACACAATAACGAAATCAAATTCTTTTCACGCAATCGGTAGAAGAAAAAAAAAGGAGAACGACAATGAACACCGCCGTTATGGGTGTAACTATGTGCACAAAGTGTTTTTTGTTGGCGATGCCATATCGAGCATATTGTTGGGTTTCTTTTCGATGTGTGTATGCATGTCGGGGACCACCGTAAACGTAACTCGTAATAGTATTGAAAACTTGTTTTCTATTGTATAAATAGTATATAATAACGTATTTAGACCCAACCTAGGCTTGTTTCAGTGAAAGTAATTGATTGAAAATTGATTGCAGCCATAACATTTTGTACGACAGTTTGTAAACATTTTTATTTATTTTTAGTTTTATCGAAAAAATGCAAAAGAAAATTCTTTAGGAAGGTGTGCTGTTACTGCTGTTAGAGTCTATACTTTTGAGCTGGTATCCTATCATTCCTATCATTCCAACTGGCGATAGAACCGTTCTATAGTCTATATTTATGTACGAGAGAGTAATAAAACCTAATTTCTAATACGTTAAGATCCGAGATTTTGCTAATTTTGACGTTTTTTCGGTAAAAAACACCTTTTTGGGGGGTGGAAAAAGACATTATTGCGATTTCCGGCCAAAGTTGACTTCCTAAAATAAAAAATTGATTATAAAAGTTGTAGATCTTGAGAAAATCTACAACTTTTTCATCAGTGACTTTTTCGCATAACCTCAAAATTAGCTCGAAAAACGCAAAAAACTGCATTTTTTGTTTTTTATTTTTGGTTTCGTTTAAAAATGTTCGATTTTGATGAAAATTTAGTAGAAGGTATCTATGATAGTCACAAACCATAAAAAAAAATTTCAAATTGAAATATTGGAAATTTTTCGAGTTATAACGTTTTTTCGGTAAAACACACTTTTTTTGGAGGGTGGAAAAAGACATTATTGCGATTTCCGGTCAAAGTTGAATTCCTAGAATAAAAAGTTGATTATAAAAGTTGTAGAACTTGGGAAAATCTACAACTTTTACATCAGTGACTTTTCCACATAACCTCAAAATTAGCTCGAAAAACGCAAAAAATGGCACATTTTTCGTTTTTTATTTTTAGTTTCGTTAAAAAAAGCACGACATCATTTCACAACGTGAATCAAAAATCACGATATCGCTCATCACTATAGATAACGCCACTTGCCGCTACCATTAAAAATTCCGTATCGCAAGGTATCGATACACTACAAATTTATCGATACTTGGAATGCATCGAAAAGCATAGTATCGATACAAAATATCGAGTATCGGAAGTAAAAGTATCGAAACACTGGAATATCGGATAGTATCGCGCATCCCTAGTTAGACCCAACGCGAGTGGTGTCGCAACTGTTGCTGAACTTTAAATGTAGTGGTTTGTTTTGTGATAAAAGGTAATATACAGCAATTCTCAGAAACATTATTTGGTCATAAAAATTGTAATTAATATTTTAGATGGATTATGAAAGAGAACAGGAACGTTTACTTCGGCTGCTTGAAGAAGTAGATGTGGAAGAAGAGTACGTAGATGATGAATCTGACTTGGAGGACGATGCCACCGAGGAAGGGTTTGAAAACATCGATACGGATCAATCTAATGATGATGACGACGATGAAGTTTAAACTCCGAATAAACAACCTCGATTGCCCTGTTTTATTGGCAAAGATGGGCAAACGGTGTGAAAGAAACATGTTCCTAACAAGAAAATTAAAACAAGACGATCTAACATTGTTATTCACCTTCCAGGTGTTGGACCTCCAGGGAAAAATGCAAAGTCTCCAGTGGAATGTTGGGGATTATTTTTTTCTGCTGAAGTTTTGAAATGTATTGTCGAAAATACTAACAATACAATCAATTCCTAATCCCAAAGATTTTCAAGAGCCAGGGATGTAAAACCCACTGATCTTGTTGAAATAAAAGCTTTCCTGGGTTTGTTATATTTGCCTGGTTGTTTACGAAGTAGTTGTCCCAACGTAGAGGAAATGTGGTACAGAAAAGGTACCGCCGTTGAGAGGTTCTGGCTGACCACGTCCAAAGAGCGATTTTTATTTTTGCTACGATACTTGCGTTTTGAAGAAAAAGATACAAGAGAAGAGCGAAAAGTGGTCGACAAATTGGCGCCTTTTACGATATTTACGAAAATTATAAAAGAAATTACACGCTTAGCGAGTAAACAACAACTGATGAAAAGTTGGAGGCGTTTAGAGGACGGTGCAGATACAAACAGTACATCCCAAATAAGCCCAACAAATAGGGGATAAAAATATTTGCGCTGGTAGATTCAAAAACATTGTACATCAAAAATTTGGAAGTTTATGTTGGAAAGCAACCATCTGGGCCCTATTGGGTTCAAAATTATGCATGAAGTGTTGTTGAGAGACTAGTTGCTCCTATTTTAGGCACTGGTCGTAAGGTAACATGCGATAATTGGTTAACGTCATTCCCCCTTATTGAAAAACTTTTAAAAAATCACAATTTGACGGTTGTTGGAACGGTCAGGAAAAATTATAGTGCATTGCCCATTGAGTTTGTAAATACGAAACATCGACCAGCTACATCAAGCCTCTTTGGCTATCAAGAGGACTAAAAAGGGTAAAAATGTCATTTTAGCTTCCAGCATGCGTAGAAACACCTGGTAAGAAAAAATATGCGACTTTTGTCAGAAGGACAGCAAAACAAAATACAGGTGTCAAAAATGCATGAAATTTATTTGTCTAACACACGCGAAGACTTTCTGTCCTGTATGTGTGAATCGGAAAGAAATGACCAATGAAATACTACAGAGTATTCTGGGCATGGAAAAGAAGTTTTATCTTGATAATTCTCGATTTTTGTAAAATTAGTTTGATTTTTTCATTTTAATATTTTTGTTAACCATAACTGCCACCTTTCGCCGAAAAACTTTTAAGCGATCCATTTCGGGGTCTCGATTTTTCATGTCTGACCATTTCGGAAAAAGCTATGTGGTTCCAGAGTGTGCGTTGGGGGGCGTAAAAATCGATGTCCAGTTTGTTTGTTCAAAAAAATTTTCCCTACACGCCCATATATATTGTTTGTCCAATGTCAAGTTCCCAGTTAACAGTAGAGACAATCAGAAAATGGACTTTTCACTTTGACCCCGTATAACTTTGTCAGTTATGAAATAAAATTAATCAAATATGATGCCGTTATTCCTCTATCGAATGGTGAAAATAAGAATGACATATCTTCTATGGTTTCGACGTTATGTCAATGTATATGTCAAAATGTCATGTTTTTGGAAAAAAATTTGGAGGAAATTCCAAAAAATTAGCATTTTACGAAGGTTTTGGGGAAATTTTGGAAAATACTTTTTCATGTATTCCGGGTCGGGAAATCAAAAATCATGATAATTTCTCGATAGAAGGTGTACTTTTCCGAAAAATTCGATTTTCCGAAATTTTTCACGAGTATTCCGGGAAAGCAATTTTTTTTTTTAAAAAGCCGTATCGAAAAACCCCTTTTTCTACGACAACCTCGATAAATGTTCATTTTATAACCGTAACTTCAATCATAAACTAGCACATTTTGTACAGAATTTCATTTTTGCATCGGTTGCTAGGCAAGTTGCTAAGCAACAAATGCGAAATGGAATATTTCGTGTTAGGTCTAGGTTCACTCTAAAATCACGACGACTACGTCTTGTCAAATTATGACGTCCAGCGACAAATTGATGAAATGTCAGCAGATCGTTTCTGTCAAAGTTTTAGTATAGGTAGCGAATCGTATGTTATGATGTTATATTATGATGTTGTCATAGAAAAAGTATAGTATGCAACTTGCAACAAAATGGGCATCATTTTGTGCTCATTGCATAATATACTATTATGCAAATTTTCAACGAAATCAGAATTCAAATTTTTTTTCAAATTTCAAGGGCCCCTTGAAACCGGAATTTTTTTTAGAAATTTTCAACTTTGACCTTTAATAACTCGTATAACAATTAAGAAGTGATATATTATTTTATTGTTAATATAGACCTTCGACTGTCGATTTAGGTCTATTTGGTTTCTTCAATTCCATAGGCGTAGGTGATATACTTTTTTTAAGGGATGCAACTTTGACACTCAATAACTTTGTTATTTATGAAATCGAAGAAACGAAATACGGATAGAGCCATTTTCGCTCTATTGAACGGTTTTTTGACGAAAAATCCAAAAAAGTGGTGTATAACGAAGGTATTGTTGAAACGGTCAATTATTATGTATTTTCGGTCGGAAAAACCGAAAATCTTATTTATTTGCTGATAGAACGTATAGTTTCCCAGAAAAATTCCATTTCCATTTTTTTTTCAGTTTTCCCAAAATTTATGAGAAAAATTTTTTTTTCAAAAACCAATCCATTTTTCGGAACGGCCAATTTGAAATTTAACCAAACCTAACTTAATTTTAATCTTATCTAACCTAATATAATTTGATCTAACCTAACTTAACCTAAACCTCTTTTAATCTAACCTAACTTAAATTTAAATATTAATTTTTAAAAAATTTAAAAACCTTTTTCCATATGAAAATTAAAGAATGTAATATTTTTTAGATATACAGATACATTCAAATACAAACGGAACATAGGGATTTAGTGTAATCGCCGATCTAAATAGTCCACCAACAAAACATTTCTATAAGTTCACTTCAATGAATATCAAGTATTAATCTGGACAGCTGGATTCAGAATCACTGTAAAAAAGCCCGCCCCCTCTCCTTCCAAAATTTGTTAGTTATGTGCAAGGTGTGTGCGAAGTGCGAAGTGCGAACTGCGATTTAGTATTGAATAATTATTTGATGGGGGTAGTAAACGTCGCTACATATTGAAACAATATGCTTACGTTTTATGTTGTTAAAATCAAAAATTAATTGTTAAATTCTCTTTTCGAGATAAGATAATATGTTTTGATTTCTTTTGGCCATAACGGCTTTCAGAATAAAAATAAACTCGTAAATAAAACAAAATAGGATTCTTTAAATTGAAACAAAGTTATGGGCTTGAACACTCTCACCGATCGACTGACTGACTGTCTGACGCTAATTAAGGACCGCCCACAGTTGAGAATACGGAGTGGTGGGAACTGTACGATATGTTATAGGTGTCCAAATAAACGATTGTAATAATCGTGTTTTTAATCTGTTGAAGCTGGATGTTGGTCGACTAGTTCAAAAGCAGTTCTGATACAATGCTTAAAATACCTATGATCCGTTTGTGTTTGAATGTATCTGTATATAATGTGGATTATCAACTGTCGATTGATGTTAATTTGGTCGTTCCGATTCCATAGGCGTAGATGATATACATTTTTAAACTAAAAAAATCATAAGATTATTTTCAATAAGTAACTACTTATTTGCCAATAAAGGTTTGAAATTTTGTTTTATTTTAAGAAGATCCAAGAATCTCTTACAATAATCGTTCTTCTACTTAAAAGTAGATAAATACCTTCCCAACAAATTTCACCGAAAATGCGATTGTAGGTTTTTCCATTTAGAAAGGAGGTCCAAGTTGTGTATTCTTAATAGCTTACTATAGTTTATTTCAGAAAGGTATAGAGTAATAAAACCTCATTAGGTATGCAAAGGGAGCACAGAGTGACCCAACGAATATTTAAGCCACTTTCATAGTTTGGCATTGATTTCATTGTAAAATTCTTTCTTTTCATCAAGTACAGGTAGTACCACCCGGGTTGGGGTCAATATATGGGTTTAGCCTATTGTTATCCATTCACAAACACTGAAAATAGTGTGCCAAAGGCGTGCCGGTAGGATACTCGTAAAAAGGAAAGAATTTTATTTTAACAGAATAAAAATTAGGCATTATGTACATAGTATTAGGTACACTTATTTTTTATTGAACATTATACAAAAAATACATTATACAGAAATTAAATTTTAAAAAATCATAATATTCTTCGTCATTTTATTACTAATCTTATAATACTGTGAACATTATTTACGGCTTAACAGCAAATACTGATGCGTTAAACTAAACAAATATACTTATAAAGGTCTAAAAATTTTGGGTAAGGCACCTTGCGGCGCATGGTTGAGCCGAATCTGAAACAGGGTTGGAATTAGGCAGAGGCACTAATAGAAGGTTAAACGGTACCTGTTAAACGCAAAACGTAACTGTATAATCTACTACCTAAGTAATCCCTACACAATATTTCGATATTGACACTTCAGGCCAGAAAACATACTTCTCCTAATTCTCTTACGCAATTACTTGAAATTTTAATATTACAAACAATACTATTTCAAGACCTACGCCTATGGCTGACACCGAAATTGAGCCGAACTGGACGGAATTCCCCATTTTATTACTCTATACCTTTCTGAAATAGACTATAAAAGTCGTTTAGTTACAACTTGCAAGGTGCAGTGTGCAGTCTTTGGTGAATTCTATAGTTGTTTCGCCATCAGGAGAGAGTATTAAAATGATCGGCGTACATTTATAAAATTATATTTATAATGATAGTCTATAAATATTTACTTTAGACCCCTTGTCGCCGCCGGTTACAAATATTAGGTAGTAACTTTAAGTTATGTGAAAAATGTTGAACTTGGATTAGGTATATGCAAAATGTCATTGTTATTTTAAACTGAAGTAACTTTAACATTGCAATATTTTTCAATTGTACCTGCATTTTACCAAGAAATTACAATAATTTGGAAATTTTACTGTTCTGACCGGATCTAGGTAGGTATTAACGGGATTAAACAAAGAGTGAAAACTTAACATAATTTTTTTGTTCAAAAATAAACTAAACTTTCTGAAATATTCAGGTTAATTTGATGTCACTATCAATAACTTTTTTAGCAATTAAAATCTGTTGGTTCGATTATGCCAAATAAAGTAATTTGTCAATATACATATATATGTAACTACTTAAAAATGTAGTTTTATCTTACCCATTTTATTAAACCCCGAACCACGCTTATGCAAGATTTTTTTGGGCCACCGCTGCTGTAGTTTGCATACATAATTAGGTTTTATTAGTCTCTTTTGATGGCGAGAGAACTATAGTATCGTTCTTGGGACGGTACAAAAACTACCCTTATGGAAGGGGTGATAAAGTTGATGTGTCCATCCCTAATTCTAGCTTGCGCACTAGAACGATTCCAGAACGGTTCCTAAATGCCAGATGGAACAAATCTAATAATTCTGCCAGAACCTTCCAATAACGGACGTACGTTATTTTTTCATATTTCTTGTATTGTAAATATTCGATTTTTTTTTAATATTAATATTTCTTCCATTTTTTGTATTTTCATATTATTCTCACTTCTACAGGGTATTTCATTACTAATTGGAAATATTTCAACTGTAGAATCCTGATCTCGAAATATGAATATTAGACCCAAACCACCTAGTTAAAATATTTCTCCTGTCTGAGTTACAGGGTGTTTTGATTAAAATTATTTATGACCAGTACTTCCACATTATTTGTCATATTATTGTCGTATTTAGCGGGAAATGTAGGTACTATTATACACCCTACTAAATTATTTTATAATAAAGGTTTCAGGCTACTACCAGAGCCGTACGCAAGGGGGAAGTGACTGGTTGATTCTTCCCAAATTGTACGGGATTGCAATTTTAGCACATCACATTCAAATCTCAATAAGTTCTCTTGAAAACCCCCATTTTTTTTATCCCCATTAACCTAGCAGAACCATTTCGGAAATTTGAATTTTTGATTATGCCATAATTTGTCGCTAATTTATTACCATAATTGAAAATTTGTCGCTCGTCGTTTTTTTAGGTTGGCAAATTTTGTTACTTTTTACACCTCCTCGCGTTTGCCAATCTAGATATTCTGATATTCTGTACACCTCCTCGCGTTTCTGCTCTCCTGATACAAAGTCGACTGAGACTTGAAGGTATTTCGTTCAATTTGGTGATTTTTTACTAGTATCAGGAGAGCAGAAACGCGAGTAGGTGTAAAAAGTAACAAAATTTGCCAATCTAGAAAATTCAGCTACTCCTTTCAATTCTCTTCATCACGATAAAGTAATTATTTTTTGAGATATTTCAAGTTAAACATAAAGCTGCACAATTTTATTAGATGGAAGGTAATATAATTAATACTATTATATCGCCTTACAAAGTTTTGAAAAAACAATGACCGTTTAACCAAGAAGTAACAACTACTTCTCGGGTTATATGCCCCGACAGACATTGAATTACACTTCTAAAGTAAACGGGGTTGGTATATCTGCAAAATATAACCAACCATTCTGGTTTGTAATTAGAAGGGACAACATATAGCCCGAGAAGTAGTTGTTCCTTCTTGTTTGAACGGTTTTTTTTTCAGAAACTTTGTAAGGCGTTGTATTAATTCTATTATCTTCGATCTATTTGTAACAAGCTTTACTAAAATATGACAATTTTACAGGAAACTGTAATTAGTACAAAATTTATATTGTCCACCCTATTTTATGGGTCATTTCATTACATATTTATATTTTATTCCCAAGAACGTTAATATATATTTCATAATCTCTGATAAAATCGATTTTTTTTCCATTCCCATCGCATGCTTTCATGATATCTAAATCTAATTCTTAACTACCATCAAAATAATTAAGATAGCGATTTTTAAAGAAGGGAAATAACCGTTTGTTGGCTTAAAGTGTTGTTAATTATTTAAAGAGAAAAAACAACAAATTAGCCTTATATAAACTACTCGTAAACACGTGGATTATCGTGGATATAATAGAGTCGGGTCGAAAATGATATAATTGAATTATAAATTCGAAGTAGGCTTTTAAATTTTTTTATTTAATTATCTCATGCATATGGATACTAAAAATAGATAACTTAATAGGAGTATAATAACTGAATTTTAATAAAATACAGTAGCGTTCGAACGTTAAATAGTTATTTGAGTATTTAGAGCGTAAAGTAACAGATTGCCGCTTGAGAAAAAATGTTGTCGAAAGCGGCAATTTTATTTTACGCTCGAAAAACACATAATTTTTTCTACAGTCGCCCTTTTAATAATTAATACAGTTTTTTTATATTATCTTAGGTTACAATAGGAGTGCTAGAATAATAATCGTTATTTTCGCTATTCATCATGATTACCTTAAAAAGATCTACTGACTAGGGAGGTTAAAAAATAATCGATTTTTATATAAATCGATTTTTATAGTAATATTAATCGATTTTTAGTAAATCGATTTTATAAATTAAGTGTTTAAATCGATTTTCGGAAACGGCTCGTATTATTTATTGACTATTTTTCAAAATTTTGACTATTGACGATTATTGACCATTTCTCAAAATCTTGACAATTATTGACCATTTTTCCAAAATTTTAACAATTATTGACCATTTTTCAAAATTTTAACAATTATTGACCATTTTTGACAATTATTGACCATTTTGACTGTTTTCCAAAATTAGTGACCCTTCTTTCCAAATTTTTGACCATTTTTCAAAATGATGACAATTTTTAACCATTTTTGATAGTTCTTGACAGTTCTTGACAGTTTTTGACCATTTTTGACAGTTTTTTTAAAATTTAAGATCATTTTTCAAAATGCATGGCCATTTTTGATAATTATTGACAATTGTTGACAATTATGGACCATTTTTTCAGATTTTTGACCATTTTTGTCAATTATTGACCATATTTCAAAATTTTTGACAATTATCAACTATTTTTCAAAAACTTTAACAATTTTTGACAATTATCAACCATTTTTCAAAATTTTGACGATTTTTAACAATAATTGTCCATTTTTGAAGGTTTTTGACCAATTTTGATAGTTTTTGACAATCATTGGCCATTTTTCAAAAATTTTTACAATTATTGACCAATTTTGACAGTAATTGTCCATTTTTGATAGTTTTTAAAAATAATTAACAATTTTTAACCATTTTTGACAATTTTTCAAAATTTTAAACCATTTTTGATAATTATTGACAATTATGGACCATTTTTCCAAATTTTTGACCATTTTTGACAATTATCAACTATTTTTCAAAATTTTGACAATTTTTAACAATAATTGTTCATTTTTGACAGTTTTTGACATCTTATGACTATTTTTGACAATTATCGACCATTTTTCAAAATTTTAACAATTTTTGACGATTATTGACCAATTTTGATAATAATTGTCCATTTTTGACAGTTTTTGAACATTTTTGATAGTTTTTGAGAATTATTGACCATTTTTCAAGTTTTTTTTAATATTTGTGACAATTATCGACCATTTTTCAAAATTTTAGCAATTATTGACAGTTATTGACAATTTTTGAAATTTTTTGACAAAAATTTTCCATTTTTAACAGTTTTTGTCAATTATTGACCATATTTCAAAATTTTTGACAATTTTCATATAATTTTATTTGATTTTTAGTCTGTTAAATTGTTAAATATTCACCAATTGAGTTATTTCGGAGGGCGTCGTTTGATTAAATAAGCGAGCGAAAAAGATTCCTTTTTTGCGCTAGAGCGTAAAGTAACAATCCTCGGCATTTGTCGACTTTACAATTTCATTTGAATACAGTAATTAGTCATTTTACGCGCTACTGTAGAAAAAATTTTTTGCCATTTCCCCAGCTGCATATAAGCATTGGAGGTTCGATTTTCTCAACGACATCCTCTTCGTTGTACCAAATGTGCTCGTTTTTTTCTGGCCATTTCCAATTTTGCGCACTTTTGGGCACTTCATACTCTCTTTTTTGTTTTCTTATAATAACACCGGGAAAATAACTATTCTCATATTTAACAATCACGAAATCAGCAACCGTAAATATAGTTGATGATTTCATTTTCGCTCTGGATTTCTTCTTCATTTTCCTCTACAGATTCTACTTCTGAAATATCTTAATCACTTGATCTAGAAGAAGATTCCTTTCTCTTTAACTTTTTCTTTATTTTTATTTAATTCTTCACGCCTACGTTTTTTTCCTCCCTAACTATTCTTCTTTGCGCTTTTAATTCATCAGTAATTCTTTTTTCATCTTCTTTCTACTCATGAAATTATTTCCAATATTTAGAAGTTATTGCCAGAGGAGCTTTTTCTTTGATACTTTTTTAGTTTTAGTCGCAACTTCCAACTTTGGAAAGTGTAAGTGTTCCTTCCAGGGGTCTTTGGCTTTAAGAGAGGTGTTTGAGCTAAAATTTAAACTCAAATGTGTCTCTTTTGATTCATCGTGTTCCTCATCTTGATTTTATTCCATTTCTTCCTCGATTTCATTTTGATGGGGAATCTCCGGGGTACTCTCTTCATTTTCATTATCTATATAATCTACATGTCTAATTTCTTCAACTTTCTGATAATCTTCATTTTCTGTGTCCATTACTATTAGAACATTATTTATATTTCTAACATTTATTTAACGCGACTCAAATTTCGCTTATACTGCTCTACATATTATCTAAACACAACGTGAGTCACGGCGCCACTGTCGGGAATAAGAAATGTTGTAAATCATTTTAACGACACAAATAACTAACCGTTTAGTTGGTGCCAATGAAAAATACTGTAATTGGGTCACTATAGTTCATCTTTTGTTTTGTCAGATAAGGGATGTAGTTACATGATGATTTATTTAACGGAACTCACATATTATAATGTCTTAATTTTCGTTTTAAAAACATGTCTCGTATTATTATCCTTTTAAAAATATAATTTTGCTAAATTTAGGATTATACTATTAACGCCTTACAACGTTTTGAAAATATTTTCAAAACAATGACCGTTCACTTAGAAGAAACAACTACTTCTCAGACATTGAAATACACTTCTAGGTTAAACGGGGTCAGTATGATCAACAAGATTTAACCAACCATTCTGGTTTGCAATTAGAAGGGACAATATCGCTTGGCGTATTTGCGCTTCACCAGTACAAGGTAGATATTCTCCGTCCGAGAGCTCTGTGAGCAAACCAAAACTCTAATTGACACAAACATCTGTTTGTACTATCAATATATTATTAAAGTTTCCCGTAAACTGTAATAATCTATAGCATAAACCTAAGAAAAGTTCGGTCTTTATTTTATAACAGTTGTAAAGCGATTCGATAATTACTATTTGTATATTTCTCTTTGTTTCGACTAATTCCTTTCTCCTCGCTAAATTACTGTTGTTAACGTCCATCCTTTTCTAACGTTCATTTATTAATTATGACAGCTTAAGCTTTTCAACTCGATTGTTACTCATTATAAGTAATGAGTGAAAATTAAAATGCAACGCTTTCGATGATTTATTACCACTTTGACGTTTTTACGTTTATAGGTCGCAGTTTTATGGGCAACGGTGGTAATAATTGTCTAAAACGTACAACAGATGGCCGGTTACGAGTGTAAACGTTTTTATTTTTATTTCGAAGTAGGGATGGCGATCTGAAATCGATTAATCGAATAATCGATACCTCGGACCGAATAAATCGATTTTTTGAATCGATATGTTGTATTGAATCGATTCAGTGAATCGATATTTCACCCTTGAAAATCGACTTTCGATTTTTTTTGTATTTTTGGTAGAGCGGCTTTTTTTTCAATTGCCCCGGCAACATCGCAAGTAGTGATGAGAGCGGAACCGCTCGGATCCCAGTAGACTCGACAGACACTGTTGCTTTTTTTTTCAAAATTTTTTTTTAATTTTTAATTGTCGATTTTTCGAGTAATAATCGATTTTGTATAAATTACGTGTGTTTGAGGAGTGCATTTTCAGAAACGGCTCTCGTAATATTTATTGACTATTTTTTAAAATTTTGACACCTTTTGACGATTATTAACCATTTCTCAAAATTATTGACCATTTTTTAACAATTACTGACAGTTTTCGACAAAAATCGTCCATTTCTAACAATTAATTGACAATTATTGACCAATTTTGACAGTTTTTCAACAATTACTGATCATTTTTTTAAAATTATTGACCATTTTTTAACAATTATTGACCATTTATTAACAATTATTGACCATTTTTTAACAATTATTGACCATTTTTCAACAATTATTGACCTATTTTGACAGTTTTTCAACAATTATTGACCAATTTTGACAGTTTTGCAACAATTACTGATCATTTTTCAAAATTTTAACTATTATTGACAATTTTCAACAGTTTTTGACAATTATTGACAATTATTGACCATTTTTCAAATTTTTTTAAAAAATTTCGATAATTATCGACCACTTTTCAAAATTTTTGACAATTATTTACAATTTTCAGAAGTTTTTGACAATTATTGACCATTTTCTAATAATTATTGACAGTTTTTGACAAAAATCCTCCATTTTTAACAATTAATTGACCAATTTTGACAGTTTTGCAACAATTACTGATCATTTTTTAAAAATTAATGACCATTTTTTTAAAAATTATTGACTAATTTTGACAGTTTTGCAACAATTACTGGCCATTTTTCCGAATTTTAACTATTATTGACAATTTTCAACAGTTTTTGACAATAATTGACAATTATTGACCATTTCTTAAATTTTTTAAAAAATTTTCGATAATTATCGACCACTTTTCAAAATTTTGACAATTATTTACAATTTTCAGAAGTTTTTGACAATTATTGACCATTTTTTAATAATTATTGACAGTTTTTGACAAAAATCCTCAATTTTTAACAATTAATTGACAATTATTGACCAATTTTGACAGTTTTGCAACAATTACTGATCATTTTTTAAAAAATTATTGACCATTTTTTACAATTATTGTCCAATTTTGAGTTTTTCAATAATTATTGACCATTTTTTACAATTATTGACCAATTTTAACAGTTTTGCAACAATTACTGACCATTTTTCCAAATTTTTCAACAATTATTGATCATTTTTTAAAAATTATTGACCATTTTTCAACAATTATTGACCAATTTTACAGTTTTTCAACAATTATTGAACATTTTTCCAAATTTTTTGACCATTTTTGAAAATTTTTGACCATTTTTCGAAATTTTAACAATTATTGACAATTTTCAACAGTTTTTGACAATTATTGACCATATTTCAAAATTTTTGACAATTTTCATTTAATTTTATTTGATTTTTTTTCAATCCGATAAATATCGTTAACGAATAAATCTCTTAGGTTTATTATCGGAATATATACGAAAAGCATCTCCATTTTTAAAACAATCCAAAAAAAATCAACGATCTTTTCGCAGAAATCGATTTATTTTTTATTAAAATCGATTTTTTCGACAAATCCATTAATTTTGAATAAAGAAAAATCGATTTTTATTTCATCGATGATTCTTTTCCATTATTCTCACACATTCCTAATCCGATACTTTGTGATAATAATATGGTAATAAAAAAATAATTGTTATTATTATCGAATTCCCTGAATTTAAAAAAAATCCCCAATTTTACTGATAAGAGATCCCGGAGAGAGATTGTTTATTTAGGGGTACCTTTCTTGTTGTTTTTCAATAAAAAAGATCGATTTATATTTACATTCTAAAAAATACAAACTTGAAAAAAATCGATTTTTTATGTATCGATTCATCAGGTTACGAATCGATCTTTTTTAGAAAGAATCGCCATCCCTATTTCGAAGTATTAGTTGACGAAAACTGTTCCTTTGGGTCCAGAAAAATAACCAGTGGCTCTTCACTACAGTGTTTTCCAATAGCCACAGACTTCTCTTCAAATGATTCCAATCCCCATTACAGTCTTCAGATCAAATTTCCCCTTTTTGATTACAATCGACCTCAGCTTTCCAAAGATTTCTGGTGCTTGGGTCTATTAGGTCCTCCACTACGTCTATTGTAACTATCCAAAGGCCTTAATTCTACTTCAAGGTCAATCACTTTACTCCTCCTCCTCCTCCACCCCAGCTGCTGCTAAATCTCTTCATTTGATGTTATTGTGCAAAAAAATTTGGCATGGAAATTGATTAAGAGTTTCTGTTGTCAAAAAATGTCAAGTTTTACGATATAATATCCCATACATGTCCGAGAAGGTATCCCGAAGAATTCATAACTTTTATAGGTCACTAGAACGAGCGACACACGAACTATAGTTAAACATAAACAAGTATGTCATACGACCCATTAAATCGCGGCACAAATTCACATTATGCTTTAGGGGTTAACACACGCATGAAACGTCGAATATATTCATCCCTTCGAGAGATAGAACGAGGAGATATTACCACCCTTTATTCAACCCTTCTATATTTAATAAGTTAGTAGAGTGGGTGCAATCTCGTTTAAACATATTGTCGTATGTGGGGTTTACGATGTGTGTGAACGTTTTAGTTTTCGAATAAAATAACGTGTGACGAACAACGTTTTATCTTCAACCGAAACGTACTCTTCAACCTTAACTATGACATTGTCACATTTTTTGAATCTTGTTTCTTATTGCACGACATAGGACTTTTGGGAAGGCTAGTGAACTCGTGAAACGTGTGATGTTACGAAAAAGCGTTCGTCACGCGATGACTCATTCTTCGTCTCTTTCTCGGCCACCCGCTGCGCGAACTCTCTCCCCTCTCTTCCTCAGCCGCCTTCTTCTTCTCTCTTTCGTAGGCTACACAGCGGCACGCCTCTTTCTCGCTCTCTCATACTCGCCGGCACGAGGGATTGCCTAACGGTCGGAAGAGAGACAGACAAAGAGAGAGAGTATCGCGCGTCTCTCTCTAATTCTCTCTAAATATGTTAACATTTCAAAAAAAATTGTCAAAAATTGTCAAAAAATTGGAAAAATGGTCAATTGTCAAAATTTTGAAAAAATGGTCAATAATTATAAAAGACTGTAATTGTTAAAATTTTGAAAAATGATCAAAAATTGTTAGATATTTTGAAAAATTTACAATTGTCAAAATTTTTGAAAGTTGTCAAAAATGGTCAATAATTGTAAGAAACTGTCAAAAATGATCAATAATTGTTAAAAATTGTTAAAGTTTTGAAAAATTGTCAATAATTTTTAAAAAATGTCAAAAATGGTCTATAATTGTTGAAAATTGTCAAAATTTTTGAAAAATTGTCAAAAATGGTCAATAATTGTTAAAATTTTGAAAAAATGGTCAATAATTATAAAAAACTGTCAATATTTGTCAAAATTTTTGAAAAATTGTTAATAATTGTCAGAAACTGTTAAAAATGGTCAATAATTGTTAAAATTTTGAAAAAATGGTCAATAATTATAAAAAAACTGTCAATAATTGTCGAAATTTTTGAAAAATTGTCAGAACCTGTCAAAAATGCTCAAAAATTGTCAAAAATGGTCAATAATTGTTAAAATTTGAAAAAATGGTCAATAATTGTTAAAATTTGTCAATTTTTTTGAAAAATGGTCAAAATTTTCGTTAAGTTCTCAAAAACTGTAAAATTTTGAAAAATGGTCAATAATTATAAAAAACTGTCAAAAATGGTCAATAATTGTTAAAAATTGTCAAAAATGCTCAATAATTGTTAAAATTTGGGAAAATAGTCAAAAATGGTCAAAAATTTACGAAAAATGGTCATTCTATTGTGCATAAAAAGCAAGCTTCTGTCGGCGGTCCGACGACCGCCTTTTTTTAATTCTATCTGTCACTATTACAGTCGGAGACACATTGATATTGCTGAATGGTATAATACGACCAGAACAGCTAGAGTGAAAGATGCATATAAGAAAGATAGAACATTTTCAAACGACAAAGCAACCTGGACCCCCAAACTTCTACAGAAAAGTTTTGGAAGAATTCGTCACAAAATTATGCACAACCTTGTTAAATTTGTAAGATTCAAAGAGGATCAAATTAAATAAAACTCTCGGAACTTATTCTCTTTAACGTCACGGTTACACATCGACTCCCTATTCCCAATCATTCCATTTCCAAACAGGCCACTTCACTTTTCGGAACCCCCAACCTATCCCCTCTTCCCCTTCAATCCTCACTACTTGCACGTGTTACAAGAGATGTGATAAACTATATACAATACTTGGTTTATAAGTGATTTGTTAATGGGTCTTGTTTCATAAAGTAAAGTGACATTTTTGTTAATGGGTCCTGTTCAATAAATACAATAGGCTAAAATATGAAATATAACAAATTTATACGTTACATTCCTGTCAGCAACATATTTTTTCATTGAACCCCAAACTAATTCTATTGGATTTTCAACGCTCTAGCTGATCTGGTCGACTTGTACCTTATGCAGCTCAGTGTAGGAATGGAGAACTATCGATAGTTCGAACTATCGATATTGATCGATAGTTCTATTTCTACTATCGATTATTATCGATAGTTCTATTTTTACTATCGATAATTTTCGATAGTTTTACATCGGTAACATTGTACGATTTTGGTCAAAATGTTAAAAATATACATAAATATTTATTTCAAAACGACGAATCAACTTCGTCAAAAATTTTCAAAAATGGCCAATTGCCAAAATTTTTAAAAAATGTTGATAAATGGTCAAAAATTGTGAATAATTGTCGAAAACTATCAAAAATGGTCAAAAATTGTCAAAAACTGTCAAAATTGGTCAATAATTGTAAAAATTTTGAAAAATGGTTGATAATTGTCAAAAACTATCAAAAATGGTCAATAATTTTCAAAATTGTTAAAATTTTTGAAATATTGTCAAAAATGGTCCATAATTGTCAATAATTATCAAAAATGGTCTAAAATTTTGAAAAATTGTAAAAAATGGTCAATAATTGTCAAAAATTGTTAAAATTTTGAAAAATGGTCAAAAATGGACGATGATTGCCAAAAACTTAAAAAAATTGGAAAAAACGGTCAAAATTTTTCAAAAATTGTCAAAAATGGTCAAAAATTGTGAATAATTGTCAAAAACTATCAAAAACTGTCAAAGATGGACATTATTGTTAAAAATTTTGAATAATTGTCAAAAATGGCCAATAATTGTCAAAAAGTATCAAAAATTGTCAATAATTGTCAAAAATGGTCAATAATCGTCAAAAATTGTCAAAATTTGGAAAAATGATCAATAATTGTCAAAAAATTTGGAAAAATTGTCAAAATTTTGAAAAATGGTCAATAATTGTCAAAAAATTTGGAAAAATGGTTAATAATTGTCAAAAACTGTCAAAAATGGTCATTAATTGTAAAAACGGTCAATAATTGTAAAAAATGGTCAATAATTGTCAAAAATGGTCAATAATCGTCAAAAATTGTCAAAATTTTGAAAAATGGTCAATAATTGTTAAAAAATTTGGAAAAATGGTTAATAATTGTCAAAAATGGTCAATAATCGTCAAAAATTGTCAAAATTTTGAAAAATGATCAATAATTGTCAAAAAATTTGGAAAAATTGCCAAAATTTTGAAAAATGGTCAATAATTGTCAAAAATTTGGAAAAATGGTCAATAATTGTCAAAAACTGTCCAAAATGGTTAATAATTGTAAAAAATGGTCAATTGTCAAAATTTTGAAAAATAGTCAATAATTGTTAAAAAAAATTAGGAAAAATGGTTAATAATTGTCAAAAATTGCCAAAAATTTTGAAAAATTGTCAAAAATGGTCAATAATTGTAAAAATTTTGAAAAATGGTAAATAATTGTCAAAAATGGGGGAAAATGGTCAATAATTTTGAAAAATGGTCAATTATTGTCAAAACTGGTCAATAATTTTGAAAAATGGTCAATAATTGTTAAAATTTTGAAAAATGGGCAATAATTTTGAAAAATGGTCAGTAATTGTCAAAATTGCCAAAAATGGTCAATAATTTTGAAAAATGGTCAATAATTTTGAAAAATGGTCAGTAATTGTCAAAAATTGCCAAAAATGGTCAATAATTGTCAAACATTGTCTAAATTTTTGAAAAATGGTCAATAATTGTCGAAAATGGTCTAAAAAGAAAAAAAAATTAACAAAATCCCGAGGGTCGCGAACTTTACCGAATCCGTCTTAGATTCTGACAGTTTATAATAATGATGGTAATCACATGCAATACACTCTCTTTCTCTCACGCCTTTCCCTCTCTCTCTCTCTCTCTTTCCCATCTCTCCCTCTCTCATCTTTCTCTCCCATCTCTCTTTCCTATCCCTCTCTTTTTCTCTCTCGCTCCCATCTTTCTTTCTCTCTCTCCCATCTCTGTCTCTTTCCTATCTTTCTCATATCTCTCTCTCTCTCATCTTGCTTTCTCTCTCCCATCTATCTCTTTCTTTCTCTCTCTCCCATCTCTCTCTTTCCTTTCTTTCCCTCTCTCTCTCCCTCCTTCCTATCTCTCCCTCTCCCATCTCTCTCCCTCTCTCATTCTCATCTCTCCCTCTTTCCTATCTCTCCCTCTTTCCTATCTCTCCCTCTTCCATCTCTCTCTCTTATATATCTCTCTCACCTTCTTTCTCTCTCTATCGCATTTTTTGATCGCATTTTTATTTCATATCAGTTTTCAAAATATATATTCTTCACCTAAACATCTCAACTATCGATAGTACCGAAAACTATCGATTTTTTTCAATAGTCAAAAATATCGATAGTTATCGATAAACCATCGATAGTTCTGCATTCCTAGTTCAGTGTGGCCGACGTTTCCCTTCTTGAAAGTGATAGTGCTAGTACTTGTTCTGGAAACGCACCTGAAAAGGTCGATTATAAAAAAATGACTTGAAATAATTTGTTAAATTATCTTTTGAATCAGCCAGTCTAGCAAGGAAATATTTTAATAGAGATGGAAACGGTGTAATTCAGGGTTGTGATGTTTAAAACAAAATGTTTAAAACAAGCGTTTGAAACATGTTTAAAACACCTGAGAAAAAAACATGTTTTAAACAAGGCTGTTTTAAACTGTTTAAAACATGTTTTAAACTGTTTAAAACATGTTTTTTTTTAACATGTCAAACATTTGTTAATCTTAAATTTATTTTTTTATTACTTTAAAAAAACTTTTCAATACAACTCGGCTTTTTATTAATACATATTTGTAACTGTAACTGACACCTAGTAAAGTGCTTAACAAAAATAAAAATATTCTTTCAAAAATAATATAAAAATAACATAAAATAATATAGATATATTATGCAACATACGAACAAGAAAACTATTCAAAATCAAAACATACTTCATCAATATCAATCGGTGTCTGGAGTCTGGGTATTAAAATGTTTTGAGGTATCTGCCTTCGCGCTTTCTTTTATGTTTAAAACAGTTGTTTAAAACTGTTTTAAACATGTTTTTTTTGCAAGGTGTTTTAAACTGTTTTAAACAAAAAAAACGGTTTTAAACAAAAAAAAACAGCATGTTTTGTTTTTTTTGAAAAAAACGTGTTTTTTATCATCCCTGGTGTAATTTCACCTATCGGTTATTTATAACAACTTTAGTCTTCTTTTTCCGATCGAATTGAATATTTTTAACATATGGAATTTCTCCCTTCTAGAACTATATGAATTGTTGAAGATCCGAAATAGAAGTTTTGCTATTTTCGTAGCGTCTTGTTGTATACGTAAGTACTCGAGAGTTCGATAACAAATGGCCCACTAAGATATTTGTGAGTCTAGTCGTCTAAACAAACACGACTCGATGCTCTCTCTCTCTTCTGTTTTATTTATGTTGTCATGATCTCTTTCTTCGAGGGTATTTTATCATAACACTTTATTACAACATACAGAGAGATAGTTAAAAGGTTTAAAGTAGGAGCGATTGATTTAAAAGTGGTTTTGTGTGTTGCTGTTGATAAACAATATTACTGGAATTTTTTTTACTAAACCACAGAGGCGGACCGAATTTAATAGCAGCTGGATGTAAAGTACGACCAGAAATCTGAGAAGGTCGTAAATCAATATCAATTATTACATATTGTTCTAGTAATAAAAGTGTGTCCCTTAAAAGATTCCCAGGTCCAGGTTAAAACATATGATGAAATAGTTTGGCATTTTAATAATAGTAGGCTCTAAATTATTTTAGGCAACGGCTTGAAAAGAATGAAACTAATCAAGCGATTTTTCTTAATAATTATCTTAACCCAATATAATTACCATAAAACAAAATTTAATGGCTAGGACAGGTACAACTTTGCGTAAAATCGACCGCCTGCTGATAACTCAAGTGGTTGGTGATTTATGACCTTCTTATATTTTTGGTCGTACTTTATATGAGAAAAAAATTTCAAGGAGGTCAATTATGTAAATTACGCGTTGTTTTTTGTTCCAGAATTTGGTTTTTGGGTGTTTTCAGTGATTTTTTCTTATGATTTTTTTTGTGGTATTTACTCCACTTTGTATGTTGAAAATACGGTTTTTCGAAAATTTCATGACACTATTTGAAGGTAAAAAAATGATTTTATCGAAAAACTGTGTCAACCAGTCGATTTCTCCAGGGCCAGACCGCGGCCTTTGGGGGCCCTGGGCTAACGATATCCAAGGGACCCACGAAATAATTAAAATATTTGCCATTTTCTTAGAAAAAAAAAAGGATTATGCGGGAAAATTAAACATATATTTTTGATTTATATATTTTTTTATGGTTTATTATTTTATTACTCGGGGCTCCTGTGCTGGAGCCCATTAAGCCTATGTGATGTATTTTGGTCATTACATAAATAATTAAATTCATTCAAATTATCTATTATTAATTAATTCATTTAAGGTATTTATGTTTATTATAAAAACAATCTATTTAGTTATTCGTTACATCCCGCGAGGTCACGAACGTGACAGTGAAAGGCCAGAGAACTATCACGTAACTGGATAGTTGACCTAGGGCAGTACGTATATATGCTGATGAAGTAGATAAGCGAACAATTCAGAATAATTCATAAGAAACATGCAGAACCAGTCGGAGACATTCCGATCTATTCAGATACATCTAGTTATATTTAAATGTAGTTCATCGATATCAGAACTAAAACTATGTTATACCAGTAACATGATCATCTTAAGTAACACATATGTAAAACTAGTGTAAATAGTTAAGTATACAATAAAGCTCATCCCAGTGAACACTGTAGTTTCCGTAAGTAGAGTATTCCAACAGGACCCGGGCTTCAACTAGTTCCTGTGAAACTCCGCATTACCGACATACAATACACCTATACGTAGATCCGGTCCTGGATTTCTCGTAAATTTTAAATTTGGAAATATTTCGCGATTTAAATTTTCTCATATTATAATATGTCAACTAATAAACGTCAAAATCACAATATTTGTAAACTATGTTTTACATAAGTGTCCAACTTAGACTAGACAAAATTTGGCAACATCCCAGAAAATTGTTAGCGAACAATAAAACCATCACGGTTCCGACGTTTCTCTCTTTTGTCTTTGTAGTGTTGTGGATCTTCAAGTTCGTCGGTCGACACGACTCTCATTTGTTCGAATTAAAATAAGCCACATAATTAGTTTCCAGATTTAGAGGAGGAGATAAGTTGATGCTTGAATTATATGTGGCAACTTTGTTTGTTTGTTTGGATGTCGAATCGAGGCGATGAAATCTTAATTCGCCGCTAAATAAATATTTGAAATCAACTGTTTACGTGTACAAAAATATCTTGCACCAAGAATATTTTCTTTACGGATTCCATATACCTTGCACTGATGATGGCGCAACTACGTCGAAACCTGTCTGCAAGTGATGTGACCTTTTTTATTGAAAACCAAAAGGGTTGGTTGAGTCTAGTAGATCATATCGTTGCTGCCTATAGCCCGGAAAGTAGTTGTTTCTCTTTAGTTAAACGGTCATTTTTCTTTATAATTTACTTATTTTAAAGTCTTGTCTTTATTTTTTACCGGCAATTAGTTATTGTAGACGAAAAATCGACGTTCAATTCTACAAATTCGACGATCTGTGACGTTAACAACATACTAGGGATGCGCGATACTATCCGATATTCCAGTGTATCGATACTTTTACTTCCGATACTCGATATTTTGTATCGATACTATGCTTTTCGATGCATTCCAAGTATCGATAAATTTGTAATGTATCGATACCTTGCGATACAGGATTTTTAGTGGTAGCGGCAAGTGACGTTATCTATAGTGATGAACGATATCGTGATTTTTTAATCACGTTGTGAAATGATGTCGTGCTTTTTTTAACGAAACTAAAAATAAATAACGAAAAATGTGCAGTTTTTTGCGTTTTTCGAGGTTATGTGAAAAAGTCACTAATGAAAAAGTTGTATATTTTTTCAAGATCTACAACTTTTATAATCAACGTTTTATTCTAGGAACTCAACTTTGGCCGAAAATCGCAATAATGTCTTTTTCCACCCTCCAAAAAAGTGTGTTTTACCGAAAAAACGTTATAACTCGAAAAATTTCAAATATTTTAATTTGAAATTTTTTTTCATGGTTTGTGACTATCCAAGCTACCTTCTACTAAATTTTCATCAAAATCGAACATTTTTTAACAAAACTAATAATAAAAAACGAAAAATGCAGTTTTTTGCGTTTTTCGAGCTAATTTTGAGGTTATGTGAAAAAGTCACTAATGAAAAAGTTGTATATTTTTTCAAGATCTACAACTTTTATGATCAACTTTTTATTCTAGGAATTCGACTTTGGACAGAAATCGCAAAAATGTCTTTTTCCACCCCCCCAAAAAAAGTTTTTTATCGAAAAAACGTCATAACTCGAAAAATTTCCAATATTTTAATTTGAAATTTTTTTTCATGGTTTGTGACTATCAAAGCTACCTTCTACTAAATTTTCATCAAAATCGAACATTTTTTAACAAAACTAATAATAAAAAACGAAAAATGCATTTTTTTGCGTTTTTCGAGCTAATTTTGAGGTTATGTGGAAAAGTCACTGATGTAAAAGTTGTAGATTTTCCCAAGATCTACTTCTTTTATTATCAACGTTTTATTCTAGGAACTCAACTTTGGCCGGAAATCGCAATAATGTCTTTTTCCACCCTCCCAAAAAAAGTGTTTTTTATCGAAAAACGTTATAACTCGAAAAATTTCAAATATTTTAATTTGAAATTTTTTTTCATGGTTTGTGACTATCCAAGCTACCTTCTACTAAATTTTCATCAAAATCGAACATTTTTTAACGAAACTAATAATAAAAAACGAAAAATGCAGTTTTTTGCGTTTTTCGAGCTAATTTTGAGGTTATGTGGAAAAGTCACTGATGTAAAAGTTGTAGATTTTCCCAAGATCTACAACTTTTATAATCAACGTTTCATTCTAGGAACTCAACTTTGGCCGGAAATCGCAATAATGTCTTTTTCCACCCTCCAAAAAAGTGTGTTTTACCGAAAAAACGTTATAACTCGAAAAATTTCAAATATTTTAATTTGAAATTTTTTTTCATGGTTTGTGACTATCCAAGCTACCTTCTACTAAATTTTCATCAAAATCGAACATTTTTTAACAAAACTAATAATAAAAAACGAAAAATGCAGTTTTTTGCGTTTTTCGAGCCAATTTTGAGGTTATATGAAAAAGTCACTAATGAAAAAGTTGTATATTTTTTCAAGATCTACAACTTTTATGATCAACTTTTTATTCTAGGAATTCGACTTTGGACAGAAATCGCAAAAATGTCTTTTTCCACCCCCCCAAAAAAAGTGTTTTTTATCGAAAAAACGTCATAACTCGAAAAATTTCCAATATTTTAATTTGAAATTATTTTTCATGGTTTGTGACTATCAATGCTACCTTCTACTAAATTTTCATCAAAATCGAACATTTTTCAACGAAACTAATAATAAAAAACGAAAAATGCATTTTTTTGCGTTTTTCGAGCTAATTTTGAGGTTATGTGGAAAAGTCACCAATTAAAAAGTTGTAGATTTTCCCAAGATCTACTTCTTTTATTATCAACGTTTTATTCTAGGAACTCAACTTTGGCCGGAAATCGCAATAATGTCTTTTTCCACCCTCCAAAAAAAGTGTGCTTTACCGAAAAAATGTTATGACTCGAAAAATTTCCAATATTTTAATTTGAAATTATTTTTCATGGTTTGTGACTATCAATGCTACCTTCTACTAAATTTTCATCAAAATCGAACATTTTTCAACGAAACTAATAATAAAAAACGAAAAATGCATTTTTTTGCGTTTTTCGAGCTAATTTCGAGGTTATGTGAAAAAGTCACTAATGAAAAAGTTGTATATTTTTTCAAGATCTACAACTTTTATAATCAACGTTTTATTCTAGGAACTCAACTTTGGCCGAAAATCGCAATAATGTCTTTTTCCACCCTCCAAAAAAGTGTGTTTTACCGAAAAAACGTTATAACTCGAAAAATTTCAAATATTTTAATTTGAAATTTTTTTTCATGGTTTGTGACTATCCAAGCTACCTTCTACTAAATTTTCATCAAAATCGAACATTTTTTAACAAAACTAATAATAAAAAACGAAAAATGCAGTTTTTTGCGTTTTTCGAGCTAATTTTGAGGTTATGTGAAAAAGTCACTAATGAAAAAGTTGTATATTTTTTCAAGATCTACAACTTTTATGATCAACTTTTTATTCTAGGAATTCGACTTTGGACAGAAATCGCAAAAATGTCTTTTTCCACCCCCCCAAAAAAAGTTTTTTATCGAAAAAACGTCATAACTCGAAAAATTTCCAATATTTTAATTTGAAATTTTTTTTCATGGTTTGTGACTATCAAAGCTACCTTCTACTAAATTTTCATCAAAATCGAACATTTTTTAACAAAACTAATAATAAAAAACGAAAAATGCATTTTTTTGCGTTTTTCGAGCTAATTTTGAGGTTATGTGGAAAAGTCACTGATGTAAAAGTTGTAGATTTTCCCAAGATCTACTTCTTTTATTATCAACGTTTTATTCTAGGAACTCAACTTTGGCCGGAAATCGCAATAATGTCTTTTTCCACCCTCCCAAAAAAAGTGTTTTTTATCGAAAAACGTTATAACTCGAAAAATTTCAAATATTTTAATTTGAAATTTTTTTTCATGGTTTGTGACTATCCAAGCTACCTTCTACTAAATTTTCATCAAAATCGAACATTTTTTAACGAAACTAATAATAAAAAACGAAAAATGCAGTTTTTTGCGTTTTTCGAGCTAATTTTGAGGTTATGTGGAAAAGTCACTGATGTAAAAGTTGTAGATTTTCCCAAGATCTACAACTTTTATAATCAACGTTTCATTCTAGGAACTCAACTTTGGCCGGAAATCGCAATAATGTCTTTTTCCACCCTCCAAAAAAGTGTGTTTTACCGAAAAAACGTTATAACTCGAAAAATTTCAAATATTTTAATTTGAAATTTTTTTTCATGGTTTGTGACTATCCAAGCTACCTTCTACTAAATTTTCATCAAAATCGAACATTTTTTAACAAAACTAATAATAAAAAACGAAAAATGCAGTTTTTTGCGTTTTTCGAGCCAATTTTGAGGTTATATGAAAAAGTCACTAATGAAAAAGATGTATATTTTTTCAAGATCTACAACTTTTATGATCAACTTTTTATTCTAGGAATTCGACTTTGGACAGAAATCGCAAAAATGTCTTTTTCCACCCCCCCAAAAAAAGTGTTTTTTATCGAAAAAACGTCATAACTCGAAAAATTTCCAATATTTTAATTTGAAATTATTTTTCATGGTTTGTGACTATCAATGCTACCTTCTACTAAATTTTCATCAAAATCGAACATTTTTCAACGAAACTAATAATAAAAAACGAAAAATGCATTTTTTTGCGTTTTTCGAGCTAATTTTGAGGTTATGTGGAAAAGTCACCAATTAAAAAGTTGTAGATTTTCCCAAGATCTACTTCTTTTATTATCAACGTTTTATTCTAGGAACTCAACTTTGGCCGGAAATCGCAATAATGTCTTTTTCCACCCTCCAAAAAAAGTGTGCTTTACCGAAAAAATGTTATGACTCGAAAAATTTCCAATATTTTAATTTGAAATTGTTTTTCATGGTTTGTGACTATCAAAGCTACCTTCTACTAAATTTTCATCAAAATCGAACATTTTTTAACGAAACCAAAAATAAAAAACGAAAAATGCAGTTTTTTGCGTTTTTCGAGCTAATTTTGAAGTTATGTGAAAAAGTCACCAATTAAAAAGTTGTAGATTTTCTCAAGATCTACAACTTTTATGATCAACTTTTTATTCTAGGAACTCAACTTTGGCCGGAAATCGCAATAATGTCTTTTTCCACCCCCCAAAAAGGTGTTTTTTACCGAAAAAACGTCAAAATTAGCAAAATCTCGGATCGTTAACGTATCGATACTTCGAGTCTCGATAAATTAATATTCGATATTCTACTGTATCGATACTTTATGTTCCGATCCGTATCGATACCTAATATCGATACTTTCTAGTGTATCGCGCAACCCTACAACATACTCGCACAAATAGAAAGAGGAAAAATATCCACATTTACATATAATATATCTTCTTGTGTATTTTAGAGTAACCGCTCTATAAATCAAAACCGCGAAAGCACAAATACGTCTGCCGTTTTATGTACAAGATTTCGAGCTGGATCTTATCGTTTTGCGTCATCTTTTTACACAAAAAGAAACTGTATTAGATGTTTTCGATTCATTTTATTCCTTTTTCTCTTTCAATAAAATCTAACCAGTTATTTCATTTTGCGGTGACGTTCAACAGGGTCGAATCAGTGGATTTTCATATAAAAAAATTTGAAAATTTCACAGTAGAAAATACACGCACCAAGTCAAAAAATCATAAAGCCTGTAATAGTGGGAAATTCGAGCTGAAATTTTAGAAGCACACTTTCAAATAATGAGCAAATATGGAAAAAAATCAGCAACATCGTAACTACCATATTTTGTATACGAGGGTATGCGAAAGTGCGAGGTACGGAAATTTAAAAATAATGTAATTAGGTTTCATCCGGCTCGAAGGACCAAGCATAAATGAGTTTTCACAAAAATTTCAATTATTCTGAATATTGATAGAAAAAAATTTATAACGAACCTTGAAGTGTGATAATTTTGAATATTTTATATATATCAGCCAGTTAGTGACTAACTACCATAAATTTCAATCAAGATACCGATGCTCCTACGCTTTGCGCCTCGCGGGCTTGTACACGATAAACACCAGTCTTTTTTTTTTCATTAGTGCTCCATTAGAAATTGTTTATCGGTAAATTGAAAATGGTCACCCACAAACACGCCCACTAACTGATGGAATGTTTTCTACAAGGGCTGACACGTTGTAGACAATTAAATAGACCGCCTACTTTGAATTTTATTTGTTGTTCTAGATATATTTCGAGAAAAAAATGACGAAAAAGTGTAGGTAAACATAAAATTTATCATAAATATTATAATCTAATTACTCAATAAGGTAATGATCCATTTATGGACACCAGCCTCTTTCTTAAGCATTATTAAGAAAACGGACCAAAATTAATTCAAAATTGAAGAATCCATTTTTTCAACACTATATAACTTCTTCAATCATGTTCCTTGCCCTTCTCGATAAATTAACTAATGATCTGTTTTAACCAAGAAAATATAAGGTTAGGATTTTGAAGAAATCGATAATTTATACCTACTTCTATAAATGTGGTAACGTCGGCATGGTCTAGGCGAATTAGCCACTCCTAAAGGAAATTAGGGATGTTGAAAAATGAAAAAATCGATTATTTTTCTCTTATAATCGATTTTTAGTTATCGATTTTTACAGTAATATTAATCGATTTTATAAATTACGTGTTTAAATCGATTTTCGGAAACGGCTCGTATTATTTATTCACTATTTTTCAAAATTTTGACAACTTTTGACGATTATTGACCATTTCTCAAAATTTTAACAATTATTGCCCATTTTTGACAATTATTGACCATTTTGACTGTTTTTCAAAATTAGTGACCGTTTTTCCAAATTTTTGACCATTTTTCAAAATGATGACAATTTTTTTGACAATAATTGTCCATTTTTAACAATAATTGACAATTTTTAACTACTTTTCCTAGTTTTTGACTATTTTTGACAGTTTTTAAAAATTTTAGACCATTTTTCAAAATTATTGACAATTGTTGACAATTATGGACCATTTTTGTCCATTTTTGACAATTATTGGACATTTTTGACCATATTTCAAAATTTTTGACAATTTTTCAAAAACTTCAACTTTTGACCATTTCTCAAAATTTTAACAATTATTGACCATTTTGACTGTTTTTCAAAATTAGTGACCATTTTTCCAAATTTTTGACCGTTTTTTCAAATGATGACAATTTTTAACCATTTTTGACAATAATTGTCCATTTTTAACAATTTTTGATAGTTTTTGACCATTTTTGACAGTTTTTCAAAATTTTAGAGCATTTTTCAAAATTATTGACCATTTTTAATAATTATTGACAATTATGGACCATTTTTCCAAATCATGACCATTTTTGACAATTATTGGCTATTTTTGACCATATTTCAAAATTTTTGACAATTTTTCAAAAACTTCAACAATTTTTGAATATTATTGACCATTTTTCAAAATTATTGACCATTTTTGATAATTATTGACAATTGTTGACAATTATGGACCATTTTTCCAAATTTTTGACCATATTTCAAAATTTTGACAATTTTTAACAATAATTGTCCATTTTTAACAGTTTTTGACAATTTTTGACAATTATTGGCCATTTTTCACAATTTTTCAAAAATTTTAACAATTTTTCAAAAATTTTGACAATTTTTGATAGTTTTTGACAATTATTCACAATTTTTGAAAATTTTGACCGTTTTGCAAATTTTTTTAAAAGTTTTTGGCAATCAAGGACCATTTTTGACAATTTTTGACCATTTTTCAGAATTTCAACAATTTTTGACCATTTTTCAAAATTTCAACAATTTTTGACCATTTTTTACAATTATTGGCAATTTTTGACCATATTTCAAAATTTTGACAATTTTTAACAATAATTGTCCATTTTTGACAATATTTCAAAAATTTTAACAATTTTTCAAAATTATTGACCATTTTTGACAATTATCAACCATTTTTCAAAATTTTTACAATTATTGACAGTTTTTGACAATTTTTGACCATTTTTGATAGTTTTCGACAAATATTCACAATTTTTGACCATTTATCAACATTTTTTAAAAATTTTTGACAATTGGCCATTTTTGAAAATTTTTGACCATTTTTCAAAACTTTTGGCAATTATCGACCATTTTTCAAAATTTTAACATTTTTTGACAATTATTGACCATTTTTCAAAATTTTAACAATTTTTGACAATTTTCATATAATTTTATTTGATTTTTAATCTGATAAATTGTTAATGAATGAATCTCTTAGGTTTACTATTGGAATAATGAAAAGCAGTAATTTTTAAAATAATACGCAGAAATCGATTTATTTTTTATTAAAATCGATTTTTGTCCAATCGATTAATTTTGAATAAAGAAAAATCGATTTTTATTTAATCGATTATTTTTCATTAATCTCACATCCCTATCGAAAATTGGTTTAAGCATTTCTACCAAGATATTTTATATTGTTCTTGCTTATATTAAGGCGATGTTGCCAATATGCATTTCATTGCCGTAACATGTATGTAACCAATTATTGACATGAGGTGTCAATAATGGGTTAAGTGTCGATAATTGGTGATCAGTTTTTTGTTTTATTTATAGCTATGGGTCCGAATAGAAAAACTACCGAGCCTCAGAAAATGGCCCAGGCATTGGATGAAGTGAAAAGAGGAGTCCCAGTGCAGCAGCAGCTAAAATTCACGATGTGCATTGATTAACAAAAAGGAAGGAAAATCGGCTGTTATTTGTTCCCCTGGACCGTCTACGATTACTTAGTCCAGAAGAAGAGAACATATTGGTTCAATGAATTTTAGCAATGGCCAAAAGACATTTTCCAGTTACGTTACTAAAACCCAGTTATTAGATTCTGTGCAAAAAATTATGCATGAATCGAAGCAGGGGATGACTTCCCAGTCATTAACAAAATTCAGATTCTCGTTCGATGCACTTTTGGAAACCAAGCCATCTAGTAGAAAGCACACAGCGGAAAAAAAGTGACCGACACTTCACCAACTTCAGTACAAAATACTACAATAGAGAAACCTACCCGAAACATACATCCGAACTACACTGCTCACTATACCGAGCGTGTTTCGCACAGATCAAGTCATAAAGTGCTACACTACCCTCTATGTAAGCCACGGCATGACAAACGATCGCTTTTATCCAAGACACGACTGTCACGGCCAATTGTCAATGTCATCCAACAAAAAATTCCACTTTAATGGACAGAAATAATAAAGTCTGTATTAAGAATTATTCAAATAAATTTGAGCAATAGATTGTACCACAATACCCCCCTAGAAACGTAAACGTTGCCGAAAAGAAAGAGTCAAGAGGTGACAAATCAGGCCCACATAATTTCTGGAGTTATTTACTATCCAGTGGTTATCGAAACGGTTTTGTAGGTGGTCGCTAACGATTCTCGCATTGTGTGGAGGAGCTTGTTTCTTGATTACACACGAACCCATTTTATTTTTGAAAAATTTCTTGAATAGACGATGGAAGACCACATCCAAAATTATAAAAAAAAATGTACAGGGTGCTATTAAAAAATGTAAAGTTAGGGGTTGTAACCAAGGGATGATTTTTTCTACGCCTTATTAAAGTGTATTAGAAATGGAATAGATCAGTTTTTGTCCCATTCGAAAATCTCTATTCGTTTAAGAGACATAGCCTGGATAAATTAGTCTGTATATGAAGCTTAGAGCGTATTTTTTGTTTTTTTGTCAAAAATAAATGTTTATTGTTTCCTTCTGTTCTAGCTTTATTTTGTTATATTTAGTAAAAAAAAACTGTCCATATATGGGATGTCGATAAATGGTTTTCCTTAAAAATTTGATGCCGGTCATTGGTTTTTGTGGCAATTTAAAAAAAAATACTTAATAAAAAACTGGGAAAACTGAATTTCATATTTAGAAATTGACAACGGGATATTTAAGCAATATCATACAAATAGGACAAATTCCCGAAGGTACAATTAAAGACAAATTTTGTTCCTAATTGTCGATAATTGGTTGTCTACCTTATTTAATTAGTTTTTTTTTTCGTAAAAATTTAACTGCACGCCTATGAGTTATAAGGTTTTGCCCCTCTTTTCATGCAGTCTTTGTGCCATATTGATTAAACTGTGTGAGAAATTGCCTTTATTGTATATATTAAAATTTGAACAGCACTGACGTTTAGAATAGCTACCAGATTTTATTAGGGGATACAGGATATAGTTGGTTTTTAGGTTAACAAAAATGTATGAGTAAAATTTCTAATATACTTCAATATTACCTTTGTGTAGAAATCCGTACACATAACACTCGAGAATTTATGAAATCAAAAAAAAAGTAATAAATTTAAGTTTCGAGAGATCTTTTGCTTTTGAAAAGTTTTCATGATTTTTTATTATAATTAATGTAAATATATTTCCTGATCGCCCTTAAATAATGTCTTCTTCAACACACAACTTCCTCTTTATATATAAGTAGGGACATTTTCTTGGTGCCAGACCCAGGAATCGTTGGGAAAGTTTGCATCTACGCTATCGACACGTGTTTGCAAATGAACATCGAAAGGGGGTATAGAGGCCAAAAAATCCTCATATTCTCAGATAGTCATATCTATAGCATGTCCCCAGATCAGATCTAGACTGGTCTGGGACTGTCTACAAAAACTCTTAACCCAGACAATCCATAATAGAGTAACTCTTAAGTGGGTCCCGGGGCAGACACCCTAGCGAAGCTAGGATCTGAAACTGCATTCACTGTTCCTGAATATCAAAATCTGCTGCACCAAAACAGGAACACAGCAAACTCCTGGTCAAAAAATCCTCAGAGTCGTTGACTAACGAAATATTAAACCTTAGCAGGGACCAGATAAGGAAAGTGACGGGATTACTCACCGGTCACTGTACCCTAAGGAAGTACATGCATACAATTGGCATGGAAGAGGAGGAAACAGCCTTTCATATTATCTTCGAATGTGAAGCACTGTCTCAAAGGAGATATAGACTCCTAGGACTAGAGTATCCAAGGAAGGATTTCTCCAAGAAGGACTGTTGAGCCTGATAAGGTCTACTGGTCTCTTCACATAAACGGTACAACCAAGAGCACAAAAAGCCTCTAAAGTCTCTAATCCTCTGACTGGTGGTGCCGAACCAATCAAAGTGATTATTTTATAAGTCAAGTCAAAAATTGGTTGCAATCTTTGACCATCAAAACCGTTTATATAATATCTTGGTGGGATTTTTTTTTCTCCTCCGCCTCTGTTTGTTCAAAACGTTCTCTTATTGACGGATTCACAATCGCCCTTTAATTAATTATGCTCGAAATATTCGACGGCTTACGTTCACCGACGCCAATACTTTTATTTTGAACCGAGAAATCGCACAGATTTAAATGCAAATTACCGAGGAATCGGCTGGATGATTAATTAGCGATTCAATTCGGTAAATTGTGTCGCCGATATCTTGACTCTAGATTTATTTAGAAGATATATATCGCGATATTCACGAATCATTCGGTGTCTTATTGTCAACCAAGTATGAATATTTTTACAGATCTTCAAGTATAGACTTTAGAAACTTTTTTAATACGGCACATGAGGGGATTTCAGGTAATGAAATTGCGGACCAGTTAGCTAAAGAAGGCTCTAAGGGAACCGGAACCGTTTTGTGGAATCACAAAAGATTGCACAAGAGGGGACTGGCTAGACAGGCAACACCAACTCAAATGGAGGTTGACACAAGGACACCTCCATACAAAAAATATCTTATCCAAAAAATACCGCTAACCCCAAACAAAACTTCTACTCTGTTAAGACATTTGAGCCATCCTTTACCTTCGTACCTACCAAATAAGTTTAGTTGCTTATCACTGATAACGTTTATATTATAGTGCATCAATTTGCGTGAAATCTTCATATTTTTCGCTCCAACTTGGCAACGTCGCAATTTATGGGAAAAGAAAAGATAGGACTAGATACAGAATTTTACGCTGAATTCGATTGCAAACAAAAATATATCATGTTGTCAGTGTCATCAGCAAAACCAATCACATGCCCTGTACTATCTATTGAAAACAATTCGTTTATATATAAATTGAATAATACAGGACCCAGAACTGTTCCTTGCGGTACACCATATGTAATATTGCACTGATCACTTGTCATTCCACCAATACGTACAAGCTGTTGTCTATCTGAAAGGTAACTAGCAAATAATTTCAGACAATTGCCTCGTATACCAATGTTTTCTAAAGTTTGTAGCAGATTGCTGTGACCAACAGTGTCGAATGCTTTAGCCAGGTCTAAATATACGACTCACTATTTAATACATCAAATACTTTAGATGTTAAATTTATCAAGGCATCTTGTGTGGAGTTATTATGTTTGAAACCATAGTGATTAGGCGAGATTAGATTATTTATCTTTGTAAGATGTCAATCTAATTTTTAATAGATTTTCAAAAACTTTGGATACAGTTGAGGTTAATGATATAAGTCTATAATTGGTAGTATCAGTTTTGTCTCCATTTTTATATATCGTTGTTACTAATGATTGTTTAAAAGCCTTAGACCAAAGATCAATACACATATTTATAATATGTTTAAGAGGTTCCAAGATGCAAGGTGACATAGCCTTTGGACATTCCGTATTGACATTTATTAGTACACTTTCTCTCTACATAATTCAATCTTGCTTGTTATAATGATAATAATTATTATCACAAAATACTCATTTTTCTTTAATGATACAAGAAACAAAACGAATGAAAGACATAAATCTACTCGCTAATAGCTAAAACACATGCGAGTGCAACTTGTTTTGTGGTATGTTTGATATTTAATTTAGAATTAACGATTATTGCATGGCTCAGGTAATTTTCAAAGTTAAGTACTCAATTACATTTTGAATGTATTAAAAGTAGAATTAAGCACAGTGCTACAAAGTTACACAGTTTATGACTGAAGCCGATGATACTATCGATAACTCTACATATTCTTGTTGTACTCAGTTCAGATGCCTTTTCTCTGTTATCGAAGTACAAAGTACTATCATAATTTTTAACCCCTCTATCATCTCCTGGGACACCCTGTATACATAGTAGTTACATCAATTAATATTAAGACCGGTCCTGATACTAAAAAATGTTGTCCATTGTATTCCTAATATGAATTTTTAATGAATTTAAATATCCCATTTTGACTTCCTAATCGTTTTGAAATCTTATCTAAAAACCAAAGTTTGTGGAATAAAAAAAAAACACAATTTCCTGTGGTTCATAACATTGTATTACCTGTTATAGGCAAAGGCTTTTAGGATTAAAACAGTATGATAAATAAATACAAATATATCCTAATCAATCGACAAATAAATATTGTGAAATCACCATTATTATTTCAGTTTTTGTTCTACTATCATTTAGATATGCAAAATCTGTACTGTGATAAAATTAAAGCATGGGAGTAGAAAAAATAGTGTATGCAACTCGCATGAAATACTAATAAAGTATCCAGTGGTAACGTAAATATAGTTTAACGCCTCTTTCACATTACGCGGTTTTAATCGTGCGGTTAAAAACCGTACCGCTGTTGAAATGGAGAAAGGCAAGGGGTGTTTCACATTATACGGCTACGGTTAAATGCCGGTGCCGTGTAGTGCAACAACCGTACGGGCGTGTTCTCCGAAGTGGCCTAAATGACTAAATGCATGCTTTCCCATTGGACGGTTTTTTGTCGAACGGCATTAACAGCGTATTTGCAGTTCAGTTTGTGTTTATTCTTTCAAGTAGAATTAAGAATGGATGAAATTGATGCTGAAGTTGGTCGAAGCAAGACCTGTCCTTAGGAACAAAAGTCTAGATGTTTATAAAGACAGAATTACGACGAAAAACGGTTGGCGGGAAGTTTGCTTAGCAATTAAGGAAGACTTGCGACCAACAAACACGTTTCATGTCTTATAACCAATTTCATGCTTTTTCTCATTCACCCAGTCTGCTTACCATACGCTTCATAGTCATCCTGTGCCGCTCACACCAAACCCCGGTTTTTCTCATCCTCCAGGAGGTTCTTACCAACCAAATGGTTTTGGACAAGTAGAAACTCTCCGAAGCTACAATCCTTATCAACAAGGAATTGAATTGTCACCACCACAACCGTCACCTAGTAATAGTGATAGCCTTCCACCAATAACCCAGTTGTACCAGAAGTTTGGAGAAAACCTTGCTTCACAAGATGACAGTCTTACCAGACATTCGTTAAGTTCAAATCCTGATAGTATTGACTTTTCTTCTTCTGAGTAAATAATTAAAATATTGATTTTTCTGTATTTACTGTCCTTAACGTGACAACCAACATTTGAACAGGTTGTATGCAATTTTGAAATTGTGTATTTTGTCATTGTACTTAACACATCTTTAGGAAACTAATGCAATTCGTCAAAAGAGGAAATAGACATTCGGAAATATTTAAAGAATTTATTTCCATCGTTTCTCAAATCTTCAAAGTGTGTTTAGTACAACAAATGACACGAGAGATATCACCTTCGCGCATGATATGAGTTGCATTTATGTCACATATTTTGATTTCTACTTTTAAGCAATTTGAACGTATAGGTTAATATTTACACAAGAATTTCTACAACTCACGGTGACTGGGCTACTTTAAATGCAAATTTAAACACAAGTACTAATCAAGATCAGATTTATATATTTACTTTCTAATTAGATAGATTTAATAATGTTTCTTGACATTTAGGTGTATAACACTAACACTAATTTGATAACGCTATAAAATTATTTAAGTCAATAAAACGTCAAATTAGAACGAATGTAAAATTATAAGGATAATTTATATGTATTAGCAGCATTTCAAAGGTTTTAATTATCACCATTATTTATATAAAAAGAGGATCACTGAAAAATGTAGATGCAAAAATATAGACGAGGGCCTAGCTGCAGAAAATCAGAGTGTATTTAATTTGTGCAATGTAATTATTCCCTTCCCCTTCTCGAAAAAATATCAAAGGAAGGGATTCCCTTCCCCTTTTTGGAAAACTTCATGTAGAATACAAAATTCTTTGATATTTTTTCGAGAAGGGGAAAGGAATAATTACATTGCACAAAATATATACACTCTAATTGGTGGGAACCTTTCTGCAGCTAATCCCTCGTCAAATATGGACAGTATAAGTTATGTTCAAACAGGGATGTTATGGAAAAAAACAAATTAGAAAAAGTAGGCCGGTTTTTTCCGGTTAAAACCACTTAGAAAAACCCATAAGAAAAGTCCAGAAAAGGACGCTATTTTAAGAAAAATTTTGTAACTATGTGATTTGATTTCCATAACATAAAAATATGTTGTATGTATTAATAAAAATCAAAAACTTTTATTTTAAAAACTTCAACTCAAAATAGTAACTCATTTGTCACAATAACAAAAGAACAAGTATGTAATATAAGTTATAACTTAAACTTGTTAATATAAAAAAAAATAAAAATAAACATTGTTTGCAGTAAAATAAAACGGTACAGAGTTCCCCAAAGGGAATAGCAGCTTGCTGCTAAGCTAAAGTAAACAAAAAACAAAAATTATTCATTGGGATAAAATCAGTCTAACTGCTTGTTCCCTCCCCATCTCATTACTAGGTATTACTCATTGTATCTTTTGAGTTTTGTTTAAAAACTGGTATGTTTTTACTAGTTTTTGGACTTTATCTGGTCCTAGGCTGCTTCGTAATTTTGTCCATACCAAACCAAATGTTGAAAACATTCTCTCTATCGAAGCAGAACTAGCTGGACAGCTGTGAAGTTTAATAAGGAAGTTGCTCAAGGAAACTATATTTGCATCATTTTTACATATATTATGTGTTTTAACATATTCCACCATTTATGAGCTGGCATGTTCTAGATCATTGTTTGTAGAAACAAAGATTTTGGAAATAAATCAGTGTCACAAATCCCAAATTGAAGAACTATCGGTACAAAATCTGCATTTTGATCCAATAAAAACTTTAGTGCTCTCTCTTCAATGTTCACTCCGATCTGTGTTTCTGGAAGTAAAGGTGTTTCTGAAAAAGCTAAAGCTGGATCTGTAATATAAGCAAGAAAATGGCATGGCTTGCTAAAATCTCTTTTTGATTTCTGGCCTATATGTATCAAGCTTTTCATCTTGTAAAAGCTCCACCCACAAGTGAACAGCTTTACCTAATGTCACATCATCTTGTTGTAACTTATTTAAGGCCTACCTTCTACTATTAGCTGTGCTTTGAGGCCTAAAGCGTTTTTGTATATATTCATGTCTTCTATTTTGAATTTTGACCTGTATCTCATGGTCTATTTGTTGCCCGTGTTCTTTAATTATTTCTCGGTAAATATGATAATTTTCAGTAAATGTTCACAGTGGTCAGTTGGCCTTCATAATTTTTCAGCCAGCTTTATACAAAACTACACAAATTGTCAGAAAAGTGCACAAATGGTCAGAAAAGTACACCAAATGACAAAAAAGTATGCAAAAGAACAGAAAAGTACGAATGGCCTGTACTTTTCTAAAGAGAGACGGATTTTTCGCAGCCCTGTGATCAAAATATACCGTTCCTACATTATGAGACTTAAGTGGATATATTTTATACTATAAAATCCTTTTGTAAATAAGCTCTCCAGCACTGGTCTTTTTTTTTGAAAACATCTTTTTAGTATTTCCTGTTGCATGATTTACTTATCCATTCCCTTACTTCGGTTTAACCTCAGCTTTAAAAAATATTCTAACAAAAATTATGCAATAGTCAAAACAATAAAACTATGTTTAGTTTAGTTTTAAATATCGAATAATAAATAATAAGCTTTTGAAACCCTGAAAATTGCTATGTAAAGTTAAAATTTTTAAATAACAATTCTATGTATTTGACTAACAGTTTCATAACATAACATAAATTCATAACATAACTAAATACCCAGTTATAAATAAGTTGAAGAAATTGTAGTTTTTTTATGGAGTTCATAATTGCTTTGTTTACAAACTTTTTTTTAAACAAAAAAGGTAACTAAAGTACAATCACATTCTAAACAGCTGCTAGGTGAATTAATTATCTATTATAAAGTTACCCAAAACTATTATTAATAAAAAATATTATGTGTATAGTTTAAGATAATATTTATGTGTTTTGATTGAAAATTATGTTTATTTGCATTGAAGAGGTTGAATGCTAACGATCAATCCTGAGAATTATTGCACTAATAAACAGTTTTGTGTTTATTATTTTTTTGCTTAACCATAAAAACTCCGTCTAAGCATGTAATCGGAGAAAATTCTTTAGCTAACTAACCGATGAGTTGTAAAAACGAAAATAAAACTATTGGATTTGTTGTGTAACTTCAACAACAAAGAAACCTCACTAAAAAAAGTGGTATTTGCAAGTTTCTTTATTTAGACTTACTATTACAAGCGTAATTAGTAATTTTTGTATGTAATTAGTGTTTTTTTAATTGTACTGATAATTTAGACAAAAGGTTGAAACAAAAACTTACCTCTAAGTCGTCGTAGGTTCTGAATTGGAGTATGGAGAATCCGTCGATAATGTCCTCTTCGCAGAGGGGTTCTTTGGATTTTTTTCGTCGATTAGGGGGTCTCGGGGGCTTCGCCTGAATGACATCTTCGTCACCGCTGTCTCCATCGAGATGGTCAGCTTTGTTGATCTCTCGTTGTGCCTGCATACGCTGGGCGCGTTTTCTCCGCCTATTTCTCTGTTTCACTTCGACATCCATGGCTTAGACATTACAGCCGCCTGTAGGGTGGCCCTCCGCCGACATAGCTTACACATTTACCACAGGCTATTCGACCTATGGCGGATTTTTCACCGTGTTCACGTAGGTTTCCATCAACCTGCGGGTTTTCTGAACATCGTACACAGTTACACACACGCACCATACACTTAAAATCACACACAGTTTTCGACACACCGAAAAAAACAATATTTACAACAGAACAGCACCAGTCAGTCAATAACCATGTAAAATGTCGCGGCCCTCTCGCGCCGTCTGGTAGACAATATGCGAACTTTCATTATGGGCGCATGGCTGCCAACGCTCAACGGATAAATACACCAAATTCGCCAAATTTATGAATAGAGACCGTCTGCAAGCAACTGCATTCGTCGAACCGTGTTGTATTCGATTCAAAATTTGAACAATGGGACATTACCAATGGTAAATGGGGTTGCATGTTCCCCTATTATTGAGGTCGGGACGACTGGTAGGTAGTTTTCTATGAAAGAAATGTTTAGGATAGTTTTTGATAAAACGAAGAAGGAATAGGTACACAGCTTAAAAAAATGCTTTTTTCTAGCAGATTTAAAATGCTTGTGTAAAATTTAAAAAAAACTCATAATATGTATTTCGGCATCTAAACTGTGCTATTAAAAATATCTTAATTGCTTATGCAATTGACTAAAATACGTTATACGAGGGGGAATCAAAAAATTCCTAGTTGGATTAAAATTGTTTTGCGTTGAGCACTTTTTGGGTGAAGAAAAAACGTGGATTTTTCGTCATCGTCACGCTTTTATGCAACAACCAATACTTTGGTCATTCGTAACGCTTTTACAACACACAATACTTTTGGTTATGCAACACAATTAACAATGAAGCGTATACAGTGTTGCATAAATCATCGTAACACTTTCAATTATGGAGGGTAGAAGGAAGGAGCACCATCATGTATGGGTGACAAGTTGAAAAAGTGTCCACCTGTAAACAGCAAATTATAATTCGAAGATTCACCGAAATGGCGCTCGTGAAGCTAATGGAAATGATGTCAATTTAGGGTTATAAACCGAGTGAAGTGTGCTGGGTTGAAAAATTTAGAATTTTTCGTGACTTGTGTAATTGAGAAATATGCAGTATTTAAAATCTCAATTATTTACGTAGTATTTCCTTTTTTAATTTTGTATCTTACTCTAATAATTCATGGCGCTATTTTTAAAATCTTTCCACTTGCTACTATGGCGCCACCTTAATTTGCTTCCTTTCGATGGACACTTTTTAATACATTGAGATGGTGCTCCTTCCTTCTACCCTCCATACTTTCAATGTATACTGTGTACTTTTTTTGCAAAAAAATCCATTTACGATGAAATTTTTAATTTTCATTTATTGGTGTCTTTACTTCAGTCGGCAGACCCGTGCCTGGACTCTGTTTTTTTTTGTTTTTTTGCTACTTTTAGTTACATTTCCATCCGTTTAAACCATTGTTTGAACTAATCAAGTTATAATTATTGAAATATGATTAGAAATTAAAACAACAATAAAATCTAAATGTATATTTATAGAAAATGTGTCGATTTCAAATAAATACAATTAAAACAATTCCTTAAATTACTATTTATTTTTATTAATATGAAATTATTCACCTTATCACAATATTAAATACAGGTGGTGGTTAAGTAGTTCGCTACAAAATGTGGATAGGATGAATCTTCTACATTTTGTCCTCGAAAAGGTCTCGACTGAATGTTTCAAAATGACGTTAATAAAATTGACCCCATTGAAATAAATCAGAAAAATTAACATCTATATTTTTTGCGGAAAACCTGCAGTTTTTTCTTCTCGAAATTGAGACGAGTTTTCAGAATTCTCATTTTTAAATCGAATTGCTTCACAAGACCTTCTCTTTTCAGTTTCAAGATATTCAGTTTTCTTTTCATAATTTCGAATTTTAGGTTTACATAATGACGTTCCACCCCGTTTGTTCCTGACCCCCGGGAAACGTCTGAAAAATAAAAATAAATTATTATGTCAAATCGCTTTTGGTATTTTATTTAATTCCTAAATATATAACAGTTCATTCAAACTTGACGATTCAAGTGCAGTGCTTCGAAAACAGATTTTACAGGAATCGCAATGCAAAGAAATACATATTTCAAATGTTCATAAGAATAACAAACGTGATCTTGATTGAATCTCACTATTATTATTGTTACGATAAACATAATGAGGATTGCCATTTTTTGGGAATACATTTTCTTCATCTATATTTTTACAGATAATAATAGTAACTCGTTTAAAACATGGATAAAGGAACACTTTTATATAACTTACTTTGGGTTATAACATGTATTACATCTGTAAGACGTCTTGATGACAATCTATTGTTGGATACAGGCTCTGATGTACCATGACCTATAAATTGATAATGAATACAATATCACATTTGGTGAATAAGGTTCGGTAGTTACCTTCAGTGACAACGTTGGCACACATTCCAATACTGTTTGTTACTACAGAATTACCCAAAGAGATGGTGTCTAAAAATTAAAAGTGATTACATCTAATTTGACACCTTTGGGAAGCTCCCAGTTATGTAGATTTTTTTTGTTGTAATTAAATTTTCAAGAGAAATAATTCACTGTAAATATACCTTCAGTATTTGAACTAGATGGTACAATTACCTCTCCTACCATCTCTTCAGCCAAATTAACATGAGCAGATATATCTTCTGTATTAACAATGTCTTCAACTACTGGATTATTATTATCAATCTCCATTTTTAAAAATCTAAAAACAATTTATTTCTATTTGTGAAAATGGCTAATATTCGTTAAACAATAAATTTCATCAATTACCTGTATTAATAACGGATAAATTTTATTTTTATACCTGAAAAACGAACAAGTACCTCCCTAGTTTTTGTTCGATTTGTTTGTTTTTGATTATGTTTGTTTGTTTGTTGTCCAACAAATCAGCTCTTGGGGATACGTCAGTGTAAATAAAAAACACATACACTTTAGTTTTCCAAACAAACTAGCTTTTTATACCATTTTTTTTATATTTTCTTAATCTTATTTCTTAATTTCTTATACATCCGACCATTCTGAGCACCATTAATTTTCAATAGACTGGGTAGGGTAGGTCACGCAGAAAACAAATATACGTTGGCAACTCTGACTCAATTAAACGTCACTGTCATCTGTCATATTAGATCGTAAATGTCAAAATGCAAAGGTTATGATGTCTGTCACTATATATTTTTAAAAAAATGGATGATTTACAGCTTTCTGATACGTTACAGAGGTATTTTTCAGATGTATTCTTGTGTTGTGATGAAGATAATTCCGGTAAAGCATCTCTGACAAAGACAGTTGAACTAATTCAGTCGGGGAGTGTACCTGAAGATGTCATTTCCCAAGTAAGTTTTTATTGTTCATGTTGATAACAAGTTGTTTACTTATGATTTTTATTGTTACTATCCTTAAATCTAAATAAAGAGAGGCTGTAATTAACTTAATCATTCATAAACTTTGTATGTCAAACTTGAATGTAGTAGATGTAAAAGAAAAACACTACAAAAAGTTGAAATGAATAAGCAAAACATGCATAAATGTTTCATATGTTTATTATAGATATCGGATATTTGCTGGACTCTTGGTACTAACTACTTAAATAAAAAACAGTTTTTCTCTGCATTAAAACTAGTGGCAGCTTACCAAGCCAACATTCCAGTTAGAAACGAAGTATTAATTTCTAAAGTTGAACTTCCTCTACCCCGTTTTACATGGACTGTTATTGATAATAAAAGTCCTATAGGAGATCTTATTGAACTTAGGCATCATCCAAACGACTATACAGAACAAGTAAGTAGAGTAACTTGAATTTGTTTTTCATTTAAAGTTGATGTAAATTTTGGTTATTTTTTTTAATAGGTGGATACTGCCAGCACAGATTCGGAAATTGAGAGTGAGACTGTAAGGAATGGTTCTCCAGATATTTCTAGCGCAACTTCTGATAGTCCTACCCCAACCAATAGTGTTCAAGATCGCAGTTGGGTAGTTTCAGGAGTGTGGCATGGACTTATTTCTGAGGAACAGAGACAATTATTAGGTATTATAAGTGAACTTTTTTATTTTGTCACTTATTTGAAAATATCTATTAATTTTTTTAGGAACAGAAGAAGAATCGTCAGAAAAGCACAGCAGTGAAGAAGACACAGAAGTCTCAAGTGAAGTATGGACTATAACTAATGAACAAAAAGAATATTATACTAACCAGTTTAGATCCCTCCAACCTGACACTAATGCCTTATTAGCTGGTCCCATAGCTAGAACCTTCTTTGAAAAATCCCGCCTACCTATCCATGAACTTCGAAAAATTTGGCAGCTATCCGACGTCACAAAAGACGGAGCACTTTCTTTACAAGAGTTTAACATAGCTATGCATCTGGTAGTGCTTAGAAGAAATCATATTGAACTTCCTGATGTTCTCCCACCACCGCTTGTACCTGGAAACGAAACTCCGCTTTCTGTGAGTCCTGAAACTGAACCTATACTATCTCCTCAGACTAAAGATACGGCTAAAGAGTGGACCAAATTTGTTGATAGTCCTACCAGTTCGGTATCTTCGCCTGGGCCTAAACCAGTCAATTTTGACTTTCAGAAAGTTACTTTAGACAAGGATTCTAAAATACTTCATCCTGTACCACTACGCCTTACCCCTGAAGTTGCCAATAATAATCAAGTAGAAGATCAAACTGATAGCATCGATTTACATAGTCCGAAAAAGTTTTCCGAAAACGCACTTACACAAAATTTGCAGAATTTAAACATAGCAGCACAAAATAGCGCTATACAGCGTCCTCAAGCGAAAAAAATTAATTTACCTGGACCAGGAGCAATTCCTCCTCCTCCTAATAGTCAAAATAATACCGAAGAAGGACCTGTGAGTCTCCCTGCTTTTCCTCCACCTAAAAAAGAGAAACCTCCTCCTCCACCACCTCGACCGTTTAAAACACACGGTCGAAGCTCTTCATTAGACTTAAATAGACTTAGTAAACTTGGAGCGCCTCCAACGGTACCTCCAAGGATCAGCCCGAATATTCAAGGAACAAAGAAACTAATTAACCAAAGATCTGAAGGAGATTCTACATCTCAAGCTGAAGCGTTCGCTAATTTCGATCAGTTTGAATTTGAGAAATATGAAAACGTATCCGAAGGAATATTTAGAGGAGATGTTTACGAAGCTGAAAGAAAGAAGCTTTTTGCACAATTTTCCCAGCCTGGTACTAGTGAGGAAGCTCCGAGAAAACACGGCGCTTTCGAAATCTACAGAAAACCCCAAGTGAACAACAGTCCCGTATCTCAAGAAGACAAAGTCAAGTGGCAGCTGTTTCAACAGCTGCAGGAAGAGAATACCGTATTATTAAGAATTTGCCAAGAACTTAGCCAGGAATTGGCTGAACTAAGGGAAGAAAAATTAACTTTGAAGGTCAGATTGGAAAAACAACTGAGCGGGGGATAATAGGTAGAAATTTAGTAGTTTTTTTATTATTAATATAACGTCGGTTTCTCTTCCTCGTCGATACTGTGAACGTCTGATTTATTTAATTTTAATTTTTTAATGACTACTCAATCTAGATAAATCTGAATTTTGATATTTTTATTGGTTTTTTCAAGTTTAATTGAAATGTTTAGGCAAAATGGTAGTTTTCTTTTTGGCTCTTCAATATTGAACACCTACAAAAGCTTTTCTTCGTTAAGAAATAGGCCTAATCAGCTACAACAACTGTACAGTAAAATTTTGTATATCGAACAAGAACCAAAGAGATATTTATATTGACATATTCTTTACTTTAACGACTTCTATTTAAAACTTACAGATTATTCTTGACACAAGGAATCCAGAAGTCACTTTTAGCTCTGCTGGAGACTATCCGTAACAAGTTCACATGCGCACGTCAAGTTTTAAGCGTTCCTAAGGATGAAATTCACTCTAACTTGAAGTGCGCTTGCTGATTTGTCAAGGATTTGTTACTGACGAGCTCCGCGAACAAAACTATTATTTGTAGCGCAAATGTTAAGAACTACAGCTTGTCTTGTCCATAAGCAATTTTTGAAATAATTATTGACGACATTAAAAACAACACGGCTTAAACTGGTTGATATACCTCTAACGACTGATCAATTCTGTCGCTGTCCATTGCGCTCTAATTCAAAAACTTGCGTCATTTCCTAGTTTGACAGTACACAGTTACAATAACACATGTATACAGTTTAACGACTAAATCCATATTCTTTGCTCAACCTTTTTTTTGCAATTTTGACTAACGACCAAACCACAAAAAATATTTATCACATTTTTTCACGGAACCTCACTATATTTGAAGAAATCGTAAAACAGTGCTACTACTACTACTACTACTCAATTAAATACAGGGTGTCCCAGAAGTTTCTGACCCATTTTAACTGCAAACTGTAGAATAAAAATATATAGGGTGCTTCATTAAAAAAAAATAGACGATATTTGCATTTAAAAATACCATTTTTTTAAAACACCCGTTATAAGATTTCACTAATTAAATATTTATACTAAAAAAACTTGATATGAAAAGAAATTGTTCATCGAAAACCGCGCCCCCATATCGTTTCGGAGTTCCGAGATTTTTGCAGTTAAAATGGGACAGAAACTTCACTCAGGACACTCAGTATTACAGTTACTGCCTATAGAATTTCTATTATTTGTTTTTAATTATAAATGTCAGTTTGTACATAGACAGTTGACAAGTGACACTGGCTGTGACATTTTTTTCATGATAATCATAATCTCTAGGCTTTCTTTTGGGGATCAGATTTTGGCGTTCAAATTGGTGACCACAAATTGTCAAAACTGTCAAAAACCACACCATCACTTAATGGCTAATATCTTTTTTATAACAATATAAAACTTGACCAAAATACCTGATCCCCAAGACAAAGGTCCAAGTTATATTATGTTGAAATTTCAACACTTAATTTTACTGCGTTCTTTAGAATTGTTGTTTACAAAATGACCTAAATCTAACTGTTTTGAAGTGTCTAAAATGTGAGGCCCCTCTTAACCTTTTTGTTTTTTCAAATTTCAAGGCATTAGATCAAAAAAATACAATCAGTATTATTTAATTAATAACTTTAATGTGATTTGAATGCCAAATTAAAATTATTGTATGAATATTTGATAATTATTAAGCCAAATTTAGATGGAAAAATAAAAATATCAAAATTCAGTTGAAAAACTGTCTACTAAATTATTGATTGTTTTGATCGTATTGACTGGGTTATTTAGACCAGGCTAATTGCTCATTTTTTGGTGATAATTTTTTTTGTTCTAATGTTTGGCTGGTGGAAGTTGTAGAGGGGGTAGAGGGGTGGAATAAATGCAACAGCTGAAAAGTGGGAGGGATGGAAAAAGACATTATTGCGATTTCCGGCCAAAGATGAGGTCCTGGAAAAAATAGTTGAGTATAACAGTTGTAGATATCAAAGAGATCTACAACTTTTGTATCGCTGACTTTTTCACATAACCTAAAAATTAGCCCGAAAATGGCAAAAAACTGCATTTTTCGAATTTTATTTTTAGTTTCGGCAAAAATTGTTTGATGTTGATGAAAATTTGGTAAAAGGTAGCTTTTATAATCACAAACTATGAAAATTTTTTTCAAATTAAAATATTAAAATTTTTTCGAGTTATGACGTTTTTTCGGTAAATAACACTTTATTATCAAACGAAAATTTTCCTTTGGAAAATTCTAGAAACAAGTTCCGCGGGTGCACTTTTTTTTTCGTTTTTACATCTACTTTCAATTGAAATAAAAAAAATAGTAGTCACAATAGAAGACCATCTACCAAAAGTTCATCAAAATCGAACAATTTTTGCCGAAACTAAAAATTCGTTTTTCGAGCCAATTTTTAAGTTATGTGAAAAAGTCAGTGATACAAAAGTTGTAGATCTCTTTGATATCTACAACTGTTATACTCAACTTTTTTCTCTAGAACCTCAACTTTGGCCGGAAATCGCAATAATGTCTTTTTCCATCCCTCCCACTTTTCAGCTGTTGCATTTATTTTTCTCTTGTTTTTAATAACCCCCTCTACAACATCCATCAACCAAACTTTAGATAACAATTTTTTTTTTCAAAAACATTAATTCGCCTGGACTAATTAGAAAATATCTGTTTTTAAAAAAATATATCATGTTTTTATTGATTCCTGAGGTAATTTTATTTACATCAGAATATTGTATTTTTTGAAATTCTATAATGAAAAGTTATATTTAAAGATGAAATTTAATTAAACAATAAGATACATTTTAAATGTGACTTGTGTTTCATTTATCCATTTACGCAGAGGCGTGCGCAATTTTTCTCGTCGACGCAGAATAAAAAAATAATAGGCAGACATATTTATTAATTAGCGCCATCTAGTGACGCGGAATTCTTCAATTATTAAAATTATAGCAGACAACTCTTTTCGTGGCATAAACATATTAAATGAAATCTTACGAAACAATTTAAGCATTTCTTATTACCAGTTCGTGAAAGATGAATGTGTACATGCAACAATGGTCAAGGTAGTACCCTGGAACAATATATGACATTAAGTACGACCCTGACATTATTTCTCATAAACGAAAAGAAGGCAAAGCCCAAGAAATTGATCGTTTCGATATCGATAAATCGGAGCACAGTACTGTACTAAGAAATTTTTAGAAAAGGAGGTGGTACCATGTAGAATATATCAATCACTTTTTTGAAGTGATATTTTAACTTGTTTTCATCAATGTTGATTAAAATAAAAAATTTTCATTATTATAATTTAAAAAAAACTGTCAATTATAATTTACTTAATGAGTACTAATTATTATCAATAACCGTTTTTAACATTGGATACTTATTTTTTGTAGTAACAAGAATTAGTAGAAGGTTACTAGCAGAAAAAACTATTATAAAATTCCTCTACAAACAGTCGATAATAATAGACACTTTTAGCTTGTCATAAGTTTTTACACGTATCCGCATCCGTATTGGAGTTACGTTGACGTAAAGAAATTGTCAATAAAACCTTTTTAGCAGAAAACGTATCGTTTCGTTCTGTTTTTAATTGTATAACCTCAAAACTTTTTTAGTTTTCTTTTTATATTTTTGTAAAAACGTAATATGGGGGCGATATTAAATAATCCATTGCTGCTAGACCAGAACCAAGATGATTTGGACGACCTATATTTTATGCATATTTCGCATGACCAAAATATATTTGGTTATAATTAAACCAAACCAATATCAAAGAAAAAGAAGACCTGTAAAATAGCACAGAATACTGATTTTGGTCGGGATACGGATACGTTTACGTATACGGAGTAGGGGACGTAACAATACGTTCAACGCATCGTATCGGCTGAGACGTAACGGGTCTACACATGCGCAGTTCGTTACGGATACGGATACGTGAGAAATTTAAGACAAGCTAAAAGTCTCTAATTTCAAACACATCGGAGTTAAATACGTATGACCTAACCAACAAATATTAGGCCGAAAAACCTTCACCAATTACAAGTAGAGCATTTAGGGGCACCAAAAATTTAACAAATATTTTAAATAACCCGTAGGTATACATATGCAGATTCATTCAAATACAAACGGAACATAGGGATTCAGTGTATTCGCCGATCTAAATAGTCCATCAACAAAACATTTCTATAAGTTTACTTCAATGAATATCAAGTATTGATCTGGACAGCTGGATTCAGAATCACTGTAAAAAAGCCCGCTCCTTCTCCTTCCAAAATTTGTTAGTTATGTGCGAGGTGTGTGCGAACTAAGATTTAGTATTGAATAATTATTTGACGTCGCTACATATTGAAACAATATGCTTACGTTTTATGTTGTTAAAATCGAAAATTAATTGCTAAATTCTCTTTAACAATTAATGTTTCGAGTTAAGATAATACGTTTTGATTTCTTTTGACCATACCTACTCAAAATATGGAACCTATAGATATTTTTAATTCATCTCTAACTGATAATATTATCCAGCTAATGATTGAACAAACAAATATATATATATATGCTTTAGAAGCAAGAATTTCTAGATAGCACGATACAGACAGAGAAGAAATTCTTGGTAAGTAATTGAAACCTTTATTTTTATACTCGTTTTTGAATAATTATGTGAGTTTTGTTTTTTGGATAATTTTTTGTTTGCTTCAGGTATGCTTCTGCTTATGGGACTTATAAACTTCCCCACCATAGAATGTTACTGGGAAAAGGACCCCCTACATTACCATGAACTTTTCCACAGGATTCCTATAAAGTATAACCGTTTTACATTATTATTGAAATGTTGGCATTTCGAAGACAAAACGATACCATCAGAGAACCGCTTGTCAAAAAATGCTCCTTTCCTGGATCTTGTTAGGAATAATATGAAAGATGTGCATTCTCTTGGCGATTAGTTGTTGTTGACGAGACTATGGTTTCTTTCAGAGGTCGCCTGAAGTTTCGGCAATACAATCCATCTAAAGCCCATAGATACGGTATCAAAGTTTTCAAAGTGTGCTCTCCATTTGGATACACTTGGGATCTAAAAATAACGAAAAACGCCAAGGATTAGATCTTCCTGGTAGTACAGTTATTCAATTGGTTGAGCCCCTGTGAAATGCTGGAAGACTGGTTATAACTGACAATTATTATACGAGTATTGAAGTTGTTAAATACATGTACGAAAGGAAAACCAATTTATTAGGTACCGTAAGGAAAAATAGGATAGGCCTGCCGAAGGATGTAGTCAACTACAAACTGAAAAAATAACAAAGTAATTTTTTCTACAGTCGCGCGTAAAATGACTAATTACTATATTCAAATGAAATCGTAAAGTCGACAAATGCCGAGGATTGTTACTTTACGCTCTACCGCAAAAAAGGAATCTTTTTCGATCGCTTATTTTATCAAACCACGCCCTTCAAATTAACTCAATTGGTGAATATTTAACAATTTACCAGATTAAAAATCAAATAAAATTATATGAAAATTGTCAAAATTTTTGAAATATGGTCAATAATTGTCAATTATTGTCAAAAACTGTTAAAAATCGAAAATTTTTGTCAAAAACAGTCAAAAATTGTTTAAATTTTTAAAAATGGTCAATAATTGTAAAAAGTTTTTGAAAAATGGTCAAAAATTGTCAAAATTGGTCGATAATTGCCAAAAAATTTGAAAAATGGTCCCTTCGAATTAACTCAATTGGTGAATATTTAACAATTTATCAGATTAAAAATCAAATAAAATTATATGAAAATTGTCAAAAATTTTGAAATATGGTCAATAATTGTCAAAAACTGTTAAAAATCGACAATTTTTGTAAAAAACTGTCAAAAATTGTTTAAATTTTTAAAAATGGTCGATAATTGTCAAAATTTTTTGAAAAATGGTCAAAAATGGTGCTAATTGTCAAAAACTTTTCAAAAAATTTGAAAAATGGTCTCTCCGAATTAACTCAATTGGTGAATATTTAACAATTTATCAGATTAAAAATCAAATAAAATTATATGAAAATTGTCAAAATTTTTGAAATATGGTCAATAATTGTCAATTATTGTCAAAAACTGTTAAAAATCGAAAATTTTTGTCAAAAACAGTCAAAAATTGTTTAAACTATTAAAAATGGTCGATAATTGTCAAAATTTTTTGAAAAATGGTCAAAATTGGTCGATAATTGCCAAAAACTTTTCAAAAAATTTGAAAAATGGTCTCTCCGAATTAACTCAATTGGTGAATATTTAACAATTTATCAGATTAAAAATCAAATAAAATTATATGAAAATTGTCAAAAATTTTGAAATATGGTCAATAATTGTCAATTATTGTCGAAAACTGTTAAAAATCGACAATATTTGTCAAAAATCGACAATTTTTTTCAAAAATTGTTTAAATTTTTAAAAATGGTCGATAATTGCCAAAATTTTTTGAAAAATGGTCGATAATTGTTAAAGACTTTTAAAAAAATTTGAAAAATGGTTCCTCCGAATTAACTCAATTGGTGGATATTTAACAATTTATCAGATTAAAAATCAGATCGAAAATTGTCAAAAATTTTGAAATATGGTCAATTATTGTCAAAAACTGTTAAAAATCGACAATGTTGTCAAAAATGGTCAAAAATTGTCAATAATTGTTTAAATTTTTAAAAATGGTCGATAATTGTCAAGAATTTTTGAAAAATGGTCAAAAAATTTCAAAAATTGTCAAAAATGGTCGATAATTGTCAAAAACTTTTAAAAAAATTTGAAAAATGGTCAAACATTTTCAAAAAAATTTGAAATATGGTCAAAAATTTTCAAAAATGGTCAATAGTTGTCAAAAACTATCAAAAGTGGTCAAAAATTGTCAAAAACTGTTTTGAAATTTTGATAAATTATCAAAAATGTTCAATAATTTTGAAAAATGTTCAAAATGGCCAATAATTGTCAAAAATGGACAATTATTGTTAAAAATTGTCAAAATTTTGAAAAATTGTGAAAATGGTCAAAAACTATCAAAAATGGTTAAAAATTGTCAATTATATTTAAAAACTGCCAAAAATGGACAATTATTGTCAAAATTGGTCAATTGTCAAAAATTGTTAAAATTTTGAAAAATTGTCGATAATTGACAAAAACAACTATTAATTTCCTCGAAGTAGCATGGTTACTATTAGTAGACTTAAATTCGGACACGCTTGCTATCCCGCTCATCTCAGCAGGGCCTATTTACCAGTAGGCCCGTGCCTAGAACCCAATGATCAGAGAGCTCGAAACGGCGAGCATAAAATCATACAAAAATGCAAAAACAATAATACTACTATAAGAAATGCGATTTCATAATATACAATAGGAGCCTTTTTTTTATTTCCCAATCTTAATTTGCAAAGCGTAGCGGCACAAGCAATACAAGAAGCTAGAAAAACCTGATCCCCAATTGAAGTCAAAGTTCACCGCATCGGCGGTCGCCTTTTTATCCGAACAGCTTATCGAAAAAATTATGTTTTTGTTATGTTATTTGTTTTATGTATCTAAATATTTTTTTATTATTTTATTTTGTTCTTTCACATGGACGTCTTCATAACAAAAATTAAAACATACGGAGCAAGTCTTCCTTTTCTGTGAGTTAGCCACCCTGAAATATCCCTGGGTGTGAAATATATAGGTACAACCTCTTCCTATCCATCTTCATCCTAATACTAGAGTTACTCGCTAAATGGACGTAGTCCCTCGGCCATAAAAAAAAGAATAAGTTTTAACAGATATCAAAGAATAAAAATATATTATTCTACGCTTTACAACTAGTTTTGAAAAATATTTTTCAAAAACAGTGTCGGTTCAACGAAGAAGAAACAACTACTTCCCGGGCTACATGCCCCGACAGACATTGAATTACACTTCTAAGTCAAACGGGGTTGGTAAATCTACAAGATTTAAACCAATCATTCTGGTTTGCAACTAGAAGGGACAACATAACTTGTAGACCGGTTTCGGCGTATTGCGCCTCATCAGTACAAGGTATATGTTATCGTCCGAGAGTTAATCCCGGACTGAAATGTGACTATAATCAACAACTATACACATCGTCCAGTTACGGAAATGTTTTAGTTGAGAAAATAACGACATCTCACCTCTAAGTCACAAACCAAAATTCGAAAAATATTTTTCAAAACTAGTTGTAAAGCGTAGAATAATATATTTTTATTCTTTGATATCAGTTGGTAACGCGCTTTACTAAATACGACAATTTTACAGGAAACTGTAATAATTCTATATGTTTCAAGCTAACGAGCTTGTTGTCAAATTTCGAATTTTGGTTTGTGACTTAGAGGTGAGATGTCGCTATTTTCGCAACTAAAACATTTCCGTAACTGGACGATATGTATAGTTGTTGATTATAGTCACATTTCAGTCCGGGATTAACTCTCGGACGATAACATATACCTTGTACTGATGAGGCGCAATACGCCGAAACCGGTCTACAAGTTATGTTGTCCCTTCTAGTTGCAAACCAGAATGGATGGTTTAAATATTGTAGATTTAAATAGATATAATAGTAGATATAAAAAGCAAATTAATTGAATTTTTAGACAAGAACCAAATAATAACAAAAAGACAATTCGGATTTATAAAAAATAGTAACACCGAAAATGCCATATTTGATTTTGTTAGCACTGGCCGTCGATAAATCTAAAAAAACACTGGCAATATTTTTGGATTTAGCTAAAGCCTTTGATACTGTAAATCATGAATTTGAATAAATATGGAATTAGAGGCACAGCTTTAGATTTGATGAGATGTTATTTAACCGGGAGGACTCAAAAAGTCAAAATTGAAAATGAACTAAGTTATGAGTCCGAAGTTTCAACTAAATAAAATAAATAATTGTTGCGAGGTGACCAACTCAAAGCCGGTCCTGTCCCTTGACTGTAAATTTTGGTAGCTGCGCTCCTTTCGAGAACATTCGTTTTGTTTGTGCATAGAACGAGCGCGGAAGGTACTGGAATTTTCTAGAGTTGAGAAGGACTAGATATACGCGGATTTTTGAGTGCGTGAATTATTATTATTGAAACAGTTAGTTCAAAATTAGTGAAACGAAGATAAATAGTTAGTTCACAGACATTTTACCGAAGTTCTTTGTAATGGGACAGTGAATGAAATAGTGAAAATAAATAGTGTAATATTCAAGTGGTAAAAATAAATTAGAACTATTATACCGAGTGTAAATAAATTAGTAGACATTAAGTAAAGTGTGTATATAAATTAAGTTCAATACAGTGTGTGGGTTTCTTTAAATAAATAGATAGTGTGTATAATTTTATCCCTTAAGTAAAAACTATTTAAATAAATAACGAAAAACATTACATAATGTTTATCGATTTCTGTATAACTATAAACAACAAAATGTAGGAGTACCTAGTTATATACTAAACTGCTTTCTAAAAAACCAGCTAATTATGCTACACCCTGTATAACCTTCAGAACTAGCAAAATAATCGCAGCTCGAACTTGGCGATCGTCGATTGTTATTTAGAACAGTTTTCTATTGGTGTTCGAAGTTTTGCGATCGTAAGTAAAGATACGTTTCATTCTTTATTATTTGAAAAATCTCAATTTTGTTAATGAATTTAGTATTTGTTTAATTTCGTACGTTTGTGTATTGAGTGTTTAAAAAGATGAATGAATCGGACCTTCAACTTGCCAAGGCTATGGTAGCAGACGAAGAAAGAAGGAAATGCGAAGGTTTGGGAGAATTGAAAACTTTTGTGTCCATGGCGACGGAAAAATTTGATAAATTCAGGTAATATTTTTAAATAATGAAAAAAATATTAAATTTTCTTTAGTTATTACTTTATTTCTTATACATAGTAAATAATAATAATGATATTTAACAAACTGGTTGAAAACTTTTCTGCTAGTAGTGAAACTATATTTTTTTGAAATAATTTTTTCTCAAACAGATTCAAACCTGTTTATTGACGTTTATAAATTTGTAATCCAAGACCATTTAAAAATATATACATATGAAATAAAAAATTATTAACTATACACATAGAATATGTATATTTTTAAACAAATTTTACTGTAGCTTGGCCTGATATCTATTACAAAAGACATTTTCAATTTTCTTTTGATTTGAATATATGTCACAATAATAATATTGATACCTCCAATAAATATTACAATAATAAAAATTTAATATGCACTGCCCGGGAATCGAACCCGGGACGCAAGAATGGGAATCTTGCATGATACCACTACACCAGCAGTGCTTCGTCAAAAAAATTTCCAGAAATGTAAAAAATGCACAGGAATAGTTAGGAGTGCTATGCAACATAATATACTTATACGTCGTGCACGTTGCCTACGTAGTAGGTATGGAAATTGTTGTAGAGGGGAATAACAGATCGTGCAAAAAGTTTAATTTTTTGCACTAGTGCATAAAAGTATATATATTGAAAACCCAATGGAATACCCAATGAAATACAGATCGTCTGCAACTTTATTAGTGGAATCAGGGGTAGATATATTAACATTAAAACATCATGGAGGGTGAAAATCCTCAACTGTAGCGGAGGGCTACATCGAGGAGTAATTTTCCAAAAAAAAAAAACAAAAATAGCTGCTCAAATTCTAGAAGGTAAACGAACTACCATATTTATGCAACAAGAGCAAAAAGTAAGAGTTTATTGAACGCGACGTGAAATTGTCAACACGTTGAGTGCAATAAACACTTTTTGCACGAGTTGCATACGATATTTTTTCTACGTGCATGCAAAAACCAAAATATGTGTTATTTAGGTTGCTCTAAGTGGACTAAAAATGGCGTCGATTTGAATGTTTATATTTGTCATGATTACAAAACGCTAAGTAAAATGACAGATGAGTAAGTGCAAAAAAGTAAAACTTTACACACTTCATAGTGTGCGTTAACTACGTACTTTACGCACGGTAGTAGAACAAAGAGCTGTTTTATGTGAAAAATCTGATGATACATTAGGGATGCGCGATACTATCCGATATTCCAGTGTATCGATACTTTTACTTCAGATACTCGAAATTTTGTATCGATACTATGCTTTTCGATGCATTCCAAGTATCGATAAATTTGTAGTGTATCGATTCCTTGCGATACGGGATTTTTAGTAGTAGCGACAAGTGGCGTTATCTATAGTGATGAGCGATATCGTGTTTTTTTAATCACGTTGTGAAATGATATTTATCGAAACTAAAAATAAAAATCGAAAAATGCAGTTTTTTGCGTTTTTCGAGCTAATTTTGAGGTTATGTGAAAAAGTCACTAACGAAAAAGTTGCAGATTTTCTCAAGATCTACAACTTTTATGATCAACTTTTTATTCTAGGAATTCGACTTTGGACAGAAATCGCAAAAATGTCTTTTTCCACCCCCCCAAAAAAGTGTGTTTTACCGAAAAAACGTTATAACTCGAAAAATTTCCAATATTTCAATTTGAGATTTTTTTTCATGGTTTGTGACTATCAAAGCTACCTTCTACTAAATTTTCATCAAAATCGAACATTTTTTAAGGAAACTAATAATAAAAAACGAAAAATGCAGTTTTTTGCGTTTTTCGAGCTAATTTTGAGGTTATGTGGAAAAGTCACTGATGTAAAAGGTGTAAGTTTTCTCAAGATCTACAACTTTTATAATCAACTTTTTATTCTAGAACTCAACTTTGGCCGGAAATCGCAATAATGTCTTTTTCCACCCCCCAAAAAAAGTGTGTTTTACCGAAAAAACCTTATAACTCGAAAAATTTCCAAAATTTCAATTTGAAATTTTTTTTAATGGTTTGTGACTATCAAATCTACCTTCTACTAAATTTTTATCAAAATCGAACATTTTTTAAGGAAACCAATAATAAAAAACGAAAAATGCAGTTTTTTGCGTTTTTCGAGCTAATTTTGAGGTTATGTGGAAAAGTCACTGATGTAAAAGTTGTAGATTTTCCCAAGATCTACAACTTTTATAATCAACTTTTTATTCTAGAACTCAACTTTGGCCGGAAATCGCAATAATGTCTTTTTCCACCCCCCCTTCCCCCCCCCCCCCCCCAAAAGTGTTTTACCGAAAAAACGTTATAACTCGAAAAATTATCAATATTTCAATTTGAAATTTTTTTTCATGGTTTGTGACTATCAAAGCTACCTTCTACTAAATTTTCATCAAAATCGAATATTTTTTTAACGAAACTAAAAATGCAGTTTTTTGCGTTTTTCCAGCTAATTTTGAGGTTATGTGGAAAAGTCACTAATAAAAAAGGTGTAAATTTTCTCAAGAACTACAACTTTCATAATCAACTTTTTATTCTAGAACTCAACTTTGGCCGGAAATCGCAATAATGTCTTTTTCCACCCCCCAAAAAAAGCGTGTTTTACCGAAAAAACCTTATAACTCGAAAAATTTCCAAAATTTCAATTTGAAATTTTTTTTAATGGTTTGTGACTATCAAATCTACCTTTTACTAAATTTTTATCAAAATCGAACATTTTTTAAGGAAACCAATAATAAAAAACGAAAAATGCAGTTTTTTGCGTTTTTCGATCTAATTTTGAGGTTATGTGGAAAAGTCACTAATGTAAAAGTTGTAGATTTTCCCAAGATCTACAACTTTTATAATCAACTTTTTATTCTAGAACTCAACTTTGGCCGGAAATCGCAATAATGTCTTTTTCCACCCCCCCCAAAAAAGTGTTTTACCGAAAAAACGTTATAACTCGAAAAATTATCAATATTTCAATTTGAAATTTTTTTTCATGGTTTGTGACTATCAAAGCTACCTTCTACTAAATTTTCATCAAAATCGAATATTTTTTTAACGAAACTAAAAATGCAGTTTTTTGCGTTTTTCGAGCTAATTTTGAGGTTATGTGGAAAAGTCACTAATAAAAAAGGTGTAAATTTTCTCAAGAACTACAACTTTTATAATCAACTTTTTATTCTAGAACTCAACTTTGGCCGAGAATCGCAATAATGTCTTTTTCCACCCCCCAAAAAAAGTGTGTTTTACCGAAAAAACCTTATAACTCGAAAAATTTCCAAAATTTCAATTTGAAATTTTTTTAATGGTTTGTGACTATCAAATCTACCTTTTACTAAATTTTTATCAAAATCGAACATTTTTTAAGGAAACCAATAATAAAAAACGAAAAATGCAGTTTTTTGCGTTTTTCGATCTAATTTTGAGGTTATGTGGAAAAGTCACTGATGCAAAAGTTGTAGATTTTCCCAAGATCTACAACTTTTATAATCAACTTTTTATTCTAGAACTCAACTTTGGCCGGAAATCGCAATAATGTCTTTTTCCACCCCCTCAAAAAGTGTTTTTTACCGAAAAACCGTCGATAAAGATAGTCTTTATACAATGCTTAAACCTTTAAAAGGTGAGCTTGAGCACTTATAGAATCTAGATATTATAGAACCCGTTGAATATCGTACTCCATGGGTCAGTCCTATTGTTATAGTTAGAAAAGATAATAATAAAATTATTATGAACGATAAATGTAACTAAAATTGACGTTTAATGTCAATCGGAGAAAAAAACATATTTTTATTTCGATTGTAGAAAAAATGTCGTGTGCAATACGTTTAAGCAAGTATAATTACGAACTTGCAGTATAATAAATTGATGTTTTCTGTATGAGTTGAAAAAATTTGCAAAAAGTTCCGGTACCGGGAATCGAACCCGAGCCTCCTGGGTGAGAGCCAGGTATCCTAGCCACTAGACCATACCGGATTATTAATAAATCTCTAGAGAAGTAGATTATATGATAGCACACTTATATTAATGAAATATCATTGATTATGTTATTTCTTTAATCAATGGAAATATCAAAAAATTAAATGTATATTTTTAACTATTGAAATATGATCTTTTGCATAAAAAATATGATTTTAATTAAAAACGATAACCTTTATTAATTGTATTAGTTAAAAATAAGTAAATTGTATAATGTAATCAATACTGACCTCGATAAATTAGGCCGCACTCTACTAGTACGAGTAGCAAAATATATCTTTTTGCATTTCTTAAAAATCCATGTAATTATTCAACATTTAGTTTCATTATAATATATAGATATACAATTATATTATAATCTAGCTTCGTCCAATCGATATTGTGCTTATTTTTTTTTCATTCTTGGAAAGAAATTATTACCTGACTACTTTTATATCGATTTTGCTAAACTTCAGTGACTTGCCTACCTAAAGGTCTAGTCAAGTGGTTTGCGGTTAGCTTTGGCGGTTCCGATCAGTGTTGCCAGGTGTAGGGAAATTTCCCTCTCAGCTGGGAAATTTAGTAGTAAAAGGGAAAAAAGTTCTTAATTATCTTGGAAACAGGGAATTTTAGCGTTAAAAATATATTAAATAATTAAAGATGAAATAAAACAATTTAATTTGTTTAAATCTTCATTTTTTATTTTGAACCAACGTTTCGCTACACAGTAGCTTTTTCAAACTAGTGAAGATACAATGAAAAACTTTTAATTTATATAGTGCCTTAATACGGAATTCTAAGATATTGACAAAAATATCATAATATATTTAAATATGGATAAGTACAAAAAGTGTCTAAATACGGAATTCTAAGAATGTTACAAAGGTATTGTAAAAGAGATGGTAATAATCCTCTTATTTTTCTTATAAGCTGCTTGGTATGTAAATCCCACCTCATATGTCTATACATTACAATTCCAAGATATTTCACTGAAGTGGTTTTATCAATTTCTACATCTTAGTCTACCTTTAAATATTCCATTGATGGAAGACCACTAGCATAAGAGCTAAATGGTAAGTAGCTTGTTTTTGCGTAATTGATTGTAAGCTTATTATATTGTAGCCAATTTGCTATTCTTGGAAAATCAGTTTCTACGCTTTGTTTCAAAGAATCCCAAGAAGATGAGGATATAACGAAACTATAAATTTTGCCAAGTGATTCCAATTTAAGAAGGCTGTTGATGTATATCGAAAAAAGGATTGGACCTAACACCGTTCCTTGAGGATTGCCAGCAGTTACTGTTAGTACATTACTTCTTTTATCTCCAATTTGAACGAGCTGCTGTCTATTTGACAGATAACTTTCGAATATGTTGTAAATTTTACCCTTTATTCCGTACTTTTGCAACTTTTCCAACAATTTCACATGGCAGACAGTGTCGAAGGCTTTGGCGAGATCAAGAAATATACACAGAATGGGTACTTTTTGGTCCAACGATCCATAAATTATTGATGTTAGAATATAAATGGCATCGTCCTTCTTTAAATCCAAATTGGCGTTCAGATAATACTGAACACTGTTTACACTACCACTACACCAACACAAACACTTAACACTATCTTACGCGCGTTTCGATAACCAAGTTATCTTCTTCAGAGACTGAAGGTAAACAAACCTTCAGTCTCTGAAGAAGATAACTTGGTTATCGAAACGCGCGTAAGATAGTGTTAAGTGTTTGTGTTGGTGTAGTGGTAGTGTAAACAGTGTTCAGTGTCAAGTATCGCCAACGGTTCCAGAATTCCCAACTTAGGTCAGATAATATATGAAATTTGTTTTAAAATTTGGAAAGGCGTATTTTTAAAATTTTTTCAATTATTTTTGTTATTGTTGATAATAGCGATATTGGTCGATTTTAAATCGATTCGAATCGTAACCTGATGAATCGATACATAAAAAATCGAGGTCTAAAAGATCGATTTCAAAAAAATCGATTTTTTTCAAGTTTGTATTTTTTACAATGTAAATATAAATCGATCTTTTTTATTGAAAAACAACAAGAAAGGTACCACCCCTAAATAAACAATCTCTCTCCGGGATCTCTTATCAGTAAAATTGGGGATTTTTTTTAAGTTCAGGGAATTTGATAATAATAACAATTATTTTCTTATTACCATATTATTATGGGAACAAAGTATCGGATTAGGAATTTGTGAGATTAATGGAAAAGAATCATCGATGAAATAAAAATATATTTTTCTTTATTCAAAATTAATGGATTTGTCGAAAAAATCGATTTTAATAAAAAATAAATCGATTTCTGCGAAAAGATCGTTGATTTTTTTTGGATTGTTTTAAAAATGGAGATGCTTTTCGTATATATTCCGATAATAAACCTAAGAGTTTTATTCGTTAACGATATTTATCGGATTGAAAAAAAATCAAATAAAATTATATGAAAATTGTCAAAAATTTTGAAATATGGTCAATAATTGTCAAAAACTGTTGAAAATTGTCAATAATTGTTAAAATTTTGAAAAATGGTCAAAAAATTTGGCAAAAAGGGTCAATAATTGTTGAAAAACTGTCAAAATTGGTCAATAATTGTTGAAAAATGGTCAATAATTTTTAAAAAATGATCAATAATTGTTGAAAAATTTGGAAAAATGGTCAGTAATTGTTGCAAAACTGTTAAAATTGGTCAATAATTGTAAAAAATGGTCAATAATTATTGAAAAACTGTCAAAATTTGTCAATAATTGTAAAAAATGGTCAATAATTTTTAAAAAATGATCAATAATTGTTAAAAATTTTCGAAAAATGGTCTATAATTGTTGCAAAACTGTCAAAATTGGTCAATAATTGTCAATTAATTGTTAAAAATGGGCGATTTTTGTCAAAAACTGTCATAATTGGTCAATAATTGTCAATTAATTGTTAAAAATGGGCGATTTTTGTCAAAAACAGTCAATAATTATTAAAAAATGTTCAATAATTGTCAAAAACTTCTGAAAATTGTCAATAATTGTCAAAAATTTTGAAAAGTGGTCGATAATTATCGAAAATTTTTAAAAAAAATTAGAAAAATGGTCAATAATTGTCAATTATTGTCAAAAACTGTTGAAAATTATCAATAATAGTTAAAATTTTGAAAAATGGTCACTAATTGTTGCAAAACTGTCAAAATTGGTCAATAATTTAAAAAAAAATGGTCAATAATTGTTGAAAAACTGTCAAAATTGGTCAATAATTGTATAAAATGGTCAATAATTATAAAAAAATGGTCAATAATTATAAAAAAATGGTCAAAAAGTTTGAAAAAATGGTCAATAATTGTTGAAAAACTGTCAAAATTGGTCAATAATTGTTAAAAAATGGTCAATAATTTTTAAAAAATGATCAATAATTGTTAAAAAATTTCGAAAAATGGTCAATAATTGTTGCAAAACTGTCAAAATTGGTCAATAATTCTTAAAAAATGATCAGTAATTGTTGAAAAACTGTCAAAATTGGTCAATAATTGTATAAAATGGTCAATAATTATAAAAAAATGGTCAAAAAGTTTGAAAAAATGGTTAATAATTGTTAAAAAATTTCGAAAAATGGTCAATAATTGTTGCAAAACAGTCAAAATTGGTCAATAATTTTTAAAAAATGATCAATAATTGTTAAAAAATTTCGAAAAATGGTCAATAATTGTTGCAAAACAGTCAAAATTGGTCAATAATTCTTAAAAAATGATCAGTAATTGTTGAAAAACTGTCAAAATTGGTCAATAATTGTCAATTAATTGTTCAAAATGGACGATTTTTGTCAAAAACTGTCAATAATTATTAAAAAATGTTCAATAATTGTCAAAAACTTCTGAAAATTGTCAATAATTGTCAAAAATTTTGAAAAATGGTCGATAATTATTGAAAATTTTTAAAAAAATTAGAAAAATGGTCAATAATTGTTAATTATTGTCAAAAACTGTTGAAAATTGTCAATAATAGTTAAAATTTTGAAAAATGGTCACTAATTGTTGCAAAACTGTCAAAATTGGTCAATAATTTAAAAAAAAATGGTCAATAATTGTTGAAAAACTGTCAAAATTGGTCAATAATTGTATAAAATGGTCAATAATTATAAAAAAATGGTCAAAAAGTTTGAAAAAATGGTCAATAATTGTTGAAAAACTGTCAAAATTGGTCAATAATTGTTAAAAAATGGTCAATAATTTTTAAAAAATGATCAATAATTGTTAAAAAATTTCGAAAAATGGTCAATAATTGTTGCAAAACTGTCAAAATTGGTCAATAATTCTTAAAAAATGATCAGTAATTGTTGAAAAACTGTCAATAATTGTCAATTAATTGTTCAAAATGGATGATTTTTGTCAAAAACTGTCAATAATTATTAAAAAATGTTCAATAATTGTCAAAAACTTCTGAAAATTGTCAATAATTGCCTAAAATTTTGAAAAGTGGTCGATGATTATCGAAAATTTTTAAAAAAATTAGAAAAATGGTCAATAATTATCAATTATTGTCAAAAGCTGTTGAAAATTGTCAATAATAGTTAAAATTTTGAAAAATGGTCAGTAATTGTTGCAAAACTGTCAAAATTGGTCAATAATTTTTTAAAAAATGGTCAATAATTGTTGAAAAACTGTCAAAATTGGTCAATAATTGTTAAAAAATGGTCAATAATTGTTAAAAAATGGTCAATAATTTTTAAAAAATGATCAGTAATTGTTGAAAAACTGTCAAAATTGGTCAATAATTGTCAATTAATTGTTAAAAATGGACGATTTTTGTCAAAAACTGTCAATAATTGTTAAAAAATGGTCAATAATTTTGAAAAATAGTCAATAAATAATACGAGAGCCGTTTCTGAAAATCCACTCCTCAAACACACGTAATTTATACAAAATTGATTAATATTACTCGAAAAATCGATAATTAAAAATCGATTATAACAAAATAATAATCGATTTTTATAAAAATCTTTTAATTTTTCAAACATCTCTACTTATAGAGTTCCCTATAAGCTTTTTTGAAAAAAAAAGCAACAGTGTCTGTCGAGTCTACTGGGATCCGAGCGGTTCCGCTCTCATCACTACTTGCGATGTTGCCGGGGCAATTGAAAAAAGAGCCGCTCTACCAAAAATACAAAAAAAATCGAAAGTCGATTTTCAAGGGTGAACTATCGATTCACTGAATCGATTCAATACAACATATCGATTTAAAAAATCGATTTATTCGGTCCGAGGTATCGATTATTCGATTAATTGATTTCAGATCGCCATCCCTAATGTTAGTGTGAAGTGTTAACTCTCAAGTTAATCCGCTTATACTTTTATTTTGTCAAAAAAAATAGAGGTATTTTTATTTTTGTTAATATTAATACAACATTCATTATGTTAATAAAATATTAATTTACTAGTGGGTACTCCATTTTTTAAATTTTTAAACCGCAGGGAAATTTACTGTTAAAAAGGAAACATTCAGAGAATTTAGTGGGAAATTTAGATTTTGATATCTGGCAACACTGGTTCCGGTCCGGCTAGTCGCCAGAGTCACCGTGAACATTTACATATTTCGCAATGTTTCTGATATTTGAAATATAAACAAGGTGTTATTAAAATAAAATTCATTGCTTCACTAATAAGGTACCTAGCAATAAAAAATAAGTTCATTTCTATGTAGTGTAAAGTTAGTAAACAATAAAGGAGTGCTAGAAACTTGAAATTTAAGAAATGGGTCATTCCGCAATTATCAAGTAATTATTAAATAAACACTGCCAATTGCTTTATTTAAATAGCTAACAGTAAAATAAATGATGGTTTCGTTATGGGTTGGTTCAGAAACTGATTTACCAACTCTGCATCAGTGTAGGATGGCTGATAGGTTAGAATTTCGTTTAACGTGTTTACACAAAGAAAAACCTCAAGAACACGATAATAAATTAGATTTAGTTGAAAGTAAATCGTTAGACGATGACAGTGAAATCCATAGAAGGCAAAGTAGATCTGGAACTTGGCCGTAAGTACCTACATTCTAATTATTATTAACCTAGTTTTATGTTGTCAAAATTGTACATTGTAGTAGTGACGTATCGTATTTATTTCGGAAAATTTGCCGTTTTTTTAAGCATAACGTGTTCATTATTCAACATGAAAAGTAAAATAACAGTGCCAGAAACTAATTTTAGATTTAACTGGTAAGTAATTATTCAAATCATTGAATTACTATGAGATAATATTCTACATCTTATATATCCGGTATGGTCTAGTGGCTAGGATACCTGGCTTTCACCCAGGAGGCTCGGGTTCGATTCCCGGTACCGGAAATTTTTTTTTATTTTATTTTATAAGGCAAAAGATACGTGGGATGGTTTATTTACGTTGCCAAACTGTAGTTTTTTTTCTTTACTTTAAGAAAACTAACAATCTGACAGTCCTTCTTTTGTGCCTCATAATGCATAAATCCAAGTTGTTTATTTACAAATAAAAGGCTTGTATAATAGTCTCTGATTATAAGTACTTATTATGTGAAAAGTGTGGATAAGATACAAGAAACAATAACCAATCACTCAATATAAGCCCGTTCAGTATTAAAACCGTTGCACGTCACATCTGTCATAACTGTACTATGTTGCCAAGCCATTGAAATAATATGAGAATCTAGTATATGTCAAATGAAGTTTATCAAATATTCTAGGTTAGGTTTAGATATTGATGGTTATTGCCTGCAAAGAAACTTCGACTTATTTCAGTTACATACAGAGATGTTACATATGAAACTTTAATTTGTATGTTAACCGTACAGCACTAAGAAATTCTTATTTTAAAAACTATGGAATTATTTTTAGCACTAAAAAGGTATGTATGGAATAGTTAACACTTTTATTTGTATGTTTATACCACATACTTAATTAGTTAGAAGTTATGGAACTATTTCAGTATTTAAAATGCATGTATGTATAAATAGTATCAAGGAAAAAATATTATCTAATATAATTTTTAGGTTACAATTACCTAAGTACATGTTGGCTTCTAAAATGTTGTCACTACTTTATGAAAGATTGATGTAAGGTTTACAGACAAATTATATATATAAAAGTTCTGATAACCTGGATCTACCTCCTTTTTAAAGGTAGGCAATTTTATTTTATATTTTGTTGAAATAAATCTTGAATTTTTTTTAGAAAAGCCGGGATGTGAAGCTTTAGTTTGTAGGTCATTCTCAACAAGGAAAATCAACCTGAGATATATGATCATTGATCATAGCAAAAGCAAATTTTGCAGCAAGCACCACCACAGCTCAGAGAAGGAGAGTAAATCCTTTCTATTCTCCGAGTGAAGATATATGCGAATGATTGACTAAATCGTAGCACTGAAATCAATACATATTATAATTATCAGTATATTGCTGAATTATTTATCTCTCCATCATCTTCTAATCAATCCAAATTTATATTTACCATTTTGTTTTAGCTCTCCAGCATCTACCGCAACTGAAAGTATTGCTAGTAAAACGATTGATCAAATGAGCCGTTTCAATTCAATAAAAACTATTAAATTAATGCTTTGTAGTTTTTATAAAACTTTGTGATATACACATTTACCTTTAGAAAATGCTGCCTGAATTACTAATTTTGAATATCATGATTAAAATAAAATAATAAATAATGCCACCCCAATTTTTATGGAATTGTTTTATTAAAAAGAAACATTGCAAATTTATAAATTAGTTACTACACCGAAAAGTTTGTAATACTATTTTTTTAAATAAGGTAGAACAATAATTGTCAAATAGAAATCTTTCAAATTTGAGAGGTTCACGGACAAACCAATTCCAACCCGCAACTTCTGGAATGCATCTATCGGCTTGCTTGGCAGTACCCTGTATTAACTCAATAGGATTTTTAAAAAGATGGTAGGTAATACTTTGTGACTATACTGTTCTATCATATCCATCATCATATTCAAATAACCAATTCTTTTCTTTTCAAATATACCTATATTATTATTTTTGTAAAAATGAAAGTAAAACATCATTTATTGTCTATTAGGTATAAGTTCAAATACAGTTTGTATCTACTTACTAGGCTGTAATATAAATAAGCTCAGCTTCAACATTTTTTGTTGATTGAATTCTATATTGTGTCATTAACCTAATATTATCGAAAAGCATTGTTCATAATAAGAAAGATTCAATAGTAAGTAATTGGTTTTCAAACTATTTAAAAACATGTTCTTCATTCATTTTCCCATGATAATAACTCATCTGAGATTCATATAAAAATATACTTTCTGCTCCATCAATATAACCATTTTCATTCTCAGCATGTAATACAAAATTTCTAGAATAAAAACAATTTTGCATTCTAAAATTTTACATTATCATTGTAACATACCTTTTGACATGAACAGCCTACAGCACCATTTTGGAAAATTCAGGATTCATTAATAAAAACAAATGTATACAGTGGTTTATTTTTGTTGAAAGTTCCATAAGCCCTCTTTGTGGATGTGTATCATATTTTAGTAAACTACTCAGGAACATTCTACATTTAATAATTATTGTTCTTCTTCCAATTACTGCAGTAACATTCCTAAAGTGACATGATTATCTATAAAAAAATGTCCATGTATAATTGCCAAGTATTAAGAATAATGTAACAGAATATAATAAATACAGTTGATTGGGTATAATATTGAACTTATACATACTTGCTTCATAAACCCTGTAAATAGTATCAGGAGTAAATGCATCAACTATTGCAGTATTATTAAGTTTCATTTATACGTTTTTTTGGATGTGACTAACTTTGATAACTCATTACTGCTTGTGAAAAATTACTCACAGTTCTTTGCAGTTTTTGTCACAACATAACCCCAAAAATGTCAAGACGTTAACTGAACCAGAAATAAAGCATTTTAATCGCGGCAACAGCGCGCATTTTTGCCAACATGAAAAGTATTTATTAAGACTGACGTTAGTTTGAGTTTAATATTTAATGAACCCACGAGCTGTATTTGATATGAAATTAATTACGAAACCTTTCTTTAAACATATATTTATATTCTTTAATACAATGCGACCTACAAATTTCAACATTTATTGAGTTTAGAGAGGCTTAACATAGTGATTGACAGATGATTGACAGCAGCAATCGAATGACATGATATAAACGAACGTCTCTTTTTCGACACTTTGATGACGTGCAACGGTTTTTGTACTGAACGGGCTATAGTAGGGTTGCGCGATACATATAAAAATATCGATATGGATCGGGACGTAAAGTATCGATACAATAGAATATCGAATGTTAATCTATCGATACGTTAACGATTAGATTTTACGGCTGCCAGCGGTTCTATTCAAAAAGCAAAATGTGGTGATGAAATGAATTAAATAAACAACAAAACCATCAAAAGCTATTTTCAATAACTAAAAATTATAAATAAACAACGAAACATGATTCTTCTATTAGCTATCAACTAAATTACCTAGTTTATCAATTTATTATATATTTATCGATACTTGGAATGTATCGAAAAGCATAGTAGACTCCGTTTCATGTTAGAAGAACCCACTTGAAGTTGCAGTCGTATGCGCGAACTTGTTGTCAAAACCAGCGCCATATTGTAAAATTGACATTCGAGTTCAAATCAGCAGCGTAACGTTTTCACATTTTGTATATTAACACAAAATTTAGAGTAATGTGGATAATTTTCCCTTTAACACCAACAAGTTTTTTAGGAGGCATGGTTTAGAATCAAATAAAACACAACACTCACAGATAAACTAGCTAAACGTCTTAAAATATTCAAAAATCAAAAATATTCGACAGTAAATGATTGTTTCTAACACAACCTCAAATGTCAATAATAAAATGGCTGTCGGCATGAAAATCGTTTGTAACGCCAATGGCATGAAACGGTCGTTACGATAAACAAGACCGATTTTGGTTTCTGCGCAAGTCAGTTGGCAAACTTCAAGTGGCTTCTTCTTATGTGAAACGGAATCTATCTATACAGTGTAAATGAATCGATACTTGGAATTTATTAAAAGGCATAGTATCGATACACTGGAATATCGGATCCTATCGCGCATCCCTAGTTCATAGATTGGTCCGTCATATTTGGACCAACCGCATTCGAATGACAAATTGATGACGTCATAAATCGTCTGGTTCAAGGTTGGTTAACCAAAACCTGAACCGTGCTCTCTGGTTATCTGTTCTATCTCCTTCTATTCTCCGATTCTCCCAGCATTTTGTTTTGTTTACATTTGTTTTGAGGTTAAAGTTTTGTAAGTAGAAGTGCGTTCGCGTTTTTTTTTGAAATGATGACGGAATCTCTAAGTGCATTGTAAGTAACCAGAGTTTTGCCATCGGATTTGTTAACCGCCCAAAAGTGAGTGGTTAAAATGATAATCCTAGTTTTCTAACCTAAAAACTTTGTATCACTGAATTCTGTAAATTTTTTATTTTTTACTAAAATTTAGTGATGACGAAGATTTTAATCAACTTGTAACTTCTTTGGCCGTAAAGTTTTCTTACCTTTTTTTATTCTTATTCATTTTCAGTAAATAAAATAATATGCAAAAGCAAACAACACTTCAGGAACTGAGGGTTAGAATCGCATTAAAAATTCTTCTTTTATATTTTCTCTTTGGCAAAACGTAAGTAATTTACCCCACAGTAGTTCATTCGTCTAACATGCATTGATACCAACCTTTCAAAATGATTGATTAACAAAACTGCACGAAAACACCACTGGTACAACACTCACCGGTTTAAACTTTTGTTAAATTTAATCCTAGGGTTAATTAAACCAGGTTTAGCCGACTGTTGGTACAACTCGCCCATGTCAATTTTTACTTGACAGTCGTTTAACCAACCGTTTCGTTTACGAAGAAATCGAATGAGTCGGAACAGAGACAACCCTGAGACGCCCAAGTGCATGCAAAATTTTAGTTCGCAATACTCCACTGGTCCATTTTCTGCAAGGTGTGGGGTAGGTGGCGCGCATGTTGTGACAGAGGCAAGAATGGTACGAGAGCCTATTTTCCCGATTCGGCACCCCCTTCCTAGACCATGGAACTGTTTAAAAAAGGGCGCGAACTACGAAGCGATTTAAAAATTCGTTCGTACTACAGAGTTGTTTAAAAAATAATAAGACAAATCAACACAAAGAATTGTTTATTGATAAATATAGCGAAAAATATTAAAGTGCGTAAACATAATACAGTTATATTATTATAATTAAATTGCAGTATTTGAAGAAAAAAATACAAGTACACAAGTTTTCTTTCATGCATTTGATAGGTAGGTTATCAGAAATAAAATTAGTCCGTTAACATACCTTCAATGCAAGATGCTCTTCATTTTTACTGTTCTCCAATGTTTCATTTACCATTTACTTGTTGATGATTTTTTCCAAGTGTATTGCTAGGGAATAAACTCGGAACAACATCGATTCGCAGTTTACATGTACTCAAATTCAGGTAACTATCTTGTACTTCATTCCCACCGCTTCTTGTCACAATTTTGACCTATAAATGCATTAGAACTATTATTTTTTACTTTAAAAAGACCAAAAATATTCTTACTTTTTATCATTGGAAGGAAAATAATGCATTTTCTCAACCTCTTCTTCACTATTTCCACAAAGCAAACAAAGTTTTTGTGACATCTTAACTTCTAAGCACTTCAAACTGGTCGGAATTTTAATACAATCAAATAACTAGCAAAACAAAGAGTAACAAATAACGAGAAAAATAAAAATCAGATACGCAGAGCAACACAAATATAAACCAAATATGGCGACAGGCGACACAGCAAATGTCAGATGTCAGCGAATATCCGATCACGATACAAGAAATGCACGGAATGAGAATAGCAGCGCTACTACCGCCACCTGCCTACACCTTGTGAGCTTTTGAACAAAGACATATTTATGCAGTTCCAATGTATCAGACAAAGAATTCTTCTCATGTTCTCACCGAACTAATTTTCCTATGCACTTGTGCGTCTCAGGGTTGTCTCTGGTCGGAACCAACCGAAGGTCTGACGTCATCGTTTATGAACCATTAACCAACCAAAAAAGCGATTCGAAATCGCCATATTACATAGAAATATGTCAAGTTTCATCAACCTAACCTAACATTTGTAACACCCTCGCCTAGAACCAGGCCACCCATTGTTGGCTGGTATTTCTCACCAACGAGACCACCTACCTCGAAGAGTGAATGGTGACAGATGACAGCTGACAGGGGGCGGTTAGAACAATAATAGACGCTAAGAAATACAGTACTTCTTACTTTTACTTTGTTACATAATTCAATAGATATTTAGTTTGGTATTATTTTACCCCTTCAGAACCCGCAATACATTAAAAATGTTCAATCTTCTGCGATTAAATATTTAACATTAATATTAATAATAATAAATGTAAATAGTATAACTTACGTCTCATACAGCATTAAACGGGCTCCCACTTTAGCATTTTCGTTCAAAATAACTTAACAAAAATGTTACTATCTGTTAACATTTACTGTTTAACTTTTTGGGTATTTTAATGCGTTAAATTACACACTGCAGATTTGTCTGAATAATTAGGTATGAAAATAACTGTTTTTGCTTTAAATCCGAAAGAAACTATTAATTCAAAAGCACCAAAAAAACTTATAAATATTAAAATGATGATCGAATGACAATTAATGTCAAACTAAACTGAAGAATTTTACCAATATATAAGGTCAATGTAGCCAACACAATAAATTAAAATTATCGAAATGACATTAGAACTAAAAGGTCACTAAAAGGGGTCACCATTTAACTTACTTCTTGTTTCTTTCAGATATACTCAATGTTTTATATAATATATATTGTACCCAGAAGATAAAAAGCTCGTTTTAAGTTAGGGAATTTTGCTTCTTAAGGATTATGGCCTGTCTGTTAACTGTCAAAGTCAACGTCATAAAATTGGTTGTCATAGCGTGGTTTTATTTTTATAAACTTTATTCGTTTGTATATAAGTCTTTTCAGTATATTATAATTTAATTTTGAAAATTTGAAACATACAAAACAAATGCCAAGCTAAAACTACGCCTATGTTGCTTTCACCATTGCACTGACAATGTTGACAGTTTCCCGTGATATTTGTGGTAAACATTAGAAAGCAAAACACCCTAAATTAAAACGAGCTTTTTATCATTCGGGTACAAGATATATTGCATAAAATCTGGTTTATATCTGAAAAACTGAAAAATTAAGTCAATAGGTGAACCCTTTCAGTGACCCCCATTTCATATGTCATTTTGATCATTTTATTTTATTGTGTTGGCTACATTGACCTTATATAGAACTCTCCCATTGATTTGACAACGTCTTGAAGTTTTGCCAACCCGTAGACTGTAAATTGCCCTATCTATTAAGTATGTATTGTACCTGTTTACGGTTGGTAAATTTATATTTATTCTGTTAAGCAGGAAAGTAATAAAAAATGACGTCGTCGTCTTTTTAACTTGCGTCTAGTGCCACCGTTTAATTTTCTAGCCCGCATGCGCATTTCATGACCAGTTTGCCTTTTCTTGTCATTTTGAGTTTTTAGGTTAGAATAATTAGGAACTAATACTTGTTTTTGTTTCTAATAAGTTTCATAATTTTCTTGGTTATAATTATTTTTGAAGAAGGGCCATCCCATTCACCCTGTCCCTTCTGTATAGCTTTTTCAATGATTTTCCTTGCCCTTCTCGATAAATTAGAAGGCAAACTGATCAATGAAATGCGGGCTAGAAAATTAAACGGTGGCACTATTATAGACGCAAGTGCCTTTTTATCATAAATAAACCATAATTGTTAGTGCCGGTACTAATCTTGAACATAATGATATCGATTTATATACAAAGATTGTGACTGATATGAAAATTTTGTTAATCGTTTTAAGTAATGTAAATTTTATCTAATTTATCTGTAGATAGTACCTATTTAGTTTAATTAAATTTTTTTGTGAGTACCTACTATGCAATCCTCAAAAATTATTCGGGCCATTAGCTTGATAGAAGAAACAGAAGAGAAAAAAAGGCGAAGGTAAAATAACTATACTTTGTTTTTTTTTGACATTGATAGAACAACATTTTAAGCCTTTGGATAATTCAAATAAGTAAAGAGAATCAAAGCATTTTTACATAAGAAATAGCACAACGCAAAATCGAAGAATTTGTTAATACAGTGGCGTGGAACAAGTACATAATATTTTTAGAATTAGTAAAATACATTCTGTAGGAGGAAAAGTGGCAGTTTCCTCCATAGTAATCCAAATAATAATTATTAACCAGGAGGCATTTAATTATCGTAGATAATCATGTTACTAGAAAAAAACAATTTTTACCACTCTATCATTACTGCTTATATGTATGCAACACACATTACACTGCGGACCGTTTTATTGCATAATCGAAAACTACAAAGATATGAAATTTTGGAATATTCACCGGTTTATGTGTAAAATTATTGACTATTTAACTAATTTAGTGTCACCAGTTGTCATAGAATTATTTATACAACTTTATTCACTACACTTTATTGTTTAAAACTCATTTTGACAAGTGAGTTGTCAATTATTTGTCTCCGATTTAATGTAATTCTTTTTATACAATAAAGTCTAACAAAAGGTTTATTTAACAATCTACACCAGTTTATTACGGCTATAGTAAATTACACACCAAGAAGCAGGTAAATTGAGAGTGTTCAACTTCAAATTTTGACCCCATGTTTTATTAGGTAATATTAATATGTGAAAAATGGGATATTCAAAAATTAAATTATTTTTCCGTCGACCGTGTATTAACATATGCTATTAACGTTCTCAAAATTAGACAAAATCATGCATTAATGACCCCCATTAATGCACGATTTACCTACATTGATCAACGATTTTCTGCAGGCAACCCAACGCACATCTTATACATTATATTTATATTGACAGTTACCTGTGGTGTAGGCAACCAAACATACAATAACGTCTTCAAAAAATGAATCCTAGTATAGAATACTTCTAGTTTTTGACTGACCTATCGTTTTATTTTATTATTCTACAAAATTATAATAATTATTAGTGTTAAGACATCCAAAAAATAATTTAAGGAAAACGAAAACAGTGACATTTGAACCAGCGACCATCTCTGTGACATTTCAATGTCATTATTTAATTTTGACAGTACTTACCTATGAAACAAATAAATATTTTTAGTTTTTAAATATTGAGAAAAACGAATACAACTGATACAGTCGACGGAAAACTTTGTAACTAACACGAGTATTAAAAGGGCAATTAACAATCTCGAACATTAACGCACTCGCTCTGCTCGTGCGTTAAATTATCTCAATAATTGTTAATGGCCCTTCCTTAATACACTTGTTGGTTAAATAACTATTAAATTTACTAAATCTAAGCAAATTATAATGCAGATACGCCACTAGTTTAAATGTGAAGTTGTCGATAGTCTTCCTTTGTTGTTCCATGTTATAGCATCTTCTTCTTTTTCCTTCATTGGGATGTTTGAGCTTGTTCAGGACAAAAATGTTGACATCTGACATCTATCACTCTGTTTACCTTGTTGAATTTGCATTTTACTAATAAAAAGTATAAAGTTTAAACCCGAACTAATCAAAAATTTAAACCAAGATGAAACCACATGCGAATGCAAACAACTCTCACTGTCACTCTAACCTAAACTTCTTCTTTTCTTCTTCAATTTGAATAACTACCCTCCTCTCTTATGATTATTTTGTTCCATGTCAAAATATGTGACTAACTTCAACTTATACTAGTGACGTCAAAATCTAAAAGGCGGATTTGAAGAAATTTTTATTATTGCCGCAATAGGAACATAATTTTTTTAACCTCCCATATTAAAATAAACGTCTTACGTAGATTTTCGCGAGATTCATTTCACGAATCGAGATTTTGTGACGGTGTAATGCAGTCAAATTATTTTCACTTTAAATCAAGAATAAACAAAAGTCATTCTGATCGTTAATAAGTTAAATTTAGGTATCTTTATTTGCTGCATACACTCGCAGTCTTGTTGGAAACTTTGCATTGTCGTGTTTTCAACTAGAAAATTTCACGATTGTCTTCCTTTATAATATAAAGTGAAACATGAATTTTAACGAGTTTACTAGGTGTGTTAGTTTAATAGAACAAGATAAAGAACGTGAGGTTTTCTATAGGTAAATTGAGAATAAAAGTGTCTACGTTGGTTTGTAAATTTGCAAAGTCTAAAATAAAATGATCTAAAAATAAACAAAATCATTCCTACTAATACTACTTATAATTTTTCTTCTAATAGACACATTGACCATGATAAATGTATAAAATATGACAGGTTACTTCATTTATTAATATTTGTAGTATACCAAGGTCATGTTACTTATAATTAATAGTTTTTATAAACATTTTTCAATGATAAACAATAAAAAATTTTACACAACTAGTATTTTAGATTTCCTTCCAATTTAAGTTAATTCTAAATACGTATATGTATACAGGGTGCGGTCGATATTTGGTTGATTAGAAAGATCTCGAAAACAATGTGTCTGAATGGTGAAAATTGATATGGTGGGGTTAAGTTTAGGAATTTTTTACTTTTGGAACCTACTAGATGTTGTTAATTATCTTATCTTAATCTTTGACTTTAAAAAAGATATTGAGATGCGGTTTTCACACATTTCCCCTGAATTTCAGTCTCTATTGAAATAATCTGTAATTTTTGTGTCTATCCATAGCTTCACTATCATTAAAAAACACTATATACGAGGGATATCGTATTTTTACTGTTGATGATATTGAAATACTTTCATTTTTGCAATTAATTTCTTTATAATTTCGTACGATTCGTTATAAAAAAAGTAATTTTTGTTTCCAGGAGGACTCGATCGTTAAATGCACCTTCGCCAGTCCAACAGTTTGGACCATGTGGACGAATCATGAAAAATTCATCAATGGTCATGTAAGTAGCTTTTCTTCATATCTAAACTATTCCTAGATGCGGTACTTTATAAATATTAATTAATTAATAATGAATATTTTTAAAATTTTTAAAATGCCAATGGTTTTTTTATTAGAAAGTATAATCTAAATATTCTGAACATTGAAAAAGCGAAACCATCGGGACGGTTCCTTCCCATCAATGTTCTGTTCGGTATTATAATGTTGCGAGGTCACCAACCAAAGCCGGCTCTGGCTCGCGATTATAAATTTTGGTGAACGCGCTTTCGAGAACATTCTCGAGAAGACGCTTTGTTTGCGCGGAAGGTACTGGAATTTTCGAGAGTTGAGAAGGACTATATATGCGCGGGTTTTTGAGTGAGTTGATAATTAGTGAAACGAAAACAAAGAGTTAGTTCACAGACAGTTTACTGAAGTTCTTAGTAATCGGACAGTAAATGCAATAGTGAAGATAAATAGTGTAATATTCAAGGGGTACAAATAAATTAGAACTATTATACCGAGTGTAAATAAATTAGTAGATATTAAGTAAAGTGTGTATATAAATTAAGTTTAATACAGTTTGTGTTTATTTAAATAAATAAATAGTACTTAGCCATAGTAGTGTGTATAATTTTATTCCACAAGTAAGAATTATTTAAATAAATAACAAAAACATTATAATAAGCTACTATTAACCGCGACTGCGTCTTATATTCGGCCATCCTCCTCCTCCTCATCCTCGAGAGCTAGACCTGACGTTTGTGCGTACATCTATCTCACCTACTCGTTTGTGAGCCTGATGCATATGCCTGCCTACGCCTACATTTGATGTGCTTACTTGATGTTTAATATTTTGACGATGATATGTCAATATCGAAATAATATAAAAATTAGAGTGTGTGCTTAAGACCGCACGGCAGAAGTGAAAACTGTATGTCGATGATCTGTTGAATTGAGAAGTGGGAGCAACCGATGCATGTGCTTGAACTTGTAGTGGCGGAGAATTGTCATCAATGTTTATTTCGCAATTTTCTTCACGCTTTTTTGTTAAAATAAATATTATTACGTACCAATAATAACCATTAAATTAACAAAGCCAATTATTAGGTATGAATTGAATATACTAAACAGCGACACAACAGTGAAGAGCAGCTGACTGTATCTTTCTCGCTCGGGTACACTCGGTGGTCCCGAGTTTGTATTGTTTTGTATAAGTTATATGCATAAAAGAACATATTAAAAAAAGTGAGATATGGAAGAGAGAGGGAAATGGGAGAGAAAGATGGGAGAGAGAGAAAGAAAGTGTATTGCGTGTGATTACAATCATTATTTTTCTTAAATTGTCAGAATCTAAGACGGATTCGGTATGGTTCGCGACCCTCGGAATATTGTAAGACTTTTTTCTCTTATTAGACCATTTTTGACAATTTTTCAAAAGTTTTGACCATTTTTCAAAATTTTAACAATTATTGACCATTTTTGATAATTTTTTAAAAATTTCGACAATTTTCAACAATTATTGACCATTTTTGAGTTTTTTATAATTATTGACCATTTTTTCAAAATTTTGACAATTTTGGACCATTTTTCAAAATTTTAACAATTTTTGACGATTTTTGATTGGTTTTGACAATTATTGACCATTTTTGACAACTTTTCAAAAATTTTAACCTTTTTTCAAAATTTTGACAATTTTTGACCATTTTTCAAAATTTTAACAATTATTGACCATTTTTGACGATTTTTGATTGGTTTTGACAATTATTGACCATTTTTCCAAATTTTTGAAAATATCTGGCAATTATTAACCATTTTTTCAAAATTTTGACAGTTTTTGACAATTTTTGAAAATTATAGACCATTTTTCCAAATTTTTGACCATATTTAAAAATGTTTGACAATTTTACAAACATTTTAACTCATTTGGCAATTATTAACCATTTTATCAAAATTTTGATTATTTTTGACCATTTTTGATAATTATTATAAATTGTGTCTCAAACATATTTATTTTTGAATATGGGAAAGTAAAAGATAGGTTAATTTTTAATTATATTACATAAACATATTATATTTATATGTATATTTATATATATATAAACATGAAGTGACCTACCTATACGATCGAATCTCTTTATAATAACAATAACAATTATTGTGTTTTTTATAATCTTTAATGTTTATAATGTTTTTTCAATATATAATATTAGCACGATACACCGCTAACTACATACACTAACCTCACAATGTAAACCATAAAGGTAATTGTTAAAATAATTATTATTACGAACCAATAATAACTATTAAATTAACAAAGACAATTATTAGGTATGAATTGAATATACTAAACAGCGACACAACAGTGAAGAGCAGCTGACTGTATCTTTCTCGCTCGGGTACACTCGGCGGTCCCGAGTTCACCCGATCGAGCCTTTCACCTCAGAGCGTGACGGATCAGCCTAACTTACTACCTACGGAAAAATCTGTGTGCGGTGCGCCAAAAGAAGTTTTCGCTTCAATAATCCTTTCATAATTTTTTCATTAAATAGTGGAATTAATTAGAAAAAGTTTCATTTATAACATTAATATGAGTAGATTTCACAAACAGTAAATTTAATTTTTAGTTGTATACTGATAGCTATGACAAATTCTACTTGTTTAACAGTATGGTGCTCTGCACATTCATGTATACATTTTTTAGATATTCGCCTGATGCCTGCACCACCTCTCACTATCACATAACATTATGGCTTCATATAAGCTAAATATTCGGAAAATTGATAAAGTGAAACCATCGGGGACTCGAATCCGGAACCCCTCAGTTAGAAAACCCTTACGTAACCCTCTGCGCTACGGTCGGTTCTTACCAATCAATGTTCTGTTCGGTATTATTGCAGTTCCTCCGTTATTTATTTTTGAGTTTGTTTAAAATAATACGTGTGATTAAAATTTATTCACAATGTTGTACGAAACGAACTTGACCCGGCTGTTGGTTGGAGTTGATGATTTTATCGAAATAATTATAGGTTTTATAGTTCTAAGAAATTGAATGCATCGGGCGAGGAGGTTTGTTGTTCACATAAAACGTGAGAAATGTGTTGAAAAAATAATGCAGGTGTGATGTCCTTCAGAGTCTCCAAATAACCTGAATTTGATTACTATTGAGCGCGAGGTGTTTGATGTCGTAAAAGTAGTGAGCGCGTTTCAATTTTTTTATAGGTTTCTCTTTAATATACAAGGTGACCCAGGACATGGTTGTTACGGGACAAAGAATTATTGGTGCCTCTCTTTCAAACATCCAAAAATAAACTCTGTACCTACCAACTGCTATTTTATTAAAAACAGATCCTGATTGTTTTAAGTAGGATTAATACAATTAAAGTCTCAGGAATCCTTTCACTTTTCTCACGCGTCTTCCTGAAGGGCTCCTAAAAATAATAAATAAGTATTTACCACTTATTATTTACAACAAGTAGGAATAATAATAATCAAATATTTATATTCTAAATTTACCGGAATCTTATTTAAACATAGGATGATCACCAGATCATAAAAGTTACTGATTTAAAAAATATCAAAGGCTTAAAGGTTATTTTGTTTACATGGTGTACAAAGTAGATGACAATCTTGTCATATCTGTCAATCTTAAAAATAAATCTTCTCAAAGTGATTTCAATCTTTCATCATAATGTCACTTCTCTATTCATAGATCTACTGGTAAAAGATCATTGACCTTCCTTATCAATTAATAGTTTCTTCTTTTAATTTCTGTTATCAGAGCTGATCTCTGGTGTTAAGTACTTTGGTAATAAAGAAGTAAATGAAAAGAACATACCTTTTTTTCTAAGACCATCCATACGTAGATAGGAGATGGGTTTCCTTTTTTTCTTCCATGTGAGGTTTGTGATAGACCACATGGTTTAGCAATTTTGCTGATTTTTTGAAATATATTTAAGTGAGCTTAGATTTTATTAGAGTGATCCTGTTGGAGCTCTACCATTTGTATAAGTGGATATTTATTTGGCTCAGCTTAAATTCCTGTCTCCACATCCGTAGGCGAAACCACTTTGAGGCCACACAACTTCTACGGTGAGTTTAATTTGTCAGTTTACTATACTCAACCCTCATAACATTTAATTATTATTACCAAATACTTACACAAGCTCCTTTTTAGGTCTCTTTCTTTCCTTCGTTCTTCTATCTATCTTCTTCCTTTGGTTATTTCTTCATTCTTTGGCTTTATTTTATACATCGATATCTTCATTTCATTCCTGCATCGACATCATCTACAAGGTACATCATCTACACCCAGTCATCATATCGGATACACCTCTACCTACAAGATATAGTAAGCCACCATCAGTTCTTTTGGAGGGACACACCACAGCACCCGATTGTAAACAGGTAACCTTCATACCTTACTTTTAACAAGGAATCCAGGGGTTTGAGTAGAAAATGTTAATATTATCAGATCGTCTAACTAGAAAAAACTTCCCTTCGTAATAAAATAATGACTTTGTCTAATTATAATTTTATTTCAATCAAATTGACATATTCTATATATTAACTACGTAACTCACTCATTAACTTATTTCAAATACAGGATGGTAAATTACTTAGATGTATTCTTCATTCTGCTTCAACACCTTCCCTCATTGAGTAATTTGCCAACCCCATTCCAAAAAGTAATTTTTTCAATCTGTTAGAAAACAGTGGCTTCGTCATAATATCGGCTAATTGATTTTCAGATGATACCTTTACTACTTCAAGTGATCCATCCAACACCATTTCTCTAACAAAAAAATGTCTAATATGTATATGTTTAGTCCGACGATGAAACTCGGGATTCTGCGTTAATCTTATGGCAGATTCATTGTCCACATGTAGTGTCGGAACCAAGTTAACGCCTGTTAATTCCGTAAATATTCTTTTTAACCAGACTATTTCTCGTGCAGCATCACTTGCAGCTACTATTTCTGCCTCTGTTGTCGATATGGCTACTGATGTTTGTCGCTGACTGAACCAAGATACAGCTGCTCCAGCATAAAGACACAATACCCCAGATGTCGATCTTCCGGTAGTAATATCACCTCCATGATCAGCATCACTATAGCTTGTTAACTGAGGTTGTATTTCTGGCTTTTGCATATAAGTTAAGCGATAATTTATTGTACCATTCAAATAGCGGAATATTCTCTTAACTTTCACACAGTCGTTTTGACTTGGATTTTCTAATTTTCTGGATACAACACTACCAGCATAAGCTATATCTGGACGTGTACCCGTCATTAGGTACATAAGAGCACCCACTGCTTCGCGATATGGAAAAGAAGTATTCGATTCCGTTTCTCTAGTTTCCTTCCCTAATTGGATGGCTTCTTTTACAATCGGGGTCGAGACCGGTTTGCTATTTTCCATGCCAAAACGTTCTAGCACCTTTTTTGTATAAGCTGACTGGGTAACACTTATTGAGTCGTCTTGATTTTTCTCTATTTCCAAACCTAAGAAATATGTAGCTGGTTTAACTGTTATTTTAAACTTCCCCTGAAGTTTCTTCAAAAAATCCATCTTCATTATCTCATTCGTACATGCTATTAGACCGTCGTCAACATACAGCACTAATATCAACATGTCTTTTCCTTCATTCTTAATAAATAAACATGGGTCTGCAGTACTTCGTTTAAAGCCAAGCGAATCTATAAAGTTTCCAAAACGCTTATTCCAGCACCTTGGTGCTTGCTTTAACCCATATAAACTTCTCTGAAGATGACAAACCATACCAGTACCATCATCGTAGCCTTCTGGTTGTTTCATGAACACTTCTTCGTCTAGAGTACCGTAAAGAAATGCAGTACAGACATCGAATTGTGTGAGTGACATGTTTTTACTAGCAGCTATACTTATAACGGCTCTTATCGTACCACCTTTAGCTACTGGACTAAACGTTTGTTCATAATCTTCTCCTTTTCTTTGTGAATAACCCTTCACTACCAGACGAGCTTTGTATTTATCAATTGAACCATCTGGATTGGTTTTGAGTTTATACACCCACTTACAAGGAATTGCTTTTTTGTTTTCAGGTAAATTTTTCAATACCCATGTACAATTCTCTTTTAATGACTGCATTTCATGCTCCATTGCCAGCCTCCAGTTATTTTGTTCACAACAAACAATTGCTTCTTTGTAACTAAGTGGTTCTTTGGGGTGGTTTATTTCAGCAGCAACCATCATAACGAACTCGTCAAAGGGTGTCGGTTTCTTAATGTTTGATCTTTCTCTCAATTGTCTTCTAAATTCTATATCTTCGTCTAAACTCTCTTCTGGTTCATAACATTGGTCATCTGCTTGGTAATCTAGATCCATTTCTTCCATAACATCACTACTTACATCAACAATGTCTATTTCTTCTGTATCACAATTATTTTGAACAAGATCCAAGACATCTATTGTAGGTTGCAAACATGGAAATTGTTTGGATTCTTGTACCACACCTAGAGTTTCAAATTCATTAAAAATAACATCTCGTGAAAGTATAAGTCGATGCTGATCTTCTGACCATATCCTGTATCCATCATCATTTTCATAACCAACGAGTATACCTTTAATAGATTTCTTATCCAATTTTCTTCTGCAAACTTTAGGAACATGAGCATAACAAGTACTACCGATTACTCTTAAATGTTTAAGTTCAGGCTTCTTGTTAAACCATATTTCATGTGGTGATTTACCAGGAATACTGGATATACCAGATCTATTTAAGATATATGTAGCTGTGTTTATTAATTCAGCCCAAAATGTTTGATCAAAGATACTTTCTCTTGCATGCATTAAAGATCTTGCACATTCGACATTCGTTCTGTTATCACGCTCTGAACAGCCATTTTGTTGTGGTGTATACGGCATCACCAATCTTTGTTTTATTCCATATTTGTTTAAAATATTTGCTACTTTATGATTATCAAATTCTCCACCATGATCTGACAAAAATTCTTTAACACCATATCCTGCAGCTTTCATTTCTTTTAAAACTATATCTAATTTATCAGCTACTTCTGACTTTCGCTTTAAAAAATATACAAATCGATATCTGCTAAAATCATCTTTAAATAAAACAAAATATTTAAAACCTGATTTTGAGATCGGAAAAGGTCCACAAACATCTGAATGGATCAGTTCTCCTGGTGTTTCTGTTCTTTTTCTTATGCCAAACTTTTTCACAGAAGCCTTTCCATAGACGCAGCCCTCACATAATTCACTATCCAGCTTCACGTCAATGTTAAATTCTTGCTTAATTACATTTTTAACATGTCTCTTACTTTGATGACCCAGCCTTTCGTGGTAGAGTTGCAATATATTTTCTTTAGAAGTAACCATATTGACACTCAGATGTTCAGGTTTGGTTGCCCGCATCTTCAATTTATATAGTTCACCAGACTGACATCTTGATCCAACAATTATTGTTTCGTTAAAAATTTTAAAATAGCAGCACTTAGTGGTGGAAATAAATTCACTTTCTGGATGTTTGTCCTGAGCAGACAAAGTTGAGAAAAGATTTTTCTTGATATTGGGTACATACCATACGTTGGTCAATGAAAACTCTTTCTTTTTTCCGTTTACAAAAGATTGTATTTTGATGGTACCTTGTCCTAATCCAGGAACTGCATATCCATTAGCAGTTGTTATTGTTTGCTCTTCGTTAAATGGTGTATACGATTGAAATACATCTTGTTGATTTGTTATGTGATTAGTCGCTCCGTTATCAACATACCAATTTTTAAAATCTGCTTCGCAATTCAAAACATTCGATGATACAGCAACTGATGACATCTGAATTTCTTTCGCTTTAGAATTTGTACGTTTTTTCGAATTCTCTGGCTTAGGAGGTCTTCCATCGGTTTTCCATTTATCGCATTGCTTCACTTTATGACCTTTTTGCTTACAGTAATTGCAATAATAACCATATTTATGTGCTTTGCTCTTATTCACTGTATATAAAACTTCTTGCTTGCTCTCATTTTTGCTTGTTAATGCTTTTTCATAAGAGCATAGCTTATTTGTCAAGTTATCTATTGTTCTGTCCTCATTTGATACCAGAATCCAACTAGACTTGAATGAGAAATATTCAGGTGGTAAAGTTTCTAATATTTTACAAATATTGAATAGATGAGGCTTTTACTTGATGAAGATCCATACTACTGATGAAATAAAACAAATTAATTTGTTTAAATCTTCATTATTTAAACAAATTAATTTGTTTTATTTCATCATTTTACAAATAAGCAAAATATCTGGCAAGTCGCACTTACAGTAATTTTCAGCAACTGCTTTATCTTTTAAAATTTCGTTTTGCAAATTATTCCAAAGGTTCTTAAGTTTTGATGTATGAGTAGCGATATCGTCATCTGATTGTCTAATATAACTAAAAAATTGCATACAGATATCATAGGTTTTATCTGTTGCACTACCATCATACAAACGATGAAGCTCCAACCAGACTTCCCTGGCGGTCGAAAATCTCATGACTTTTTCTAATGTGCTTTGAGTCATATTTATTGTAAGAACTAACAAAACAGTACTATCCGTTTGATTGAAAAATGTAACATCTCTTTCATACTTGCATTTTTCTTCTTGTGTTGCTTCTTGGGGTAACGACTTCGGTGAAGTTAATCTACCTTCGAGGACGTCCATCGCGCCTTTCACACTTCTCAGAAGAATAGAAAGCTTGTATTTCCATGTAGTCCAGCTATCTTTACCTTCAAGTAATCCAATTTGCACCTTACTGGGATCCATTTTACTCTGGATTTAATTGAAAATGCGTTTTATTACTTTATGAAGATGACAGCTTTCAGAGACAGTTACAAAATCTTTTTTAATTTTTATTCTTACTTAATTTCTTGTTTATTCTAGAATTACCATTTAGGCACTGTACGCTCAGCTACCATGTTAATATTATCAGATCGTCTAACTAGAAAAAACTTCCCTTCGTAATAAAATAATGACTTTGTCTAATTATAATTTTATTTCAATCAAATTGACATATTCTATATATTAACTACGTAACTCACTCATTAACTTATTTCAAATACAGGATGGTAAATTACTTAGATGTATTCTTCATTCTGCTTCAACAGAAAACACAGTTGACTGAAAGAACAAATATCTTTATGAAAAAGTATTCTAAGTAGAGTATTTGGTCATCCTACTGAGGAACTTAGTTTCCTGGTGTCTTTACCCTCTGTTGAGGACAACTTGTATATTATTTAATAACAATTAGCACAATCACTAGAGTTTGTAAGCCATACATTAATATAATTCTGTATCCAACCACCCCTAAGGTAAGATTGGATAGTGTAAAACTTTTCTTTTTTTTTATAAATCTTCCCATGCTTGCTATTAACCTAGAATAACCTAAATAATTTGTGAAAGCCAACTTCATATAAATCGTGAGGTACATTGGAACTACTTTAGGGAGTTTTTAGCGTTACCACTTTTTAGGCAAGGCCTTGTTTTTTTTTTGGTTATCCATAGGACAACCAACAATATTTTATATCAAATCAACATTTCAACTATATCAGTTTTTTTATTTCGAATCCCATCCTGAGATTAACAGGACCTTTTAATCAAGGTAACATGGTACCAAAAATTTGGGAGATGATAGATAGACTAAAAATAATTATAGTACGTCATATAAAATTTTTTCCTTACGCCTTTCGTTAACGAACTATAGGGCTCTAAAGTTGGGAGTTAATAATGGTTTTTTATTTATAATTATTAAATGGCTTATTGGAAATTGGTAAAATTGTATCCGTTTATAAACACCATAATTGCATGATAATTAGCGTCATAAACAAGTCTACACTATACTTGTGAACTCGGGTACGAAGTAAGTTCATGCGGCAATTTTTTGTTAAATATAACTTTTTTCAGTTATAAATGCAATAATTAACTTCCTCTTGTGACATCTCGATGAAATTAACGATTTAAGAAAATGTCTTTGTAGCAGAGTGGTATAGAGGTCTGGCTGCGAAAATTAATTGTAGGCGTAAGGTTCGAATCCGGGTCGCGGGATAGTAATTCCGAGACGGGGGTAACGGCGAGTTTGGGGTGGGTTGAGTTTGGATCCTCGAACATGAGTTTCCTATCTCGACACGAAAAAAAAGAGAAACGGACAATAATGTATCGCACTGCACACCTATTGGCCCATATTGAGCATTTGTTGTAATTTTTTTAAACCGGTTTGACTTTATTATTATCGTTAATTATTTGGTTACTCGGTTTTTTAATCTGTTAACGGAATGTAGTTATTCTTTTTGTTCATTTTCAAGGATTTGTTGTTATTTTTACTTTTGTTAAATTAGTGTTCGTTTTCATGAAGTTTTTTTATACATAAACAATTTAAAAGGTTATTTTTATAAATGTAGAATGTACCGATTTATTAATAATCTCTATGATCTCCTAAGTTTTTGGTGGTACAAAATCCTGTGACACTCCGTATAAGAAGAGATGTATTTTCTGTATTTTTTCAAAATTTTAGCTAACATGGTTTCGGAGAAAAAAAATTTTCATCTGTTTTCCTAAGAAAATATTTATTTCAAAATTATAGATTTGAGACCCTTTTATTTAATATTTCATACAGTATAGTTTATGAAACTTTTTTGATTTTCCAATTTTCCCCAAAGACTCCCATAACCAAAATACATTTATTAACGATGCCAAAATAAATTTTTAAATATTTTCAAATATTAAGATTGGATTTTTGACGTTATTTTAGGTTAAAAATTATATTAATTTTCAACTATTTTCTTCTTTCTTCTCCTTCCTTTAAACTTTAATTTCCTTCACCAGATAAATTCATCTTAAAAAGAATCAATTTTCTTTATTTAAAACATTTTTAATCTCTGGTTCATTGCCTCCGTCATTTATGTAATACGTCTAAGACAGATTTATAGATTAGTTAACAAGTTCAAAAACGTGTTAATTCTTCCTAAAAATATGAGCGATGGCTCATTCGATTCGCAATGAAGCCTAGAAAATTGTATCGAAATTATGTATTAGCACATAAACAATTGCAATTGTTATTACGATGATAGTTTTTGACCATTTTTGATAATTATTGACAATTGTTGACAATTATGGACCATTTTTCCAAATTTTTGACCATTTTTGACAATTATTCACCATTTTTCAAAATTTTAACAATTTTTGACAATTATTGACCAATTTTGAGAAAAATTGTCCATTTTTGGCAGTTTTTAAAAATAATTGACAATTTTTGACAATTTTCGAGAATTATTGACATTTTTTTATAATTATTGACAATTTTTTCAAAATTTCAACAATTTTCGACCATTTTTCAAAATTTTAACAATTATTGACCATTTTTGACAGTTTCTGACAATTATTGACCATTTTTGACAATTTTTCAAAATTTTAGACCATATTTCAAAATTTTAGACCATTTTTCAAAATTATTGACCATTTTTGATAATTATTGACCATTTTTGATAATTATTGACCATTTTTGATAATTATTGACCATTTTTGATAATTATTGACAATTGTGGACCAATTTTCCAAATTTTTGACCATTTTTAACAATTATTGACCATTTTTTACCATATTTCAAAAACTTTAACAATTTTTGATAATCATCAACTATTTTTAAAACTTTTTCAAAAATTTTCAAAATCATTTACCATTTTTCATAGTTTTTGACAATTATCGACCATTTTTCAAAATTTTAACAATTTTTGACAATAATTGTCCATTTTTGACAGTTTTTGACAATAATTGTCCATTTTTGACAGTTTTTGACAATTTTTGACCCTTTTTGATAGTTTTTGACAATTATTGACCATTTTTGAAAATTTTATACCATTTTTCAAAAAAATCCTTCCTATGTACATACTTAACAAGATCATGTCATAAAAGTTTAAAAAATTTCAATACTTTGTTTATTATAAGTTAGCAAAAAATGGCAAATTGTTAACTTGAAAAAATTATTATAAACAAAGTAATGAAAATTTTTAAACTTTTATGACGTGATCTTGTTAAGTCCGTACATAGGAAGGGCTCCATGACGCGCAACATTATTAAGACAATTATTTAAACATTTTTTTTAGTTTACAATAAATAAGGAAGTTCAAGAACATTTTGTTAATTAATAATTGCCTAACTTGTTGAAAGATTAACTTTAAGAATTTTTTCCAACGGCAATGCGTTCTTTGAAGTGTTCAGAATAACCATAATTTTTTAAAAAATTTTAAATTAACAATTTATATCTTAAAAAAATTATTTAATTTGACCTGTTTGCTTTTGACGAGGCGCACGCATACCCAAAATGATTCGCGGAGACCTATTTTCAGAGTTGAATTAAAATTATAAATAATAGAGTTCCGGGAGTTTTTCACCAATTTTGACAATTTTTCAAAATTTTAGACCATTTTTCAAAATTATTGACCATTTTTGATAATTATTGACGATTGTTAACAATTGTGGACCTTTTTCCACGTTTTTGACCATTTTTGACCATATTTCAAAAACTTCATCAATTTTTGATAATCATCAACAATTTTTAAAAATTTTGACAATTTTCCAAAAATTTTGACAATTTTCCAAAAATTTTTGACCCTTTTTCAAAATCATTTACCATTTTTGATAGTTTTTGACAATTATCGACCATTTTTCAAAATTTTAACAATTTTTGTCCATTTTTGACAGTTTTTGACAATTTTTGATCCTTTTTGATAGTTTTTGACAATTATTGACCATTTTTGAAAAATTTTGACCATTTTTCAAAAAATTTTTAAAATTTGTATTCTGAACACTTCAAAGAATTCATTGCCGTTGGAAAAAAGTCTTAAAGTTAATTTTTCAACAAGTTAGACAATTGTTAATGAACAAAATGTTCCTGATCATCCTTGTTTATTGTAAAATGAAAAAAATGTTTAAATAATTGTCTTCAAAATGTTTCGCGAAGGGTTCCACACCTTCCTATGAATATACTTAACAAGAACATGTCATAAAAGTTTAAAAAATTTCAATACTTTGTTTATTATAAGTTAGCAAAAAATGGCAAATTGTTAACTTGAAAAAATTATTATAAACAAAGTAATGAAATTTTTTAAACTTTTATGACTTGATCTTGTTAAGTATGTACATAGGAAGGGCTCCATGACGCGCAACATTATTAAGACAATTATTTATTAACATTTTTTTTAGTTTACAATAAATAAGGAAGTTCTAGAACATTTTGTTAATTAACAATTGCCTAATTTGTTGAAAAATTAACTTTAAGAATTTTTTCCAACGGCAATGAATTCTTTGAAGTGTTCAGAACACACCATGATTTTTAAAAATTTTTAAATTAACAATTAATATCTTAAAAAAATTATTTAATTTGACCTGTTTGCTTTTGACGAGGCGCACGCATACCCAAAATGACTCGCGGAGTCCTATTTTCAGAGTTTAATTAAAATCATAAATAATGGAGATAGAAATCCGGAGATTATTACTTTTTTATTGGAAATTTCTTCCTCTTTAAGGATCTTTTTTCAAAATTCCTTAAATATTAATAGATTTTGAGTTATTAACAAAAAAGCAAATGCTATCTTTTTTTCATCTTAATTTGTTAATAACAATTGCAATTTTTAATGTGCTAATACATACTTTCGATATTTTTAGGAGCTTTATCAAGAATGAACACGTTTTTGAACTTGTTGACTAGCCTATTAGTCAAAATGTATCCTGAATGCCAATACATAATAGCAAAATAAAGGTTGAATCATGTAAATTTATTTTCGCATACATTAAAAATTAAGTGCAAAATCATAACCAAGGCTGTTCCCATATAATTAAAAGTATGTTTTCGATGACTGTGTGGTAATTTTGTATATAAAACAAACAAAAGGTCGGAAATTCTTGACGCACAGCACTATGAAGGAAAATATGTATACCTGATACAATATAAATTCCAATCTACGTCTTGTTGAAATAGTATGAGAATCTAGTACATGTTAAATAATTTTTTATTTATATTTATTTGGTTATCAATGGTTTTATTAACAGATTCATTTATTTACGAAATATTGTTATTAACAAATAAAACTAAAAAAACAAACTAATAATTCAAAAACTATTACTATTTAAAAAATTTAAAAAAAAGAGGAGGAAAATTTCCGATAAAAATAAAAATTATAAATAATTGAATTAAAATTTGTTGCCGATTAAATCATTGATTTTGGACAAATTTTACCTCACACATTAACGTAGCTGTTAGATTAAACATTCACAAATTCTATCAATAATAATTCCACCCACACTAATATTTGTAAAACAAAAATAAACTAAATTATTACGTATGTACTCGATAAGTTTATCAATTCCTGCTTTCGATGTAGATTAATTCCACAATTGTGTTTATATGTGTATATAGTGATTTATTTGAAGTTTTTGTTAAAAAAAGTGCCTAAAATAAATTAAATAGAAATGAAATATTTGAAAAAAATTGTAAATGGATACAAACGGAATCAAGGAAATGAAAAAAGAAACAATAAAAACAGGTAAATTAAAAATAAAATGAGATAGGGAGGGAAATGTTCAATTTTAATATGTTTTCTTGAATAACTTGAAAATGTCCATTTTAAAATTATTTAAAAAAATATATTTTTCTACAGTCGCGCGTAAAATGACTAATTACTGTATTCAAATGAAATCGTAAAGTCGACAAATGCCGAGGATTGTTACTTTTTCGCTCTAGCGCAAAAATGGAATCTTTTTCGCTCGCTTATTTAATCAAACCACGCCCTCCGAATTAACTCAGTTGGTGAATATTTAACAATTTATCAGATTAAAAATCAAATAAAATTATATGAAATATGGTCAAAAATGGTCAATAATTCTCAAAAATTGTCAAAAACTGTTAAAAATGAACAATTTTTGTCAAACACTTTCAAAAATGATCAATAATTGTCAAAAACGGTCGATAATTGACAAAAACTTTCAAACCCCTTCAAAAATTCTCAAAAATGGTCAATTGTCAAAAACTATCAAAAATGGTCAAAAATTGTCAAAAACTGTAAAAAATGGACGATTATTGTCAAAATTGGTCAAAAATTGTTAAAATTTTGAAAAATGGTCGATAATTGTCAAAAACTATCAAAAATGGTCAATAATTTTGAAAAATTTGTCAAAAACTATCATAAATGGACAATTATTGTTAAAAAATTTCAAAATTTTGATAAATAGTTAATAATTGTCAAAAATTGTAGAAGTTTTTGAAATATGGTCAAAAATTTGGAAAAATGGTCCATAATTTTCTACAATTGTCAATAATTATCAAAAATGGTCAATAATTGTCAATTATTTTTAAAAACTGTCAAACATGGACAATTATTTTCAAAATTGGTCAATAATTGTTAAAATTTTGAAAAACGGTTAAAAATTTTGAAAAATTGTCAAAAACTATCAAAAATGATCAAAAATGGACAATTATTGTTAAAAATTGTCAAAGTTTTGAAAAATAGTTGATAATTGTCAAAAATTGTTAAAGTTTTTGGAATATGGTCAAAAATGGTCAATAATCGTCAAAAATGGACAATTATTGTCAAAATAAGTCAATAATTGTTAAAATTTTGAAAAATGGTCGATAATTGTCAAAAACTATCAAAAATGGTCAAAATTTGTCAAAAATGTCAAAAATGTCAAAAATGGACAATTATTGTTAAAAATTGTCAAAATTTTGAAAAATAGTTGATAATTGTCAAAAATTGTTAGTTTTTGAAAAATTATCAAAAATTTTGAAATATGGTCTAAAATGGTCAATAATTGTCAAAAATGGTCAATAATTGTCAAAAATGGTCAATAATTGTCAAAAATGGTCAAAAACTGTAAAAAATGGACGATTATTGTCAAAATTGGTCAAAAATTGTTAAATCAAAAATGGTCAATAATCGTCAAAAATGGACAATTATTGTCAAAATTGGTCAATAATTGTTAAAATTTTGAAAAATGGTCGATAATTGTCAAAAACTATCAAAAATGGTCAAAATTTGTCAAGAATGTCAAAAATGGACAATTATTGTTAAAAATTGTCAAAATTTTGAAAAATAGTTGATAATTGTCAAAAATTGTTAGTTTTTGAAAAATTGTCAAAAATTTTGAAATATGGTCTAAAATGGTCAATAATTGTCAAAAATGGTCAATAATTGTCAAAAATGGTCAAAAACTGTAAAAAATGGACGATTATTGTCAAAATTGGTCAAAAATTGTTAAAATTTTGAAAAATGGTCGATAATAAAACTATCAAAAATGGTCAATAATTTTGAAAAATGGTCAAAAATTTTGAAAAATTTGTCAAAAACTATCAAAAATGGACAACTATTGTTAAAAAATTTCAAAATTTTGATAAATAGTTAATAATTGTCAAAAATTGTAGAAGTTTTTGAAATATGGTCAAAAATTTGGAAAAATGGTCCATAATTTTCTACAATTGTCAATAATTATCAAAAATGGTCAATAATTGTCAATTATTTTTAAAAACTGTCGAACATGGACAATTATTTTCAAAATTGGTCAATAATTGTTAAAATTTTGAAAAACGGTTAAAAATTTTGAAAAATTGTCAAAAGCTATCAAAAAAGATCAAAAATTGTCAAAAATGGACAATTATTGTTAAAAGTTGTCAAAGTTTTGAAAAATAGTTGATAATTGTCAAAAATTGTTAAAGTTTTTGAAATATGGTCAAAAATGGTCAATAATTGTCAAAAATGGACAATTATTGTCAAAATTGGTCAATACTTGTTAAAAATGGACAATTATTGTTAAAAATTGTCAAAATTTTGAAAAATAGTTGATAATTTTCAAAAATTGTTAGTTTTTGAAAAATTGTCAAAAATTTTGAAATATGGTCTAAAATGGTCAATAATTGTCAAAAATGGTCAATAATTGTCAAAAATGGTCAATAATTGTCAAAAATGGTCAAAAATTCGGAAAAATGGTCCATAACTGTCAACAATTGTCAACAATTATCAAAAATGGTCAATAATTTTGAAAAATGGTATTACATAAAAATCGATTATTTTTTAACATCCCTAGTCAGTAGATCTTTTTAAGGTTAATCATGATGAATATCGAAAATGACGATTATTCTAGCACTCCTATTATTACCTAAGTTAATATAAAAAACTGTTTTAATTATTAAAAGGGCGACAGTAGAAAAAATTACGTGTGCTTTTCCAGCGTAAAGTAAAATTGCCGCTTTCGAAAGATCGCCGCGCTCCGCTCCGCGTCGCGCGGCAACATTCTTTCTCAAGCGGCAATCTGCTACTTTACGCTCTAAATACACAAATAACTATTGTGGGCGTCAAAAAATAATAGTTCAATACTATTAAACGCTTTACAAAATAGAAAAATTAATTTCCAAAGAGCAGACCGTCCACTATTGTGGTCCTCGGAACAAGGCGTTTCGTTTGATATGTCGCAAGGTGCAGTTTATTATTATTACATATAGTCAAGGGCAGAGGGACAAGTCCCTATTTTCCCCCAAAACAGAAAATAATATGCAAATCAATTACCTACTAACAAATTAATACATAAGAAAATGAACAAAATAATAAAAAAAAATAGAAGATAAATATAAATATTAAATCAAAAGTTATTGATATATAAGACTGTAACCTAACGGGGCGCCAATTTGTAACCGTACCCGTTGGTTGTTCGTAAATTGGGCGCTAGAGTGGCCACTCGAGACAGATGCCGGCATGAGACTCTTCTCAAGGGTGGTTCTACTCCATGTTAGTGCTGCACTAGGTATGTCAGAGGTTGTCAGACTATATGAAGCTTTAGGGCGCCACTACCTTTCAGACGTCGACGAAAGAACAAAAAGAAAACTAAGGAGAAAAAGGTAGAAACACCTTGTAGAAATTAAATTAATAAATCTGTTAAAAAAATTAGAAACTTACTTTAGCCCGGACACGATCCCCTACATCTCTTATAGCCGGGTGAATAAGAAATTAAAAAAAATAAGTTAAAACATTAATTTTATTCTTGCCAGGAGTTGGACAAAATGATCGGTATGTAGCCTGGACTTTTTATGTTACTTATCTTAAGTAAATATCTTCTCCGGAAAGAGTGGACCTGGAGATATCTGGAAGGTGTCTTTGAGGGTGTCTTAATAATCTAGCAGCTAATGGTATCCTTAGTTGTCCACCGTATACTAGCTGCTGTGCCTACCACAGCGATTTAGATAGGAAATATATAAAAGCGATCAAAATGGAGGTCTTTCCTCGAAGAGAGTCGATAGCGAAAAGGGGTTTCGCTCGTGGCGTTGAAAAAATGGAAGCGACCGTTGGCAGACGTCAATTGTCTTATAGTCAGGGTTGAAGATTGGGGGTGGCTAATGAGACGACGAGCGAGAATTAGAGAAAGATTTGCGATATAAATTTGAAAGTCGAAACAGGTCGATAGGCATGTTACAATCTATTTTTAAATGTGTTGGTAGAAGAAGCAGAAATAATGTCAGCATCGAGATTATTCCAGGCGTCAAAAACTCTATTAGTCGGAAAATTTTGTCTTGATCTGGTCACAAAGTTTTCTTTTTAAGTTTTCATTCGTGTCCTCTGAGCTGGTTGTCTGTTTGAAAAAAGAAAATTTGTAATTTTTAATTTTCCCCCCAAAAAGAGATCATAATTTTCAAAATTCATTTATATACCTTTCAGTAGATTGGCAGCAATTTGATTTTGACAAACAGATATAGTTTACATAAAGTCAGTGGGAAGTAAAAAAAATTCAAAGACATTTGTGGAAGATTCCGAATTTTTTTTTATTCCCCCGTTGACTTTGATAAACTATGTGGAATACGAAGTATTTTGCGATAAAAAGTATGGAGATTTGATTTATATAAAAACTTATTTTGTAGGATTTTTAATAATACAAAAAATTGTCACATTTTTTTAAATAAAAAGTTGTCCTATAAATATCGGCTAATTAAATTTGGATAGGAAAATTAAGATACATTTTTAATGGGTTTGTTTATAAAGTAGTAAAAATTTATCTTATATTAACAAAAAGGATGAAATGTTATTAAAAAAAATTAAATAAACATCCAAACGAAAAAGAATCTTGTTTATAACGATTTGTCTGCAATTCAGTCGGAAGATACAAATATAAGAACAAGAGTCATGGGCGTTTTTTCATAACAAAGTTTCCACTCTTTTAACCAGTGTTGCCACCTTCTGTAGAGGTAATGGATTTTGAGATGAGCCCTGCGTGATTCCGTCGCAGAATACCAGATTGCGTTCGAAAAAAAAGTTACTACCCATCCTAATAAGATCAGCGCTTAAATTTCATTCTTTGACTGTCCTCCGTTCAGGTTGTTTCGACTCCGAATCTTTTAATAGTGCAGTACATTTTGTTTCCTTTTTAGTTCCTTGTAGTTTAGTTAAGATTTTTGTAGACAATAATTTGTGAAAATATTTTGTTTAGTGAATTAATTTACTTGACAGTAAGGTATGTATTAATTTATTTTATTACGTGTTTAAAATTTAAAGTTTGATTTTTGGCATGTTATTACCTAATCAAAAAGAATGTTATTTATTATTAAAATCAGGTAGAACATGGTATTATTTCTTTAAGGGGCTAGGGCTCTTAAGTGGTATTTAATAGCTTGTAATCCATAAGCTGTCTAGGTCATTAAAATATCAATTAACTGATTACTTTGTAATCATATATCATTAGTTTAACACTCTGTATTGCTTTGATTTTATTTATCTCTAGACATTAACGCAATTCCCTATAATAAATGTAATTCCGTTGAGTATGTATCATGTTTTAAATTATATTTTACAATAAAATTATAATGTTATTTTCAACATACTTCGCCTGGGCTATAAGAATAAAATCAACCGAAGCGGACTTTTTCAGTTTTCACTTCACGAATTTATTGCATTGTTGCCATTTATATCTACGCAACTATTTACAAGGTTAGGGCTCATCTCAAAATCCATTACCTCTACCTACAGTTTCGGTAGAAAGTTTGGAAAAAATCGGTAGATTTTTGAAATACATAACTTTTCACCTATTTTATGGGTTATTCAAGTTTAATTATCATTTATCCGAAATATTGGGCATGAAGCTTTTACGAATGAAGCAAAATTGAAAATAGATTTTATTTATTTAAAAAAATAATATTTGAAAAACTAAACTTTTGAACAAAAAATAAATAGGTATTCAAAAAATTAACACCTAATGAAAACAACAAATATGCAAAAAAATAAATACAATTATGTATCAGATTATGTTATGGTAAGGAAACCTTCAAAATAATATCGTAAGAGTGTTGATTTCCTAGAATATCAGAACATACATTCACTCCATCAAATTTCGGTAGATTTATGTGCTTTTTCGGTAGATCGGTAGATTGGGAAGAAAATCGGTAGATCCACCGAAAAATCGGCAGAGGTGGCAACACTGCTTTTAACTGTTGCATATAACAACATAGTAGGTGCCTGTCAACAAATATCAAATGTCAAAACTAACTGTCATGTTAGCCAAAGTTTCAATGAAGCACCAGAGACTGCCAAGTACATGTGAAGTTTTTGTTCTACAGTAATGAATTGTTCCAATGTTGTATACAGTGAGTGGAGATGGCGCTAGCGACTTTCGTTTATTTTTGTTTTATTTTTTCATTCCTTTCATTTACAAAAAACACAAAACTAAAAAAACATAGTTTATTGAAAAATACAAAAAGTGGTAATGAGCTAAACAAAACACTGCTAAAAAGTTATTATATAAACATTATTGAGGTCCAGGAAGCACTTGATTCTATTGCTTGGAGAAACTAAGAATAGGTGGATCATCAACTAGAACTGCTTCATCTGCAATATGTACAATATGTGTAGGAGCCAGATAAAAAGGACTTTAATATGTTAAAAACTTACCTCTCATCATTAACAGGAAAATTATGCATTATCTCTACATCATCTGCACTGCTTCCACAAGCGATAACACGTCGTTAGTCTCTGGAAGCACCACATCAGTCGACAATTTCTCGTTGGTATGGAACAAGAGAAGAAGAACATGATGTCGTAATTTGTACGTAATTTGACCCAAAAGAAAATTTTAAACCGGTTTACCATCAGCTATTGATGTTCTAGGGTCTTCAAATATACTAAATGAAGTCGATTTAGTCATAATTCCTCCAGATGCCGATCCTCAAACAGATGAGACTTTTGATGAAGATTATAATCAAGACGATATCAATCCCGTGTTCCCGACAGATGTCGCCGGACAAAACGAAATTCATAACGTGTCAGACGAAAGTTCTGATGAAGATGATGTGCCTTTATCTACAAGAACCTCAAACTGCCTCTGATATTAGCATACCAAGTACAGCAGGAAGTAATGATCGTATGGAAATTGTTAAACACGACCTGGCAACTTTATCAGAGGTAGACATTTTTGAAAAGATAGTGTCGACTCACATTGTGTACCATACTAATCTATACTCAGACCAAAAAAATAACCGTAATTTTTTTGTTTCCAAAGCAGATATGGTATACCTTTGCTAAGTGGACACCACCAGTTACCTAGTGAAAGATATTATTGGAGTCTTGATGTGGATATAGGAATTCCATATTTAGCTAAAAGGCTATGTCGAGAAATAGATTTCAAGACATAAAACGGTATATACATCTTTTCTATAATAACAACAAAATGGCAAAACTTAGATCATTGGCAAATATGTTAAACCAGAAATTTCAACAATGGAGTGTTTTTCATCAGGATTTGTGTGTAGATGAATCAATGGTAAAATTATTTGGTAAACATTCAAGCATTAAAGGAAAGGCAGTAAGATTTGGTTATTGTGTAGTTCAATCGGTTACTGTTACTCTTTAGACACATTTTGGAGCTAAAAACACTGGCACACAACAGCGTCAACTAGGGATGCGCGATACTATCCGATATTCCAGTGTATCGATACTTTTACTTCCGATACTCGATATTTTGTATCGATACTATGCTTTTCGATGCATTCCAAGTATCGATAAATTTGTAGTGTATCGATACCTTGCGATACGGGATTTTTAGTGGTAGCGGCAAGTGGCGTTATCTATAGTGATGAGCGATATCGTGATTTTTTAATCACGTTGTGAAATGATATCGTGCTTTTTTTAATGAAACTAAAAATAAAAAACGAAAAATGTGCAGTTTTTTGCGTTTTTCGAGCTAATTTTGAGGTTATGTGAAAAAGTAACTAATGAAAAAGTCGAAGATTTTCACAAGATCCACAACTTTTATAATCAACTTTTCATTCTAGGAACTCAACTTTGGCCGGAAATCGCAATAATGTCTTTTTCCACCTCCAAAAAAAGTGTGTTTTAACGAAAAAACGTTATAACTCGAAAAATTTCCAATATTACAATTTGAGATTTTTTTTCATGGTTTGTGACTATCAAAGCTACCTTCTACTGAATTTTCATCAAAATCGAACATTTTTTAACGAAACCAAAAATAAAAAACGAAAAATGCAGTTTTTTGCGTTTTTCGAGCTTATTTTGAGGTTTTGTGAAAAAGTCACTGATGAAAAAGTTGTAGATTTTCTCAAGATCTACAACTTTTATAACCAACTTTTTATTCTAGGAACTCAACTTTGGCCAGAAATCGCAATAATGTCTTTTTCCACCCCCCAAAAAAAGTGTGTTTTACGGAAAAAACGTTATAACTCGAAAAATTTTCAAGATTTTAATTTGAAATTTTTTTCATGGTTTGTGACTATCAAAGCTACCTTCTACTAAATTTTCATCAAAATCGAACATTTTTTAACGAAACCAAAAATAAAAAACGAAAAATGCAGTTTTTTGCGTTTTTCGAGCTAATTTTGAGGTTATGTGAAAAAGTCATAACGAAAAAGTTGTAGATTTTCTCAAGATCTATAACTTTTATAATCAACTTTTTATTCTAGGAACTCAACTTTGGCCAGAAATCGCAATAATGTCTTTTTCCACCCCCCAAAAAAAGTGTGTTTTACCGAAAAAACGTTATAACTCGAAAAATTTCCAATATTTCAATTTGAAATTTTTTTCAAGGTTTGTGACTATCAAAGCTACCTTCCACTAAATTTTCATCAAAATCGAAGATTTTTTAACTAAACCAAAAATAAAAAACGAAAAATGCAGTTTTTGGCGTTTTTCGAGCTAATTTTGAGGTAATGTGAAAAAGTCACTGATGAAAAAGTTGTAGATTTTTTCAAGATCTACAACTTTTATCATCAACTTTTTTTTCTAGGAACTCAACTTTGGCCGGAAATCGCAATAATGTCTTCTTCCACCCCCCAAAAAGGTGATTTTTACCGAAAAAACGTCAAAATTAGCAAAATCTCGGATCGTTAACGTATCGATACTTCGAGTATCGATAAATTAATATTCGATATTTTACTGTATCGATCCTTTACGTTCCGATCCGTAGCGATACCTAATATCGATACTTTCTAGTGTATCGCGCAACCCTAGCGTCAACTACTATTAGGTTCTGGAGTGGTTTTAGATATGGTAGATAATTTGGCTGTACCTTCGGACCATACCCTATATTTTGACAACTACTTCATTAGTTATGATTTAATGAAATCGCTAAAACCTAGAGGGCTACGGGCAACAGGAACAGTTCCAGCAAACAGAATAAAAAAATGCCCATTGCTACCTCCTAAAGATTTTATGAAAACTGAAAGAGGAAACTACGACAATAGATACAATAGAACAGTGGGATTATTATTTATCAGATGGAAAGACAATAACGTTGTAACCATCTGCACCAATTTCGATTCTTTGGAACCCATTGGTACAATCAAACGTTGGACATCAATTGCAAAATCGAAAGTAGCTTACAATCGATCAATGGAATTAACAATTATAGAATCAGCATACGTGGAAAAAAGTGGTAATATGATAAATACGACAGTTGTAAATACATGGAGACTGTCCCAATTGTCCAAAGAAGGGCTATGAGAGTTTCAAAGAACTATTGTACGTCATTATTTATCATGTCATTCAAAAGTTTCCACTTCAAAAAAAATATGCCTCCTGGTGAAATCGTGTCTAGTGTGAGAAGGCATAATTGTGGATATTTCCCCAAAAACTGGAAAAACAATTACTCTTTATAGCTTCCCACTGTACCCATTTGAGTACATCTAATAACCCTTTTTTTAAATGAGTCTCATTTCGATAAGTAATTTTTTTCGAAAAAAATATTCGTGGGATATAACTGGTTAAGGTTATTGAAAGCACCTGATTAAGGTACTTGTCGATAAGATTTTCAAAATCCGTCAAGATTCAAACACAATAGTATAATTTTATGGAAATCAGCAATAATAATAAATATATTGTTGTTTTAACTGTATAAGGAGTTTAAAATTTATTTTTATCTCTAACCAGTCAGGTCCTGCGTGATAATGACAAACAATATCAGTATAAGTATGTAGCGGAGGTCATATTTGTAGACATTTGTGGCCCAGAATTTGTCGGTGTTAGTTTGTAAAAGCGAATCGATTCAATGAACAACAAACAGTATGTCGAATCAAGCTTCAGGCGTTTTTTCGCTACTCCAAACATGTGCTACATGATCTTTTTTCTTTAAAATAACGCTGTCTGTGATAACTGGTTGAAAGTGCGTTAATTTAACTGTGATATTATTTTTTTTAAGTTAATTATTTTTAATTGCGGTCAATTATGGTCTGTAACGGAGAAATTTATTGTGTACACGAAAACGATAGGAATAATGAGATAAATAATAACGTCGAAGGAATCAAAGAGATAGAGGATAAATCTTCAAATGGATACGAGGTAACTGGAAGAAGACGACCCGAATATAGGTAGATTCTCTTTTTTTTTTTTATAATGCCAGACCAGTTGAGTGTTTTAACATCATTTGTTTTAAATAAGAATCAATTTTACTGATATGGTGTGAATACAACGTTTTGGAAATGGCAGTGGCAGAGCCGTATTAATTTTAATTAATTTAATATTTGAAATTAAATAGAAAAAACGTCAAAAGCGTATGGCCGTTTAACCTCTGTAATACGGAGTAATTTTAATAAGTACTCTTTAATATATTACTATAGCCTGTTGGACGTCACATCTGTCATAACTGGACTATGTCCACTGAAATAGTATGAGAATCTAGTATAATATGTCAAATATTCTTCTTTTTATTTGGCTATAGGTTAGGAAACAAACTTCGACTTATTTCAGTTACATATAAAACTTTTTTCTACAATCATTAATAAAAGTGACGTATCTTTAATCGATTTCCGTACGTGTGTGAACTTAGCGTCTCATATCTCAGCGTCTCATAATTTAAAAAGAGTTCTTATAGCGTCCAACATAGTTCTAGACTCGGTTCTAGAGTTCCTGATACTTTATATTAATGGTTCTGTTGAATTCAGTACCGAAAACGGCTTTTGAAAAAATGGGACGCTGACGACCGGAAGTTGGCGTCCCAAAGTATAAAATCAAAAAAATCGTGCAGGAACGGTTATTGAAAGGATAGTTCTAGAGTTCTTGTTTATTTATATCGATAAATTCTTAGAATTTACAATCGTACATATGTGAAACAGTTTTTATAGATAAAAAGTCATGCTAGTGAGAAGCTCCTGTAAGGATTAAAAATGATCATTAATGTCCCAATATACGATTCCCTAAAGAGTTCTAATCGTTAACGCTCTGCAGAATATTTTTAATTATTATTATTGATGAAAAACCATCTCAATAGTGGGACGCTGTCGTTCTAGACCGAGTTCTCGCTTTTGTATCGATTCAGAATGATACTGGCGTCCCAAAATACGATTCCCTAAAGAGTTCTGATCGTTAACGCCCTGCAAAATATTTTTAATTATTATTATTGATGGAAAACCATCACAATTGTGGGACGCTGTCGTTCTAGAGCGAGTTCTAGCTTCTTTCACCATTCAAAATGATAAGTATTGTCCCAATATACGAACTCCTGAAGAGTTCTAATCGTTAACGCTCTGCAAAAAATTTCAAATAATTATTATTGATGAAAAACCATCATAATAATGGGACGCTGTCCTTCCAGAGCCAGTTCTAGTTTCGGTATCGATTCAGAATGAGACGATCATCCCAATATACGAACTCCTGAAGAGTTCTAATCGTTAACGCTCTACAAAATATTTTTATTTATTATTATTGATGGAAAACCATCACAATTGTGGGACGCTGTCGTTCTAGAGCGAGTTCTAGCTTGTGCAATGACTCAGAATAATCATTAGCTTCCCAATATACGAACTCCTGAAGACTTTTAATCTTCAACGGTCTGCAAAATATTTTTAATAATTATTATTGGCGGAAAACCATAACAATTGTCGGACGCTGTCGTTCTAGAGCGAGTTCTCGCTTCTCTCACGATTCAAAATGATAAGTAGTGTCCCAATATACGAACTCCTGAAGAGTTCTAATCTTCAATGCTCTGCAAAAAATTTCGAAAGATTATTATGGATAAAAATTTGTCACGATAGATGGATGCTATCATACTAAAGCGAGTTCCAGGTTTTGTAATGGTTCCCAAAGTACGAACTCTTGAAAGTTCTTCTTTGACGCTTCGTACAAAACCCTGAAAACAATTTATTATGGACGACAAATCACCATGATGGCGAGAAGCTGTCGTACTAAATTGAGGTCGAGCTTCTGTCATGGTATAAGCAGAATATAATATTCAATTAATTGCAGTGCGTTATCGATTAGAACTCTTTAGGTAATCGTATTTTGGGACGCTAGTATCATTCTGAATCGATACAGAAGCTAGAACTCGCTCTAGAACGACAGCGTCCCACAATTGTGATGGTTTTCCATCAATAATAATAATTAAAAATATTTTGCAGGGCGTTAACGATTAGAACTCTTCAGGAGTTCGTATATTGGGCCAATACTTATCATTTTGAATGGTGAAAGAAGCTAGAACTCGCTCTAGAACGACAGCGTCCCACAATTATTACGGTTTTCCGTCAATAAAAATAATTAAAAATATTATGCAGGGCGTTAACGATTAGAACTCTTTAGGCAATCATATATTGGGACGCTAATAATTATTCTGAGTCATTGCACAAACGAGAACTCGGTCCAGAACGACAGCGTCCCACTATTGTGATGGTTTTGAATCAATAATAATAATTAAACATATTTTTCAGGGCGTTAACGATTAGAACTCTTTAGGGAATCGTATTTTGGGACGCTAATATCATTCTGAATCGATACAGAAGCTAGAACTCGCTCTAGAACGACAGCGTCCCACAATTGTTACGGTTTTCCGTCAATAATAAAAATTAAAAATATTCTGCAGGGCGTTGAAGATTAGAACTCTTCAGGATTTCGTATATTGGGACGCTAATCATCATTCTGAGTCATTGCGCAAGCTAGAACTCGGTCTAGAACGACAGCGTCCCACAATTGTGATGGTTTTCCATCAATAATAATAATTAAAAATATTTTGTAGGGCGTTAACGATCAGAACTCTTTAGGGAATCGTATTTTGGGACGCCAGTATCATTCTGAATCGATACAAAAGCGAGAACTCGGTCTAGAACGACAGCGTCCCACTATTGAGATGGTTTTTCATCAATAATAATAATTAAAAATATTCTGCAGAACGTTAACAATTAGAACTTTTTAGGGAATCGTATATTGGGACATTAATGATCATTTTTAATCCTTACAGGAGCTAGAACTCGCTCTTGTACGACAGCTTCTCCCTAGCATGATTTTTATTCTATAAAAACCGTTTCACAGATGTCCGATTTTGAATTCTAAGAATTTATCGATATAAATAAACAAGAACTCTAGAACTATCCTTTGAATAACATTTTCTGCTCGATTTTTTTGATTTTATACTTTGGGACGCTAACTTCCGGTCGTCAGCGTCTCATTTTTTCAAAAGCCGTTTTCGGTACTGAATTCAACAGAACCATTAATATAAAGTATCAGGAACTCTAGAACTATGTTGGACGCTATAAGAACTCTTTTTAAATTATGAGATGCTGAGATATGAGACGCTAAGTTCACACACGTGATTTCCGTATATAAAATATGTATTTGTTAAACAGTTTAAAAAAGTGACATTAGAGTGAGATAAAGTGACATTAGGGTGAGATAAAGTAGTTTTTTTAACGCTAATTTTAAATATTTCCGCTAATGGCTCTGCAGATTGCACTCATCTGACATTTTCTTAGCGTTTTGGTATCATGACAAACATAAACATTCAAATCGACGCCATTTTTAGTCCATTTAGAGCAACTTAAATAACACATTTTTTGGTTTTTGCTTGATTGTAGAAAAAATAGTGTATGCAACATATGCATAAAGTGTCTTTTTTGTCAGTCATGGAATCAATTTTTCCACTCGTGAAAAAAAGCACCACTTTATGCACTTGTTGCATAAATAACTATTATTTGTATGTTAACAGTACAGCACTAACTAAGAAATTCTTATTTTAAAAACTATGGAATTATTTCTTGTAGGTACTAAAAAGGTATGTATGGAATATTTGTATGTTTATACCACACACTTAATTAGTTAGAAATTATGGAATTATTTACTTAAGTATTTGAAATGTATATGGAATAGCATCAAGGAAAAAATATAAAGTGGTCAATTATTTGTTCTAAAATGTTTTAGTAACATTAAATATTAATTATCTAATATAATTTTTAGGTTACAATAACAATTACCTACATGTTGACCTCTAGAATGTTGTCACTACAATATGAAAGGCTGATGTAAGGTTTGCAGACATCCTATAAATAAAAAAGTTTTGATAACCTGGATCACTTTTTTAAGGTTGCCAATTTTGTTTTATATTTTGGTGAAATAAATCTTAAAAATTTTGTAGTTAAGCCATGATGTGAAGTGTAGGTCATTTTCAACTGGGAAAATCATCCTGAGATATATGATCATTGATCCAAGCAAAAGAAAATTGTGCAGCAATTACAGCAAGCAAATCCATTCTATTCTCCGAATGAAGGTATATGCGAATGATTGACTAAATTGTAGCACCGAAATCAATACATATCATAATTATCAGTATATTGGTGAATTATTTATCACTCCATCATTTTCTAATCAATCCAAATTTATATTTACTATTTTGTTTTCGCTCTCCAACATCTACAACAACTGAAAGATTTGCTAATAAAATGATTGATTAAATGAGACCTTTCAATTCAATTAAAACAATTAAATTAATTCTTTGTAGTTTTTATAAAACTTTGTGATATACACATTTACCTTTAGAAAATGACTTATTTTGAATATCATGATTAAAATAAAATAATAAATAATGCCATCCCAATTCTTATTGAATTGTTTTATTAAAAAAAAACATTGAAAATTTATAAATTAGTTACACCGGAAAGATTGTAATACAATTTTTTTAAATAAGGTAGAACAATAATTGTCAAATAGAAATCTTTCAAAATTCTGAGGTTCACAGACAAACCAATTCTAACCCGCAACTTCTGGAATGCATTTATTGGCTTGCTTGGCAGTACCCTGTATTAACTCAATAGGATTTTAAAAAGATGATAGGTAATACTTTGTGACTATACCGTTCTATCAAATCCACAATGTATTTTGTTGGGGGTTTGTTTCTGAAAAAAAAAACATTTATTGAAAGGGCAGCATTCAAATAACACATTCATTTCTTTTCCAATGTGACTATTAGGTATAATTTGAAGTAAGAATTTTAAATGTATTGAACTAGTTGTGTAGTCTTCTGAATTCTAAGATATAATTTGCTATATCACTGTTCAAATACAGTTTGTATCTATTTACTATAGGCTACAATATAAATAAGCTCGGCTTCAACATTTGTTGATTGAATTCTATATTATGTGTCATTAACCTAATATTATCGAAAAGCATTGTCCATAATTTATTGGGTATTCAGAAAGATTCATTTTCAAACCACCTAAAATCATTTCCTCATGATAATCACTCAACTGAGATTCATATAAAAATATACTTTCTGCTCCATCAATATACAACCAACTTCATTCTCAGCATGAAGTACAAAATATCTGGAATGAACACAATTTTGCATTCTAAAATTTTACATACGTTATTGTAACATACCTTTTGACATGGACAGCCTACAGCACCATTTTGGAATATTCAAGATTCATTAATAAAAACAAATTTATACAGTAATCTATTTTTGTTGAAAGTTCCTTAAGTTCTCTTTCTGGATGTGTATCATATTTTAGTAAACTACTCGGGAACATTCTACATTGAATAATTATTGTTCTTCCTTTAATTGCTGCAGTAAAATTCCTAAAGTGACATGATTATCTGTAAATAAATGTCCATGTAAAATTGCCAAGTATTAAGAATAATGTAACAGAATATAATAAATACAGTTGATTGGGTGTAATATTAAACTTATACTCACTTGCTTGATAGACGCTGTAAATGCATTAACTATTGCCGTATTATTAATTTTCATTTATACGTTTTTTTGGATGTGATTTTAACTTTGCTTGTGAAAAATTACTCACAGCTCCTTGCTTTTTTTCAATAACACGCAGATGAAAGAATCGAAAAATTAAATGAGCAACTATAAAATTGTCACAACATAACCCCAAAAATGTCCAGACATCAACTGAACCAAATAAACCATTTTAATCGCGGCAACAGCGCGCATTTTTGCCAACATATAAAGTTTTTAGTACGACTGACGTTAGTTTGAGTTTAATATTTAATTTAATTAATTTGTTCTTCGAGCATATATTTATATTTTTTGATAACATGCGACCTACAAATTTTAATATTTATTGAGTTTGGAGAGGCTAAACATAGTGATTGACAGTGGATTGACAGCAGCAAACGAATGACATAATATAAACGAACGTCTCTTTTTCGGCGCTTTGATGACGTGCAACGGTTTTAATACTGAACCACAGATTATAGATAATCTGTGACTGAACGGGCTATAACTGGGGTATTTTTGTACCCCACCTTGTTTTTATATATATATTTATAAGATTTACTTTTATTTTATTATGGGGTCTATTCTGTAAATAATCCTTTAAAATTTAGAGGCCTCTTAAAAAATACGTTTTTAACGGGCCTCTAAAAATTTTTAGTTGAAATGCTATTCTGCAAGTATACATTTTAGAAGACTGTTAAAATTTTTTTTTTGACTACCCCTATTTATTTACAATCTGCAATACATAGTCGATAACAAAATAACTGCCTTTTTGTTCAGCTGAATATGTGACCAGGGTACGGTCTTTAATAAAGGCAAAAATACTAGAAGGGGAAGGGCGAGATTTTTTGGGAAGAAGTTCATTTGGAATAAAGTTTTTATTTTTACGTACGGTTCCACAAAGGGTTGCATTTCTAGCCAAAAGTTTATCGGCCCAACTTTTAGACTTTAGAAAAAATTATCGGTGGTTATCCCATGTTCAACCATATCAAGAACCACCCTTTCACCTTAATTCCTTTCCACTATATTATTTTGCTTTCTCTAATAGATCTGCAGATTGTGGTTGTAACTTAAATTCCATATTTGTCTGGTTTACTTTTCATGTAGTCCCGAAATTGTGCACGTCCTCTGAAACTTGGCAGTTGTTCATCTACTGTCATGTGTGTTCCAGGATACATCATAAGTTTTAAATTTTGTACAAATATGTCTTAATGGAGCTAATTTATCTAAAATTTCACTTTCTGCTCTAGTGTGTAAATCGTCATGGCAGCAGGAAAAATGGGTCTGCAAGAGCACTTATCTGTTGTCCAAAAGATTTCGGTCGGTTCCTTTGTAGCTTTTAGAGCACCTTGAGAAATCAAAAGACCTATACATCGGTTGGCATCCATTTTCTTTTATATTCAGGATTTTCCTGATTCCACTTTTCATGTTCATAGAGAGCTTTTTTATTTGTTTCTACAATAATTTATAGAATTTCATTATACACGAAAAGAAAAAACGTCTCCTTGATACTTTCAAAATCCTTACTGTAATTTGTAAGGCCCTAATTATATTCATGGATGTAGATTTAGTACCTCTTATAGGTCTTTTGCACCACAGAGTGCCATCCTCACCAGTGAAAGTAGGCATTGATAATAAGTCAGGGTTATGATACAAGAGCTAAACAACGCGATTCAGAAACCGCTCTAAAAAGTACACACGCCGGTGCTAAACAGTGAAAAAGTGCTAGTGATCCCAATTCCTTTTAAATTCCCTTCCAACCATGCCTAAATCCAGGTCCAAACACAAAGGCGACACAACACTTTTGAGGAATCTCTTCAACTTCCCTCTTCTTCAAAAACTTCAAAAAACTCTTCGACTAGCATACCAAGTTTTTTCCCTACAAAATATACTAGTCACAAATACTGAGTGATTCCATATAAGTTTGGTTGTGTGTATATCATGGAAATGTTTCGCCGTATTAAATAGCCAGGGCAGGCACTAAACTAGGGATGGCGATTCTTTTTAAAAAAGATCGATTTTTAAATCGATTCGAATCGTAACCTGATGAATCGATACATACAAAATCGATTGATCGATTTCAAAAAAATCGATTTTTTTCAAGTTTGTATTTTTTACAATGTAAATATAAATCGATCTTTTTTTATTGAAAAACAACAAGAAAGGTACCCCTAAATAAACAATCTCTCTCCGGGATCTCTTATCAGTGAAATTGGGGATTTTTTTTAAGTTCAGGGAATTTGATAATAATAACAATAAGGAAAAGAATCATCGATAAAATAAAAATCGTTTCTTCTTTATTCAAAATTAATGGGTTTGTCGAAAAAATCGATTTTAATAAAAAATAAATCGATTTCTGCGAAAAGATCGTTGATTTTTTTTGGATTGTTTTAAAAATGGAGATGCTTTTCGTATATATTCCGATAATAAACCTAAGAGATTTATTCGTTAACGATATTTATCGGATTGAAAAAAAATCAAATAAAATTATATGAAAATTGTCAAAAATTTTGAAATATGATCAATAATTGTCAGAAACTGTTGAAAATTGTCAATAATTGTTAAAATTTTGAAAAATGGTCAAAAATGATCAAAAAATTTGGCAAAAAGGGTCAATAATTGTTGAAAAACTGTCAAAATTGGTCAATAATTGTTGAAAAATGGTCAATAATTTTAAAAAAATGATGAATAATTGTTGAAAAATTTGGAAAAATGGTCAGTAATTGTTGCAAAACTGTTAAAATTGGCCAATAATTGTAAAAAATGGTCAATAATTATTGAAAAACTGTCTAAATTGGTCAATAATTGTAAAAAATGGTCAATAATTTTTAAAAAATGATCAATAATTGTTAAAAATTTTCGAAAAATGGTCAATAATTGTTGCAAAACTGTCAAAATTGGTCAATAATTCTTAAAAAATGATCAGTAATTGTTGAAAAACTGTCAAAATTGGTCAATAATTGTCAATTAATTGTCAATTAATTGTTAAAAATGGACGATTTTTGTCAAAAACTGTCAATAATTATTAAAAAATGTTCAATAATTGTCAAAAACTTCTGAAAATTGTCAATAATTGTCAAAAATTTTGAAAAGTGGTCGATAATTATCGAAATTTTTTAAAAAAATTAGAAAAATGGTCAATAATTGTTAATTATTGTCAATAATAGTTAAAATTTTGAAAAATGGTCAGTAATTGTTGCAAAACTGTCAAAATTGGTCAATAATTTTTAAAAAAATGGTCAATAATTGTTGAAAAACTGTCAAAATTGGTCAATAATTGTTAAAAAATGGTCAATAATTGGTCAATAATTTTTAAAAAATGATCAGTATTTGTTGAAAAACTGTCAAAATTGGTCAATAATTGTCAATTAATTGTTAAAAATGGACGATTTTTGTCAAAAACTGTCAATAATTGTTGAAAAATGGTCAATAATTTTGAGAAATGGTCAATAATCGTCAAAAGGGGTCAAAATTTTGAAAAATAGTCAATAAATATTACGAGAGCCGTTTCTGAAAATCCACTCCTCAAACACACGTAATTTATACAAAATCGATTAATATTACTCGAAAAATCGATAATTAAAAATCGATTATAACAAAATAATAATCGATTTTTATAAAAATCTTTTAATTTTTCAAACATCTCTACTTATAGAGTTCCCTATAAGCTTTTTTGAAAAAAAAGCAACGGTGTCTGTTGAGTCTACTGGGATCCGAGCGGTTCCGCTCTCATCACTACTTGCGATGTTGCCGGGGCAATTGAAAAAAGAGCCGCTCTACCAAAAATACAAAAAAAATCGAAAGTCGATTTTCAAGGGTGAACTATCGATTCACTGAATCGATTCAATACAACATATCGATTTATTCGGTCCGAGGTATCGATTATTCGATTAATCGATTTCAGATCGCCATCCCTACACTAAACCATAATCATGCAAATTTAATTCATGTAAAAATCCATTTCAATTGTAAACGTTTCTATTGAAAAATAGGACGTACTTCGAACCTACGTTATTAAAAAACGATAATTTTTAATCAATAGCCGAACATCTTTCACGTGGACGGACGCTAATGTTTATTTACATCGATTGCCTCTTGGATTTGATTACAGTATACTCATATTTAAATTCATTTGTCCTACTTTTTAAACTAACGAGAATCGATACTTTTATATTTAACAGACAAAGGAGAATATTTTATCTTGGAATTTCATGGAAAAACGTTTAAATAACTTTGTTCGATAAAGTACAAGATAGTTTTATCTAATATTATTAAATACAGTGGCGGTTCCTCCATTAGGTCATTGGGGCAATGACCTCCCATTAAAAAATAATTAAATAAGCATTTAAAAAAATAAAATAGTATACATATAGTATAGTATTCCTTTTAAATAGAATTTACCTAAAACGTTTCAAGACCCCCGTGTAAACGTTTTTCAAGACCACCGTGTAAACGTTATTCCGCATCAAGTACTCAGCGAAAACCAAAATTGGAAAGCGGGCTGGTGTCCACCGTTGACCTCAAGGTGTTATATGGGAACGGAAGTTGCCAAGCGCTGACGATCTTCGCGGCGTGAGAGAAACACGCCCGAAGGTTACATGAGAAGGGTCAAAAGCCCGGTTCAATATCGACGAAGAATCGACTTACGTCGGCTGATTATTACACGTTTAGAATAGAGAAGAGTAGAGGGTTGGGTATATTTTTTATTTTGATTTAAAGGAGAGCATTTGAAATGATATAATGAGAAAAATGAGCTGTGTTTTGACGTAATAACATCGTACATCAACTACCGACGTTAGTTGATGTACGATGGTAATAAGTTGTTGCAAATACAAAAGATCGAAGGCTTCACTTAAATTTTAAAAATATTTAGACTAATTATCATTTAATTTAAGTTTGTCATATTTACTTAATATGTGTAGAAATGAATAAAATATGGTTGTTTTTTAAGAGAGCATTATTTTTATATAAAACAAGCGTGGCCCAAAAAAAATTTTTTGCTTCTTGGGCTTTGGAAAGGAACTCCACAAATTTTGCTTTTTTAAGGACTTCTGGTCAGAAATTGGGAGTGGTTTTTCGAAAAATTTTCTCCGGGGGCTGGTCAGAGGCGTTCCGGATTTTAAGATTTTGGTCACTTCACCTATGACCCCTCTATCAAATTAACCGATTAACTGATTAAATAAATGTACTATTCTAACATCTACTATTAATGTAACAAAAGTATCAATAGTAAACAATGCCAAGATAAATATTTGTTGTTGAATTCCATATTTACGGATGCTTTTATTACATTTTCCATTAGGCCGGCTGTAGCGATACACAACAAGACTAGTTGTAGTTCTAGCAACAAAAATTTTTCGGAATATTCTTTCAACCCGAGGAAAAAAAATTATATTGTCCTCTTGTACTTCGTAAACTATGTATAGGGTGTACCAAATATCTTCTTTTTTTTCTGCTTGTGGAGAGCATAGACTATCCACACTGTTTTTTTTTAAATTAAGGATCATATTAACACCTCTAAAGTTTTACAACTTACAACGACACGCACAATAAGGCAAAGAATTTCTCTTGAAATACCGTAAAATATAATGGGACACCCTATATTTACTGTATGTTATTGTAGAGCTAATACACCTTGGTAACAAAAAAATTTTAACATCTTTTTTTTTCTAATAAAATTAAAAAGTTTATAATGATTAGTAACTCGATACATCTGGCCGGTGTTCACAATAAACGTATTAAAAATTCCATCAACAAAAAATAATAAAACATTTTTAAGTTATTAACATTCCATTGTGTAGGATGTAATTAAAGCTCGAGATTCATTAAAATATGCAGAATAATATCTTTTAATTATTATCAACAATAAATTACGATCTTCTTATTTTTAATTTGTTATGTTTTTTTAATAAGTGACTGGATTTAGCAAAAAAAATGTTCTAACCTTCAATTTTGCGAACTCGCATATTCTGCCTCTGTATATACAGGTTGTATCAGGATTTGAAGCAAAGAATTCGATTCAATCTGTCTGTTCTTCGATATATACAGTGTGGAAGAGCCAAATGGAATATATTCATTATGTCGGCTAGATTAGATTACAATTCACCACACAATGAGACCTATCAGGTTTTTTGTGTATACCCCACATCTACATTTTAATCCAAAAGATCTAGGCTTCTGAGAAAGCCTACTATCCCTTTTGGAGCTGTGGTCTTCTGTGGCCTCTCCAAAGATCCATGGGCGGCTGGCTTCAGTAGTCTCTTTTGTCCTGGGAAGGTGCTTGTTTTTCTGGGGAAGGTATCCTCTGTCTCGGTGGTGAGGGTGACCTTTTGCTGCTCCATTTGTCCATGGGTGGTTGGCTTCGGTGTTCTATTGTGTCCTAGGAAGGTGCTTGTGTTGGATATGGTCTCTTCTGACTTGGGGAGCTTTTCCTGGTGATTGTGGTCTTCTGTTGCGTCTCCAGTGTTCCATGGGAGGTTGGCTTTGGTAGTCTCTCATGTCATGTGGTGCGTGTCCAGGAGGTGGTCCACGTTTTTCGCTGTTTCCATGCGATAGGTCCTGATCAATGTTGGCGCATACCATGAAGACAAGTGATCCTCTGTGTTCTCTGGTGGCGCTCCTATCATTTAAAACATCGGGGAATGCTACTGTCACTCGAAGAAAGGAATCACATTTTCACCTTGAAGAATGTCAATTTATAATTTAAATTTTGACATGCTTCGGGATTTTCTATAAGATTTTTTGTGTATACCATACATCTACTTTTTAATCCAAAGGATCTAGGCTTCTGAAAAATCCTACTATCCCTTTTGGAGCTATGGTCTTCTGTGGCCTCTCCAAGGGTCCATGGGCGGCTGGCTTCAGTAGTCTCTTTTGTCCTGGGAAGGTGCTTGTTTTTCTGGGGAAGGTGGTGAGGGTGACCTTCTGTTGTGTTCTAGGAAGGTGCCTGTCTTGGATATGGTCTCTTCTGACTTGGGGAGCTTTTCCTGGTGAGTGTGGTCTTCTGTTGCCTCTCCAGTGTTCGTTCCATGGGTGGTTGGATTCGGTAGTCTCTCCTGTCATGTGGTGCGTGTCCAGGAGGTGGTCCACGTTTTTCGCGGTTTCCATACGATAGGTCCTGATCAATGTTGGCACTTGCCATCAAGTGATGGTTCTAATTAACGGGACACCCTGTATTTTCTTTTTTGTCCACTATTTATCGTGAAACTACGTCTCTGTGAATAAAACTTTCGTATCGCCGATAAAATCAGGTTAAACTCGAATTTTATAAATACTAATAAGACTGTTTATACAATTTTAAATTTCTCTCTTCATTCATAGTAGTCAGGATGACATGCTTTTTGATTTTTCTAGAAAAATCTTTTTTTTGTATCGTCGACGACCGGAAATGGTCTAAAACCTTTTGTTTAGATCTCCTTTGTTGTACGTCACAATATCAGAATTGAATATAATAGAAATCGATACCCTTTTTTGTTTGATTTATTATTCAATATTGCGTAACACTTACTTATTTCTTTTCAGTTCGATAATAAATTATGGATATCCTATGAAAAACTGCTTCTCGATGTTTGCAATCGATTGAGGTTTTAAAGGAGAATTTTACCTTTTTAAAACGAAATAAAAGTGTTGCTTCTTGCTTGTCTATGTGCTGTTGATTTGGTAGTAGCGGGGAACGGGAGCATTATCAATTGCACCTTTTTTTAAGTCAGATAGTATTGGCATTTCAAGAGAAGCGATACGCACTCTGGTGGCTCTAATGTAAACTAGTTTTTGCCACATTATTTTCTAACCACACTTTCCTTTACCAATTATTTTTATTAATAAGTGCCTTTTTCTTTAACCGTGTTTATTTGATCTTCTTTTATCATTTGTTATTGCATTGAGGATCTCTTCACCTTCTACTACACACCGAGAACTTTCGGTCCCTTCAACATACCTCAGAAATTCCAATAAACTTAATTTTAATTGGGCCATTTGTCTTTGTTTATAAGAAGAGTATTAAAGTATTTTATCGCTAGCTTTGTTTTAACACTGTAAATAGAGAGGGAATCATAAAAAAAACACCTCCTTACTTAGAAATCAGAAAACCTGGGAAATCCCATTCAATGGTACACAGACGGCTCAAAAGCAATAGAAGAAACTGGGATAGGAGTGTACGGGCCAGGAACCAAACACTCTGAAAGCTTGGGAAAAACCCCAAGTATCTTTCAAGCGGAAATTCACGCCATAAGAAAGTGTGCCCAGTCTAATATTGGTAAAGGATATGGAAGGCAAAGGATTATCATAATGTCGGATAGTCAAGCAGCCATTAAAGCTCTTGTGTAATCATTTCCAAAATGGTGAGGGAATGCCTAGGCAAACTCAGTGAACTAGGCGAGAACCTTACTGTGGATTCCAAGTCACACTGGAATAGAAGGAAATGAAATAGCAAAGAGGGGGACTGAAACACCCTTTTGGGGACAGGAACCCTTTTGATGTATCAGCTCCAATGTAATATTGGAAGAAATAGGCAAAGCCGAAAAAAGAGAAGATCTGACCATTGGAAAGATCTAGTAGAACTTGGACAATCAAAGATTCTTCAGGGTGACTACAACCTGTTCAGATCAAATGAATGCGTAAGTGAAAGAGTTTTAACAGGGATCCTAACAGGACGCCTTAATGGGCACCTGAAAAAGCTCAAAATAGTGGAGGAAGAAGAATGTAGATTCTGTGGAATGGAAGAAGAAACCTCTACCCACATACCTGCGAATTGCACAACACCTAGGAGATTACTGGATGGAAGAGGGACATTTACCTAAGTAAACCTGCAGATATCCTAAAATTCCTCCGGGAAATAGGACTAAAGGAGCTACTAGTCTCTGAGACTTTCCTCAGGTACTAAGTTGAAGTAAGGGAGCACAATAGATTTTTTAGGTCTCAGTGAATGTCACCCCAATTTACATACATACATACATAACGCTGTAGCTATTGACACATTAACACTAATCCTTACAACAATAATTATTATATCAAAATGAACATTAATAAAAGGTAAAAGTCATCCGAATCACAGTTTTAACAACGTTTAAAGGGCCTAAACCATGCTTCAAATGCTCTAAACACGAAATAAACAAAGTAAACAATGAAATCGATATGGAAGAAAAAGTAACTCAAAGTGGTAGAAAGTACTTCATCTATCCGCCGCGAGTAGCGCTACAATCTTAATTTGAAATCCCAATACACCTAGTCTAGTACATTTAATTCTCGTTTAAATGTATTCTTCTTTTCATATTCTTGAAAAATGTCTCCTATAAGTGTATTTTTTTTACTCCAGTCTTCAACGTATACGCATTATTTTTTAGTTGTACATTTGCCGACTAGTTCAAGGTAGTCTTCGAAGGTTTATTGTTGTTGAATAATTTAAATAAAAAAATCCAATAAGAACCTCGATTTTAGATGAATATTCAACCGTTTGATTAATATCGAATTGAAGATTTTGCTTTGTTTTCATTTTATTTAATATACATATTATGAGCCAGACAAAAACAAAACTTGATCATGATGGTGTCGCCAATTGAATCAATTAAATCTTTCGAAAAACATTTTTATTGTATTTGTCGATCTGAAAATAATGGAATTTTTTAAGATCTGATCTAAAGCTACGTCCACACCGAAAGCAACACATAGGAACATTTATGTTTATGTTGCTTGTTCCTGGAACTGAATGCTGCCATTAAGTTCCTCATTGTTTACGGTTACAACAACAAAAGTTCCTATAAGTTACTTGTTTCCATATTTAGCAGCAAATATCAAAGGAAATATAGAATCATTGGTAAACTTTTTTTGTTTCTCAACGGTATTTTTATCAGTGTGGACACGTTGCTGTTTGTTTCCAAAACTTGAAACTTGTGTCGTGACGTCGTAGCGTCGTTGCCGAAAACATCAGCTTAAGTTCACTTGATTAGTTAGTATTAATAATAAAAAACATCATGTGACTTTCTGTCTAAAAGACTTGTTCTAGTCCAACATTTACGGACTCGTTCTTTCTGTTTTTGCAAAATAATTACAATTGCATTTGCTCCGTCGCACCACCCTGCACTGGTGTAGAAGAAGTCTAAACACTGGTAAGAAATTGACTCTTTTTCCTTCGCACATCTCTTAAGTGCCAGGATAAATTTGTCGACCCCTCAAAATTCCACTTTCTTATTGTTAATCCCATTTGTTATATACGTAAACATTCCGCCATTTTTAATCCCATTGTTTGTCTACTTTATAGAATTGAGAGAATTCTAATTGAAAAAAGTATTTAACATTCATAACTAGCATTAATACTACTTAATTTTATGATAAAAACATAAACAACGCCGCTGTATGTCCCAATAAAAAAATTTACCAGCTCAAATACTTTATACGATATTTTTTTAAATGTTAATAATTTTTCTTTGTTTCTTTAAAAATAAATATTTTTTTTGTTTTTCAGGACCATTCAAGACCCTGCTAGCCAAAGACTGACATGGTACAAACCCCCCTTAACGGTACTTGTGATAAAAAAAGTGCGGGACGCCAATGTATACTCACCTTTCATACAACTTGTTCAATGGCTAATAGAGGTAAATATTCATGTCAACTACATTGTTTTTTTTACAATTCTTTTAACCTCTGTGCATTGACCTAGACATACAATTATGTTGGTATCTAGGAGTCAATTTAAATCTGCCCAAATTTCGAATCAGTTTAATTCAGGCATCGAGGACACAATTCAATATGCCAAATTTCGACTAATCTTAATTCAGACATCGAGGACACAACTTAAATATGCCCAAATTTCGACTCAGCTTAATTCCGGAATCGGGAAGTCAACTTAATTCTGCCAAATTTCGACTCAGCCTAATTGAAGAATCGGGAAGTCAAGTTAAATCTGTCCAAATTTCGACCCAGCTCAATACAGGCATCGGGACACAACTTAAATCTGCCCAAATTTCGACCAAGCATAATTCAGGCATCGGAACACAACTTAAATCTGCCCAAATTTCGACCCAGCTTAATTCAGGCATCGGGGAGTCAACTTAAATCTGCCCAAATTTCGACACAGCTCAATTCAGGCATCGGGAGTTAACTTAAATCAGCCCAAATTTCGACCCAGCTTAATTTAAGCATCGTGGAGTCAACTTAATTCTGCCCAAATTTCGACACAATTCAATTCAGGCATCGGGGAGTCAACTTAAATCTGCCCAAATTTCGAACCAGCTTAATTCAGGCATCGGGGAGTCAACTTAATTCTGCCCAAATTTCGACACAAGTCAATTCAGGCATCGGGGACTCAACTTAAATCTGCCCAAATTTCGACCCAGCTTAATTCAGGTATCGGGGAGTCAACTTAATTCTCCCAAATTTCGACACAAGTCAATTCAGGCATCGGGGAGTCAACTTAAATCTGCCCTAATTTTAACCTAGCTTAATTCAGGCATCGGGACACAACTTAAATCTGCCCAAATTTCGACCCAGCTTAATTCAGGCATCGGTACACAACTTAAATCTGCCCAAATTTCTTCCCAGCTTAATTCAGGCATCGTGGAGTCAACTTAATTCTGCCCAAATTTCGACACAAGTCAATTCAGGCATTGGGGAGTCAACTTAAAACTGCCCAAATTTCGAACCAGCTTAATTCAGGCATCGGGGAGTCAACTTAATTCTGCCCAAATTTCTACCCAGCTTAATTCAGGTATCGGGGAGTCAACTTAAATCTGCCCAAATTTCGAACCAGCTTAATTCAGGCATCGGTACACAACTTAAATCTGCCCAAATTTCTTCCCAGCTTAATTCAGGCATCGTGGAGTCAACTTAATTCTGCCCAAATTTCGACACAAGTCAATTCAGGCATTGGGGAGTCAACTTAAAACTGCCCAAATTTCGAACCAGCTTAATTCAGGCATCGGGGAGTCAACTTAATTCTGCCCAAATTTCGACACAAGTCAATTCAGGCATCGGGGACTCAACTTAAATCTGCCCAAATTTCGACCCAGCTTAATTCAGGTATCGGGGAGTCAACTTAATTCTCCCAAATTTCGACACAAGTCAATTCAGGCATCGGGGAGTCAACTTAAATCTGCCCTAATTTCAACCTAGCTTAATTCAGGCATCGGGACACAACTTAAATCTGCCCAAATTTCGACCCAGCTTAATTCAGGCATCGGTACACAACTTAAATCTGCCCAAATTTCTTCCCAGCTTAATTCAGGCATCGGGGAGTCAACTTAATTCTGCCCAAATTTCGACCCAGCTTAATTCAGGCATCGGGGAGTCAACTTAATTCTGCCCAAATTTCGACACAAGTCAATTCAGGCATCGGGGAGTCAACTTAAATCTGCCCAAATTTCGACCCAGCTTAATTCAGGTATCGGGGAGTCAACTTAAATCTGCCCAAACTTCGACACAGCTTAATTCAGGGATCTGGGACACAACTTAAATCTGCACAAATTTCGACCCAGCTCAATTCCGGTAACGGGGAATACACTTGAATCTGCTAAAATTTCGACTCAGCTCATTTCATGCATCGGGACACAACTTAAATCTGCCCAAATTTCGACTCGGCTTAATTCAGGTTTCGGGGAGTCAACTTAAATCTGTCCAAATTTCGACACAGCTTAATTCAGGGATCGGGGACACAACTTTAATCTGCCCAAAATTTCGACCCAGCTTAATTTAAGCATCAGGGACTCTGATTTTGCTTTCCACATTAATGACTATTATTGTCACTTTTTTGTAGGAAAAACGTATGGTGGTCTTTATTGAAGCGTCCGTAATGGACGATAGTCATCTGGATCACTACAAATCCTTTGCGAAAATCAAAGAAAAACTAATGACATTCAGAGACGGCAAAGATGATCTTACAGACAAAATAGATTTTATAATTTGTCTAGGCGGTGATGGTACTCTATTATACGCTAGCCAGCTGTTTCAACAGTCAGTACCTCCGGTTATGGCGTTCCATCTTGGCTCTCTAGGTTTTTTGACACCATTCCAATTCGAAAATTTCCAGGAACAAGTTAATAACGTTCTCGAAGGTGAGTAGTTGACCAGAAACGATAGAAATCTCTAATAACAGTTGCAGAATGATTATTTTTTATTTTAGGTCACGCAGCTTTAACTTTGAGAAGTCGTCTAAGATGTATAATAATGAAGAAGAGCGACACCCTAAATAAGTGTGGGGATAAACCAACCAAAGTTCCTACAAACGTTCTTGTACTAAATGAAGTAGTTATTGATAGGGGACCATCACCATATCTGTCCAACATTGGTAAGTAGTTAACAAAATTATGGTGAAATTTGTATAAAATCATAATAAATCTAAAGCTTGTAAATATATCGATGCTTCGAAAATATTTTTACCGCCTTTGATATCAATTTATAAATTATTGAAAACCTCAGATAATATTATCGTCTTATGTTTGTTTTAGTGGCTGTGCTTATCAGTTGTATACTACTTATATTCTTATCAATTCAAATTTATTTACAAATAATAGAAAAACTATCAAAAGAATACTTCAAATACTAGTGTATCAACTTTTTAAATAAACGTACTTGGCAAATATATCATGATCTACGATCTCCACATCTTGCCGTTTGTTCCACTCCAATCCGACCAATACTAACGCTCTGTGTCAGCTGTCAATTGTAATAGAATTGTTTTATAGTTCTGTGTCCAAAGCACTGTATAGTTCTATCAGCTGTCAGTTGTCACTTATGTAACGCCATCTTTCACAAACAATAATTTTTTTTACAGATTTATTTTTGGATGGAAAACACATAACATCAGTCCAGGGTGATGGTTTGATCGTGAGTACTCCAACCGGTAGTACCGCTTACGCTGTAGCAGCAGGTGCATCGATGATCCACCCCAGCGTTCCCGCTATAATGGTCACTCCGATTTGTCCCCATTCGTTGAGCTTCAGACCTATCGTCGTACCAGCAGGAGTAGAACTCAAGGTAAGAATAGATTCTAAATTTCCGTAAGTAAAATGTTATTAAAGCTTGTTTTATTACAGATTTCAGTGTCTCCCGACAGTAGAAATACCTCTTGGGTCTCGTTTGACGGGAGGAACAGACAAGAACTCGTGCACGGTGATAGGTAAGTTTAAGTGTGGTTTAAAAAAATTTTTTACCGCCTTGAGCGATTTTTGGTTGGGGCACAACTTACAGGTTGGTCGACACCGTCACCGACATGCTAATGTAACGTATCGCGCCCCGACAGTATCATGTGATAACATTTTTAGGTTAGTTTCTTTGGAAAAATGTCCTTCCACCATTGGCGTACGATAACATTTTAAAAATGGTTTAATTTATTTGTTTTCAGTTTACGAGTAACGACTTCGATCTACCCAGTTCCAAGTATATGCGCTCAAGATCAGATTTCCGATTGGTTCGATTCGTTAGCCGAGTGCCTTCATTGGAACGTCAGAAAGAGACAGAAACACTTGGACGAACTGACGGATTTGACGCATTCGAGTTCGAACGATACGTTGGACTCGCTGGAACGGGACGAAATCGAAAAGGAAAATAATTCGTAGTATGCACAAATTGTTCGTTTTTTATTTTTTTTTGGTTGCAACAAGTTGTCTGTTCGTTGCAACGAGTAAATTAACTAAGTAGAGTAAGTTAATTTTTTTAGTGAGACGATTTTTTTGTTCAACGGTAATTCAATTATTTGGCGAACGAGAAGATCGGTTTGTTTTATTTGGATGTTCTTGTTTGTTTGTTTTTTAAATTGTTTAAATATCTGCTGTACTTACTCGTTGAAAAAAATATTTTGAATCATCTATTGGTGCCTTAATGCTGTTTATATTTCTTTCGGCTAAGATAGGATTTTTTTTAAAATGTTTCATTTACTTTTAACGATTCGTTTAATAACCGTTTTTGAGTTTTATTTTGTCGGGCTCTGCATCTAAATAATAATTTTTTCATTCCAAAGATAAACGCAAATTTTTTAGTCTCCCCTGTGGTTGTTTTAACATTTTTTCTATCCTACTAATATAAGCAATAATTTTCTGCCAATTTTTTGAGTTTCCCCCGTGGTTTTTTGTCCATTTTTTCGATCCTACTAATGTAAACAATAATTTCATGCCAATTTTCAAAATTTGACAATTTTTTGAGTTCTCCCCGTGGTTTTTTGGCAATTTTTTCTATCCTACCAATATCAAGAAAAAATGTGTGACAATTTTCAAAATTTTTCAATTTTTTAGTTTCCCCCGTGGGTTTTTGACCATTTTTTCGATCCTACTAATATAAACAACTATATTCTGCCAATTCTCGAAAATTTGACAATTTTTTGAGTTTCCCCCGTGGTTTTTTGACCATTTTTTCAATCCTACCAACATCAAGAAACAATGTGTGACAATTTTCAAAATTTGACAATTTTTTTAGTTTCCCCCGTGGTATTTGACCATTTTTTCGATCCTACTAATATAAACAACAATTTTCTGCCAACTTTCAAAATTTGACAATTTTTTTAAGTTTCCCCCGTGGTTTTTTGACCATTTTTTCGATCCTAATAATATAAACAAGAATTTTCTGCTAATTCTCAAAATTTGACAATTTTTTGAGTTTCTCCCCATAGTTATTCTACCACTTTCTCTATCCTACTAATATCAAAAAAAAATGTGACAATTTTCAAAATTTGACAATTTTTTGAGTGTCCCCCGTGGTATTTGACCATTTTTTCGATCCTACTAATATAAACAACTATTCTCTGCCAATTCTCAGAAATTGGACAATTTTTTGAGTTTCCCCCGAGGTTTTTTGAACATTTTATCGATCCTACTAATTAAACAACAATTTTTTGCCAATTCTCAAAAATGTGACAATTTTTTGAGTTCTTCCCGTGGTTTTGTGACCATTTTTGCGATCCTACTAATATAAACAACAATTTCCTGTCAATTTTCAAAATTTGACAATTTTTTGATTTCTCCCCGTGGTTTTTTGACCATTTTTTCGATCCTACTAATATAAACGACAATTTCTTGCCAATTTTCAAAATTTGGCAATTTTTTGAATTCTCCCCGTGGTTTTTTGACCATTTTTTCGATCCTACTAATATAAACAACTATATTCTGCCAATTCTCAAAAATTTGACAATTTTTTGAGTTTCCCCCGTGGTTATTTGACCATTTTTTCAATCCTACCAACATCAAGAAAAAATGTGTGACAATTTTCAAAATTTGACAATTTTTTCAGTTTCCCCCGTGGTATTTGACCATTTTTTCGATCCTACTAATATAAACAACAATTTTCTGCCAACTTTCAAAATTTGACAATTTTTGGATCCCACCATAATCAACAAAATCTTTTTGCCGATTTTTCAAAATTTGGCAATTTTTGAGACTCCCGGTAGATATTTCAACGTTTTTCGTTCCTACTCACTTCATGTGACAATTTCCAATATATTACAATTTTTGAGTCTTCCTGTAGTTAGTTGACCATTTTTTATATCTTCTGTCAATATCAACAAAAAATGTTTGACAATTTTCAATATTTGACAAGTTTTTGGACCTTTTCATCATTGATGAAGTTAATTTCCGACTCATCAAGTTTTGGGTCTCCCCTGTCCATGTAGTTATTTTGGCACTTCTCGATCCCTAAAATGCCAAAAAATATGTAACTTCAGGTTAATTTTCAAAATTCATGAAGTTTTGGGTCTCCCCTTCTAGTTATTTGAACCCCTCCCAATAACAACAAACATTATCGCCAATTTTGGTGTCTCCCCCCGTAATGTTTAAAACTTACGGTTGTTATCGATTCCCGTCATCTTTCCTCGTAATCGCATATGACAATCCATATTTGAAATCGACCCTCCTTTTGTGATTAACATTTAACAATGGTTATTAAACGAGTTTCACACAATATTTATTTTATACCATAAGGCTATGTCGCATGATTGAAACCGTATTTCTCAAAATATCAATAGACATTTTAATGGACTATTTATTTTTAATTTGTTTTTTTTAAGAAGATCGTAACTTTCTATTTTTATACAAACGGTTTAGGTATAAAAAATAATTATTCATATAATGGGAAAAACAATATTTATAGAGAATTCGAGGTTTTATTAACGTTGTATTTTATATTATAGAAAACATTTAATCTTTTATATAGCTGCACTATCTATCGACAAAAAAAAATTTAGACCAAAGTGTGCCAACTGTTTTTTTTAAATACATACACTTTTTGCAATATTTCTTTAAATAAGGTCGTTTTATTACAATCCTCATATCCTTTAATCCAACTAAATAAAATCCTGCAAACCAAAGACCCGAAATTTCCTGCAAACCCCTCGACCAAAGATTCAGAATTTAATTATAACATAACTCCCCACATTCTGTGACACCCCAAATTTTTCAACAGCAACTATAACACCCGTTTTAACCAGAAATCTCAATATCAAGTTGATGTTAACGAATAATTCAGCCAGTTTACAACCCTGATCTCATTCCAATCGAGCACATCTGACACCAACTTCAAGACGCATTCGTCGGTGACAGTCGCCCTGATGAATCTGATGATAACAAGCGTACTTTACACAACACGTGATTCTTAACAGTTATTTTGAGTTCATTTAATTTTGATTTGGTGCTTTCTTCGACATTATTTTAATTGCTTAGGTATTTTAGAAGCTATATCTGACTGTTATAATAAAAAGGAGCATTTAATCAATACAAAACAACCAAATCACAAATCTATCCGAATGATTGTTTATCCTCAGGACGACTGTCATTAGTGTCATCTTGTCAGTTGGTGGACATGCCCCTACGTTCGATATTTGCTTCGCAAAGGCGACGGATTTTTGGTCACGTGATCACAAATTAATCTGAGCAAATCGCTATTAACGAACGCCCCGACCAACCATAGATATAAACGAACTTCTAACTGAATATCGGTAAATTTTGCCAAATACATGAAGAATGGACAAATAAAAATTGAATGTTTGTATGAAAAACAAAAAAGGTTATCAAGAAAAACACTGCGAGATTTATCTAGTGACTACAACATAACATCACAGATACACACATATTAATCTTTCTCGTCGGTCAAAATATTCCGAGCAAACAGTTTTACATCGGACTGATCTGAGCGGAATTACAGAACCTCCCCTACCTCTAGATGTAATAAACGAACGATTCAGACTTAGAAGATTCATCGAACGCAGCTAATAGACAAGTTCTAGGCTGAGTTCGAACAGTACGCTCCGAAAGATCATTCTCATTCCATGGTGTGACATTTGTGCGATTCGTTTGATTTCTTTTCGAACTGTTAATGTGACTGTAAAATAACCTAACCTAAAAAACGAAAGAAAACAAAACTAATCCAAGTTAGAGTATTATCAAAATATTAATTATGAATCAGAAGCGTAAAGTGGTAAACCGCAAACTGTCAATAAAACATCATGAACTCGAGTTTTATGATTGGTTGTTATTGTTTTGCCGTCATATGTTTTTGGTGCAGGATTTTAAGTGGCGCCCTCTATAATGATCAGAACTTGGAATACTTGGAGTTAGATCTCCTTGTATAGTCTCCATGAGTGTAACGTTTGACTGATCATCCTAGAGTAGTCGAACGGCTAGAGTTAATCGAGCGCGCTCGAGTGTACTTTTCGAACTCGGCCCTATACAAGGCAAATGCAGCCAACCTAACACAGAAGCGACACCTTTGTTCTTATTAAAAACAGCCTACAATATTAGGTGCTGATACTGTCATTTCATTGTTTATGGCTATGTAAAAAGTAGACAACCCACGCCACATTCCACACGTTTCAATTTTGTCTAATTGGATGTGCGTATTGTGAATTGAATTAGCCATTTTGGTGACAATCTCTAAAGCGTTCTCACGTGGTTTTCACTCTACTCTTTCGTTCCATTTGCGTAGTTTTCCTTTTTTTATATAAAAGAACTGTTTACATTGTTTTTATGTTTAGTTATTTAACCCGCTCAACTCTTTGGACAGTTTTTTCAGTGCGTGCTGATACTGTCATCAATGTCAAATCAAAATCGCTTACACTGGCAACAATGCATTTCTTATGGAAATGTCAAAAGGTGTCTCTTCTGTGTGAGTAGGTTATTCTGTGGCCCTACCTTGATTTGTCATTTTTAATTCGTGAGGTTGGCTGCAATTGCCTTTTATGGAACTCATCAATTCCCCTACGAAATGTTTGCAGTTTGTTAAATAAAACAAAATGTTCGAAAAAGGTGGGGCTACAGTTGGATTTCATTTGTCACTAACTGTAGCTAACTGTAGCTACAGAGTGTTTCAAAATTAAGGGAAATTTATATTTAATTAAAATTTCGATGATTGAATGAATACTGAAGACAACTTTATTTTTTTACGTGTGGAAATAGTAGAAAATCACTCTGTGCTAAATCCGGACAATAGTTTTAATGCAAAAAGATCCTTTTTATTGAAATTTCAAGTTTTGAAGAAACTGGGGTAAGTAATAACAAAAAAATTGACCAATGACGAACAAAATTTATGGGAGCTGCTGTGACTTTAGCCTGAACGTTTATAAGGGTGTGATAATTTAAGGGAAGGGGGTAGTATCTCTAATACGAGTTTGCGCACTATACAGTACTCGATACAATTCCAAGAACGGTTCCTAAATGAAAGTTGGAACAAAGCTATGGATATGTCAAAACGTGTCTCTTCTGTGTCAGTAGGTTATTCTGTGGCCCTACCTTGATTTGTCATTTTTGATTCGTTAGGTTGGCTGCAATTGCCTTGTATGGAATTCGTCAATTCCCCCACGAAATGTTTGCAGTTTGTTAAATAAAGCAAAATTTTCGAAAATGGTGGGGCTACAGTTGGATTTCACTTGTCACTAGCTGTCATTGTTGTAGCTACAGAGTGTTTCAAAATTAAGGGAAATTTATATCTAATTGAAATTTCGATGATTTAATGAATACTGAAGACAAATTTATTTTCTTACGTGTGGAAATGGCAGAAAATCACTCTGTGCTAAACCCGGACAATAGTTTTAATGCAAAACGATTCTTTCTATTGAAATTTCAAGTTTTGAAAAAACTGGGGAAAATAATAACAAAAAAAATTGTCCGATGACGAACAAAATTTATGGGAGCTGCCGGCATTTTAACCTGAATGTTTAACAGGGTGTGATAATTCGAGGGAATTAATGTTTTAATGAAAATTTCGATAATTGAATGAATGCTGGGGAGAAGATTTGTAATTTAAACAATTATTATCAAAATTGGATGAACAAGTGAGAGAAATTTGGGGGAAAAAATCAAATTTTCACGAATTAGAGGAAAAAAATTCCAAAAAATCAACTGTTTACAAACAAGATTTGTGCCTTTAAACTACTGTTGACAGTTGACGTACACTCGCTGTCATTGTTGTAGCAAGCTATAGGGTGTTACAAAAAGAAATGAAAACTATCGCTAATTTATATTTCAATGAAAATTTCGAACAAATTTATAATTTAAACAGAAACTATAAAAATTGCAAGAAATTTCGGAAAACATTGAAAATATAAGAGAAGAGTTTGATTTTCATTCTAAGGCAACGGAATCCATTTTTATGTGTGTAAATAACAACAAATCACTCGGTCCTAAATCCGGACCAAATTTTTAATCCTTCCTCTTGGAATTTCAATCGTTTTGAAACATTTGGGGTAAACAATATCAAAAAAATTTGTGGTAGCTGCTGCTAGTTAAGGGATAACTCAAGGGATGGGGGTAGTTTGGAATCAAAAAAAAAATAAACACAAATGTATAATTAAAATTATTAAAAATTCCATAACATTTTGTTAAAAATCTTTTTATATACATTAATAAATAAAGTCCTTTAAACAATTTCCTCTCAAACAAAATGTCACATAATATTAATACACTGTAAAAACTAAAATATTAAACTTGAATTATGCGCTAAACATTTTACGAATTCTACACAAGTCGTTGAGTTGCGAATCCGAATTCACCAACCGTTTAGTAGGTTGATCATCAGCTTTTTTATTTTCGAAATATTTACAAATCTGCCTGACGGCATTCTGAGAAGTGAGATTACTCAAATCGTGCAAAGATCGCGCTCGCTTCGTACCGGCCTCGACTTTTTGCGAAACATCTTCCGTACTACGGACTTTTCGTCTCAACTTACACAAAGATTCGAACAAAAAAAGTTTTTCTTTGACCGGTACGTAGTTTTGGGTGTCTTGACATTTTTTCAAAAGATCCTCCACGTACTTTTCTTCGATTTCCGAGGATAATTTTCGCGGTTGTTCAGAAGGGGGGTTTATGGTCTGTTCGGGAGTTTGTTGATTCTTTTCGGTGGTATAATTAAAGTTCCAGTCTTTTTGGTAATTCGGCTCTCTCCTTTTCCAACAGTCAGCTATGGTGAGGATATCCAAATATTTTATGGCGTCCAAAGGGGTTTGGCGGATTAGTTCTATCGCTATTGTCTTCACCCATTCTCCAAAAGATTCTTCGTCTGCAGTCTGAAATAATAAAAAAACTCTTCTTAATTACATACAATTATTTTATTTTTTTAAATTTATCTTTCGTACAAGACAATTAGAAATTAAATATCGAAGATATTATCCTTTAATGTCAATGAAAATGCATCCTATATCTACTTTGTCCTCAGTTATGCAACACGGAATCTTCCTACTCACGACATATCTAGCATGCCTATGCAAGGACAAGCGATTCATCGTTTCTATTAAGGAGAAATAATTATCGCGCATCCACCAAAAATAAATATATTCGCTTTGTGTTAAAAATTAAGGGGGGATGCAATTGTATATTACAAAATATTAGAAATATCGAAAAAACAATTTATTAAAGACTATTATGGGAATTTTCGGAATCTACGTGATCGAATTAGTGGATATCCACATATACAAATGTCAAAAAGACCTTAGTTCCGATTTTGAAAATTCAAAAAGTGAGTTTTCGCAAACACACGCGCTAAGAAAAAAAAATCGTAGAGGCCATAATAATCGGAATTTTGAGCTAAAATTTTAAAGACACACTCTCAGATAATGAACTAATACGAAAAAAAATCAGCGAAAACGTATTAGTAAAGGTGCTGCAACGATTCGGCCTATTGGTCGAGGCGTTAACATGGGAATCTCCGTAAGAAAATCGCAAAAAAAGCTAAGCTCAAAAATAGCTAAAATGGTTCACTTCAAGGTCACGTTTCTGCTTCCATCAATACAGAGTGCAGCGAAAGTATGTGTGCTCCGACATATCGTCGAAAATGTCAGTATATGAAACATGCATTAAAAATTTAATTAGACAGGGTATATCAAAAATGTCCTTCAAGGTCACGCGTCTGCTTCCATCTGTCATTTGCCACCTGTCATCTGAAGCGTTTTGAGGTATTCCGAGACGTTCTGAGACGTTTTCTGAAGCGTTTTGAAGTGTTTTGAGACATTCTGAAGTGGAGTAACACTTTTTGAGACGTTCTGAAGTGTTCCTGCGTCTGCATCATCAACGAACAAATCGTCTCAAAACTCTTCAGAAACCTTCTCAGAACGTCTCGGAATGCCTCAAAACGCTTCAGATGACAGGCGGCAAGTGACAGATGGAAGCAGACGCGTGACCTTGAAGGGAACCATTTTTGCTATTTTTGAGCTTAGCTTTTTTGCGATTTTCTTATGGAGATTCCCATGTTAGCGCCTCCACTAATAGGCCGAATCGGTGCAGCACCTTTTCTCGTATCAATGATATTTTTTATACAGGGGTACAAGTAAATGAGGGGATCGAAATTTCGAAAAAAAAATTATTAAAGATTTCAGAGAATTTTTATGGGAATTTTCGGAATCTACGAGATCGTATTAGCGGATTTACACATATAAAAATGTCAAAAATATCTCAATTCCGATTTTGAAAATTAAAAAATTGATTTTGCGTAACGGTTGCAAATAAACGCGCCAAGTCAAAAAATCGTAGAATTTTGAGCTAAAATTTGAAAGACACACTCTCAGATAATGAACTAATACGAAAAAAAATCAGCGAAAACGTATCTATGATATTTTTTATATAGGGGTACTTGTAAGTGAGAGGATCGAAATTTCGAAAAAAAAAAATTATTAAAGACTTCAGAAAATTTTTATGGTTATTTTCGGAATCTACGGGATAATGAAACAATATGGAAAAAAATCAGCGAAATCGTATCTATGATATTTTGTATACAGGGGACCTCAAAGTGAAATGATCGAAATATAGATGTAGATGCTAAATAAATGGGTTTCTTTTAGAACCGTCTCGGTGATGTTTAGTCGCTGTTTGGTATTACCATTTTCCAAAAAAACACCCTGTATAAGTTGAATGATTTTATTTTATTTTTGAAATTATGGTGGATGCGCTGAACACTCAGTGACCCTTAATGAAGTGGGTAGATTGTATGGTTACGACAGTTTACGTTTTTGGTTTGTTGTTTTTTTATTAGATAAGTTACCTACAAGGATAAAATAGTAGGAAGAGACCCTGTAATTATTTAAAAAAAAATTATTACTTATTGCAAATGGCTGTTTCGGAATTTTCTTACGAAACTGTACATTATAAATTTAGACCGTTTAAAAAAAATCGATTATTTTTATATGAAAATATTGTTGGAAATTACGAAAATAAACTACTGTAAAAGTTTGAACTCTTAATATTTATATTAAGAGGTGCCCCGGCATTGATAATTTCTATTTTCCATTTAAATAACATAGAAACAAAATTGTCTTGTTCTTTGGAATTTTATAGCTCACATACTTCGGAATGACTAAGATATATTCTTGTAGGAAATTTGACGTTCCACAAAAAAGGTACCCTATAAATTTTTGATATTTTCACTCTTTTGAAAGTTATTCAAGGTTAAAGTTAAATTAGTCATACATTTTGACATTTTTTCAATTTTTCGATGCTACAATCAAGTTTATGAAAAAATTTTATAGGATATTTTTTGTATATCGTTTTATTGGCTATAATTTATCTTTCTGAAATTTTTTTATATTCTTAATGGATCTTAAGTTATTCGCATTAAACTGCATCAAATAATAAAAGTCAATAGAGGAAGAAATTTCCTAATTGTAATAAAAATCTCATTGTTCGACAATTACAATTAATAAAAATATAATTGAAAAACAATTTTCAGATTGAAAATATAATTATTCAATTAATATAATTAATTATAAACAATAAAACTATGATAATTTAAGAACATTTTTAATTTAATGCGAATAACTTACGACCCATTACAAATATTAAAAAAATTATAAAGAAAAATTATAGCCAATAAAACCCTCTACAAAAAATATCCTATAAAAATTTTTCATAAACTTGATTGTAGCGTCGAAAAATTGAAAAAATTTCAAAATTCATTACTAAGTTAACTTTAACCTTGAATAACTTTAAAAGAGGTAAAAATATAAGAAAATTTTAAGAGACCTTTTTTGTAGAGCATAAAATTTCATACAAGAATATATCTTAGTCAGTCCGAAGTATTGCTCCCTATGTGAGCTATAAAATTCCAAAGCACAAGACAATTTTTTATATATAGGGTGTTTCTGAATTCATGCGACAAAATTCAGGAGGTGATAGCTCGTATGAAGTTAAGATGGGTCTTTCCTATAACAAAATTTCCTCAGCCCACCCCTTTCCGAGATATCACCCTTAAAAGGTGGTGACTAAAATTGAGTTTTTATTTGTTTTCTAAAGTTTCAGTAAAGCTAGAAATTCTGTAATTTTCTTGCACTCGCAAAGGACTAACCACGGGTATTTGTTCAATATTCCTGTTACATTATACGGAATTATCAACCCTTACTTTATTTCATATCAAAACTTTTTTTCGAGATGAAGTTTTATGAAATAAAATTTAACTTAAAATCCTTGTTTTATTTAAAAAAAATTCCCAAAACCAATAGTTGCTGAGAAAAAAAAAATAAACATCATCATTTATAATAATTCAGTGGAAAACAGTAAAGATGTAAAATGTAATACGATTCATAATAAATGCTGGAAATGACCAGGAAAATTACAGTTTCTAGCTTTACTGAAATTTTAGAAGAAAAAAATTAAAACTCAATTTTAGTCACCACCTTTTAAGGGTGATATCTCGGAAAGGGGTGGGCTGAGGAAATTTTGTTATAGGAAAGACCCAACTTAATTTCATACGAGCAATCACCTCCTGAATTTTGTCGCATGAATTTAGAAACACCCTGTATATCAAGAGTTCAAACTTTTACAGTATTTCATTTTCGTCATGTCTAACAATATTTTCAGTATATTTGAGGAAAAAAAAGTAATCGATTTTTTTTAAAAGAGTGAAATATTAAAATTTATTTGCATTTAAAATTTAAGCAAAATAATGAGTAATATTATTAAAAAATCTCACCTGTAAAGTCAAGACTATATTTTGTCCTTTGCATAGCGAAAGACTGTTTGGAAGAGGACCATCCTGAAGACTGAGATGTCTTAAAGGTAGTCTTATGGACAAAGATCCCGTTTGAGAACACGATGGCGATACCAACAGCTGACCACATCTCACCGACACTTTACGAGGCCACCAATTCTTGTCGTTGCCTATTTTCAGAAGTAGATCTCCTAAAACAAGTAAAAAAAATTAAATTTCACATGCAGCTCGTGGTGAATTAAACTTCACTTCAGTGAAAGGATAAATACATTCTTTTAACTGTGGTTTGAGCCACCAAAACACTTATTTTTCCAACAACCACATTCTTCAGATGAATTTTTTTATTGTTAAATAAAAGTTATTAGATGGCATTATAAGCGTCTTTCAAAAACAACAATATAAGATGGTTTTTTAAAAATTAAAAGGGATTTTTAAAACGGTACGTGTAATAAAAAGGGTCGGTTGTAGAGTAGTAAAACCTGCTACCATAAAGAATGTTAAAAGGTCGGTGTATTAACACGTAGCCAGGTGTTCTAAATCTAAATAATGATGAATGATGATCCTAATTTTTCATAAAATCCCAGGTAAAATCACCCTTTAGTGTAAAGAACATTTCACAATATTTCGTTGACTCGGCATCTGGCCTTAAGGATTTAATAATAAAAGTTTATAAATCCCTCAAACAGTAACAGATCCGTGGTCGCTAAAATTTAGATATTAAAATATAAATTAAATTTATTTTGTAAAAAAAATCACTAAATTTTTTAAAAACAAATTTAACTTTTATTCATTAATTAAAATTAAACAAATTAAACTGTTTAAACATATAGGGTGGCCCACCAAATAAGCAATTACACAATCAGATTAAAATATTTATAGATAAGGTGGTCAAGCATTTATCGTGAAAAATAAAAATTCGGAAATATATCTTCCGAAGCACAAATAAATAACAGAATAATTAAATAAATTAAAAAAATAGTCATAAACCTCCGTCGGGCGCAATAGTAGATTTCCCGAGTTCGGGCGCAATGCATCTCTTAGATTATTTTCGTTGCAATTCGATTGGAGTAAAAACTGAACTAAAGATTATTGTATTGTTTTAATAAAGAACATTTTACAAAAATACATACAAAAGCATATTAATTAACAAATAGAAAAAGGATTTGGCAACATATGGGTTGTCTAGATTGTATTGTCTCTTGAGAGAGAAAGAAAGATGAGAGAGGGAGAGGAATGGGAGAGAAATGGATGGGAGAGAGAGGGAGAGAAGTAGGAAAGACAGAAATATGAGAGAGACGGGAGGGAGAGAATTGGATGGGAGAGAGAGGGAGAGAAGTAGGAAAGACAGAAATATGAGAGAGGGACGGGAGGGAGAGAATTGGATGGGAGAGAGAGAATTGGATGGGAGAGAGAGGGAAAGATGGGAGAGAGATGGAAGAGAGAGAGAAAGATGGGACAGAAAGAGAAAGATGAGAGAGATGGGAGAGAGAGAGAGAAAGAAAGATGAGAGAGAGGGATGGATGGATGGGAGGGAGAGGGATGGGAGGGAGAGAATTGAATGGGAGAGAAATGGATGGGAGAGAGAGGGAGAAAGATGGGAGAGAGATAAAGAGAGAGATGGGAGAAAGAGAGAGAAAGAAAGATGAGAGAGAGGGGGAGATGGGAGAGAGAGGGATAGAGATGGGAGAGAGAGGGATAGAGCTGGGAGAGAGAGGGATAGAGATGGGAGAGAGATATATATATGGAAGAGATTGACCATTTTTGACCATTTTTCAAAATTTTGACAATAATTCACCTTTATTTGACAATTTTTTAAAATTATTGACCATTTTTCAAAAAATTTGACCATTTTTCAAAATTATCGACCATTTTTGACAGTTTTTGACCATTTTAAACAATTTTTCAAAAATTTTGACAGCTTTTGACAATTATTTACCATTTTTGACAGTTTTTGACCATTTTTTCAAAATTATTGACCATTTTTAACAATTTTTCAAAAATTTTGACAGTTTTTGACAATTATTGACCATTTTTTTACCCTTTTTGAGAATTATTGACAATTTTTCCAAAATTTTGACCATTTTTCAAAATTATCTACAATTTTTGACAGTTTTTGGCCATTTTTAACAATTTTTCAAAAAATTTGACAGTTTTTGACAATTATTGAAAGTTTTTGACCATTTTTGACAATTATTGACCATTTTTGACAGATTTTGACAATTATTGACAATTTTTCAACAAATTTTAGCATTTTTCAAAATTATCGAACATTTTTGACAATTTTCAACAATTTTCAAAAATGTTGACAGTTTTTGACAATTATTGACAGTTTTTGACCATTTTTGACAATTTTTCAAAAAATTTGATGATTTTTCGAAATTATCCACTATTTTTGACTATTTTTAACAATTTTTAAAAATTTTTGACAGTTTTTGACATTTATTGACCATTTTTGACAATTTTTGACAGTTTTTGACAATTTTTGACAGTTTTTGACATTTATTGACCATTTTTGACAGTTATTGAACATTTTTGACAGTTTTTGACCATCATTGATAGTTTTGACCATTTTTGACAGTTTTTAACAATTATTAACAATTTTTGACTATTATTGACCATTTTTCAAAAATTTTAACCATATTTCAAAATTTTTGACCATTTTTCAAAATTATTGACCATTTCTGACAGTTTTTGACAATTAATGACCATTTTTGAAAATTTTTCAAAAATTCTGTTTTGAAATAAATATGTATATATATATATTTATGTATATTTTTAACATTTTGACAAAAATCGTACAACGATATTACTGATATTATAAAACTATCGATAATAATCGATAGTAAAAATAGCACTATCGATAGTTCTCCATTCTTAGTCGGAGGAAGTTCGCTGGCAAAATGGAGGCGGCCGTTGGCAGATGTCGATTGTCTTATGGTCTAATGAGACGACGAGCGGGAATTAGAGAAAGATTTGCGATATCAATTTAAAACTCGAAACGTTAGAATAAGTTGCGCCGCCTCACTGCCCGCTAGCCTGCGTATTGGATGAAATACATTAAAATTTCATCGATATGAATCTGTGAGATTATATGCGCCCGACGAAGGATTAAATATTATTTTACCAACCAAACATTTCAGTTGTAAAATAATCATACTATTAGGCATTATATTATTTTCGCTTTTCTAAGAAACTAGTACGATACTGTGTTATTGTTATCGGATTAACGACTACCTGTTGTGGGTTTTGGTCTTCTTGGTATAAGTCAAAACGAAATATCTTGGAATTAAGTTATACTTTAGAAGGTTGTAAATAAAAATATATTCACTCCCTTCCGTAAATATTATTGGGAATTCAATTATTTTTAAGAAAAAATCCAAACCAAGGATAGGACAATATTTTCTTGTTTACGTGTCTTGAGATGAAAGTAATAAGTGGTCATAGGTCATAGCCCTGTAATTTTAGTTACGGTTATTTGAAAAACGGTCTCGAACATTTTCTGTAATTTTAAACGGAATAATGAACTTTTTTTATTTACACTACAAATCTTCACAAACGTCAAGTTAGTTCACTTTAATTTTAGGTATCAAGGACAAAAACGGAGTTGTAAATCACATCCGTAGAAAGTTACTTATATATAAAATATAAAAAAGTTTTGGGAAGCCAGAGGCGTATCAACAGTCCTAGTTTTCAAACATATTTTTATATGTCATTCAAAGATAGGAAAACCTTTTATTATAAGATTTTTTTTTACTTTTTTAATGCTAAATTTATGACAATATAATGTATTCAAATTTCATTTACGCCCCATCAAAACAATCTCAGCTGACACCAGTTCTAGCGGAAGACGTTTTGCGTTGTGATTGGTTGTTATAGCTACCAATCGATTCAGGAGAGAATTTTACATAAATTTTGAATGAATACCAAATTTTGCATTTTCTTGGACAACATTTTTAGCAAATAAAATACAAGAAATTTGAGAAATAAGGGATTTTTGAACCAGAAGTTGACTGATGGAGTCAGTCTTTTGATAAAACTTAATTGTCACCAAAAATCACAGTTTTAACATAAAAAATCGTAAAAATCACAAGGCAGCGAAGATGAAGCTGAAATTTTAAGACAATACTCTAAAAAGACCAATCTACTGGAAAAAAAAATTAAAATATCACAACCCAAAAAGTTTTCAATTTATAAATCGTCAAAGTTAGACTGTGAATCATATCATTTAAAAAAATACCATCACAAACCCGTCCCTGAGTTCTAATAAGTAATAAATCATCAAGTAATTAAAATAGTTATAATTAAATTTTGAGCTTCGTGTTAAAATTTTTGTTTGAATAATTAAAAGGTGACTCAAATTAAAACTGTTACCTAATTCAACACGAAAATGCAGTCCAGTTATTTTGCAACTGAAACTTTTTATTAGTTTTGAAATGAACTCCCTGTACATATCTGCCGACGTCGTTATATTACAGATATGAGATAATAACTTCATTATTATCGCTTTTGCGAAGATTCAGCCACGTAAGCGAATTTTTTTCGTTTCTTTCCCAACACACCGACTCAATATAAAATGGTGAATCATCACCATAGCCATTTTAGTACAACAATATTAGAATTCGTGAATGTTTGGGTGTTTCATTGCATGTCGGTGAATAATTAGTTGAGAATTTTTCGGGATAAACGACCAAAGATCCTTTTTTTTACAGTTAAATTTAACAAAAAAAATTATTTTTATAACATGCAAACGTAAATAATATTATCAAATACCACTCAATTCATTATCAAAGTCCATTAATGATAAATTCTTTTCAGTAGAAATTCCTAGAGTGATAATGATAACAATGTACTGTTTATAATATATTTATGCTTAAACTTCCATACACCATGAATAAATAAATAATTTGTTTAAACAAATCATCGTCTGGATAATATTCCAGAAAAAATTTACACCTGCCACTATTATTATAATCAATCTTCGAAAATTACTTTATCGTTTTTCAAATGGCAAGTTGCGCAGTGAGCTTACACTTAGGAGACCGAGACACCGTACATACAGTATTCGCCAGCTAACTTGATGTCCCAGAAATTACCAACTAAGAGAGACAGAGTAATAATGCCCTGCCTACTCGGCTGCTATTGGTGGTAAAATTTTGACAAACGCCAAATGCATCGAACCTTATCAGGTGTTAAGATTTTCAGTAGCGTAGCGTCACACAGTTATTGTTTCTGCTTTGTACAATAAAGTGTTTATAAAACAAACAGATATGTTTTATGACGTCAACCCTCTTGTGATTACTCGAGATGAAAGTGATTCCAGTAGCGGCAGTGAGTCAGATTCTTCGTAAAGATAAAAACTGTTTATACCTATTCTTAGAAATATACCTAGCTTAAATAATTTCCCATTATCTTGTGTTTCTTTTATTCGCATTACTACCTGGAAGAAATTATTTAATTTCTAACAAATTTTAATTATAGTCCGTCCGGAAATATAAGATCCTAACAATTAGATAAATAACATGTTATTGTAATGGGTACCTTATTGTTAAAATATTATTTATGTACTCAGAATTCAGGTATAAAGCAGATCCGTTTCTATTAAAATCAATATACCAATAATTATAACAAAGAATTAAATATTATTTATTAGGTTAGGATCATATATTTCCGGACGGACTTTACTTAATTAATTGTACAAGTTGTGTTAATTTGTAACAGAAAGCGTATCCTCAGAACTTGTACGGCACTGTTTACAGTTATCGGATGGGCGGCGTCAATAGCTCCCTAGAAAGCATTTAGGACATCAAGTTAGCTGGCGAATACTGTAGTAGATTCGCTCTAAGCTCCTCCCAGCGCAATATCTATCTCACTCGGTCTCTGATGCTACTCTTTTTCGGGATTTTGAAGAGTTGGATAACAAATATATTTCTTAATATTTCTCAAGAATGAGACTAGGTTCGCGCGACCCCTGTATATACGACACACGTGTTTTTTAACGACCGTTTTTCGGCAAGTCTTTATCAGCGCTACATGAAAGTACCGACGACGAGTGAACCTACTATTCATTGTCTATGTACGGTGAGCGAGAGTTCGAGTCCTAGCTTAGGCTTGTTAATGCGCCGAAAAATATTACAAAACAGTTTTTTTTAACTGGTGCGAGTGGCAAGTAGGGTTGCGCGATACACTAGAAAGTATCGATATTAGGTATCGATACGGATCAGAACATAAAGTATCGATACAGTAGAATATCGAATATTAATTTATCGATACTCGAAGTATCGATACGTTAACGATCCGAGATTTTGCTAATTTTGACGTTTTTTCGGTAAAAAAAGACATTATTGCGATTTCCGTCCAAAGTTGAGTTCCTAGAATAAAAAGTTGATTATAAAAGTTGTAGATCTTGGGAAAATCTACAACTTTTTCACATAACCTCAAAATTAGCTCGAAAAACTGCATTTTTTATTTTTGGTTTCGTTAAAAAATGTTCGATTTTGATGAAAATTCAGTAGAAGGTAGTTTGGATAGTCACAAACCATGAAAAAAAATTTCAAATTAAAATATTGGAAATTTTTTGAGTTATAACGTTTTTTCGGTAAAACACACTTTTTTGGAGGGTGGAAAAAGACATTATTGCGATTTCCGGCCAAAGTTGAGTTCCTAGAATGAAACGTTGATTATAAAAGTTGTAGATCTTGGGAAAATCTACAACTTTTACATCAGTGACTTTTTCACATAACCTCAAAATTAGCTCGAAAAACGTAAAAAACTGCATTTTTCGTTTTTTATTATTAGTTTCGTTAAAATATGTTCGATTTTGATGAAAATTTAGTAGAAGGTAGCTTTGATAGTCACAAACCATGAAAAAAAATTTCAAATTAAAATACTGGAAATTTTTCGAGCTATGACGTTTTTTCGATAAAAAACACTTTTTTTGGGAAGGTGGAAAAAGACATTATTGCGATTTCCGGCAAAAGTTGAGTTCCTAGAATAAAACGTTGATTATAAAAGTTGTAGATCTTGGGAAAATCTACAACTTTTACATCAGTGACTTTTCCACATAACCTCAAAATTAGCTCGAAAAACGCAAAAACTGCATTTGTCGTTTTTTATTATTAGTTTCGTTGAAAAATGTTCGATTTCGATGAAAATTTAGTAGAAGGTAGCTTTGATAGTCACAAACCATGAAAAAAAATTTCAAATTAACATATTGGAAATTTTTCGAGTTATGACGTTTTTTCGATAAAAAACACTTTTTTTGGGAGGGTGGAAAAAGACATTATTGCGATTTCCGGCCAAAGTTGAGTTCCTAGAATGAAACGTTAATTATAAAAGTTGTAGATCTTGGGAAAATCTACAGCTTTTACATCAGCGACTTTTCCACATAACCTCAAAATTAGCTCGAAAAACGCAAAAAACTGCATTTTTCGTTTTTTATTATTAGTTTCGTTGAAAAATGTTCGATTTTGATGAAAATTTAGTAGAAGGTAGCTTTGATAGTCACAAACCATGAAAAAAAATTTCAAATTAACATATTGGAAATTTTTCGAGTTATGACGTTTTTTCGATAAAAAACACTTTTTTTGGGAAGGTGGAAAAAGACATTATTGCGATTTCCGGCAAAAGTTGAGTTCCTAGAATGAAACGTTAATTATAAAAGTTGTAGATCTTGGGAAAATCTACAGCTTTTACATCAGTGACTTTTCCACATAACCTCAAAATTAGCTCGAAAAACGCAAAAAACTGCTTTTTTCGTTTTTAATTATTAGTTTCGTTGAAAAATGTTCGATTTTGATGAAAATTTAGTAGAAGGTAGCTTTGATAGTCACAAACCATGAAAAAAAATTTCAAATTAACATATTGGAAATTTTTCGAGTTATGACGTTTTTTCGATAAAAAACACTTTTTTTGGGAGGGTGGAAAAAGACATTATTGCGATTTCCGGCAAAAGTTGAGTTCCTAGAATAAAACGTTGATTATAAAAGTTGTAGATCTTGGGAAAATCTACAACTTTTACATCAGTGACTTTTCCACATAACCTCAAAATTAGCTCGAAAAACGCAAAAACTGCATTTGTCGTTTTTTATTATTAGTTTCGTTGAAAAATGTTCGATTTCGATGAAAATTTAGTAGAAGGTAGCTTTGATAGTCACAAACCATGAAAAAAAATTTCAAATTAACATATTGGAAATTTTTCGAGTTATGACGTTTTTTCGATAAAAAACACTTTTTTGGGAGGGTGGAAAAAGACATTATTGCGATTTCCGGCCAAAGTTGAGTTCCTAGAATGAAACGTTAATTATAAAAGTTGTAGATCTTGGGAAAATCTACAGCTTTTACATCAGTGACTTTTCCACATAACCTCAAAATTAGCTCGAAAAACGCAAAAAACTGCATTTTTCGTTTTTTATTATTAGTTTCGTTAAAAAATGTTCGATTTTGATGAAAATTTAGTAGAAGGTAGCTTGGATAGTCACAAACCATGAAAAAAAATTTCAAATTAAAATATTTGAAATTTTTCGAGTTATGACGTTTTTCGATAAAAAACACTTTTTTGGGAGGGTGGAAAAAGACATTATTGCGATTTCCGGCCAAAGTTGAGTTCCTAGAATAAAACGTTGATTATAAAAGTTGTAGATCTTGGGAAAACCTACAACTTTTACATCAGTGACTTTTCCACATAACCTCAAAATTAGCTCGAAAAACGCAAAAAACTGCTTTTTTCGTTTTTAATTATTAGTTTCGTTGAAAAATGTTCGATTTTGATGAAAATTTAGTAGAAGGTAGCTTTGATAGTCACAAACCATGAAAAAAAATTTCAAATTAACATATTGGAAATTTTTCGAGTTATGACGTTTTTTCGATAAAAAACACTTTTTTTGGGGGGGTGGAAAAAGACATTTTTGCGATTTCTGTCCAAAGTCGAATTCCTAGAATAAAAAGTTGATCATAAAAGTTGTAGATCTTGAAAAAATATGTGACTTTTTCACATAACCTCAAAATTAGCTCGAAAAACGCAAAAAACTGCACATTTTTCGTTATTTATTTTTAGTTTCGTTAAAAAAGCACGACATCAATTCACAACGTGATTAAAAAATCACGATATCGCTCATCACTATAGATAACGCCACTTGCCGCTACCACTAAAAATCCCGTATCGCAAGGTATCGATACACTACAAATTTATCGATACTTGGAATGCATCGAAAAGCATAGTATCGATACAAAATATCGAGTATCGGAAGTAAAAGTATCGATACACTGGAATATCGGATAGTATCGCGCATCCCTAATGGCAAGTATTTTGACAGTAATAAAATCATTTTAACATCTCGCAATGTTGCATTTTTCAATAAATTAAATATCTTACTGCTCGACATTTATTTCAAGTTTGAAAACATTTTATAATATAATTCCTTGTCACTTTTCCATGATAAATCTAATTATCATACGCAGCTGTTTGTTTTACTCTTAGTAAACATATAAATCATTTAAAACAAAGCATAAACTTTTATTATTTATTATGTTAATATAATTAATAACAACCAAGTCATTGGCTATTAGGAAAATTAATTTTTATTTTCAAACTAATATTACCATAATAATTGGTTGCTGGAAAAATGTTTGTTAATTTTTTGTGTAAAGGAATGTAGACTCGATTAATATTAAATATTTAAAATACTAATCTCAAATTGTTTATACAAAAGGAGAAAAAAATCAACCCAACGGCAGTCTGAGTTGATATTGCTAATATTTTATATTTAAAAATTAGGTACAATTATGTGAAAAAGTAAACAAATTTTTTGTAGGTACTTCAAAACGGAAGTACTGTTTTTAAAAATTGTATTAACTTCGAAATGTACAGATAACAATTATTGTCTATTATAACAAAACAAACCATTTTACAATACAATCCTTTTAACGAAACAATGGAATATCTACCAAAGCCAAAGTGACATTTTCTGTCTCGAGCGTATCATAAATTTATATACTCACGTTAAAATTCTTTTTTCGTAACATCCGGTCAATAAAAGGGCTGTTTGTTAAAATTTTTCGACAAAGAGACTCCTCGAAGTACATATCGTTTTTATTTAAAATAATCGTAGTAGTCTAGTCGGCGGAGAATTCAATCTGGCACCACCACGTCGAATTTTTTAAGAGAATTGGAAGAATTTAACCTCAATAAGTTTAAGTTTGCCATCAGTTTTCCCTTAATATACAGGGTGAGGCTAAAATTTGAAAATTAAACCAAAACACTTAAATAAAATTTGTTGTTGTTGTTTTATGTCTAAATCTGAAAATTGTCTTTACTTCAAGACCTTTAAAAAAATTTTTATGTAAGACAATTTTTTTTCTCACCCTGTTATTCTTAAAATAGTTTTCGTTTCAAGTAAAATGAATTAAATCATGGGCATACCCTAATATTTCAGAAATCCATTTCTCGACCAAACAACCAATTGTCTGAAACAGATAAGTAAAGTATCAAAATGTCACGTAGTCTTCGAGGCCACGAAAGGGGAAAGAAAATATTAAGAACGATTTTAGTTTTAGTTTCTAGAAAATAACTAAAGTGTTCACTTGAGCCAAATAAATCTATTAAAATATAGTGTGTATTGTGGTGCATATCAGGAGTTAAATAGGTGAGTCTATCTCACAGAGTTATTCAGTTTTGCCTGTTATTTGATATTTGATTTTAAAAGATATTTTATCACATAGAGTATATATATTTGCTAATTATTTTTAATAATAACTTTGTTTAGAGTTCTTTAATATTCAACGTTATTAAGAACATTAATTTGTTGTTGCATTTCCTATTCATCCAATCCTACTGTACTGTGGAGAGTTTGTGCCACTTGCAGTTTAACTCACATACCTATACTGTACTGTGGAGAGTTTGCGCCACTTACGGTTTGTCCATTCCTGATACAGGGTGACTTCTCACGTCACCTATATCTCCTTCCACCCCCCCTGTATTGTGGAGAGCTTGAGCCACTTGCAGTGTAACCTTATTTAGCGGTACTGTGGAGAGTTTGTGCCACTTGCAGTTTAACTCACATACCTATACCGTACTGTGGAGAGTTTGCGCCACTTGCGGTTTGTCCATTCCTGATACAGGGTGACTTCTCATGTCACCTATATCTCCTTCCACCCCCCCTGTATTGTGGAGAGCTTGAGCCACTTGCAGTGTAACCTTATTTAGCTGTACTGTGGAGAGTTTGTGCCACTTGCAGTGTATTATTATTTTGCTGTACTGTGGAGAGTTTGTGCCACTTGCAGTGTAATATTATTTTGCTGTACTGTGGAGAGTTTGTGCCACTTACAGTAGTTATAATATTGTTTGTGGAGAGTTTGTGCCACATATTCCTTACATGCATTGGGGAGAGTTTGCGCCCCTTGCACCTTTCCTAATAACCCTAAATATTTACTATTAGGCATTTATTTTTGATCAAGTGAAGTTTTAACTTTACTTTAGTACTGATATGCATAATCACAGTTCAAACACATAAGATGCACCTTGTATATTATTAATACTTTCATTAATTTTGGGGATTTCAACTATACTAATCGTTAGTCAATAATTAATCATTATTTATGGCAAATTGAATACTCAGAGTGTTTTTCTATCTAATTCCAGGTACGTCATCTCGGTTGTTCAACCTACTTGGACCAGGTCCACATGGACTGTTCAATTAAATCCAGGCATCACGTCCAGTGTCTTGTAAATAGTTATTTTCAACATTTAGATTTGTTTTATTATCTATATTATAAACAATTGAATGTAAGTACACAGTAAGTAATTAAAAGTTAAATTCTAATTAAATATATCAATCTTTACAAATCACTCATTCTCCTCAAGTCAAGTTTTTCCCACCTTACATTTATGATTAAGATTAACTGGGTTAGGCCGGCGGCACGAGAGGCCTTGCTGCCGACATAAAATTCAGGTGTTCGTCGCTTCTGCAATTGATTTTGGAGAAACTTTACCGGGGATTTTTTATTATTACCTGGCAAAAACAGGCCGGCGGCACTGAAATCACTTTGCTAGTTAAGTCTACATAAAAGACTGTTCAGCAAATTCAGCTTTCAGCTCTGTATAAAAATTATGCGTTTTTATATTAAAAAGAAAAGGAAAGTACGACCATATGCAAACACCATAATAATATGGCATAAAACCGTTCTGGAAAGAGTTATCGCTATTTTTACCGCAGAAAGCAGATGTTAAAGAAATTAATATTAACAGCATTCTTCCATTTGTCTGTCACGAAACCAGCCTACTGTCGGTTAGAAAATAATTCACTTTTAAACCAAGCGAAAATTTAATAATTAATAAGGAAGATGATGTTCGACATAAATTCATGTTTCTTTCAAATGTATTCTTATAAAAATTAATAATATAGTGTGTCCCAAAAAGTTTTATTCAAATGAAGAAAAAAAATCAGTGGAAATGAGATAGTAGGTATACTAAGCGAGTCCGAGCCCAGCGGAAATGCGCATGCCCTCCTGAAAATCTCACCAAACCCACCCAACCTCCACCCCCCAAATTTAAGCAATGACACGTTTAACGTAGCACGTGACGTTTGACGTAGTACTTGGACGTTTGACGTAGCACGTGACGTTTGACGTAGCACTGGACGTTTTATGCGGCACGTGACATTTGACGTAGCACGTGACATTTGACGTAGCACGTGACGTTTGACGTAGCACTTGACGTTTGACTTAGCACGTGACGTTTGACATAGCACTTGACGTTTAACGTGGCAGGTGACGGTGCTACGTCAAACATCACGTGTCACGTCAAACGTTACGTGCCATTGCCTATATTTGGGGGTGGGGGTTGGATGGGCTTGGTGAGCTTTTCAGGAGGGCTTTAGCATGTCCGCTGGGCTCGTACACACTTAGTAAATCTATTAAATGGGATCCTAGTGGTCGTAAAAAGTCACTGTATTCGTCTGCAGTTATAGTATGCCTTGGTCCTATGGTCAGTGGCCATCGAAATGTATTGACTTTTATTAGACTAGATCGAATTTTGTTCGTTGTGTATGGTTGTAGTTCATGATGGACTATGATCCTTCTTATTATTACTGCTGTACCTGCGTGTGCTGTACCATCCGGGTGATGTGCGTAGTATATATTGAAGTGTGGTATTTTAATTATACTGTGCGTAGTACAATAGCTTTCTGATATAAGTAGTTTATCGATTTTCCTCGTATTTAAGAATATATTTATTTCGTTTACGTGGTTCTTTACCCCGTTGGCGTTCCAAGCAGCACTTCTTGTAGAATCCTTGATTTCAACTGGTAAGACGCAGTCGCGGTTAATGCTAGCTTATAATACCGACCCGAACATCGATATGTAGGAACCGTCGTAGCGCTGGGCTTAGCGTAAGAGCTTGTAACCGAGGGGTCCTGGGTTCGATTCTCCGATGGTTTCGCTTTTTCAATTTTCGGAATATATAGCTTATAAACTCGTCAAGGAAATTAGTAAGCTTATCGGTTAAGTTGTTATTTATGTTGTTCGCTGTTGAAGCATACGAGCGAGTGGGTATATTCTGAGGGGGTATCTGTATGGTTTGTTGGGACGGCATGGTGTTAGGTATTATGTTTTATCTTCGAGATGATCTAATGTTTGTTTGTTGTTACTCGTAGGTCTCTATATAGTCTAGTTCACATGTACGATTTTCCTCAAAATTTTTGTATATTCACCGAAAATTACGATCAAGGTGTCATTCGATTCGGATTGTTATGTAGATAGTTTGAGGTAAGGTTCCGAAAGGGGCCGAAAAAAATTGCAAAAGTTATAAACAATATAGTAAAAAAAAGTGGGGGTTTAGTTTTTTTTGAATATCTCGAAAACTATTGAAGATTTTCGAAATTTAAAAAAAGATCTAAAAAGATCATTGAATTTACTACAAAAAAGTTCCGACTCCCGGAACTGTATCTCCAATATTTATAACTTTTACAGATCCCTGAAAATAGAGCCAAAACCGGGTAGTCTGACTTTCACGCGCGGACACATTAACTTAAAAAATTATTTAAACATATTAAATATGAATATTAAGGAATAATAAAATTCAAGTACTATTGGGATACATAAATAAACAATAATCCGCGGTTGAAAATTTTTTATCCCAATTTTTCCATTATTTATCCATTTGTTAATTAACAATTTTTTCTACATTAAATGTTAACAGAAAAACCGCGATAATTATTAAACTAAAACCTCAAGATTATTTTTACTTTGTGGAGTTATTCTTAATAGGCTAATAAATAGATCACCTTTGGAAAAATTCAAAAATTTTGATTTTCCACTTTTTTATTAACTATTGAAAATACGTAAAAATTAAAAATTACAAAAAAGTAATTAATAAATTTTATTTTTTTTCATATCTTGAATGTTTCGATTTTAAATATTAAAAGATACATAAAAATATTTTTCTTTATTTTTCATCACCATTGTTTAAAAAATTGTTATAAACAAATGCATTGTTTATGAGATAATCAAAAATTTTTTTTGCGTAATCTATTGGTTGATACAATTTATGATTTTTAGAGAAACAGCGGTTTCTTAAAAAAATTTATTTGTTGCTAAAAAATGCTTTTGTTAATTAACAATCTATTTTTGTGACTAAATATTAAAATTAAGAAACCATTTTTTCTCTAAAAATCATTCAGTTCTATTGTTCTTTCGGATTATATAAAAAAAAATTCTTGATTAATTTTTTATTTGTTTATTTAATAAACAATTTGTTATAAACAAATTATTTTTAAGTATTAAAAAAATATACGGAAAAAATAATTTAAATATTTTTTTTTATATCCTGAATGTTTCGATTTTTAAATGTTAAAAGATACATAAAAATATTTTTCTTTATTTTTCATCACCATTGTTTAAAAAACTGTTATAAACAAATGCATTGTTTATGAGATAATCAAAAATTTTTTTTGCGTAATCTATTGGTTGATACAATTTATGATTTTTAGAGAAACAACGATTTCTTAAAAAAATTTATTTGTTGCTAAAAAATGCTTTTGTTAATTAACAATCTATTTTTGTGACTAAATATTAAAATTAAGAAACCATTTTTTCTCTAAAAATCATTCAGTTCTATTGTTCTTTCGGATTATATAAAAAAAAATTCTTGATTAATTTTTTATTTGTTTATTTAATAAACAATTTGTTATAAACAAATTATTTTTAAGTATTAAAAAAATATACGGAAAAAATAATTTGTTTATAACAAATTGTTTATTAAATAAAAAATTAATAAAGAATTTTTTTTATATAATCCGAAAGAACAATAGAATTTATGATTTTTAAAGAAAAAATGGTTTCTTAATTTTAATATTTAGTCGCAAAAATAGATTGTTAATTAACAAAAGCATTTTTTAGCAACAAATAAATTTTTTTAAGAAACCATTTTTCTCTAAAAATCATAAATTGTATCAACCAATAGATTACGCAAAAAAATTTTTGATTAGCTCAAAAACAATGCATTCGTTTATAACAATTTTTTAAACAATGGTGATAAAAAATAAAAAAAATATTTTTACGTATCTTTTAACATTTAAAAATCGAAACATTCAAGATATAAAAAAAAATTATTAATTACTTTTTTGTAATTTTTAATTTTTACGTATTTTCAATAGTTAATAAAAAAGTGGAAAATCTAAATTTTTGAATTTTTCCAACGATGATCTATTTATTAGCCTATTAAGAATAACTCCAAAAAGTAAAAAAAATCTTAAGGTTTTAGTTTAATAATTATCGCGGTTTTTCTGTTAACATTTAATGTAGAAAAAATTGTTAATTAACAAATGGATAAATAATGGAAAAATTGGGATAAAAATTTTTTAACCGCAGATTATTGTTTATTTATGTATCCCAATAGTACTTGAATTTTATTATTCCTTAATATTCATATTTAATATGTTTAAATAATTTTTTAAGTTAATGTGTCCGCGCGTGAAAGTTAGACAACCCGGTTTTGGCTCTATTTTCAGGGCTCTGTAAAAATTATAAATATTGAAGATACAGTTCCGGGAGTCGGAACTTTTTTTTAGTAAATTCAATGATCTTTTTAGATCTTTTTTTTAATTTCGAAAATCTTCAATAGTTTTCGAGATATTCAAAAAAAACTAAACCCCCACTTTTTCTTTACTATATTGGAACATTTTTGACCATTTTTCCAAATTTTTTACAATTACTAACCATTTTTCAAAATTTTGACAATTATTGACCATTTCTTACAATTATTGACTATTTTTGACAGTTTTTGACAATAATTGACCATTTTTCAAAATTTTAACAATTATTGGCCATTTTTTGACAATTATTGGCCATTTTTGACAATCATTGAACATTTTTTTAAATTTTTAACAGTTATTGGTCATTATTCAAAAGTTTTGATCATTATTGACCATTTTTTCAAAATTTTGACAATTTTTGATAATTATTGACCATTTTTGACAATTATTGACCAATTTTGACAATTTTTCAAAAATTTTTACAATTATTGTACATTTTTTAGAATATTTAACAATTTTTGACCATTTTTCAGAATTATTGACTATTTTTGACCATTTTTTTTAAATATTTAACAATTATTGACAGTTTTTGAAAGTTTTTCACCATTTTTGACAGGTTCTGACAATTAATGACCATTTTCTAAAATATTTAACAATTTTTGACCATCTTTCAAAATTTTAACAATTATTGATTATTTTTGACCATTTTTCAAAATAGGTATTAAACAATTTTTGACCATTTTTGATAGGTTTCTTAATTTTAATATTTAGTCGCAAAAATAGATTGTTAATAAACAAAAGCGTTTTTTAGCAACAAATAAATTTTTTTAAGAAACCATTTTTCTCTAAAAATCATAAATTGTATCAACCAATAGATTACGCAAAAAAAATTTTTGATTAGCTCAAAAACAATGCATTCGTTTATAACAATTTTTTAAACAATGGTGATAAAAAATAAAGAAAAATATTTTTACGTATCTTTTAACATTTAAAAATCGAAACATTCAAGATATAAAAAAAAATTATTAATTACTTTTTTGTAATTTTTAATTTTTACGTATTTTCAATAGAAAATGGAAAATCAAAATTTTTGAATTTTTCCAACGGTGATCTAGTTATTAGCCTATTAAGAATAACTCCACAAGGTAAAAAAAAATCTTAAGGTTTTAGTTTAATAATTATCGCGGTTTTTCTGTTAACATTTAATGTAGAAAAAATTGTTAATTAACAAATGGATAAATAATGGAAAAATTGGGATAAAAATTTTCAACCGCGGATTATTGTTTATTTATGTATCCCAATAGTACTTGAATTTTATTATTCCTCAATATTCATATTTAATATGTTTAAATAATTTTTTAAGTTACTGTGTCCGAGTGAAAGTCAGACTACCCGGTTTTGCCTCTATTTTCAGGGCCCTTTAAAAATTATAAATATTGGAGATACAGTTCCGGGAGTCGGAACTTTTTTTTAGTAAATTCAATGATCTTTTTAGATCTTTTTTTTAATTTCGAAAATCTTCAATAGTTTTCGAGATATTCAAAAAAAACTAAACCCCCACTTTTTTTTTACTATATTGGAACATTTTTGACAATTATTGACCATTTTTCCAAATTTTTTACAATTATTAACCATTTTTAAAAATTTTGACAATTATTGACCATTTTTTACAATTATTGACTATTTTTGACAGTTTTTGACAACAATTGACCATTTTTCAAAATTTTAACAATTATTGGCCATTTTTTGACAATTATTGGCCATTTTTGACAATCATTGAACATTTTTTAAAATTTTTAACAGTTATTGGTCATTATTCAAAATTTTTGATCATTATTGACCATTTTTTCAAAATTTTTACAATTTTTGATAATTATTGACCATTTTTGACAATTATTGACCAATTTTGACAATTTTTCAAAAATTTTTACAATTATTGTACATTTTTTAGAATATTTAACAATTTTTGACCATTTTTCAGAATTATTGACTATTTTTGACCATTTTTTTTAAATATTTAACAATTATTGACAGTTTTTGAAAGTTTTTCACCATTTTTGACAGGTTCTGACAATTAATGACCATTTTCTAAAATATTTAACAATTTTTGACCATCTTTCAAAATTTTAACAATTATTGATTATTTTTGACCATTTTTCAAAATAGGTATTAAACAATTTTTGACCATTTTTGATAGGTTTCTTAATTTTAATATTTAGTCGCAAAAATAGATTGTTAATTAACAAAAGCATTTTTTAGCAACAAATAAATTTTTTTAAGAAACCATTTTTCTCTAAAAATCATAAATTGTATCAACCAATAGATTACGCAAAAAAAATTTTTGATTAGCTCAAAAACAATGCATTCGTTTATAACAATTTTTTAAACAATGGTGATAAAAAATAAAAAAAATATTTTTACGTATCTTTTAACATTTAAAAATCGAAACATTCAAGATATAAAAAAAAATTATTAATTACTTTTTTGTAATTTTTAATTTTTACGTATTTTCAATAGTTAATAAAAAAGTGGAAAATCTAAATTTTTGAATTTTTCCAACGATGATCTATTTATTAGCCTATTAAGAATAACTCCAAAAAGTAAAAAAAATCTTAAGGTTTTAGTTTAATAATTATCGCGGTTTTTCTGTTAACATTTAATGTAGAAAAAATTGTTAATTAACAAATGGATAAATAATGGAAAAATTGGGATAAAAATTTTTTAACCGCAGATTATTGTTTATTTATGTATCCCAATAGTACTTGAATTTTATTATTCCTTAATATTCATATTTAATATGTTTAAATAATTTTTTAAGTTAATGTGTCCGCGCGTGAAAGTTACACAACCCGGTTTTGGCTCTATTTTCAGGGCTCTGTAAAAATTATAAATATTGAAGATACAGTTCCGGGAGTCGGAACTTTTTTTTAGTAAATTCAATGATCTTTTTAGATCTTTTTTTTAATTTCGAAAATCTTCAATAGTTTTCGAGATATTCAAAAAAAACTAAACCCCCACTTTTTTTTTACTATATTGGAACATTTTTGACAATTATTGACCATTTTTCCAAATTTTTTACAATTATTAACCATTTTTAAAAATTTTGACAATTATTGACCATTTTTTACAATTATTGACTATTTTTGACAGTTTTTGACAACAATTGACCATTTTTCAAAATTTTAACAATTATTGGCCATTTTTTGACAATTATTGGCCATTTTTGACAATCATTGAACATTTTTTAAAATTTTTAACAGTTATTGGTCATTATTCAAAATTTTTGATCATTATTGACCATTTTTTCAAAATTTTTACAATTTTTGATAATTATTGACCATTTTTGACAATTATTGACCAATTTTGACAATTTTTCAAAAATTTTTACAATTATTGTACATTTTTTAGAATATTTAACAATTTTTGACCATTTTTCAGAATTATTGACTATTTTTGACCATTTTTTTTAAATATTTAACAATTATTGACAGTTTTTGAAAGTTTTTCACCATTTTTGACAGGTTCTGACAATTAATGACCATTTTCTAAAATATTTAACAATTTTTGACCATCTTTCAAAATTTTAACAATTATTGATTATTTTTGACCATTTTTCAAAATAGGTATTAAACAATTTTTGACCATTTTTGATAGGTTTCTTAATTTTAATATTTAGTCGCAAAAATAGATTGTTAATTAACAAAAGCATTTTTTAGCAACAAATAAATTTTTTTAAGAAACCATTTTTCTCTAAAAATCATAAATTGTATCAACCAATAGATTACGCAAAAAAAATTTTTGATTAGCTCAAAAACAATGCATTCGTTTATAACAATTTTTTAAGCAATGGTGATAAAAAATAAAGAAAAATATTTTTACGTATCTTTTAACATTTAAAAATCGAAACATTCAAGATATAAAAAAAAATTATTAATTACTTTTTTGTAATTTTTAATTTTTACGTATTTTCAATAGTTAATAAAAAAGTGGAAAATCAAAATTTTTGAATTTTTCCAACGGTGATCTATTTATTAGCCTATTGAGAATAACTCCACAAGGTAAAAAAAAATCTTAAGGTTTTAGTTTAATAATTATCGCGGTTTTTCTGTTAACATTTAATGTAGAAAAAATTGTTAATTAACAAATGGATAAATAATGGAAAAATTGGGATAAAAATTTTCAACCGCGGATTATTGTTTATTTATGTATCCCAATAGTACTTGAATTTTATTATTCCTCAATATTCATATTTAATATGTTTAAATAATTTTTTAAGTTACTGTGTCCGAGTGAAAGTCAGACTACCCGGTTTTGGCTCTATTTTCAGGGCTCTGTAAAAATTATAATTATTGGATATACAGTTCCGGGAGTCGGAACTTTTTTTTAGTAAATTCAATGATCTTTTTAGATCTTTTTTTTAATTTCGAAAATCTTCAATAGTTTTCGAGATATTCAAAAAAAACTAAACCCCCACTTTTTTTTTACTATATTGGAACATTTTTGACAATTATTGACCATTTTTCCAAATTTTTTACAATTACTAACCATTTTTCAAAATTTTGACAATTATTGACCATTTTTCAAAATTTTAACAATTATTGGCCATTTTTTGACAATTATTGGCCATTTTTGACAATTATTGATCATTTTTGACAATCATTGACCATTTTTTAAAATTTTTAACAGTTATTGGTCATTATTCAAAATTTTTGATCATTATTGACCATTTTTTCAAAATTTCGACAATTTTTGATAATTATTGACCATTTTTGACAATTATTGACCAATTTTGACAATTTTTCAAAAAATTTTACAATTATTGTACATTTTTTAGAATATTTAACAATTTTTGACCATTTTTCAGAATTATTGACTATTTTTGACCATTTTTTTAAAATATTTAACAATTAATGACAGTTTTTGAAAGTTTTTCACCATTTTTGACAGGTTCTGACAATTATTGACCATTTTTCAAAAATTTCCACAATTAATGACCATTTTCTAAAATATTTAACAATTTTTGACCATCTTTCAAAATTTTAACAATTATTGATTATTTTTGACCATTTTTCAAAATATGTATTAAACAATTTTTGACCATTTTTGATAGGTTTCTTAATTTTAATATTTAGTCGCAAAAATAGATTGTTAATTATATTGGAACATTTTTGACAATTATTGACCATTTTTCCAAATTTTTTACAATTACTAACCATTTTTCAAAATTTTGACAATTATTGACCATTTTTTACAATTATTGACTATTTTTGACAGTTTTTGACAATAATTGACCATTTTTCAAAATTTTAACAATTATTGGCCATTTTTTGACAATTATTGGCCATTATTGACAATTATTGATCATTTTTGACAATCATTGACCATTTTTTAAAATTTTTAACAGTTATTGGTCATTATTCAAAATTTTGGATCATTATTGACCATTTTTTCAAAATTTTGACAATTTTTGATAATTATTGACCAATTTTGACAATTTTTCAAAAATTTTTACAATTATTGTACATTTTTTAGAATATTTAACAATTTTTGACCATTTTTCAGAATTATTGACTATTTTCAACCGCGGATTATTGTTTATTTATGTATCCCACTAGTACTTGAATTTTATTAATGTTATAAATGAAACTAACTGTTTCTATGAAAATTATTAAACAGTTAGTTTCATTTATAGCATTAATATGAGTGGATTCCACAAAGTAAGAGTCCAAACAGTAAATTCAACTGAATTTTATTATTCCTTAATATTCATATTTAATATGTTTAAATAATTTTTTAAGTTACTGTGTCCGAGTGAAAGTCAGACTACTCGGTTTTGGCTCTATTTTCAGGGCTCTGTAAAAATTATAAATATTGGAGATACAGTTCCGGGAGTCGGAACTTCTTTTTAGTAAATTCAATGATCTTTTTAGATCTTTTTTTTTAATTTCGAAAATCTTCAATAGTTTTCGAGATATTCAAAAAAACTAAACCCCCACTTTTTTTTTACTATATTGTTTATAACTTTTGCAATTTTTCTCGGCCCCTTTCCCCTTAAACTATCTACATAACAATCCGAATCGAATGACACCTTGATCGTAATTTTCGGTAAATATACAAAAATTTTGGGGAAAATCGCACATGTGAACTAGACTAATAGACTGAACATCCTTTATAGTTGGCCGGATGGTTCCCGCCACAGAGGGCGCAGTAAATCTACTTGAGGGCAAAAATAGAACATGATAGATTTAATATTTAAATAATACTTTTCCAGGCCATTTAATAACTGGTAGAGGAACTATCTTATCAGCAGGATTACCATTTGTCTCCTTTTGTTTCTCCATCATCTGGACCTATTTAAATGTATCTTTTGTTAATTTTCGTACCTTCTCCACATCAAACAAATTTTGTATACCCCTCGTAATTCACGACGACAACTAATTTCGTACATCCGATGCGAAAAAGGTCTACTTAACAAAAATTAACCGCACACATTCATGTTTTTATTAACATTAAAATAGCTTCTTTGTCCGATTCAATCTTTGAATTTATGACTGCGTTGGCCTATGTGTGGTTTTGATGATTCAGTAAAATAAAAATAAAAAATGGAACGAACCACTCGAGAATAACGTTATAATATAGAAGACTAAACACTTTTTGAAGTACATACTTGGATTGCATTTGGTCGTATCTGGTTTAACTTATCAAGTGAGATCATTTTTTAATTAATAAGTCGAGAATTTCAAAATATATCTCGAAATTGGTAATAATCTAGTTATTGTTACAGATATTTCTTGTCGATAAATAAAATTATATGAAATAATAAAATAAATTACGCAAATCCCTACGTGCAACTCGATGACTTCCTTTCCTTTTTTTTTGTTGTTTTCGGTTTCCAACCGACTTTAGCACGAAATCGTATCATTAATACTAAAATTATCGGCTTACAGCAACTGAATTGCAAAAAGTTACTAAATCGAGTTTACGCAGCGGCGTAGTCGATAAAGTATAATAAAACTCGATAATAATACAACTATCTGAATTTACTCTCTCTAATACGACGGCTATGTATAGACTAAACCAGTGATGGGATGTCAACTTTTTGTATATCAGCACATGCTACACCACCAAAAAAATCAGTAGAAATCAGTAGCAATCAGTCAGTACGCCGTCACAAGGACGTCGAACAATACAGAATTAGGAATGGAGAACTATCGATGAAAAAAATCGATAGTTTTCGGTACTATCGATAGTTGAGATATTTAGGTGAAGAATATAAATATATTTTGAAAGCCGATATGGAGTAAAAATGCGATCAAAAATGGCACAGAGAGATGAGAGAAAGTGAGAAATAAAGATGAGAGAGAGATAGGAGATAGAGAGAGATGGGAGAGACAGAGATATGGAAGAGAGAGAGAAATATGGGAGAGACAGAGATATGGAAGAGAGAGAGAAATATGGGAGAGACAGAGATATGGAAGAGAGAGAGAAAGATGGGAGAGAGAGAGATAGGAAAGAGGATGAGAAAGAGATGGAAGCGAGAAAGATGGGAGAGATAGATAAAGAAAAAGATAGAAGGGAGAGAGTGAAAGAAATATTAGAGAGAGAGAGAGAGAGATGGGAGAGACAGATTTGGAATAGAGAGAGAAGAGAGAGATAAAGGAAAAAGAGAAACAGAGAGATAGGAAATAGAGGGAGAGATGGGAAAAAGTGAGACATGGAAGAGAGAGGAAAATGGAAGAGAAAGATGGGGGAGAGAGAGAGAGGACGAAAGTGTATTGCGTGTGATTACAATCATTATTTTAAATTGTCAGAATCTAAGACGGACTCGGTAAGGTTCGCGACCTGCGGAAAATTGCAATTAAAAGTACTAAAAATCCGCCATTTTTTTTCAATTTTTGACAATCATTGACCATATTTCAAAATTTTGACAATTATTGACCATTTTTCAAATTTTTGACAATTACTGACCATTTTTAAAATTTATGACAATTTTTGACCATTATTCAAAATTTTAACAATTATTGACCATTTTTGACAGTTTTTGACAATTATTGACCATTTTTGACAATTTTTCGGAATTTTTGACAATTATTGACCATTTTTGACAATTATTGACCATTTTTGACAATTATGGACCATTTTTGACAATTATTGACTATTTTTGACAATTATTGACCATTTTTGACAACTATTGACCATTTTTCAAAATTTTTGACAATTATTGACCATTTTTCAAAATTTTTGACAATTATTGACCATTTTTCAAAATTTTTGACAATTATTGATCATTTTTTCAAAATTTTGACAATTTTTGACCATTTTTGACAATTATTGAACATTTTTGAGCATTTTTCGAAATTTTTGACAACTTTTCAAAATTTTTGACAATTATTGACCATTATTCGAAATTTTTGATCATTATTGACCATTTTTGACAATTATTGACTATTTTTGACAATTATTGACCATTTTTGACAACTATTGACCATTTTTCAAAATTTTTGACAATTATTGACCATTTTTCAAAATTTTTGACAATTATTGACCATTTTTCAAAATTTTTGATAATTATTGACCATTTTTTCAAAATTTTGACAATTTTTGACCATTTTTGACAATTATTGAACATTTTTGACCATTTTTCGAAATTTTTGACAATTTTTCAAAATTTTTGACAATTTTTCAAAATTTTTGACAATTATTGACCATATTTGACTATTTTTGACAATTATTGACCATTTTTGACAATTATGGACCATTTTTGACAATTATTGACCATTTTTCAAAATTTTTTACAATTATCGATCATTTTTCATAATTTTTGACAATTATTGACCATTATTCGAAATTTTTGATCATTATTGACCATTTTTTCAAAATTTTGACAATTTTTGACAATTTTTGACCATTTTTGACAGTTTTTGACAATAATTGACCATTTTTGACAATTATTGACCATTTTTCAAAATTTTTACAATTTTTGATAACTATGGACCATTTTTGACAATTATTGACCATTTTTCAAAATTTTTTACAATTACTAACCATTTTTCAAAATTTTGACAATTATTGACCATTTTTTACAATTATTGACTATTTTTGACAGTTTTTGACAATAATTGACCATTTTTCAAAATTTTAACAATTATTGGCCATTTTTTGACAATTATTGATCATTTTTGACAATTATTGACCATTTTTAAAATTTTTGACAATTATTGGTCATTATTCAAAATTTTTGATCATTATTGACCATTTTTTCAAAATTTTGACAATTTTTGATAATTATTGACCATTTTTGACAATAATTGACCATTTTTAACAATTTTTCAAAAATTTTGACAATTATTGTACATTTTTTAGAATATTTAACAATTTTTGACCATTTTTCAGAATTATTGACCATTTTTTAAAAATATTTAACAATTATTGACAGTTTTTGAAAGTTTTTCACCATTTTTGATAGGTTCTGACAATTATTGACCATTTTTCAAAATAGGTATTAAACAATTTTTGACCATTTTTTATAGGTTTTGACCATTATTGACCATTTTTGACAATTTTTTAAAAATTTTGACAATTATTGACCATTTTTCCAAATTTTTTACCATATTTTAAAATTTTTGACAATTTTTCAAAAATTTCAACATATTTGGCAACTATTTTTCAAAATTTTTACAATTTTTGATAGTTTTTGACAATTTTTGACCATTTTTCAGAATTTTGACAATTATTAACCATTTTTCAAATTTTTAACAATTATTGATCATTTTTGACAATTATTGACCCTTCTTGAACATTTTTTGGCAATTTGACTATTTTTGATAGTTTTTGACAATATTGACCATTTTTTTCAAAATTTTTGACAAAAATCGTACAAAGATGTTACCGATTGTAAAACTTTCGAAAATAATCGATAATAATCTATAGTAAAAATATAACTATCGATGAATATCGATAGTCGCGACTATCGATAGTTATTTTTCCGAAGTATCACTAAAAAAACAACTATTGTTAAATCAGTAGATTGCATGTATAAATCAGTAGATATAACCTGAAATCAGTAGATATACTGATAAATCAGTGGATATCTCATCACTGGACTAAACATTCCAGATCACTTCCCTTTTCAAACTCCTTAAATCCTTAGTCATGAGTATATGTTACAAGAGATGAGATAAACAATAATCGATTCAACATTCAAGTGACATATTCATTAATGGGTCTTGTCTATAAATATAAATACTCTAGAGAGATGAAAAAATATTTTTTCTTACAGATCGATCCTATTGCCAGAAAATTATTATATTTTTAGACCATTCAAGGGCGTCAGTACCGCAGGGGTTGTCAAATGGTTTTGTGGTCGAGAAGGTACTACTTCTTAAAAATATTTTCGAGTAAAATTAAACCCATCAATAAAATAACGTTAAAAAAGTCTGGCAACGCGGTTCTACTTCAAAAAATTGTCAAATCTATTGTGAAACCAAATCGGTTAAGTTATTCAGTTCCTGTCTATGGAACCATCTATCCAACAACTTTACCAATTTCATAGTAACCGTATCTCTATTAGACATCTTTATCTCTTCAATAATTATTATAGACAAACTTATTATTAACAAAATATTGTTTAAACTTTATTTATGTACGCTACTGATATAACGTAAACTAATAATCGTCGATTCGGTGTATGATTTCGAGTCTCGAAAAATGTTTGCCGAGGACTCTAATTAAAATTATCCAAGAAATTTCTATTTACGCGATTTCATGATCGAGTGTTGTTGATGCGCATGATGTTGCTTCCTATTTCCTGTAATGAATTCCTAAAATAACAACAAAAAAAAACACCGAGAATCATTTCGATAATTTTACTTTTCGGGTACCTTATTTATTAATTTATTATTTTTATATATTGACCCCTGTTTTTCAGGACCGATTTTGTGGTAAAAACTTCCCCAAATCTAGGATATGAATGAATCACCCTGTATATGTATAACATTTCAAAAATGAATTATTACAGTTTCCTGTAAAATTGTCGTATTTAGTAAAGCGTTTTAACAATAGATGTCGAAGAATAAAAATATATTATTCTAACGCTTTGACAAAGTTTTGAAAAATAATTTTTCCAAAAACAGTGACCGTTCAACGAAGAAGAAACAACTACTTCCCGGGCTACATGCCCCGACAGACATTGAATTACACTTCTATGTCAAACGGGGTTGGTAAATCTACAAACAGTGACCGTTGCGACAATTTTTTTTGTTTCAAGCCTACGTGGTTTGTTATCTCATTCTCATTTTGGTTTGTGACTTAGAGGTGAGATGTCGCTATTTTCGCAACCAAAATATTTCCGTAACTGGACAATATGTATCGTTGTTGATTATAGTCACATTTCAGTCCGGGATTAACTCTCGGACGATAACATATACCTTGTACTGATGAGGCGTAATACGCCGAAACCGGTCTACAAGTTATGTTGTCCCTTCTAGTTGCAAACCAGAATGGTTGGTTTAAATCTTGTAGATATACCAACCCCGTTTGACTTAGAAGTGTAATTCAATGTCTGTCGGGGCATGTAACCCGGGAAGTAGTTGTTTCTTCTTCGTTGAACGGTCACTGTTTTTGGAAAAATATTTTTCAAAACTTTGTCAAAGCGTTAGAATAATATATTTTTATTCTTCGACATCTATTATAACATTTCACATTAAATTTATACACCGTGTGCCAATTTATCGTTTACAGGCAATATCTTGCTTAATTTAAATAATGGCATCAAAATTCCTTCCTTCCTTATTTTTGCCTTATTTTCTTCCATTGAAACAAGTTAAAATTTGGGAGTCTTTCAATTTTAGTATTTTCTTGAAGTAAAATTTTAAGGTAAGCGTTTGATGATTTTGGCCTCTCCTCATTGAAAAACATTCATAAATTTTTCATAAATTTTTGTTTTCATTGGATTTTGGTTGTAGAAAAATGGAAGGAAACTCCGTTGAAGAGGGTTGCTTCCTTTGTGATCAGGATAGTACCGATGAAATCCAAACTGTCACTGGTGGGATTGAAACTTTAATGGAGATTAGCAAGGAGAGGAACGATAATTACCTTTTATCTCTTGGAGAACAGTCCTCTGTGCAAGTCCATAGAAATTGTAGGAACCGCTATGCTCGTAGCGATGTGTTTCAATACTACGATTTTGCTCCTCATGGGACAAGAAGATTGGACCATTTGACTAGCCCTACAAAAAAGAAGAGTCGTAGGAATGGTGACACTTTTGACTTTGAAGCCAATTGATTGTTTTGTAAAACACCAGCGTCCATAGAACACAACAAAAAGTTGCAGGATTCCTCATTTATGGCCGTAGCAATTTCGGTAGTAGAGAGAACACGGTGGTGCCATCTGCTATTGGCGTTTTCAATGAAAAACATGATATTACTGTATTTTCACAATTTCGCAAGAAACAGCCATTTTTTCTGGACCACAAAATTATGGATCGGTTTTTGCGAAAAATATTAATGTTGTGAAAAAAAATCATGGACCATTTTTATATATACACTGTGTTCATTTGAAAAGGACCCACCCTTAATATTTCAGAAATGGGACATATTAGCCGAAACACGTCAACTTTTAACTTGAGGGGAACACTTTTTGGCGCTAATGTCATAAACGTCAGATTCACCCCCTCCCTGCTGGAGACACCTCTTACATTTTTTCAAATGGCATTAGGTATCAAGCCATACCTCATTTAAAAGGTCTGGTAAATCTCTATCCAATCATTTTGTTTTGCCTTTGATTCCAGCCTTCCATTGTTATTTAATCGTTGTTTAAAATTGGCTCTCTTTCAACTTTTCGTATTCCCCCGTATTAGGTTATGACCGAAAGACTCTTTAAAGAATAAAAAATGTACAAATAGGGAAAAACAACTGTTAACAAGACATAACTGTTATTTAATCATGTATTCAAAGTGATCACCGTTAACATTCAGGCAATAAAAGTGGAAAGAGAGCCATTTTTAAACAACGATTGAATAACAATGGAAGGCTGGTTCAAAGGCAAAACAAAATGATTGGATAGAGCTTCACCAGACCTTTTAAATGAGGTATGACTTGATACCTAATGCCATTTGAAAAAATGTAAGGGGCATCTCCAGAAGGGAGGAGGTGAATCTGACGTTTATGACATTAGCGCCAAAAAGTGTCCCCCTTAAGGCATTTCTTTCTAATATGTCGCATTTTTTGAATATTAAGGGTGGGTCCTTTTCAAATGAACACAGTGTATAATGAACTACTCTTCATTTTTCCCCTATAGAAAAATTCTCTAACGCCATATTTTAGGAGATATTGACGGGAAACCAATTTTTGGAACTTTGGGGCCGGCAATACCCCCCCCCAAAATGGCGATTAAGTGTGTAAAATTTCTGGATGTTCAATTACTAGTCAAACCCTACCCTTCACGGATTTTTGTACACTTTGCCTACTTTTCATCCTTCATTTACTGGACTATATTCCAAATAGAGTGACAAGCAATTTTCAACGAAAATATACAGGGGGTGCCATTTGAAAATAGAAAGTGAGGACTGTTAAGTGAATTGAAGTTTCTGATACATCATTAGGAAGGAATTTTGACGCAATTCACAACATTTTTTATAGTATTGGATTATCTTTTAAATTAACCTGTAAACGATAACTTGGGACACGGTGTATAATTGATCCGCTTACACACCACCCAGTAAATTATTAAACTCATAGTACCGCCGCGTTCAGTGAGTGCATTGTGTATTTTTTGATAATTTCATTTATAATTTACTGTTTCTATTCTTTATGATTCAGGAAATATGACAGTTTTTTCCATGTAATCGGAAACGAATTCGCTTTACATACAAATTCAACTCGCTATTTATTAACAAACGATAAATCAAAAAGTTGCGTTATAGTGCAGTTAAATTTGTTCTAATATTAAATAATTTGGCAGTTCAATACGTGTTAAGACGTTTTCCAAGTAACTTTTATTAGATACGATGTTCTTTGAGTTAGTTTGGTAAAGAAGAAAGTTCTAACTATCCCTGTAGGGAATTCTGACAAGAGTTGACCACTTTTTGAGGTAGTTCACCTGGACTATATTATCTATGTATTAAAACTTTTGCTATGTTTTTGCTCAACAGTTTTCCAAATATTTATTGTTCTCGAGCGGTCAAAAACTGTCTATATAGAGTGAGTGCTTTTGACGCTGATTGATTGATTGGTTCAGTACCACCATTCAGAGGATTAGAGACTTTAAAGGCTTTTTGTGCTCTTGGTTATAACGTTTATGTGAAGAGACCAGTAGCCCTTATCAGGCTCAGTCTTTTCACTAGGTCCTTCTTGGAGAAATCCTCCCTTGGATACTCTATTCCTAGTAGTCTGTATCTCCAATGAGTCAGTTCTACACATTCGAAGACAATGTGAGTAGGAATGGAGATCTATCGATATTTGTCGACAGTGCTATTTTTATTATCGATTATTATTGATAATTTTCGATAGTTGACATCTGACATCTATCACTCTGATGTTTACCTTGTTCAATTTTAATTTGAAGCGTTATTGTTAGCTTTTAGGTATTATTTGTGTTATTTTGTGCCCAACTTTTTTTAAAATTAAAGTTTGAAATTTTTTTTTAAAATGGTCAATAATTATTAAAAATGGTCAAAAATGATCAATAATTGTCAAAATTTTGAAAAAATGGTCACTAATTGTCAAAACTTTTGAAAAATGGTCAATAATTGTCAAAAATTGTCAAAAATGAACAATAATTGTCAAAATTCTGAAAAATGGTCAATAATTGTCAAAAATAGTCAATGATTGTCAAAATTTTCAAAAATGGTCAATAATTGTCAAAAATGGTCAATAATTATCAAAAATTGTCAAAATCTTGAAAAAATGGTCAATAATGAACAAAAATTTTGAATAATGGTCAATAATTGTCAAAAATTTTGAAAAATGGTCAATAATTGTCAATAATTTTGAAAAATGGTCAATAATTGTCAATAATGATCAATAATTGTCAAAAAAGGTCAATAATTGTCAAAAAATGGCCAATAATTGTTAAAATTTTGAAAAATGGTCAATAATTGTCAAAAATGTCAATGATTGTCAGAATTTTGAAAAATGGTCAATAATTGTCAAAAATGGTCAATACTTATCAAAAATTGTCAAAATGTTGAAAAAATGGTCAATAATGAACAAAAATTTTGAATAATGGTCAATAATTGTCAAAAATTTTAAAAAATGGTCAATAATTGTCAAAAAATGGCCAATAATTGTAAAAAATGGTGAATAATTGTCAAAATTTTGAAAAATGGTCAACAATTGTAAAAAATTTTGAAAAATGGTCAATAATTGTCTAAAATGGTTCATAATTATTAAAATTTTGAAAAAATGGTCAATAATGATCAAAAATTTTGAATAATGGTCAATAATTGTCAAAAATTTTGAAACATGGTCAATAATTGTAAATTTTTTTGAAAAATGGTCGATAATTGTCAAAAATGGTCAATAATTGTCAAAAATTTTGAAAAATTGTCAAAAATGGTCAATAATTGTCAAAATTTTGAAAAAATGGTCACTAATTGTCAAAACTTTTGAAAAATGGTCAATAATTGTCAAAAATTGTCAAAAATGAACAATAATTGTCAAAATTCTGAAAAATGGTCAATAATTGTCAAAAATAGTCAATGATTGTCAAAATTTTCAAAAATGGTCAATAATTGTCAAAAATGGTCAATAATTATCAAAAATTGTCAAAATCTTGAAAAAATGGTCAATAATGAACAAAAATTTTGAATAATGGTCAATAATTGTCAAAAATTTTGAAAAATGGTCAATAATTGTCAATAATTTTGAAAAATGGTCAATAATTGTCAATAATGATCAATAATTGTCAAAAAAGGTCAATAATTGTCAAAAAATGGCCAATAATTGTTAAAATTTTGAAAAATGGTCAATAATTGTCAAAAATGTCAATGATTGTCAGAATTTTGAAAAATGGTCAATAATTGTCAAAAATGGTCAATACTTATCAAAAATTGTCAAAATGTTGAAAAAATGGTCAATAATGAACAAAAATTTTGAATAATGGTCAATAATTGTCAAAAATTTTAAAAAATGGTCAATAATTGTCAAAAAATGGCCAATAATTGTAAAAAATGGTGAATAATTGTCAAAATTTTGAAAAATGGTCAACAATTGTAAAAAATTTTGAAAAATGGTCAATAATTGTCTAAAATGGTTCATAATTATTAAAATTTTGAAAAAATGGTCAATAATGATCAAAAATTTTGAATAATGGTCAATAATTGTCAAAAATTTTGAAACATGGTCAATAATTGTAAATTTTTTTGAAAAATGGTCGATAATTGTCAAAAATGGTCAATAATTGTCAAAAATTTTGAAAAATTGTCAAAAATGGTCAATAATTGTCAAAATTTTTGAAAAATTGTCAAAAATGGTCAATAATTGTCAAAAATGGTCAATAATTGTCAAAAACTGTCAAAAATGATCAATAATTGAATTGAAATGATCAAAAATTGAAAAAAAAGTGGCGGATTTTTAGTACTTTTAATTGCAATTTTCTCTTCCAAAAGTAAATTTTTTTCTTTTAAAATGTTCTATAGCAATTTCTAGTAAGAAAAAAAAAGCGTTACAAAATTCCGAGGATCGCGAAACTTACTGAATCCGTCTTAGATTCTGACAGTTTAAAATAATGATTGTACTCACCTGAAATAAACTCTCTTTCTCTTCCGTCTTTCTCTGTCTTTCTCTTCCTTCTCTAGCTTTTCCTCCTCTAGCTCTTCCATCTCTCTCTCTCCCATCTCTCTTTCTCTCTTCCATATCTCTCTCTTCCATATCTCTCTCTTCCATTTCTCTTTCTCCCATCTCTCTTCCTCTCTCTCTCTCTCCCATCTCTTTCGTTCTCTCTCTGTCTCTCCTATATTTCTCTTTATCTCTCTCTCTCTCCCATCATTCTTTCTCACTTTTCCATCTCTTTCTATCTCTCTCTCTTTCTTCCCTCTTTCTCTCTCTTCCCTATCTCTCTCTCTTTCCTATCTCTCTCACTCTCTTTCTCTCTCTCTCTCATCTTTATTTCTCTCTCTCCCATCTCTCTCTCTTTTCTCTCTCTCTTTTTTCTCTAGCTCTCTCTATCTCTCTCTCTCCCATCCCTCTTTCTTTCTGTCTCTCTCGGTCCCATCTTTCTCTCCCTCTTTGTCTCGTCTTTCTCTCTCTCCCATCTCTCTCAATTCTCTCTCTCTCTCTCCCTCTCTCTCCCCCATATTTCTCTCTCTCTCCCATCTCTCTCTTTATTTCATATATATCTCTCTCTTTCTCTCTCTCTCTCTCTCTCTCTCTCTCTCTGTCCCATTTTTTGATCACATTTCTATTCCATATCAGCTTTCAAAATATATTCTTCACCTAAACATCTCAACTATCCATAGTACCGAAAACTATCGATTTTTTTCGACAGTCAAAAATATCGATAAGCCATCGATAGTTCTCCATTCCTAAATGTGAGAGGCTGTTTCCTCCTCTTCCATGCACAACCGACAGATAGGTTCCTCCCTATATGTGCCAATTGTATGCATGTGCTTCCTTAGGGTACAGTGACCGATGAGTAATCCCGTCACTTTCCTTATCTGGCCCCTGCTGAGGTTTAGTATTTCGTTAGACAGCGACTCAGAGGGTTTTTTCACCAGGAATTTGCCGTGTTCCTGTTTTGGCACGTATCACGTGTTTAGTTAGTTCGAATCCACCGAGATGTACAACCACGTGCAGCAGATTTTGATATTCCAAATACTGGTTCAGGACCAGTGAATGAATTTCAGACCCTAGCTCTGCTGCCTTTTCATTGCCTACAATACCCTTGTGTCCCGGGACAGACTTAAGAGTTACTCTATTATGGTTTGCCAGGGTTAAAATTTTTGGTAGGCAGTCCCAGACTGGTCTAGATCTGCTCTGATCTGATGTGTTGTCACCTGTATATTTATACAACGGTTCAAGTTCGCCGTTATTTAATATTTTCAATTAATAGTAAATATTAAATGTTTATTTACGTGATGAACTTGACTCGGTACCTGTCGACCTCGCTACTTATATTTATGTAATATTCCAACGTTTAATGATTTATTGAAATTAGTTTCAAGGGAATTTATTTTTTATTTAATATTATTATTATGTTAGGCCAAAAGGCTAAAGATTTCAGTGCTGCCCTTTTGACCCTACTTCAGTGGGATTTATTTCCCACATATTTTTAAAAAATATAAACTTTAGACAAACAATCTGACGATTTCACTGTACTATATCGATAATTGCATAGAGCGAGGTCAGAATCATTTTGAATCATCAAATCTGACCAATTATAGTAGCATTAGAGTTTTTTTATGTAATTTAAAGTGAATACATTAAAAGTGTACCTAGATTACTATAAAAATAACTTTAGAAAAAGAGATAAAATTGACCCATCAAGAAGGTTAAAGATGCGTGGAATATAATATTAAGTAAGGTCATTGGATAATTAAAATTATTCTAATAAAAATATAATTTCGTTTTTTTAAACGGTTTAAATTTGTCGCTGTATTATCTAAAAAAATGTTTAGTTTCAACTTTTTTTATCATTAAATTCTTTTTTTTTAAATTATTTTGTTGTGTATAAAGGGTGTCCCAGGACGTACCAAAAACTCAGTGGCTGCTCGTGAACTTTTTAAGAGAGGAGGCTGTACATAAAACGTTTTTGAAACATATACTCTATTCCATCTTTTCTCAAGCGGGGGGTCGCGACCCTTGGGGGGTCGAGTTTGTTTTTAAAGGGGGTCGCAGTCTGATGAAAACTACATATAGGTACAAAAGATTCGTTTATTATAGTTGTGGTATGTACTTGCTTCCTTGGTCTATACTATACTCTAAAAATGTGAGTAGCAATGAAGCTCGGCCTCGCAGAGTTGCCAGTTCGATTTTTATTTCATCAGTAAATACCTTGTCAAAAATTCAGTAGATTTATTTTATGCTATACAAAGTTAACGAAAGGATAATGAAATAAATCTTTGACGTCAAAAATATACACTATACACTGTGTTCATTTGAAAAGGACCCTCTTTTCCAACTTTTCGTATTCCCCTGTATTGTGTTATGATAAAAAGACTCTTTAAAGAATAAAAAATTTACAAATAGTAAAAAGACAACTAACAAGAAAAAACTGCTATTTAATCATGTGTTCAAAGTGACCACCGTTAACATTCAGGCAATAAAAGTTGAAAAAGAGCCAATTTTAAACAACGATTAAATAACAATGGAAGACTGGTATCAAAGGCAAAACAAAATGATTGGATAGAGATTTACCAGACCTTTTAAATGAGGTATGGCTTGATACCTAATGCCATTTGAAAAAATGTAAGAGGTGTCTCCAGCAGGGAGGGGGTGAATCTGACGTTTATAACATTAGCGCCAAAAAGTGTCCCCCTCAAGTTAAAAGTTGACGTGTTTCGGCATTTCCTTCTAATATGTCCCATTTTTGAAATATTAAGGGTGGGTCCTTTTCAAATGAACAAAATAGTGACGGGATCGCAAGACTTTTTACTTAACTTTTTGGCTTTTTCGTGGGTCGCCCCCCATAAAAATGGTTGGGAAACGATGCTCTATTCAGCCAATTAATTTAACTTTTGCGCAGCGACCATACCAGCTACTTCAGTGACAAAATTAATCGTTGCCCAACAAGAACCAACGTGGAGATATAGAGTTTCTGTTGCCAAAATTTTTTTTTATTTTTTTTGGATTTTGAATATTTTTTCTTTTTTTAGAATTTTTCATATTTTTTTAAATTAATTTTATTAACTTTTTTTATATATTAACGGAATTCTTCGGTCCTTAGTTTGCGAAAAATGATCAATAATATTATAGGGAAATGATTGAAAGAATAAAAATAATTATAATAATTTACTTTATATAAATAGTTAGTAAAGTGTGATCAATAGACGTCAAAATTAATAGTTTAATACTATTATAGCGCTTTACAAAATTTGAGAAATATTTTTCAAAGAATAGATCGTTCACTAAGAAGCAACAACTACTTCTCGGGCTATATGCCCCGACAGACATTGAATTACACTTCTAAGTTAAACGGGGTTGGTATATCTGCAAGATAGAACCAACCATTCTGGTTTATAATTAGAAGGAACAACATCACTTGTAGACCGGTTTCGGCGTATTTGCGCCTCATCAGTACAAGGTAGATGCTATTCGTCCAGAAGCCGTGAGAGCATAATCCTAAACTGGAGACAACGTTGAAAACACATTATGCTCTGTAAAGGAAATGCCAAGAGTGCGATAACAGCGACAACCCCAGATCTAATATTATTGATAATTATTTTAGAATTTCCATTAGTTTTTTCATCTAATAGTGTAATTAATTAAAAACAGTTGGTTTAATTGAAAAAAAGTATTATAAAAAATTAATTATATTTATTATACTTATTTATTTTATATATTATATATATTATATTTATTATACTATTTACTATTTATAATTCCCAACTTTAGAGCCCTACAGCTCGTTGACGAGGGATGTAAGGAAAAAAATTTATAATTATTTTTAGTCCCTTTATCATCTCCCAAGTTTTTGGTACGTAGTCCTGGGACACCCTGTATCTTTAGTTAGATTTTATATCAAATATTACGTATTGAAAGTAAACATTGCATCTGAAAAGAAACTGAATGACAAATAGAAAGTTGTCGTTTGTTTAAAACTTAATAAAATTAAAAGCTGAATTGACTAGAATTTGCAAATTTATGTATATTGAATAATAATTGATTATCTATTTATCCAAAAAAAAACTAACATAATTACTTTTCACAGCTTTTTAGTCGCCCATAAGATCTGATAAATCAAATTTGTCATTCAATTCCCACTACTCTGTATTTTCATATCATTTATTTATTTTTTTTTATTTTTGAATTAATGATACGTAACGTATAATTTATGAATGAATATTCATAATTTTATTACTCAGCGTTAGTTCTACAGAGCGTAATCAACCGCTAGACCACCGGCTGATATCTTATTAAGATAATCTACATTTTTGTGTGTTTTATTTTGGAAGTTTGGAAGTTGGAGAAATTTGTATCGACAGATGTGAAGTCTGGCAACGCTTGAAGTGCAAATTGTAACAAAGAGTAGGATTGGAGAACTATCGATAGTCCCGACTATCGATAGTGTTATTTTTACTATCGATTATTATCGATAATTTTCGATAGTTTTACACCAGTACCATCATTGTATGCGTGTCGTTTGATAATGATCTGAGATCTGATCGTTTGATGTTAGGATTCTTCCTCTTAATCTTCTTAATTTAACTGCCTTTAGCTATTCGTGCAATGGTACAGCATCCCATTGATCACAGCTTTTAAAATATGTTCTTTACCTAACATCTTTATTATCGATAATACCGGAAACTATCGATTTTTTTCGATAGTCAAAAATATCGATAGACGATTGATAGTTCTCCATTCCTAACAAAGAGACATTATTAGTCTGTTTTTGTTAGAAAACCAGCGAGTGATTTGATTAATACTGGCCACTATATCGCAACAGAAGTATCCATTCATTCATATTACCAGGTGTACCAGTCCGGCCCTGTTCGAAATTCTTCCAGTCCTCCTCCATAGTATTCCATATTTTTATCACTCAAATACAAAATTACCTCGTAAAAAAAGAGTTTTGTTTCAAAATGTTACGGTTGAAAAAAAATGAATAACGCACATAAATAGTTTATTACTTACCATTATATAGATTAAGTACTCTTTTTTTTACGATGTGCTGAACACACTTTCAATTTTTAATGAAATTATATAATAATCGAGATCCTTGGAATAAATGAATGAATAAATAACAATAAATAAACGACTCGTCAAAAAAATGACAGAGTTGTTGTTGATTTAATGGGGTTTTTACGTTAAAGAGTGCTTCATTTACAAACCAACGTATTAAGGAGTTCACAAACTAACGCGGTTGCGGTGGCGATCGCGGTGTGATGCCTTTTGGCCTAATATAATAAGATAACAATAATATTTAAATAAGAAATAAATTCCCTTGAAACTAATTTCAATAAATCATTAGAACGTTGAAATATTACATAAATATGAGTAAGAAGGTCGACAGGTACGAAGTCAACTTAGGAGCGTGAAATAAACATAAACATGTATTATTTAATATTTACTTACGGTGAACTTGACTCGTCGTATAAATATACAAGCGACAACGCATAAAGAAATCAGTCAACAATACAGGGTGTCAATTTTAAAACTTAAAATGGGCTGTACCTCGTGAACGAAAAGAGATTTCAAAAAAATTTCAAAACTGTTTCTAGGGTAGAGAGGGGGAACTAAAATGACATGAGAGCGAACCCCACTTACAAAAATTTAAATGGCAACCCCCTACTTGTGATACGTCGTTAGAAAAACCGTAGAAAATGCTTTCCAACGGTCCAAGGCATAATTATACAGGGTGTAACAATTAAGCAGATTTATTTGAGAAGTATTACGGCGCACGATTTTGTTATTGCTCTCTTTTTTCACCCAGTAAGTCCTCGGTTCGGAAGCTTTCTCTATTACAATAGCTTTACACCAAGTACGCTAATTTTTACATTTTATTATGAACTCTTAGTGGTTTCTTCGGACCAACTTATCATAATTAGCTTTGATAATGTAACGTTTATTCTAATTTATATTTACAATTAATTTATATTTACAGATTTATATGTAATTCAGTCCTTATTTACTAATTATAATTTATATGAGAGTCACTTAATAAACACTTTATCGAGGCGCGATTACTTTCCTTCGGTATCAACACTTACTGATTGACTAATTGCCTGCAGCGATGCTCGTCGCCTATTTATACTCACGCGTCGTATTTCTAGACTTCGCTCGACGTTCTGGCGGATGCACTGGGTATTCTCGATGTTTCGTATTTTGGATGGTTCTCGAAAATAGGGCGGAGGAGCCATAGACGTCTCATAAGGGGATTTCACTGGGGCACTAAGTGAGCATATTAATGCAGTAGCTCGCGTAACAATAATCTCTTTTTGTGTGATTAGTTTTTTGTAAACATGACTTTGAACTTTTGGTTCTAAGGTCTTCATAGTTACTGGTATTTGAGATTTCAAATTCCTCCTTTGTAAAATTTGTGCAGGAGATGCATTAAGATTGATTATAGGGAAGTTGTTGTATTCCATTATATATTCTCTAAAATCTATTGTAATGTGTGTATGGGGTAAATTTATTTTTATTATTATTAAATAATTGAATTTGTGATTTTATTGTATTGTATAGTTGGGCGCCAATATTTATTTAAAAATAAAATAAATATGAAGTATTGAATACAATTAATGATCTTTTTATTTTTTTATATAATTCCACCTATTAAAACTTTATTAAATTCACCTGACCATTCTTTCTCAGTACAACCCTGTAACTTAAGCACGAAACTATCTATCTCAGTCGGATTCGTTAGTTGTGTTTGGAGTCGACGCTCTACGCACTCTTATTAATTATCTCCAAAATGGCTGTTCAATAATAGACAAGTTGTTGAATTAAACGAAGAAATATCATATTTTTATTGAGAAACAAAATCTAACACAGTGGCAAATTATGTATGATGTATTTCCATCCCTTCCACGCTTGAAGAATAGTTAAAATAATTGCCAAATTCAAGAAATCAGTTTGCAAATGAGAAGTGTTTACAAAAACAATGGTTATCATATAAGTGCAAAATCAATGATGAAAATTGCTCATCGTCCAATAAGGTAAGTGGAAATTAATTTTAGTAAAGTATTTATTCATAAAGGAAAACTAGAAACTTGTTTAGTCTATAAGCAAAAGAAAAAAATAGATATATGTTTACAATCTAATAATAATACATTAAAATATAAATACTACAGTAAATAATGAATATGTCAAACTATATGTCAACTGTATACTAAATATGTCAAACAAATATGGAAATATTTTGCGATACAAATTGATTTTTTCTAACTCCCATAATCCTTGGAAATATGGACTCAAAATTCACTAAAATATGTAAAATTGTCCCCTCTATCGATTGGTGAAGACTAGAACGTTCTATCTTTCCTATTTGTGGAGTTATGAGTATTTTTTGTTTTGAAAAGTGGATTTTCGAAAATTTCATGACTCTATTTGAAGGCGAAATAATGATTTTATCACAAAACTGATTGTGCCAGTCGATTTTTTGGCCAAAAAAACCCCTCTTTACGAATTTTTAGCATTTTTTATAATTTTTTTGTCGAAAATTTAGAACAAAGGGGGTAGCTATGGAAATATTTTGCGATACAAATTGATTTTTTCTAACTCCCATAATCCTCGGAAATATAGACTCAAAATTCACTAAAATATGTAAAATTGTCCCCTCTATCGATTGGTGAAGACTAGAACGTTCTATCTTTCCTATTTGTCGAGTTATGAGTATTTTTTTTGTTTTGAAAAGTGGATTTTCGAAAATTTCATGACTCCATTTGAAGGCGAAATAATGATTTTATAAAAAATCTGATTAATCGAAAATAATCGATTAATCGAAAATAATCGATTAATCGAAAATAATCGATTAATCGAAAATAATCAATTTTTGATGATTCGAAAATTTATTATTTTTCATTATTCTTGATAACGGCAGCTGGACCGCTACCGAAACTTTAAAAATAGAGTTTCAACAAACATCGTGATCAAGAACTATTAAATATTTAACTAATTTTTTCCCTTTTCCCTTTAAAAAGATTGACAATTTGGAACTTACGAAAATATTTTGAAGTTTATTAAGACTTAAAAAAATTGTCAAGATTTGCCAGTCGATTTTCCGGCCCAAAAACCCCTCTTTACGAATTTTAAGCATTTTTTATTTTTTTTTTGTCGAAAATTTAGAACAAAGGGGTAGGTATGGAAATATTTTGCGAATCAAATTGCTTTTTTCTAACTCCCTTAATCCTTGGCAATATCGACTCAAAATTCACTAAAATATGTAAAATTGTCCCCTCTATCGATTGGTGAAGACTAGAACGTTCTATCTTTCCTATTTGTGGAGTTATGAGTATTTTTTGTTTTGAAAAGTGGATTTTCGAAAATTTCATGACTCTATTTGAAGGCGAAATAATGATTTTATCACAAAACTGATTGTGCCAGTCGATTTTTTGGCCAAAAAAACCCCTCTTTACGAATTTTTAGCATTTTTTATAATTTTTTTGTCGAAAATTTAGAACAAAGGGGGTAGCTATGGAAATATTTTGCGACACAAATTGATTTTTTCTAACTCCCATAATCCTCGGAAATATAGACTCAAAATTCACTAAAATATGTAAAATTGTCCCCTCTATCGATTGGTGAAGACTAGAACGTTCTATCTTTCCTATTAGTCGAGTTATGAGTATTTTTTGTTTTGAAAAGTGGATTTTCGAAAATTTCATGACTCTATTTGAAGGCGAAATAATGATTTCATCACAAAACTGATTGTGCCAGTCGATTTTTTGGCCAAAAAAACCCCTCTTTACGAATTTTTAGCATTTTTTACTTTAATTGCTTTTTTTAGTTTAAAAGCATTTATTGTTTTTGTTTGTCTTTATTATTATTATTATGGCCTTTAAGTCTCTATCTAGAGTTATTTTTTTAGCTATAGCAAAACTGTTTAGAATATTATTGTTATTATTTAATAATTAACTTTCTTTTTCTTTTATATTGTAGGAAGAAAGAATTTAGGTTCCTTATTTTTTCTTGTTAATCCTTTTTCTTTAGATGTTCAGGGAAATAGAATCGGATTCCAATCTATTTTCTTTCCTTCTCACTTCAGGAAGAAAAATTTGTCGTCCATAAACAAATTGGTGAGATTTTTAAAAGAAATCTTACGTGAAGAATTTTAAATTTACCACACTTTTAAACTTCAAAATGTCCTGTCAAAAGTCAAGGTAAGTTAACTCCCTACTTTATCGATATTGGAACTATTTTTTCTTAGACTTTATTGTGCAAGTGAAAAAACTGGAATGAGCCATACGAAGTCCTCCAAAAACTTCCATTCATCAGAAGCATTCTGCCCTTGAATGTTGAAATCTGACGGCAATTTCACCGTCCGGTCGTCCCTATCATAAACTTGATGCCCTTGAGGTGGACTTGCTTTTAAATTTAAGCTTGAAGACTACTTTTTAGTGGGAAGATTACTGAATTGTGATTTTTATGAACTGCGCCATGTTTTAAAGTATGTATTTGTTAAATTTATTATTAAATTAGACACTTTAAACTGGTAATGAACGTGAGCTTTTTATTGATTGTATCTAACATTCCTGAACTATAACTATGACTAATGACAAATATGACATGATACATTATGTTCTTTTGGCTTTAAGCCACATCTACATAATACCTATTAAACAGTATAAATCAAACAATTTTATCTAAACGTGATAATGGGTAATTAAAAATTATTTTTACGAATCGTGAGGTGTTTCGAATCCACCTGTTCATGAAAAATTTTTTTATCATCTTGTAAATATGTATGATTAACATTAAACTATTAAAACTATTCACTTCGATTCGACCTCGTAAACGAAATTAGTTTCGTTGTTTCAAGACCGAAGAATAATAATTGTATAATAGGTGCGGATGCTCGTGAGAAGAGTACAAGGTAAACAATTTTATCTTCAAGATTTGCGGAATATTTTTTTAAAGCCGAAAGATTTTTGGAAAAACATGTGGTCAACACAGTTCAAGAGATTTTCTATTGTTTACAATCGTATTATTCAACCACATGGTCGTAAATCACCCACCAGATTTTCCGCAAGGGTGAGTCCCTGACATCTATCACCCCCAATATTTTAACGACGAGACAGCTTTATGTTTGTTAATAGTATCTTGTTTCTTGATATGGGACTCTTGTATATTTACACTATAACTAAATCAGTGACGTCCTACATTAAATGAATAACAAGATGTAATTTAGAGAGAAATTCAAAAGAAAAAAAACAACTACATAAATTCATTTGTCAAAGAGGTTTGACAATGCAGAATGTTGAAAAAAGTACCAAACCATGCGAGTTTGTATAGATAGAGTTATGAAATTTGGTATTAGCGTCTTTTTCTATATTACCAGTCTATCTAGAATATTATTAGTTTATAAATTAGAGAGAAAAAGAGAGAAATAATTAATATCGAATGCAAGGAGAAACAAGTGGATTGAATTTGACGACAAAATAGAGACAAACAATAAAGCTAACCATTGGGAAAAGAGAAAATCGTATGGTCAAGAATCCAAGAATCTTCCATTTCCCTTTGGACCATTACTTACGGACCACCCTGTCTAAGAGCAGACGATATAATAGTAATAATGCGCCAAGGTAGAAAAGTGAAGTATTATTGTCGAGGTCCATTAAAGACCGAGAAGCGAAGCTTCGAGGGCCAAGTTTGTTCACGAAGACATTACCACAAATATAAAAAAATGCAATGTTCAGTAAAGAAATGTTTTACACTACACCATTGAAAACTGGTATTTGGGTTATTGATAATATATAAATACTTTTTAAATTTGTTTGCAGATATTGAATTTCACTTAGAGTTATATGATATTTGACAATCCTACCCTCATTTGTCAGTTGTCGTTTGTTTTTCATAAAATCTGTAGCTCCATTTCTCCAGTTCTGAGATGGTTTAGAGAAGAAATATTTTTTGTTTTGATAATGTCGAATCAATATTTATGTTCATTTGCACTGAGTATAATTAATTATTTGGTATTCCCAATATAATTTTTTTATTTATATCGAAAATAGTTTTAACCGGGAAGAAATTTTTACCGATGGGATCTTATTAAAAACTCATTTGCATCGTTTACATAAGAAAAAAAATTGTAAGCAGAGATAAAGTGAACAAACACATGTTCAATTATCTCTCTAAGAAACATAATATCCATCTTTGTTACAAGACCTATTTTCGACTTGAGTTATGTACTTGATAAGAATGTCCGCTATACAGGAAGGCACCTCTAAATCTACTACATATTTTAGTTTTATACTCTGTTTGAAAAATGCAAAGAGTAATAAACCCTTGTAAAATGACCATTCCAAGGGGCAGGGCGTACCTGCTTGTTCTTTTCACGAAAAATGGTTCTGACTCAATATTGGGTTTCGCTATTATTTCTTAAATTGGAAGAGATAAATTGTGGAAAATTCTGCGAGAGATGAATTTTAGATGGGAAAAAGTAAACAGAAAGTCGCTTTTAATCGAAAAAGATGAAATTGTATGTTGGAGACGGAATTATTTGCGATCATAAGGGATTTTCGCAATGAAAATGGAAAAGGAAAACGACTGATAAAATTACACATATTGGAAGTACAGATGGGTTTTTGAAAGATGGTTTTTTAGCATTTGAGTCAATTCACACCGGCCTCTAGCCGAACTCTAATTCCGCCCAACTCGGTAATTGTTTTGGACATTATTTGCAAAATGCGTTTTTTATAAAATCGATGTTTCGTCACAAGAAACCCCTTTTCACGAATTTTCATCATTTTTAATGAAGCAACATTTTTTTTTCTTGTAAATTGTGAACAAAGGGGTGTAGGTATGGAAATATTTCGCGAAATAAATTGCTTTCTGCTAACTCCTCCAATGCTTGGAAATATCGACTCAAAATTCACTCATATGTGTAAAATTTTCCCCTGATTCGATTGGTGGAAACTACAACGTTCTATCTTTCCAATTATTCGAGTTATAAGTACCTTTTGGTTTCAGAATGTGGATTTTCCAATATTTTCACTACTTTTACATTGATGATCCATAAAACAAAAGCCCTCCAAATTATGCTCCTGTATTTTTTTTCCTATTAGACTGGTCTTTTGAGAGTACTCTTCTGAAATTTCAGTTCCATATTCATAGTTTTGTGGTATTTACAAAATTTTTTATATTGAAAATACGTTTTTTCTAATATTTCAAGACACTATTTGAAGGGGAAAGAATGATTTTATCGAAAAACTAAATTCTTGTTTACTTTCCTCCAGTTAATTAATAATAAATTATCGTATGGGCGGCGAATAGCCAGTCCTTTCTAATGCCCAACACCGAGAAATGTTTCGAGGCTGAATATATTTACTGTCTACAAGAGTCGAAATCAACGTTTTAATACGGGCCGAACGAGTTCCGTCTGTGGTGAAAATAGCCACTGCTATTTGTTAGTCCCAGTTCGACATCGTTCTTAACTCTTCTTCTATCAATTATTAATTAAACGTATCTTATCTTTAAAAAGTGCATTCATGTGAATGGTAAGTTATTTCGCTTAAATGTATGTTAACTATTCTTTCTTAGCAGTTTTTCACTTTCATATTTTTATTATGTAGCAATGTCGTTCCAGTGCCAGGAATATATATCGATATAATTTTGTTTTTTTTTTGTTATTTCATATTTCTTTTCGTATTCTCTTTGAATATATTTGAAGATATTTCAAACCTTTTTAAAATCTATATATATATATATATTTCATATATGTCTATATTTACCGGTATCGAATCAATTATTCGAAATCACCGTACCACCCTGTATATCTAAAGGAAACGAGTCGTGCCTTCTAAGTACACGAAATATGTCTGATAAAGAGATGGTTAATTTTTCACGTTCCAAGTGGTCTCTTTGATAGGCCCTAATAAACAAATCATTGTTTGAATAATTTCATTTTTATTACTTAGATCATCGAGATCATTTTTTAGTGACCTCATCAATATACGAAATTAATTCCGAAGATGCATTCATCGTTAAAATTTTACGACACAAACACCAAATATTTTTTATTAGCTTTAAAGCTCTATAACTCAGTAAAAAATTGATCTACCATGATCGTTTCTACCTCATCAAGGGCCACTTTTTAGTGAAAAAAAAATGTCTTCTCACGTACAATTTCGTTTCATGCAAATTGCAAAATGGAAGCGTAAATGTTTCGAGTGACAATTAAGATATAGGCATCGAAAACGATTTACATAATTGTTAATCTTTGTCGTTATATTCTGCTTTAACAAACGACCTTGTACACGCACGTTACCTACTACTTATGATACTTGACTTTTCATTGGCCGAGCACAAAACAAAAGAAAATAAAAGAACATTTTTAAACGGAATAGATTGCGAAGGTAAAAAAAACATGTTATGAGACAGTTTATAATAGACCGATGGTAAGTCTGGAAGGTGAAAAAATGTATGTTATTAGAATGTTTTTATAAAAAGGACGATAGGTAGGTTTTGTGGTGAGTGGGTCTATAAGGCACTCCACTGCGACTCTATTCAATTCAGATTTCACCAAAAAAATTCAGCTTCTTAAAAAAACCAATTAGTTTGTTTGGTGAAAGATATTTCAGGTCCCTGCCAAACGGCAAACATCATCAAAAAATTAACTTTTTGTTTCTTATTTTAATTTTATGGTACCATATCTCAAAAAAAATTGAAGCTTTTATCTACCAAAATATATTTTTAACATAAACTTATATGGAGGAAGTACGCCTCTGTTCGATTTTGATATTTATTAGAAAATAAATTAGGATTTATTTTACAAAACAGAATCATTGTGTTGAAAACATCTGTTCTTCTCATTGAGCATTTTAAATGCGAACGCATTGTCTAATAATAAATTACATCGAATCGAAATTTACAAAGACGAACATTTAAGCAATTTCATAAACTGTGTCAGCACGTTCATTAAGATCGATTTAAAGAATTTTTTTTTTAAATGAAAACAATATAAAAATGTCAACCAATTTAATTAATTTTCAGGTCAACCCAACGAAACCAGTACGGAATTTAATTTTTGTACGAAAATTTTTTGCAACAAAGAAAACTAGTTTATTATTTATGCTAGAAATATCGGATGTAAATGTAGCGACACAATAAATTTTTTTTTAAATTGTCAAAAATGGTCAAAATTTTGAAAAAATGGTGAATAATTATAAAAAAACTGTCAAAAATGGTCAACAATTGTTAAAAATTGTCAAAAATGGTCAATAATTGCCGGAACCTGTCAAAAATGGTCAAAAATTGTTAATTATTCTAAAAAATGGTCAATAATTGTTAAAATTTTGAAAAATGGTCAATAATTGTTAAAATTGTCAAAAATGGTCAATAATTGTCAGAAACTGTTAAAAATGGTCAATAATTGTTGAAATTTTGAAAAATGGTCAAAAATTGTCAAAATTTTGAAAAAACGGTCAATAATTATACGAAAGCTGTCAAAAATGGTCAATAATTGTCAAAATTTTCGAAAAATGGTCAAAATTTTTGAAAAATTGTCAAAAATGGTCAATAATTGTAAAAATTTTGAAAAATGGTCAAAAATTGTCAAAATTTTGAAAAAATGGTCAATAATTATAAAAAACTGTCAAAAATGGTCAATAAGTGTTAAAAATTGACAAAATTTTTGAAAAATTGTCAAATATGGTCAATAATTGTCAGAATCTGTCAAAACCGGTCAAAAATAGTCAATAATTGTAAAAATTTTGAAAAATGTTCAAAAATTGTCAAAATTTTTGAAAAATGGTCAATAATTGTTAAGACCTGTCTAAAATTGTCAAAAACAGTCGGTCAAAAATGGTCAAAAATTGTTAAATATTTAAAAAAAATGGTCGAAAATAGTCAAAAATTGTTAAAATTTTGAAAAAGTAGTCAATAATTATAAAAAAACTGTCAAAAATGGTCAATAATTGTTAATTGTCAAATATGGTCAATTGTTAAAATTTTGAAAAATGGTCATAAGTTAACAAAATTTTGAAAAAATGGTCAATAATTATAAAAACTGTCGAAAATGGTCAGTAATTGTTAAAAATTGTCAAAATTTTTGAAAAATTGTCAAAAATGGTCAATAATTGTAAAAATTTTGAAAAATTGTCAAAATTTTGAAAAAATGGTCAATAATTATGACAAAGACGAACATTTAAGCAATTTCATAAACTGTGTCGGCACGTTCATTAAGATCGATTTAAAGAATTTTTTTTTAAATGAAAAGAATATAAAAATGTCAACCAATTTAATTAATTTTCAGGTCAACCCAACGAAACCAGTACGGAATTTAATTTTTGTACGAAACAAAAATTTTTTGCAACAAAGAAAACTAGTTTATTATTTATGCTAGAAAAATCGGATTTAAATGTAGCAACACAACAAATTTTTTTTTAAATTGTCAGAAATGGTCAAAATTTTGAAAATACGGTCAATAATTATAAAAAACTGTCAAAAATGGTCAACAATTGTTAAAAATTGTCAAAAGTGGTCAATAATTGTCAGAACCTGTCAAAAATGGTCAAAAATTGTTAAATATTTAAAAAAATGGACAAAAATAGTCAATAATTGTTAAAATTTTGAAAAATGGTCAAAAATTGTTAAATATTTTGAAAAGTGTACAATAATTGTCAGAAACTGTTAAAAATGGTCAATAATTGTTAAAATTTTGAAAAATGGTCAAAAAATGTCAAAATTTTGAAAAAATGGTCAATAATTATACGAAAGCTGTCAAAAATGGTCAATAATTGTTAAAAATTATCAAAATTTTCGAAAAATGGTCAAAATTTTTGAAAAATTGTCAATAATTATAAAAAACTGTCAAAAATGGTCAATAATTGTCAGAATCTGTCAAAACCGGCCAAAAATTGTCAAAAATAGTCAATAATTGTAAATATTTTGAAAAATGGTCAAAAATTGTCAAAAATTTTGAAAAATGGTCAATAATTGTCAAGACCTGTCTAAAATTGTCAAAAACTGTCGGTCAAAAATTGTTAAATATTTCAAAAAATGGTCGAAAATAGTCAATAATTGTTAAAATTTTGAAAAATGGTCATAAATTGTCAAAATTTTGAAAAAATGGTCAATAACTATAAAAAACTGTCAAAATGGTCAGTAATTGTTAAAAATTGTGAAAAATGGTCAATAATTGTAAAAATTTTGAAAAATGGTCAAAAATTGCCAAAATTTTGAAAAAATGGTCAATAATTATTACAAAGACGAACAATTAAGCAATTTCATAAACTGTGTCAGCACGTTCATTAGGATCGATTTAAAGAATTTTTTTTAAATGAAAACAATATAAAAATGTCAACCAATTTAATTAATTTTCAGGTCAACACAACGAAACCAGTACAGAATATAATTTTTGTACGAAACAAAAATTTTTTGCAACAAAGAAAACTAGTTTATTATTTATGCTAGAAATGTCGGATGTAAATGTAGGAACACCAAGAGAAGAAAAATGTAAAGCAAAACGAGGAAATGTGTTGCAAAAATGTTGATTCTAGTACGAGTAACAAATTCTACGATAGAAACAGGGACGGACCGCGACCTTTGGGGGCCCTGGGCTAACGATATCCGGGGGACCCACGAAATAATTAAAATATTTGTCATTTTCCTAAAAAAAGGATTATGCGGGAAAATTAAACATATATTTTTGATTTGTATTTTTTTTACTGGTTTGTTTTATTATTCGGCTGGAGCCCATTAAGCCCATACGTAGATCCGGCCCTGGATAGAAATTAGTATAAAATTATATTCCTCTACAAATATTGGAGTAAAAACATGTCTATTATGAAAAATGTCTTTAGATGTTTATTTAAATAAATAAATGTTTATTTTGCTTATAGTTATTTTATAAAATAGTGATATTAATTTGCCTCATAACCATTTATTACCAATTAGAGATATTACAATTAATAGACATTAACAACATTGTTAATAAAAATGTACAATAAATTTATGTCTTTTCCGAAGAGCGTTAGTCATAGAAAACAACATACAAAAGCAATTATTTATAGTAAACTAAAGGTCATTTAAGATATCAATTATAAACGATGTCAAGTAATGTCCAGCAATGTTTCCAATATTTTTATTCTTAATGTCTCATCAATTGCTTTAGATTTAAACGAAAGGATTTCAGAAAATGATATTTTTGAGCTGAAAATCAGCACTCGGAAGTGATTGAGCTAATAATCAGCACTCGCTAGTGATTGAGCTGAAAATCAGCAATCGATAATGATTGAGCTGAAAATCAGCACTCGTTAATGATTGAGCTGAAAATCAGCACTCGTTAATGATTGAGCTGAAAATCAGCACTCGTTAATGATTGAGCTAAAAATCAGCACTCGGAAGTGATTGAGCTGAAAATCAGTACTCAGTAGTGATTGAGAGAAAATCAGCACGCGGTAGTGATTGAGCTGATAATCAGCACTCGGTAGTGATTGAGCTGAAAATCAGCACTCGCTAGTGATTGAGCTGAAAATCAGCAATCGTTAATGTTGAGCTGAAAATCAGCACTCGGAAGTGATTGAGCTGAAAATCAGCACTCAGTAGTAATTGAGCTGAAAATCAGTACTCAGTAGTGATTGAGAGAAAATCAGCACGCGGTAGTGATTGATGTGATAATCAGCACTCGGTAGTGATTGAGCTGAAAATGCACTGTGAGATGGGGCAACGCGATGCCTTGCGCAAGCGACTGTGCGCAATCTCTCTTGCCGCACTGAGCTCGCACACCTATAGGTGTGAAAAATTGTTAAAAATGGTCAATAATTGTCAAAAACTATCAAAAATTGTCAGAATTTTGAAAAAATGGTTAATAATTGCCAAATATGTTAAAGTTTTTGAAAAATTGTCAAAAATTTTGAAATATGGTCAAAAATTGTCAAAAGTTTTGAAAAATGGTCAATAATTGTCAAAAACTGTCAAAATTCTGAAAAAATGGTTAATAATTGCAAAATATTTTAAACTTATTGAAAAATTGTAAAAAATTTTAAAAAAAGGTCAATAATTGTCAAAAATGGTCAAAAATGGTCAAAAATGGTCAAAAATGGTCAAAAATGGTCAACATTTTAAAAAAATTTGAAAAAATGGTCAATAATTGTCAAAGGCGGTCAATAATTGTCAAAACCAATCAAAAATCGTCAAAAATTATCAAAAACTGTTAAAAATGGTAAAAAATTGTTAAAATTTTGAAAAATGATCAATGATTGTCAAAATTTTGAAAAAATGGTCAATAATTATAAAAAAATGTCAAAAATGGTCAATAATTGTTAAAAATTGTCAAAATTTTTGAAAAATTGTCAATAATTGTCAGAACCTGTCAAAAATGCTCAAAAATTGTCAAAAAGGGTCAAAAATTGTTAAATAATTTAAAAAATGGTCAATAATTGTTAAATATTTTGAAAAGTGTACAATAATTGTCAATTTTTTTTTAAATTGTCAAAAATGGTCAATAATTGTCAGAAACTCAAAAATGGTCAATAATTGTTGAAAATTGTCAAAAATGGTCAAAAATTGTAAAAATTTTGAAAAAATGGTCAATAATTATAAACAAAAATGGTCAATAATTGTTAAAAATTGTCCAAATTTTTGAAAAATGGTCAAAACTTTGGAAAAATCGTCAATAATTGTCTGAACTTGTCAAAAATTGTGAAAAATGGTCAAAAATTGTTAAATATTTAAAAAAATGGTCAAAAATAGTCAATAATTGTTTAAATTCTGAAAAATGGTCAAAAATTGTTAAACATTTTGAAAAGTGTACAATAATTGTCAAAAATTTTGAAAAATTGTCAAAAATGGTCAATACTTGTCAGAAACTGTCAAAAATGGTCAATAATTGTTAAAATTTTGAAAAATGGTCAAAAATTGTCAAAATTTTGAAAAAATGGTCAATAATTATAAAAAACTGTCAAAATGGTCAATAATTGTTAAAAATTGTCAAAAATGGTCAATAATTGTGAAAATTTTGAAAAATGGTCAAAAATTGTCAAAATTTTTGAAACATGGTCAATAATAATTGTCAAGACCTGTCTAAAATTGTCAAAAACTGTCGGTCAAAAATGGTCAAAAATTGTTAAATATTTTAAAAAATGGTCGAAAATAGTCAATAACTGTTAAAATTTTGAAAAAATGGTCAATAATTATAAAAACTGTTAAAAATGGTCAATAATTGTTGAAAAATGGTCAAAAATTGTCAAAATTTTTGAAAAACGGTCAACAATTGTCAAGACCTGTCTAAAATTGTCAAAAACTGTCGGTCAAAAATGGTCAAAAATTGTTAAACATTTTGAAAAGTGTACAATAATTGTCAAAAATTGTCAGGAACTGTCAAAAATGGTTAATAATTGTTAAAATTTTGAAAAATGGTCAAAAATTTGAACAAATGGTCAATAATTATAAAAAAACTGTCAAAAATGGTCAATAATTGTTAAAAATTGTCAAAAATGGTCAATCATTGTCAGAACCTGTCAAAAATGGTCAAAAATTGTCAATAATTGTGAAAATTTTGAAAAATGGCCAAAAATTGCCAACATTTTTGAAAAATGGTCAATAATTGTCAGAACCTGTCTAAAATTGTCAAAAATGGTCAAAAATTGTTAAATATTTTAAAAAATGGTCGAAAATAGTCAATAATTGTTAAAATTTTGAAAAAATGGTGAATAATTATAAAAAACTGTCAAAAATGGTCAATAATTGTTGGTAATACCGTCAGAGGTAACATCGAATCTAACTATTACCCAAGTCACTGATGAAAATAATTGAGTTGTCGCGATTTCAAATAAATTTTAAATTTTAAAATTTTTCTATTTAATAAAAATGAATGTTAATGTAATAAACAGTCATTATTTTATGGAAGAAAATTTGTAACACTTTATCTTTTCATTATGCCATATCTGATTCCTGTCGTATTCTGTTCTTTTATGCATATAACTTATTCAAAACAATTTCGATGTTTCACATCTGCCAGGCGTCCCGTGACGGCTCACACATTTTTATTTTAAATGAGGTCAACTGGAAGGAAGAAAAATATTTTTCCGCCTACCTCTATCCAAAGTATACATTTCCTGGCCTTATTGTAGGGAGCAAAGTCGTACTTTTCCTCCCTAGGGAGGAAAAATAAAAGTGAGGTTTTGGTACGTCATCAATGAAATACGTTATGTTCATGATTCCGCAAAACTTGCCTACGAATCTCGGTAGCGCAACGCGTTGGAGCACAGCTCACTGTTCGTGATAGGCCTGTAGGTGTTGGATCGAATTCCGGCGAGGACAATTTTTTTAATTTTTTTTTAATTCTTTCATAAATAAATAATTTAAAAATGTCTTGTTATTTGAGGGAGGCGGAAAAATCATATGTATAATATGGAAGTAAAGTGCCTTTTCTAGTAAACTTCATCCTCGGGAGGAAAAGTAGCACTTTCCTCCCTTGTTATACAAATAGCTATTTCTATTTTATAACTTCAATCGTAGTATTTATTGTTGAAAATTGCTAATAATTTTATGGTCAACAAAATAGATTTATATATTGTCATTACTAGATTAAAACAAAAGTAAAATATGGGTTTATAGTGGTCACGATTTTCATAAATATTTCTTACATACGTCACGCATCCATAAACAGCCCATTTGTCTCGCCTGCGTACACCATTATACCAATAGAAACAAATAATAACAATATTTATCTATTTTAGATAAGACTTGCGCTAAATTTCTTAGGTAGGTCGTTAGAACAGAACATTCCTAGATTATTTCTACGTGCAGGAAATTCCGTAACCTTTCGATTAAGATACATTTTTAGAAGATAGAATCACGTGTTTGTTGTGAAATTTCAACATAAAAAACTTTAAATGTTTATAGAACAGTTTTTAGTCTGTTCAAAAATGATATAATAATGTGCTAATGCCAAATCTAACACTGTCAAAGGCTTTCTCTAAGTTTATGTTAAGTAAAAATCCGTTTAAATGTATTGCAATAGAAAACTACATTCTATACGATTTTACAGACACATGAGTCATGTTTGAATCGAAATTTTCATTATGTTTATTCAAATTCAAATTTTCATCGATATATCGTCCTAAAAATTCAATATATTAGTAAAAGTAATATTTATATTCGAAGCAACTATCTAAACTGGTTCCGCAGGTAGTTTTACATGATATTCAAACAAATCTAATAATTTTATACATTGTGAATAGGATCGGTCCAAGAACTGTACCTTGAGGTATACCCCATAAACCTTCGTTGATCCGTGTGCGACCTCGACTGTGATTTGTCAAGATTATGACACTAGTCTAACAAAAGAAGATAAAACTAAAATATAAAACTCGTTGTCGAGTTCCTTCTTATGTAATCTTTGGTTAAGTCCTCCGAAAACAGGAATTGGCACCTCATTGTCCTTTTACCTGTCCCTAATCCCCCTTATCCTTTATACCAACAAAGGGGGTTTTGAATTTAAATTGTAAATCATATTATCAAACTAGATAATATGACAGACATTGTGGTGATGCTATTTTTGTTTGTTTAAAAATATCGGTCACGATAAGAGAAATATTTTTATAAAATATTTACTGTCAGCCAGTTTGAGCAAGGTTGTCTGTAAAACAAGAGATACAGTGATAATTTAGGAAGAGAATGGAGAATATTTGTAACGGTAGAATATCTAAAACCACTATTAAATAATATCCTTTAAAAGACACTCATATCATAATTACCGTTTGAATAAAGGTGAACAATTCTTTTTGTAATTCCGGCATAATAGCATTTTCTAATGTCCCTTTTCGTTTGATCCCATGCAGGTATTCAAATAAACAGCCAAAATATACATATATAAAGTTGAAAAAATCCACCTATGCAGCTTTATAACTTGAAAATATTGGCATAAACAACAGATCTCGACACATTTTTAACGACCATAGTGGAATGTGTATCCACCACTCCACCCCTACATTTTCGTAACGAATACACGCATAGCGGACTCATACAGTTGGTTCCATTCTTACAGTCTATTCCTTTTAACTCGATCACTTATGTGTAAATTAATCGGAAAAAAACGTCCATTTAATAATAAAATGTAGAACAATCTTTATTGACTAATGTCATTAGAAAATATAACAAAAAAAGCGTTAAGAAGATGAGTAAACAAATTTTGACGAACCCAAATTGTATAACGGTTATTTTTTTTTAAATCGAACCACAGTTGTAAATAAATAAATTAGACAAAGAACTGTACGTAAAATAAACAATTTTGACTAACATTTTTGATAAATTATTAGAGTCCCTCGATACAATATTAACACAAGTCACGGCACCACTGGTGGGGATGTGTTACACCCACTTTTCATTACATTAAAAAGCGTATTCGTTTCAATACACATTTTATTATTTTACAGCCAAATGCAACCACAACTCTACAATAACAACCCAACTATTTCTGGATAGTCTCGATATCATCTATTTTCGTCCCTCGGTCAGGGTGGCAGGTATCTGAAGGGTAAACCGTCCCACAGAGGCGTACTCTCCTTACAGATGACTAATGTCGTAAATCATTTTAACGACATAGTGCAATAGGGCATTGGTGCAAATATTTACAAAATTAGTTCACTTTAGTTCTTCTTTTGTTATAACAGCCATGTTGTCAGATCTTCGAGAATTTCTCAAGTATAGTGAAATCAACAAAGTTCAGTTGAGATATTCCTTTTTTTTTAAGACGAACACTCTATATACGAAAGTGTTCACTGATGTATTAAAGCTTGTCATTTTTTTTTCTGTTTGCCATGCACATTCTCTATAATATATAATAAGCAGCTTATTAGGCTTATTAAAAACTTTCAATTGTTGTCAATAACATCCAATTAGAATTTATTGTGCACTCGACTGTTGCTTTAGACTTTTTTTTTGTTCTACTTCTTATCAGAGAGAGAGAGAGAAATAGACCCTTCCCGCTCATAGTTTAATACGAAGACAATTATTACTAATGAAACGAATACATTTGATCGCCTCGAAAAACTTTCTACGTTGAAAAATAATATTGCCCTTGAGATGTATTCAATTTCACTTTTAATATTTTCTTTCTTTTGTGTTTATTGCACTTCTTTTCGATATCGTCCTGTATTCTGTAATCTTTCCAAATCCTTCAATTATTTTGATTTATCACCATCTGAACATTTGGCTCTTTCAAGGTCACGAGGGAGCTACGTCCGCTAGATCGCGTTGTGTAATAACTTTTGACATCTGACAGTTGAAGTTTGACAGCTTTGACAATTGACAGCTGACGCGGAACTATACAATACACGGAAAATAATAAACACACCAAGAAAATTTCAAAATTACACTAACTATAGATACATTTTATCCAAAATATATTACAACTAGATAACAACGAGAGAAATTGTAAACATGCTATCAGAATGTAACTTATCCAACACTTACACATCTTAAAATCAGTCAACTTGCCATATGTACAGACTCCCTTTCACAACATCCCTTAGTACAAGATATCCTTGACACCTGCCACCACCATCATACTAGAGGTATCTCTGTGAATATCATCTGGATCCCTTCTCATGTAGGAATTACTGACAACGATTGTGCAGACGGTGTCATCTCTCCCTATTCAGCCACCTACTGAGTGTAGGGATCAGAGCCCTCGTCCATTGTCCCACGTCTTGGTTAGCGTCCCATCTATCTTGCCCACGTCTGATTGTCATGTTTCTCTCCCTTCTCTTGTCAGCCTCACTAGCTTATCAGATCACCGCTAGCGCTTCCCCCAACACAGTCCTGTATCCGCTACTAACCCTAAGAAGGGATCTTCTCTGTGTTGCACGGAGCATACTCCTATACTTGTTAAAACGGCACACATTTCCCCATATCGGCGCAGCATAGGTGATCACATAGGTGACTACACCTGCCAGCATCTTTCTCTTCCAGAAACCAGGTCCCTCAATGTTCGGCAGGATCCTTCCCAAAGCTGCCACATGTCTCATGTCCTCTTGACATGCTCATGCTATCTATCCACACTCCCAGGTATTTTACACTCTTCTTCGGATGTATAACTTGGTCTTTCATGTTGAAGACGATCCCTTCTCTATTCTTCCTTCCCCGTGTAATAACGCTCTCCGTTTTTTCCGGAGCCACCTTTAGGCCGTGCGCTTCGACCCAACAGCAAATATCCGCTAAGGCTATTTGCGTTCTGTGCACTAGGTCTTCCTTATAGTCCGATCGAACTACAAGTACCAAGTCGTCACCCTTCAGGGAGGTCCAGCTCCAGGATGCCGTTGTAGAAGAGGTTTCAAAGTATAAGTCCTAGAACGGACCCTTGGGGTACACCTTGGTCTATGTCCATATATACCTTCCCGTTCCTAATCTTTCTCTCACTGAGGTATGATTTAACGAAGTTTATCAGATAGGGACTTATCTTTATTTCCTGAAGTACCTCCACGATCTGTGACCATTTCGCTGTATTAAACGCATTCCTTATGTCGATGAGCGTAATTGCTCTCCAAACCCATCTCATATCGCTGGTGAGGCCAATTACAAGCTCGATTGCCTGTACTGTTGACTTGCCTGTGAGGAATCCATATTGTCTCTCTGACAGCCCCTTTTTGTCTACAACTTCCTCTACCAGTCTCTTCTTAATCATATGCTGCAGAAGCTTGCTGATCGCTACTAGGAGGCATATCGGTCTATAGTTTTTAGGTGTTGCATTTGTGTCACCCTTTGGAATACGGATCATATTCGCCTCCTTCCATGCGGACGTAATCTCCTGTACTCCTGGCATGTTATTCGTCACCTCCAGAATTAAGTCTGGGTAGTTGTAAGCTGTCCATTTGATTGACTTTGCAAGGATGCCGTCAGGTTCTGGAGCTTTTTTGTTCTTGAGCCTACTACTGAACCAAGTGAATTAACCTAACCCATCGTTTCTCAAGCGGGGGGTCGCGACCCTTGGGGGGGTCGAGTTTGTTTTTAAAGGGGGTCGCAGTCTATTGAAAACTACATATAGGTGGTACAAAAGATTCGTTTATTAAAGGAATTAGTTTTAGTGTGAGTGAGATAAGATAGTAGTGGTATGTACTAGTGATGAGAGATATTTCACGAGCTGTTCTTTTTCACTGATACGAACAAATCACAGTCAGTCACAGTTCCTATAAGCAAATCTAAAGCGTGACGTGATCAGAGTCAGCGAAAACGACAATGAATCGAAATATTTGAAATCGAACATAATATTGACCTTTTCATCGCTCTCATTCGACGAAAATTCGTCACAAACTATGGAAAAAAATTTCGAACGAAAATATTGAAATTTTTTTGACGTTTCTTCGGTAAAAAACACTTTTTTGGGGGTTGAAAAATATTGCGATTTCCGGCCAAAATTGAGTTCCTAGAAAAAAAAGTTGATTATAAAAGTTGTAGATCTTGGAAAAATCTACAACTTTTTCATAAGTGACTTTTTCACATAACCTCAAAATTAGCTCCAAAAATGCAAAAAACTGCATTTTTCGTTTTTTATTTTTAGTTTCGTCAAAAAATGTTCGATTTTGATGAAAATTTGGTAGAAGGTAGTTATCAGTCGCAAACCATGAAAAAAAGTTTTAAATTAAAATATTGGAAATTTTTCGAGTTATAACGTTTCTTCGGTAAAAAACACTTTTTTGGGGGGTTGAAAAATATTGCGATTTCCGGGCAAAATTGAGTTCCTAGAAAAAAAAGTTGATTATAAAAGTTGTAGATCTTGGAAAAATATACAACTTTTTCATAAGTGACTTTTCCACATAACCTCAAAATTAGCTCGAAAAATGCAAAAAACTGCATTTTTCGTTTTTTATTTTTAGTTTCGTTAAAAAATGTTCGATTTTGATGAAAATTTGGGAGAAGATAGTTTTCATAGTCACAAACCATGAAAAAAGTTTTAAATTAAAATATTGGAAATTTTTCGAGTTATAACGTTTCTTCGGTAAAAAACACTTTTTTGGGGGGTTGAAAAATATTGCGATTTCCGGGCAAAATTGAGTTCCTAGAAAAAAAAGTTGATTATAAAAGTTGTAGATCTTGGAAAAATATACAACTTTTTCGAAAGTGACTTTTCCACATAACCTCAAAAATAAGCTCGAAAAATGCAAAAAACTGCATTTTTCGTTTTTTATTTTTAGTTTCGTCAAAAAATGTTCGATTATGATGAAAATTTGGTAGAAGGTAGTTTTCATAGTCACAAACCAAGAAAAAAAGTTTCAAATTAAAATATTGGAAATGTTTCGAGTTATAACGTTTTTTCGGTAAAAAACACTTTTGGGGGGTTGAAAAAGACATTATTGCGATTTCCGGCCAAAATTGAGTTCCTAGAAAAAAAAAGTTGTATATAAAAGTTGTAGATATTGGAAAAATCTACAACTTTTTTGTCAGTGACTTTTCCACATAACCTCAAAATTAGCTCGAAAAATGCAAAAAACTGCATTTTTCGTTTTTTATTTTTAGTTTCGTTAAAAAATGTTCGATTTTGATGAAAATTTGGGAGAAGATAGTTTTCATAGTCACAAACCATGAAAAAAGTTTTAAATTAAAATATTGGAAATTTTTCGAGTTATAACGTTTCTTCGGTAAAAAACACTTTTTTGGGGGGTTGAAAAATATTGCGATTTCCGGGCAAAATTGAGTTCCTAGAAAAAAAAGTTGATTATAAAAGTTGTAGATCTTGGAAAAATATACAACTTTTTCAAAAGTGACTTTTCCACATAACCTCAAAATTAGCTCGAAAAATGCAAAAAACTGCATTTTTCGTTTTTTATTTTTAGTTTCGTCAAAAAATGTTCGATTTTGATGAAAATTTGGTAGAAGGTAGTTTTCATAGTCACAAACCAAGAAAAAAGTTTCAAATTAAAATATTGGAAATGTTTCGAGTTATAACGTTTTTTCGGTAAAAAACACTTTTGGGGGGTTGAAAAAGACATTATTGCGATTTCCGGCCAAAATTGAGTTCCTAGAAAAAAAAAGTTGTATATAAAAGTTGTAGATATTGGAAAAATCTACAACTTTTTTATCAGTGACTTTTCCACATAACCTCAAAATTAGCTCGAAAAATGCAAAAAAACTGCATTTTTCGTTTTTTATTTTTAGTTTCGTTAAAAAATGTTCGATTTTGATGAAAATTTGGGAGAAGATAGTTTTCATAGTCACAAACCATGAAAAAAGTTTTAAATTAAAATATTGGAAATTTTTCGAGTTATAACGTTTCTTCGGTAAAAAACACTTTTTTGGGGGGTTGAAAAATATTGCGATTTCCGGCCAAAATTGAGTTCCTAGAAAAAAAAGTTGAATATAAAAGTTGTAGATCTTGGAAAAATATACAACGTTTTCATTAGTGACTTTTTCACATAACCTCAAAATAAGCTCGAAAAACGCAAAAAACTGCATTTTTTGTTTTTGATTTTTAGTTTCGTCAAAAATTGTTCGATTTCAATGAAAATTTGGTAGATGGTAGTTTTTATAGTCACAAACTATGGACAAAAAAATTCAAGTTAAAATACTAGAAGTTTTTCGTGTTATGACGTTTTTTCGTTAAAAAACACTTAAATTTTAAGTTTTAAATTAATATATTGTAAATTTTTCGAGTTATAACGTTTTTTCTGCATTTTTCGTTTTTTATTTTTAGTTTCGTTAAAAAATGTTAGATTTTGATGATAATCTGGTAGAAGGTAGTTTTTATAGTCACAAACTATGGAAAAAAATTTCATATTGAAATATTGAAATTTTTTCGAATTTTGACGTTTTTTAGGTAAAATACACTTTTTTTGGGGGGTGGAAAAAGACATTATTGCGACTTCCTTCATCGCTCTCATTCGACTAAAATTTGTCAACAAGATCGAAGTTTCTTTTGATCATATCATAGGATTATAAAAAGACTGTACAAATAACAAATAGATAATCTTACGAAATGAAAATAGATGCATTTTTCCCATCGTATATTCAAAACCGAATATCAAATATGTTGTGATTTTAAAATAACTGATATTAAAAAATCACGATATCATTTCACAACGTGATTAAAAAATCACGATATCGCTCATCACTAGTATGTACCTACTTACTTGCCTGGCCTATACTACTACTTCCCTAAAAATGATGGCTCGGCCTCGCCAGGGTTGCCAGTTCGATTTTTATTTCATCAGTAAATACCTTGTCAAAAATTCTGTAGAATTGTTTTATCCTATACAAATTTAAGGAAAGGATAATTGAATAAACGTCAAAAAATATGTATTTTTATACAAAAAAAAATTAATCTATTCCCAAAAAAATAGTGACGGGGTCGCAACTTTTTGGCTTTTTCGTGGGTCGCCACATAAAAATGGTTGAGAAACGATGACCTAACCTATGCTAACCTAAAAAAATTTCAAAGTTGTCTATGTTCAAATATTATCATATTATCTTAACTTAATGTAAATATGTATAAATTGTTGTAATATAGTTAGCTATATTTTATGTAGACATTAATAAAATCTAATCAATCTGATTGAAGTGTATTATTGTAATAAAGGTGGGCCATTCCAAAACAGGTCAATTTTAGACTCGGGGGCGATTTTTATTCAGTATACCTGCCTGATGGGCCGAGATGGGAATCGTCCAACATTTGTATAAGGTATAAAAAAAACCGATAAAAACCCATTTTTTGTAGCTATTGCTCGTTAAGGAAAATCATGGTGATTATCTTCGAATACACCATTTGCTAAAAGCAAAATTTAGATTTTAATCGAGTAGTAGATAAGAATAATTTGCGGGAAAATGTAGGTGAAATTTCGTATTTGCAAGACATTGTTTAAACCAACTGTTAATAGTGCAAATATGAGTAGAAACTCAACGTCTGTTTAAAATTGTGTGTGAAAAATAAAAATAGTTTCGATATCATCTACAAAAGTGCGAAATCGCCCTGTATAAAGATTCTTAAGAAACAATAAACGAATCGGCAGATGTATTTAGCACGTGTTTGGAAAATTAATTGACGAATATGTAAAGAAACTATTGTGTGTGTTGTAATAATAACGATCTTCGGCGTACAAAGTATACAAAAGTCTAGCATCTTTTTCAACTAAATTATTACCTTGTTTTTTTTTTAAATTATTACATTCGACAAGAAGCGCTAACATTATTTATCTGTGCGTGACCGGTAAACTAAAACTTTTTCAAAGTGTAAATGAATTTTTCTCATCGGAAATAAATCTTCAATATTTTCATGCAATTTCAAAATTCTTTGAATTAAAATATTTTTGCATAAATTTCGAATTTTTTAAATGGGATTTAACTAAATAAATTTTTAAATCCATCTACACAGTTTTAATCCGTTTCGTAACAAATTTATCAGATTCAGCTTCAACTCCCAATCTTTATCTACTTGCGGTCTTAACGGCTTTTTATTTCGATAAATAAACCGACCTTCCTATAGATCGGACGTGGCTACATAAAACAATTTTTTGTATACACCAATAAACGTACATTACTATTTCAGTTGAACTTGTGAAAGTATTTTTACAACTTATTTACCAATTTTGTACAGGTACCTTCAAAAATATTTCTAGCAACGAGCAACAATATAAATTTGATTGGGACATCCTGTATATTTCAAAGCAATTTTAAAATCTGGCCTATATAATATAATATACATCACGTAAACCGCAAAGTGTTTTAGTTAACCTTGAAATAAATAAATCGCTTATTTGAGACTTTTCATTGGTTTAAATTTAATTTATATATTTATCTCAACGTAATTTCCTGTACCAATTTTTTGTCATAATCTACAATAATTCTTCTAGTTATAAAATTAATAACATCAAACTATATAATATCGAACCAAATAATATACAATTTTCAACCCATTAGCAAACATTTTTACAAAGTAGGTACCTACCATAGGGTTGCGCGATACACTAGAAAGTATCGATATTAGGTATCGATACGGATCGGAACATAAAGTATCGATACAGTAGAATATCGAATATTAATTTATCGATACTCGAAGTATCGATACGTTAACGATCCGAGATTTTGCTAATTTTGACGTTTTTTCGGTAAAAAACACCTTTTTGGGGGGTGGAAAAAGACATTATTGCGATTTCCGTCCAAAGTTGAGTTCCTAGAATAAAAAGTTGATTATAAAAGTTGTAGATCTTGGGAAATTCTACAACTTTTTCACATAACCTCAAAATTACCTCGAAACACTGCATTTTTTATTTTTGGTTTCGTTAAAAAATGTTCGATTTTGATGAAAATTTAGTAGAAGGTAGTTTTGATAGTCACAAACCATGAAAAAAATTTCAAATTAAAATATTGGAAATTTTTTGAGTTATAACGTTTTTTCGGTAAAACACACTTTTTTGGAGGGTGGAAAAAGACATTATTGCGATTTCCGGCCAAAGTTGAGTTCCTAGAATAAAACGTTGATTATAAAAGTTGTAAATCTTGAGAAAATCTAGAACTTTTTAATTGGTGACTTTTTCACATAACTTCAAAATTAGCTCGAAAAACGCAAAAAACTGCATTTTTCGTTTTTTATTTTTGGTTTCGTTAAAAAATGTTCGATTTTGATGAAAATTTAGAAGAAGGTAGCTTTGATAGTCACAAACCATGAAAAAAAATTTCAAATTAAAATATTGGAAATTTTTTGAGTTATAACGTTTTTTCGGTAAAACACACTTTTTTGGAGGGTGGAAAAAGACATTATTACGATTTCCGGCCAAAGTTGAGTTCCTAAAATGAAACGTTGATTATAAAAGTTGTAGATCTTGGGAAAATCTACAACTTTTACATGAGTGACTTTTCCACATAACCTCAAAATTAGCTCGAAAAACGCAAAAAATTGCATTTTTCGTTTTTTATTATTAGTTTCGTTAAAAAATGTACGATTTTGATGAAAATTTAGTAGAGGGTAGCTTGGATAGTCACAAACCATGAAAAAAAATTTCAAATTAAAATATTTGAAATTTTTCGAGTTATGACGTTTTTTAAATAAAAAACACTTTTTTTGGGAGGGTGGAAAAAGACATTTTTGCGATTTCTGTCCAAAGTCGAATTCCTAGAATAAAAAATTGATCATAAAAGTTGTAGATCTTGAAAAAATATACAACTTTTTCATTAGTGACTTTTTCACATAACCTCAAAATTAGCTCGAAAAACGCAAAAAACTGCACATTTTTCGTTATTTATTTTTAGTTTCGTTAAAAAAAGCACGACATCATTTCACAACGTGATTAAAAAATCACGATATCGCTCATCACTATAGATAACGCCACTTGCCACTACCACTAAAAATCCCGTATCGCAAGGTATCGATACACTACAAATTTATCGATACTTGGAATGCATCGAAAAGCATAGTATCGATACAAAATATCGAGTATCGGAAGTAAAAGTATCGATACACTGGAATATCGGATAGTATCGCGCATCCCTAACCTACCAGCGTTGCCAGACGTCCCAATTTTGGCGGGACGTCCCGATTTTTAAATCAAAATTAAATGTCCCGCTTTTCGGGGATAACTCGAATCATAAATTTAATGAAAGCAGAATTACTCATCCAGTTTAATCTACAGCTATAATGCGAAGAGTTCTTCATCTTTATTAAAGAAAAAAAGGAAACTTTAAAAGAAGTTAAAGCTTTACAGAAATATTATGAATAAGTAATTCTTATAATTATAAATAACTATTATTCTCCTATTGCAAGTTGCAATTTGTAACACTCACTCCTCAGACTATTGTTTGTAACGCCATATTTTTCTAATGAATGAAACTTTTTTGATTTTGATTTCTGTTTTTTAAATTTTTTTTATTCAGAAGACGAATAAGACTGATACGGATCATTGGATGGTTGCAGGAACTATGCTACAAAAGATAAAAAATATAACTAAAATATGCAACAAAAAATGGGACATAAGAAAACTAGAACTGGCAGAAACACAAAACAAGTACAGAGATAGTATAGAAGAACAATTCATTAATGAGACAGAAGAAATTAGTGGAATTCAAGCAGATTGGAAAAGGATAGAAAAATGTATAAATACAGCTGCAAACAAAAAAATAGGATTGGCGGTAAAAAGAGAACAGAAGAAAGAAATGATAGAAAAGAAGAAGCATGGTTAAAATGGATAAGGACGAACAGAAATGAAGAAAGAGAAGTTTATGAAAAACTAAGAAAAGAAACAAAGAAAATAATAAAACAACAATGGAAAAGAGAATTAGTGATATAGAAAGGAGAAGTTATGCGAGGAATACTAAAGCTTTTTATCAAAAAATAAATGCACAGACCCGAACATGCAAAGCAAAAAAAAAACAGGAATAAAAAATAAAGAAGGAAGAATAGTGAATGAAGATACGGAATATAAAGAGACATGGATGGAATATTTTACGGAATTACTAACAGAAACAGAAGTAAGAGAAGAGGTTGATATAGAAGAAAAGAACAAACGAGAGGTAATCGAGAAACCAACTAAAGAAGAAATAGAGAGATAATTAACAGAAGTAAGAACGGAAAAGCGCCAGGAAGCGACGGAATTACCATGGAACTTATCAAGTACGGAGGGACAAAATTATACAAATTGATATATAAAATATGGGAAGAAGAAGAGATGTCGGAGGAATGGAAGGTGGGACAAATAGTAACAATACATAAGAAGGGAGAAGTAATAACTCAAAGAGGGAAAACGGAGAAGTTTAGATATAATAAAGGAGTCGAGCAAGGAGACTCTCTGTCGGCAATTTGGCACTAGAATATACATTGAAAAAAATATGTAAAGGAAATGTAAGAACCAGAGGAGGGCAAATAATAGCGTATGCAGAAGACGTAGTACTAGTGACTAAAAACAGAATGGTAATGGAAGAAATGTTGGAGGAAATAATAAGGGAAGGAAAGAATATTGGACTCGTGATAAATACACACAAAACCAAATTATTAAGACTCAAAGAGAATTGTGAACAAAAAAACGTGAAAATTGGAAGATATGAATTTGAAGAAGTGGATAGAGTTAAATATCTGGAAATAACAATAAGTAGTGATGGAGATAAGGGAAAGAATCGTCGCAGCAAACAAATCATTTCAGGCTAACAAAAAAATTATTAAAAAATAAAATAATTAGCAAGCGCACGAAAATAAGAATATATAACCCAATAATTAGACCGGTGATGATGTATGGGGCAGAAATATTAACCGTGAATAAAAAACAACAAGAGGATATGAGAATACAGGAACGAAAAATACTAAGAACAATACTAGGACCAAAAAAAATTGGCGAAGAATATAGAAGAAGAACAAACTTGGAACTATATCAAGGGATATAAAAGATATAGTAAAAAAAAGATTAAAATGGTTGGGACACATATGGAGAGCAGGTAAGAAAGCAATAATATACTCAATGGTAGAGTGGAAGCCTTGAAGTAAGAGAAGAAGGGGAAGACCCAGGATAAATTGGTTGCAGGTGATCTCAAGACAATGGGAATTAAACAATGAGAAGAGAAAACTCGGGACATGAAGCAATGGCTACAAATAGTAGAAAAAATATGAAAAAGGAAATGTGGTCTGATCCACCCTTACAAAAGGATGCAGAAAGCTCGTAAGAGCGGCGCTATATATATATATATACTTTATATATGTATATATTGTCACGTAAACGTAAGTTAAACTCAAATAAAAAGATTAGTAGTTTACATAACAAGTCCCGAAAGTGGTCTTTTACTGGACGAGTGGGCAAATTGCAGGGCGAGCCGCAGGCGAGTCCAGTAAAAGCACTTTTGGGACGTATTACGTACAATATTTTTTTTAAAACGGGCATTGTTGTACCATAAACTTCATATTATTCAGTTTACATTTTTATAACAAGAACTCTTTATTAACTAATTTCAACAATTTTTTTTAACAATCGTTAATTTTTGGTTTACAAATATAAACATTATTTTTGAATAGTTATATTAAACGTACAATTATTAGCATTACTTATCTGTAAGCACGGTTACCTGCTTTTGGAATTTTGTTAGCTATATCAATCTTATTCTGAACTGAATCCTCAACTTGAGATAAACTCCAACCACCATGTCGTTTTAAGTTTATGATGTCAGCACCTCCGTTAGTTAGCAAAGTCGCCGAACTACGCCTAAAGCAATGCCCTGTGTATTCCTTTGGGTTTGGCAATCTCAAAAATGTAGCTATTTTGGAGGTAGCATTACCTACAGTATGTATGCCTACAGGTTGTTTATTACATTTTTCTACAACTGCTATGAAAAGTGACGTATTTCTCATACCTTATTTGATTTCAAAACCAAATATTGCTCATACCGTGAGAAATAATATTTCTCACGGCACTTTGCCCACGCCACATATATTCATATGTAGAATCAAATAAAATCGACAAAAACTTAGTAGGCTACTGTCATCTTTAAATACCTACTTAGTTGTCACAAAACTGTCAGATTATATTAGAAAATATGTTAAAAATTTTAAAAAATTGTCAAAAATTTTGAAATATGGTCAAAAATTGTCAAAAACTGTCAAAGTTTTGAAAAAATGGTTAATAATTGCCAAATATTTTCAAAAATTGTCAAAAAATTGGAAAAATGGTTAATAATTGTCAAAAAATTGTCAAAAACTGTAAAAATTTTGAAAAAATGGTCAATAATTATAAAAGACTGTCAAAAATGGTCGATAATTGTTAAAAATTGTCAAAGATTTGGAAAAATTGTCAAAAATGGTCAATAATTGTCAGAATCTGTCAAAAATTGTCAAATATTTTAAAAAATGGTCAAAAATAGTCAATAATTGTTAAAATTTTGAAAAATGATCAAAAACTGTCAACATTTTTGAAAGTTGTCAATAATGGTCAATAATGGTCAGAAACTGTCAAAAATGGTCAATAATTGTTAAAATTTTGAAAAATGGCAGAAAATTGTTAAAATTTTGAAAAAATTGTCAATAATTATAAAAAAAATGTCAAAAATGGTCAATAATTGTTGAAAATTGTCAAAAATGGTCAATAATTGTCAGAACCTGTCAAAAATGCTCAAAAATTGGCAAAAATGGTCAGAAATTGTTAGAATTTGGAAAAATGGTCCAAAATGGTCAAAATTTTTGAAAAATTGTCAAAAATGGTCAATAATTGTTAAAATTTGAAAATATGGTCAAAAATTTTCAAAAAATGGTCAATTGTCAAAAATTGTCAAAATTTTCGAAAAATTGTCAAAAATTTTGAAAAAATGGTCAATAATTATAAAAAACTGTCAAAATGGTCATTAATTGTTAAAAATTGTCAAAATTTTTGAAAAATTGTCAATAATTGTCAGAACCTGTCAAAAATTGTCAAAAATGGTCAATAATTGTTAAAATTTGGAAAAATGGTCTAAAATGGTCAAAATTTTTGAAAAATTGTCAAAAATGATCCATAATTGTCAAAATTGGTCAATAATTGTTAAAATTTGAAAAAACAGTCAAAAATTGTCAAAATTTTGAAAAAATGGTCAATAATTATAAAAAACTGTCAAAAATGGTCAATAATTGTAAAAAATTGTCAAACTGTTTGAAAAATGATCAAAGTTTTTGAAAAATTGTCAATAATGGTCAATAATTGTCAGAACCTGTCAAAAATGGTCAAAATTTGTCAAAAATAGTTGATAATTGTCAGAACCTGTCAAAAATGGTCAATAATTGTCAGAACCTGTCAAAAATGGTCAATAATTGTCAGAACCTGTCAAAAATGGTCAATAATTGTTAAAATTTGGAAAAATGGTCTGAAATGGTCAAAATTTTTGAAAAATTGTCAAAAATGATCAATAATTGTCAAAACTGTCAAAATTGGTCTATAATTGTCAAAAATGGGCTGGTGCCACAAACTTCCACACTCGTGAGAAAAGTTGAACTTTCCCCACTAGTTACACAATATACTATTTCCTTTATTGTAATTAATAAAGAGACGTCAATGAAGAACGTTGGTTGGGCGTAGCGCTATATACAATACTTCCTATGCAAATTTAGCTCTTTTTCCCCATTAATAATAAATGATATTGATTTTTGTTTTGGTGTTTGAAATTTTAACCAAAAGCATAATTTTATTGTCTTCTATGTCGTCAATTACTATATTAGTGATTTCTTCCCAGCATAACCCATAATCAACAACACTTTAGTCATTCGATATTGTTCGTCTGAAGCTTCTACTAAAAACTTATCGATATCCTCTTTATTAAGTACTCTAGACTTCTTTGCTTTATACCCTACGGATTGTTTCTTCATAAACGCTGTTAATTTAAAATATTTGCTTATGTTTCTGGTGTAGCATGGCTTTCAGCATCGAATATAAACTCCACAACGAAGAAGATTTCAGCGTTTCTGATTTTTCTGACAAATATGCCAATAATACATCCTCACAAATGCTTATTACCTTCTTTTCCAGGCACCACTTTTCAAAAATTTGGTATGTTTGTTCATATCGTGTCCGGTAATAAAGCAAACGTTGCTTGGGTGGCCGCCTTAACATTTTCATCTGGTACATTTTCATCTTCCATTGATTCACAATCAAATCCATCATTTTGAATATCCATTTTATAATAAATGTCACGTCAAAATATGTCAAGTTATTTTATAGTTTTAAATAATACAAAACTCGGTTACTATAGAAACCAATTGACCGCTATCTTAGACTAACTATTTTATTATTTTTTTCATTAATGATAGGCCGGAAAGTAAATAAAAATGAATCCGGTAAAAGCTTTTACCGGACTATCACAATAATTTTCTGGCTCGGTCCGACAAAATTTCTGGCCGGTTTAAAAAAAAATATTTAAAAACTTCTGATTATATTATACGTTTTTTTACTATGTCCCGCTTTCGATGAAAGAAACCCGCTTTTTTCACTCAAAAAGTTCCAAAATCCCGACTTGGCAAAAAAAAATCTGGCAACGCTGGTAGGTAACTACCTACTATAAATTTTGTCCACTTTTACTTTCAAGGTTAAGTAACGTATTTTGCTTTTTATTCAAACTTTCATTGTTTAATTGATAACCTAAGAAACTTTGTAATAAAAAATTGTTGAATATTTATTCCATATTATTATTATTACTATTAAAATAAACTAACCTGATATTTTCGCCCTGAAATTATTAGTCGGCGAAAAATAATAACTGCCACAACTTTTTCTAATTTCGGAAATAACCCTGGGAGGGCTTTTATCGCCCACATCAAAATCTCTGTAAGGAGTAGCAATTAACATTATTATTTCCAGTCACTGATAAATAATGTCAACAACTAAACCATCCATCTTCATCATCACTACCGCGTCCATAATACAACATTATTTACGATTTTCACTTTAATGACTTTAAAAGGTAAAAAAAACGTTCACTTAGAAGGAAAAGTTGTTTTTAAAAAAAGCGAAATAAATACGAGCCACTTTCTTTCGCGTTTCAGCAACAAACATTCAACACTGACACTGGCAAAAAGTCACTGAGAGTTTTTTGTTGTTGTTGTTTTCATTGTGAACTGTCAAAACATTCAAATGTTTTGCGGCCCGTCATGCTCGTTTTAACTAGCGCGCTGTTCGGTGCAGCTTTGTCAGTGGTCGGGATTCGAATGATGTTGATGTGATTGTGTTTATGTCGACTACTTGTGAGTGAGGAGAGTGAAAAGTTCAAGTTCTATTAAAAGCTTTATAATAATATACACTGCAACTACAAAGCGGGATGCCTAATTATTGAAAGCAGTGCCGGATCTAAGTATGGGCTTAATGGGCTCCAGCCCAGGGGCCCCTAATAATAAACCAGTAAAAAAATACAAATAAAAAATATATGTTTAATTTTCCCGCATATGTAATCCTTTTTTTTTAGGAAAATTGCAAATATTTTAATTATTTCGTGGGTCCCCCCACGTTAGCCCAGGGCTCCGAAAGGTCGAGGTCCGGCCCTGATTGAAAGAGTAATTTTAATGGATTACGATCAATGTGCTTTTTTTTAGTTTTAAAAGAATATTTAGTCATTGTGCAGATCACGTGCTTCTCGATTTTGTGACAATCTGTACAAATTGCTTTTATAATTAATTGAATTTACTGTGACTTTGTGGAATCTACTCATATTAATGTTATAAATGTTTCTAATTAATTCCACTATTTAATGAAAAAATTATGAAAATTATGAAAGGATATTGATAATTATTTCGATATTGACATATCATCGTCAGAATGACAGAAGTTACATTTTATGTGATACCTACTTGATGTTTAATATTTTGGCTAGACCAAATAGTAAGTGACCTATCTTGTGATTGACTTAATATATATGAATAGAATAAAGAAGAAGATTTGATTTTACAAATATTAAAGCTTAAGTATTATTAGCCCTATGGGGATATTCTGGATATCTTTTTCCCATTTAAGATTAGTATAACTGTGCAATAATGTAGGAAACCAAGGAAAACTATATCTGCTGATCTTTACAATAGTTACTTAAGAAGACAATTTATTAGTGGAGAGCTCCCTAGATTTATCTGTTCATTGACAACGTCATATTGTGGGTCTCTTAAGTGTCTTCTTATTTCTAGTTCTTCAAGGAAATCTAGTTCTTGTTTCTTATCACAAATATGCAGTACTTCTAGTTCTGTGTTAGGTGTTAATGAATGTTTTGTGTCAAGAAGGTGTTTTGCGTAATGTGATTTATCTGGCTGTTTTAATCTGTATGCTCGTGAGTGTTCATTGTATCTAATTTCAAAATTTCGAATTGTTTGACCAATATAGACAGCATTACATTCTGGACATTTAAGTTTATATATTCCAGACTTTTTTGATGGGGGTATTTTTGTTTTTACATTTAACAATTTTTTACGCACATTGTTTTCTGTTTTAAAAGAAATTGCTGTATTCGTTGAACAAGATATTATCTTTGAAATATTATTAGAAATATTACCAGCATATGTGATGGTTTTGTAATTTTGTATTTCCCTAGTTTTTCAGGAAATATTAATTGTAATGCCACTTTTTCCTCTTTTTTATTAATTAATTTATTTATTATATGTAACTGATAACCGTTGAATGTGGCTATTTGTTTAATTATATTAATTTCTCTATCAAAATTATATTTGTTCATAGGAACTGAAAATGCTCTATGTATCATTGAATTATATGCTGCTAATTTATGTGACAGGGGATGATTGGAATTATATGGTATAGTCACATCAGTATGTGTTGGTTTTCTGTAAATTGAAAAATCAAAGTATATTTTTGACTCTTTGAATTTTAATATCAAGAAAATTGATTAAGTTATTTTCTTCAGCTTCTAATGTAAATTTAATTTTTGGATGTAAATTATTAATATGATTGAACAATATATCCAATTGTCGTTCACTACCTACAAAACAAGCTAATATGTCATCTACATATCTATACCAAAATAATATATTTTTTGAAATGTTACATTCAAAGATTTTTCTTTCTAAACTGTCCATAAAAATGTTTGCCAAAATTGGTGAAATAGGGCTTCCCATTGGTAAACCTTCATTTTGAATATATACCTTATTATCAAAAGTAAAATAATTCTGATTAATACATACATCAAACAAATTGAGTATATCTGATATTATTCCTGGATTGATATTTTTATCCTCTAGTAATTTTTTAACAAGTGTTATGCACTCTTTAGGAGGGATTTTAGAGAACATCAGATGAAATAAGTTTAGAGTTATCTTGTAATTTGTATGTTTTTAATTTTTTGATTAGTTCTATTGAATTTTCAATTGAGTATTCAGATATACCTCCATAGCTATTAAGTATGTTGTTTAGTTTTTTAGCTAACTTATTATTAGGATTATTAACGTAAGAAACTACAGGTCTAATTGGTTTCGATACTTTATGTAATTTAACAGTTCCATATAATTGTGGAGACTGAGGATTTTTATTAATCATGTATTTTTTCTCATAATCATTGAAAACATAATTTGAACTATTGACAATCTCTCTAACATTATTAGAAAACTTTTTTTTGGGTCAGCCCTTAGAATTTTTACATCACAATATTTTATAAAATTATTAACTTTAGATTTATATTCTTCGGATTTTAAAATGACAGTGGCATTTCCTTTGTCAGATTTTGTTATTGTGAGGTTATAATCTTCTACTTTTTGTTTATATGAATTTAATGCTGAAATATCATTTTTTGTTTGACGTTTAACCTTTGAAGGTTTCATATTTTTAATCAAATTAGCAATTTGTAATTTTTCATAAAGAAAACTATTTGACTGAGATTTTAAAGCTATTTCTGACTCTGTAGCTAAAATTTCTTTAATACTATTTGTGAATTTTGGTGGTATGCTGTATTTTAAGCCTTTATTTAAAAATTCTATCTCACTATTTGTGAAGTTAGTGTCTGAAAGGTTTTCGAATCGTGGTGCAAAATGTATTGGTGTGTAAGTACTTACAGTTTTATGATGTTCAGTGTATTGAGTGTTATATTTTATGTACTCAAGTTGTTGTAGTTTTCGTTCTTGTTTCTTGTATTTCTTGTGCTTCATAATGCTGACACTTTCTCTGATTTTGTCATCTAAACAGAAAAATTCAACTGGATGAAGTTTGAATGTGAGTTCAGAATGAACAATTTTTAAGTATATATCTAAGGAGTCTCTTATTTTAAACCATTTTTTACTCTCCTCTTTAATCCAGACTCGTTGAGCACATTTCACGGCTTTTTGGGCTTGAGGTGTTTTTGTATGGCATTTTATGTTTACATAATTTGGTATCACTTCTTTCTTAAGGCATTCTTGGTTAAACCAGATGTTTTGAGATGCTGTGCAACGTTTTTTCAGTAACTTCTTGTATAGTTGGGTCAATTCTTCTCTCGAAGATTTTTTAATTGAATTTACTGTTTGGACCCTTACTTTGTGGAATCTACTCATATTAATGTTATAAATGAAACTAACTGTTTCTAATTAATTCCACTATTTAATTAAAAAATTTATGAAAATTATTAAAGGATATTGATAATTATTTCGATATTGACATATCATCGTCAGAATGACAGAAGTTACATTTTATGTGATACCTACTTGATGTTTAATATTTTGGCTAGACCAAATAGTAAGTGACCTATCTTGTGATTGACTTAATATATATGAATAGAAAAAAGAAGATGATGTGATTTTACAAATATTAAAGCTTAGGTATTATTAGCCCTATGGGGATATCCTGGATATCTTTTTCCCATTTAAGATGATATAGGAAACCAAGGAAAACTATATCTGCTGATCTTTACAATTGTTACTTAAGAAGACAATTTATTAATGGAGAGCCCCCTAGATTTGTCTGTTCATATCATATTAATAATTTACATCCAAAAATTAAATTTACATTAGAAGTTGAAGAAAATAACTCAATCAATTTTCTTGATATTAAAATTCAAAGAGTCAATAATATACTTGATTTTTCAATTTACAGAAAACCAACACATACTGATGTGACTATACCATATAGTTCCAATCATCCCATGTCACATAAATTAGCAGCATATAATTCAATGATACATAGAGCAATTTCAGTTCCTATGAACAAATATAATTTTGATAGAGAAATTAATATAATTAAGCAAATAGCCACATCCAACGGTTATCCATTACATATAATGAATAAATTAATTAATAAAAAGGAGGAAAAAGTGGCATTACAATTAATATTTCCTGAAAAAACTAGGGAAATACAAAATTACAAAACTATCACATATGCTGGTAATATTTCTAATAATATTTCAAAGATAATATCTTGTTCAACAAATACAGCAATTTATTTTAAAACAGAAAACAATGTAAGTAAAAAATTGTTAAATGTAAAAACAAAAATACCCCCATCAAAAAAGTCTGGAATATATGAACTTAAATGTCCAGAATGTAATGCTGTCTATATTGGTCAAACAATTCGAAATTTTGAAATTAGATACAATGAACACTCACGAGCATACAGATTAAAACAGCCAGATAAATCACATTACGCAAAACACCTTCTTGACACAAAACATTCATTAACACCTATCACAGAACTAGAAGTACTGCATATTTGTGATAAGAAACAAGAACTAGATTTCCTTGAAGAACTAGAAATAAGAAGACACTTAAGAGACCCACAATATGAAGTTGTCAATGAACAGATTAATCTAGGGAGCTCTCCACTAATAAATTGTCTTCTTAAGTAACTATTGTAAAGATCAGCAGATATAGTTTTCCTTGGTTTTCTATATCATTGCACAGTTATACTGATTTTAAATGGGAAAAAGATATCCAGGATATCCCCATAGGGCTAATAATACTTAAGCTTTAATATTTGTAAAATCATATCTTCTTCTTTTTTCTATTCATATATATTAAGTCAATCACAAGATAGGTCACTTACTATTTGGTCTAGCCAAAATATTGAACATCAAGTAGGTATCACATAAAATGTAACTTCTGTCATTCTGACGATGATATGTCAATATCGAAATAATGATCAATATCCTTTCATAATTTTCATAAAAAATATATGTTTAATTTTCCCGCATATATAATCTTTTTTTTTTAGGAAAATCGCAAATATTTTAATTATTTCGTGGGTCCCCCGGATATCGTTAGCCCAGGGCCCCGAAAGGCCCGGCCCTGATTGAAAGAATATTTTTAATGGATTACGATCAATGTGCTTTTTTTTAGTTTTAAAAGAATATTTGGTCATTGTGCAGAACATGTGCTTCTCGATTTTGTGACAATCTGTACAAATTGTTTTTATAAAATTAATGTGTATAAAGTAAAATTGGGCGGAAAGGCGTATTTTACGGGATAGGGGTGCTGGGTGGGGTAAAAAAAATGAAAAAAATTAGTCCTAAAAAGGCCAAAATCATAAATTTCCAAATAAAAATTCCAACCAAAAATTTTATATTTACAGTGTTGCCAGATTTCTGAATAATCCACTAATCCAATGAAATTTAAAAAAAAAAGATGCAAAAGCTTTTCTACGAAAAATGTGAATAGGTAATATAATTTGCAATATATTTGATTGGTGTATAGTCGAGAGTTATAAAACTTATTATTAATATTTTTTTGACAATTTCGTTCCTCGCTATTTTTATAGTATTCAATTAGAATTATTGGTATGATAGAGTTTGGTTTTGTTGGGTTAGGTAAGGTTTGATTAGGTAGAGTTTGGTTAGGAAGGAAGGGAACCGAAGGGTAAAATCCAAAAAGAAGCACGGGACAAACGGAGACGGATATGGGAAGAGCAGAGCAAGTGAGCGTGGACGAAAACGCTAATCAAGGACAACAAATGGCTCGAGTGTAAACATAGGGTTATAGTACTACTTGATCTAGGTATACTCACGGTTTCAGTACCTACACGATGAGGGTCGGGAAGAAGGACAACGAGCAGTGCTAGTGATGAGCGATATCGTGATTTTTTAATCACGTTGTGAAATGAAATCGTGATTTTTTAATATCAGTTATTTTAAAAACGTGACGTGATCACGAAATTTTTGATATTCGGTTTTGAATATACGATGGGAAAAATTGCATCTATTTTCATTTCGTAAGATTATCTATGTTTGCTATTTGCACAGTCTCTTTGTATAATCCTATGATAAAGAATAAAACAAAATTTGATCTTGTTGACAAATTTTAGTCGAATGAGAGCGATGAAGGAAATCGAAATAATGTCTTTTTCCACCCCCCAAAAAATGTGTTTTTTACCGAAAAAACGTTATAACTCAAAAAATTTCCAATATTTCAATTTGAAACTTTTTTTCTTGGTTTGTGACTATAAAAACTACCTTCTACCATATTTTCATCAAAATCTAACATTTTTTAACGAAACTAAAAATAAAAACGAAAAAAGCTGAAAAAACGTTATAACTCGAAAAATTTCCAATATTTTAATTTGAAACGTTTTTCATGGTTTGTGACTATAAAAACTACCTTCTACCAAATTTTCTTCAAAATCGAACATTTTTTTACGCAACTAAAAATAAAAAACGAAAAATGCAGTTTTTTACGTTTTTCGAGCTAATTTTGAGATTATGTGAAAAAGTCACTAATGAAAAAGTTGTAAATTTTTCCAAGATCTACAACTTTTATAATCAACTTTTTTTTCTAGAAACTCAATTTTGGCCGGAAAACGCAATATATTTCAACCTCCCAAAAAAGTGTTTTTTACCGAAGAAACGTTATAACTCGAAAAATTTCCAATATTTTAATTTAAAACTTTTTTTCTTGGTTCGTGACTATGAAAACTACCTTCTACCAAATTTTCATCAAAATCGAACATTTTTTGACGAAACTAAAAATAAAAAATGAAAAATGCAGTTTTTTGCATTTTTCGAGATAATTTTGAGGTTATGTGAAAAAGTCACGGATAAAAAAGTTGTAGCTTTTTCCAAGATCTACAACTTTTATATTCAACTTTTTTCGAGGAACTCAACTTTGGCCGGAAATCGCAATAACGTCTTTTTCCACCCCCCCAAAAAAGTTTTTTTTTACCGAAAAAACGTCAAAGTTCGAAAAATTTCCAATATTTTAATTTGGAATTTTTTTCCATCGTTTGTGACTATCGAAACTACCTTTTTTTCATCGAAATCGCACAATTTTTGACGGAACTAAAAATAAAAAACGAAAAATGCAGTTTTTTTGCATTTTCGCAAGCTAATTTTGAGGTTATGTGAAAAAGTCACTAATAAAAAAGTTGTAGATTTTAGCAAGATCTACAACTTTTATATACAAGTTTTTTTCTAGGAACTCAACTTTGACCGGAAAACACAATAATGTCTTTTCCACCCCCCAAAAAATGTGTTTTTTACCGAAAAAACGTTATAACTCAAAAAATTTCCAATATTTCAATTTGAAACTTTTTTTCTTGGTTTGTGACTATGAAAACTACCTTCTACCAAATTTTTATCAAAATCGAACATTTTTTGACGAAACTAAAAATAAAAAACGAAAAATGCAGTTTTTTGCATTTTTCGAGATAATTTTGAGGTTATGTGAAAAAGTCACTCATGAAAAGGTTGTATATTTTTCCAAGATCTACAACTTTTATATTCAACTTTTTTTTCTAGGAACTCAATTTGGCCGGAAATCGCAATAATGTCTTTTTCCACCCCCCAAAAAATGTGTTTTTTACCGAAAAAACGTTATAACTCAAAAAATTTCCAATATTTCAATTTGAAACTTTTTTTCTTGGTTTGTGACTATGAAAACTACCTTCTACCAAATTTTTATCAAAATCGAACATTTTTTGACGAAACTAAAAATAAAAAACGAAAAATGCAGTTTTTTGCATTTTTCGAGATAATTTTGAGGTTATGTGAAAAAGTCACTCATGAAAAGGTTGTATATTATTCCAAGATCTACAACTTTTATATTCAACTTTTTTTTCTAGGAACTCAATTTGGCCGGAAATCGCAATAATGTCTTTTTCCACCCCCCAAAAAATGTGTTTTTTACCGAAAAAACGTTATAACTCAAAAAATTTCCAATATTTCAATTTGAAACTTTTTTTCTTGGTTTGTGACTATGAAAACTACCTTCTACCAAATTTTTATCAAAATCGAACATTTTTTGACGAAACTAAAAATAAAAAACGAAAAATGCAGTTTTTTGCATTTTTCGAGATAATTTTGAGGTTATGTGAAAAAGTCACTCATGAAAAGGTTGTATATTTTTCCAAGATCTACAACTTTTATATTCAACTTTTTTTTCTAGGAACTCAATTTGGCCGGAAATCGCAATAATGTCTTTTTCCACCCCCCAAAAAATGTGTTTTTTACCGAAAAAACGTTAAAACTCAAAAAATTTCCAATATTTCAATTTGAAACTTTTTTTCTTGGTTTGTGACTATGAAAACTACCTTCTACCAAATTTTTATCAAAATCGAACATTTTTTGACGAAACTAAAAATAAAAAACGAAAAATGCAGTTTTTTGCATTTTTCGAGATAATTTTGAGGTTATGTGAAAAAGTCACTCATGAAAAGGTTGTATATTATTCCAAGATCTACAACTTTTATATTCAACTTTTTTTTCTAGGAACTCAATTTGGCCGGAAATCGCAATAATGTCTTTTTCCACCCCCCAAAAAATGTGTTTTTTACCGAAAAAACGTTATAACTCAAAAAATTTCCAATATTTCAATTTGAAACTTTTTTTCTTGGTTTGTGACTATGAAAACTACCTTCTACCAAATTTTTATCAAAATCGAACATTTTTTGACGAAACTAAAAATAAAAAACGAAAAATGCAGTTTTTTGCATTTTTCGAGATAATTTTGAGGTTATGTGAAAAAGTCACTCATGAAAAGGTTGTATATTATTCCAAGATCTACAACTTTTATATTCAACTTTTTTTTCTAGGAACTCAATTTGGCCGGAAATCGCAATAATGTCTTTTTCCACCCCCCAAAAAATGTGTTTTTTACCGAAAAAACGTTATAACTCAAAAAATTTCCAATATTTCAATTTGAAACTTTTTTTCTTGGTTTGTGACTATGAAAACTACCTTCTACCAAATTTTTATCAAAATCGAACATTTTTTGACGAAACTAAAAATAAAAAACGAAAAATGCAGTTTTTTGCATTTTTCGAGATAATTTTGAGGTTATGTGAAAAAGTCACTCATGAAAAGGTTGTATATTTTTCCAAGATCTACAACTTTTATATTCAACTTTTTTTTCTAGGAACCCAACTTTGGCCTGAAATCGCAATAATATCTTTTTCCACCCCCCAAAAAAGTGTTTTTTACCGAAGAAACGTCATAACTCGAAAAATTTCCAATATTTTAATTTGAAATTTTTTTCCATAGTTTGTGACGAATTTTCGTCGAATGAGAACGATGAAGAGGTCAATATTATGTTTGATTTCGAATATTTCGATTCATTGTCGTTTTCGCCGGCAGTGATCACGTCACGCCTCAGATTTGATTATAGGAACTGTGACTTACTGTGATCTGTTCGTATCAGTGAAAAAGTAACAGCTCGAGAAATATCTCTCATCACTAAGCAGTGCCGATACTGCTGCAAGCAAGATGACGCCGAGCACACGCTCTTCTTTTGTAAGAAATGGACAGCGGAAAGGCTCAAGATGGAGACGAAGCTAGGGAAAGTACTTAAAACTGCCAATTTAATAGTCGAGTCAAAACGTAACTGGGACTGCATATCATAGAGATACTACAGATAGAGGCAACAAGCCATAGGCCGCTGTGTAAGTGGCAATGTCCGTCTGAACTCCGGTGAGAGAGAAAAAGACAAACGTCAGAGGTTTTTCTGTCTTTGTCTTTCGTCTATAGCATGCGTGCCATTAGAGAAAGACAGCCTGCACCTCTGATTTTCTATCTCTCTTTTATATGCTGTCGGGTTCCGTGCTGGATTGTTGCCTCTATCTGCAGTATCTCTATGCCGCATATACGGATATGTCACAGCCATCATGTGCAGGAAAGAGAAAGAAGAAAGGATAAGCCAAGGAGGGAGATAATGAAGAGAATAGAGGGACCCTTGACTCTGACGATATACCTTATAGGTGGTACCGGAGTACAGGGAGTGAGCAGAGGAGATCGGAGTGGTTTTTGTGCGGTCATCCTTAGATCGGGTGCAACGTTGTTCTAGTGCTTTGCGTGCAGAGTGTTAGAGGGGTGTTGTGCTCGTTCTCGGAGAGAAATCCCACACTACCGGGAAAAGGAACAACAAGTACCCGGTGCCTGAGAGCAGGTTTCCACCCATCAAAGAAGAAAAAAAAGGTAGAGTTTGGTTGGGTTAGGTTTGATTGGGAAAGGATTGGTTAGGTAAGATTTAGTTGGGTTTGGTTAGATTTGGTATTCCAGTTTTTCTGATATTGTTAGATATACACTACGATCTGTGTCAGTTGGTCGGGAAGCGATATGTATTGAATTTGTAAACATATAACTTACACTTTCAGTAGAATAGCTTTTGCATCTTTTTTTTAAATTTCATTGGATTAGTGGATTATTCAGAAATCTGGCAACACTGCAAATATAACATTTTTGGCTGGAAATCTATGATTTTGGGCTTTTTAAGAAAATTCTTTTTCCTTTTTTACCCACCCAGCAACCCTCTATTCACTCCCTATCCCCCCTAGTTTTGTTTTTATATTTGATTTATTTTGAAATTTATATTATTCTTTGCTAAGTTCTCTTATCAAAATGCAAATTTAGAAAATCAAGATAAGCTACCTAATATTATTACTAATTGAACACCCTATACTCTTAAATCTTATCTAATCATTGACTCTTTAAACGTAGGTAATACCTATTTAATCACTTTAAAATTGTTGCAATAATAACAAATATTTTATAGGTATACATTATTTGACGAGCAGTGTATTTACTCCGACATTAGTTAATAATAATAATTACATTTATTGTGAGACGACACTCCGTCATATCGTGGCATATTCAGAGCTGGTTAGTTGGCTGGACTAGGACACGAATAGGGATGAGCGGTTCCACTTAAAACAGTTATTTTATCACTGTAACGTAATCAAAATAAATCGTACTAAAAACAAAGAAGCCATTTTGAATCAAACGTAGAGTCCAGTCATGGGACTTGAAAATTTTATCGTAAGCCCATCGTAAATGGAATTTTTGAAGTGGAAATTTCTTTATGCGCGTTGAGCATTTTTTTTAGTGAAGAAAAAACATGGATTTTTCGTCATCGTCACGCTTTTATGCAACACACAATACTTTTGGTTATGCAACACAATTAACAATAAAGCGTATATAGTGTTGCATAAATCATCGTCACGCTTTCCGTGAGCTATATGTATACTGTGTATATATATGTACTTTTTTTGTAAAAAATTCCATTTACGATGGGCTTATGATAAAATTTTTAAAAAGGATTCATTTATTGGTGTTTTAACTTCTGTCGGCAGTCCCATGAATGGACTTTATACTCCAGATAATAGACGATTAAGTAAACAACGATTAAATGCTGTTTGTTAGATGAGAGCACTTAAATATTTAATTGTCGGTCATACAAAGGTTGAACTACGAAATCTTCATAACGCAATACAATTTTAACAATAGTCACTGTCCCCTCGATCGCACGACCTCAATTCCATCGAGCAAGCTTGAGAAGCTACAAAATGCCTTGATTTACCATAAACCTCTCCCAGAGGCACTCCAAGAGCTTAAACAGCTTTTACCCCAACTTTGGATACAGACATAAGTCCAAAAATGATTAAGGAGCGACAGGAGTCATCTTCGCCCAAATGACAACCAAGAAAACTACTAAGACAACTACCATCCCGAAAAAAGCATATTTACGATCAGCTCAGGCTCAACTAATAGTCTAAAGTCACCAAGTAGAGAACTTAAGAAAAGAAGTGGATTCACCTAGGTGAAATATCGACACATCTATAGGAAGATGAGTCGGGATTTCAAATTGGTACAGTTACAACTAATGGAATCTCTCTATAAGGGTCTTTAGTCGTCGCAGTCCTTCGGATAAGGATTTGTCCCTTAAGCCGAGATGGAGTGGCAGTCATCGCGCCAAACTTGCCAGTTCACGCGTCGTCAGATAGGGCAGGCTTGGCGATCTTCGGGTCCCGTCGACTGTCGGTAAATGATCACTGTTCAAATGAGCTCGTACGATGTGCACGAGACGTGTATACCGCCCCCACGGCGTGGCTAGGCCCGAGGTAACTTTCACCATGGAGTGGTCGAACGAAGTGACGTTGGAATTTTTATCGTTCTATGGAGCCGAGCCGATTATTTAGAACCCACGGGGATTAGGATTTGGATTAGTGCTCTGGAAACGGTTTGCGGTGAAAACTTTATGTACCTACCTATCTCGATTCCTGTACAAAGACACTCTTCACCAGTGGTGGATTTACACATTTGCCGCCACTAGGCTATTCAAATTTTGCCGCCCTACCGACCTCTACAATTCTATACCCTCATTGGCAATCATTTTAATAATAAATTTTTTTAATGTCGATCATATTCCATCACAGCAGGTATAAAAGTTTCACAATACCATTTTGTACATTTTTTGTACAACAGAGCAAAGGCATTTTGGCTTAAGGTAGATCTTAGACAATTTGTCACTCGTTTCCAGCAGCAAAGAAAGCTTTTCTCAACTGCTGTTGCTAGTGAACATAGAGCTATATGCGAACAGCTAAATACAAGTAAGCATAAACGTTTAGCAAATTCTGTTTCCGCAGGAACGAAGATCTTTTCAATAGTCTAGATAGCACAGTTCCTGCATTTATAATGATGGAATTAAAGTATGGGAGTATAGCAAAGACATATTTATGAAGTCATCCGTGCCTAGTGTTGAGCAAAGCAAGAACCAAGACGAATTCCAAGACAGTCTTGGTAACGGTCTCGGTTTTGGTCTTGGTATTGCATATTCAGTCTTGGTCTCGGTCTTGGACTTGCTCAAATACTTGTAATCTTGTTCTTGCGTACTCAGTCTTGGTCTTTGCCTTGCTCAAATAGTTTGTTACTTACTATTTACGTCGTTTTGGAACATTTTCGAGTCTTTTGATAGGTATAAATATAAATGATCAACAATTCATATCTAGAAATCTTAAACACACAAAATTTTTTGTTTCGACGCAAACATATACAGGGTTGGGATAAAGTATGGAGCCAAGTGAATATCTTTTAAACGAAAAGAACGATATTTATGAAAATTTGCAGGTAAGTGCAATTCTAATTGACGGAAATAAATTTTACAATTTAGAATGGTTCAATTAAGTGAAAAAGAGCGTATTGAAGTTTTAATGATGATCGGTTATGGTGATCGTGTTAGAACTCATGAAGAAGTATGTCATATTTTTAATAATTTGCATCCGGAGAGAAATCCTATATCACGCTCAATAGTAACTAAACCATCACAACGTTTTAATACAACTGGGATGGAAAAAAAATTTGCTAAAACCTGGAAGACCGCGGGCTGCAACGAACGAAACTGTTAAACAAAATATTGCAATCGATTTAGAAGAATCACCTCAAACTTCCACCACAAATTTGGCACTAAACCATGGTATCAGTCGACGTTCTGTAGGAAAGATATTAAAAAGTGAAAAGTATCATCCGTATAAGGTACAGTTGGTTCAAGAATTGTCAGACGATGATTTTGACCGACGGCTAGAATTTTGCGAACGGCTAATCGACATAATTTTGCTTCTAACATAGTTTTTTCCGATGAGGCAACTTTTTTTTAAAATGGAATGGTTAATCGCCATAACTCAAGGTATTGGTCAAATGAGAATCCTCATTGGATTCATGAAGGACATACCCAGCATCCACAGAAGTTAAATGTTTGGATGGGAATTGTCGAAAATAGGCTTATAGGCCCATCTTTTATCGACGGAAACTTGAATGGTGACAAGTATTTGGATCTACTAAATAACGAAATTATTCCTGCACTTCCAACAGAATGGGCAATTACCACAAAATGTTTGGTTTCAACAAGATGGAGCACCTCCCCACTATGATAGACGGGTTAGGGATTTTCTGGATGCGAATTTTCCAAATCGATGGATTGGACGTAGAGGATTCACAGAGTGGCCTGCTCGTTCTCCGGATCTTAGCCCGTTAGATTTTTTTCTTTGGGTTTATCTAAAATCACGTGTTTACGTTAGACGACCAACAAACTTACAGGAATTGAGACAAAGAATTATTGATGAATGTGAACTAATACGTGGAGAAGTCTTGGAAAGAGTGACTCAAGAATTTGTTAATAGGATGGCATATTGTCAGCAAGTAAACGGCGAGCATTTTGAACATTTGAAGTAATTTTGTTTCTCATTATTCTAAAATAATGAAATGTACACCTATTGCACAACTAACAGTGAGTTATTCCTTGTTTTTACAAATTTTTTACACTAAACTCAATATGTATGAATTCAAAATAACAAGCTCTTTCAAAATCTGTAAAAATATATAGGGTGTCCCGGTTAAACCGGAAGTATATTATTAACAAAAAAATGTACATCAGATGCATTTTGTTCCATTGCACTTTCCTGCAAATTTTCATAAATATCGTTCTTTTCGTTTAAAAGATATTCACTTGGTTCCATACTTTATCCCAACCCTGTATATGTTTGCGTCGAAACAAAACATTTTGTGTGTTTAAGATTTCTAGATATGAATTGTTGATCATTTATAATTTATACCTATCAAAAGACTCGAAAATGTTCCAAAACGACGTAAATAGTAAGTAACAAACTATTTGAGCAAGACCAAGACCAAGACTGAGTACGCAAGACCAAGATTACAAGTATTTAAGCAAGTCCAAGACCGAAACCAAGACTGAATATGCAATACCAAGACCAAGACTACAAGTATTTTAGCAAGACCAAGACCATTTAAATTAAAGAAGTTGATGGCATTTCCGGTTAAGCCGGAAGTATATTATTAACAAAAAACTTACCTGCAAATTTTCATAAATATCGTTCTTTTCGTTTAAAAGATATTTACTTGGTTCCATACCTTATCCCAACCCTGTATCCAAGTTAAGAAAAATATTCTCATATATCCGATTTAAAACGAAAGTTGTAATTTTTAGTTTAGTTTAGCACTTTGGTATTGGTCTTGCATTCTCTGTCTTGGTTTTGGTCTTGTTCTTGTTCATTCGGTCTTGGTCTTGGTCTTGCTAGTGTATGTTGCAAAATCGTAAGACCAAGACGGATTTTGCTCATCACTAGTCCGTGCCCACGCTTCCCTACATATTGAATTGTTTGTGTGGACCTAACAACATTTAGGTATAGTACATTTTATACCCATTTAGAATAAGACCATCCTTATTTATTATTAATAAATCGGTTGAAACAAAAAATTACCAACAAAAATGAACGTCGTAACTAATTTATTAGATGTCACGTTTTTGAAGTTACGTCAAATTTTGATTCCATGTTAATGTCATAACGCAAAATAAGATATAAAAATGCGATATTCTGATGAATCCAAAAAACTTATGCTTAATGTAGTAAACTATTTTCAAAACGATTTAGGATCTCGATTTAAGGCAATTCAAAAAGCGTCCGAAGCACTAAAAGTTCCAGAAAGCACATTATATAATCTTGAAAAACCAAACAGAGCTACAGATTTCGAATTTAGAAGAAATATGTCTGCAAGCGTTTCCCGGAGCAAAACCCGAATTACAAAAAATACCCTGCATTGTTTGAGGGAAGTAATTTATAAAATGTATGCGCGAAAGGATAAAATCACAGTAGAAACTATTTTACGGCAATTTATCGAAGAGTCTCCAGAAACTAAGATTTCCAAAGGTTCGTTATATTTGGGAATTAAAAAAATGGGTTTTCATTTCAAAAAACAGGATGGAAGAAAACATTTATTGGAAATGCCTGCAGTCAGATTAAAAAGAATATTATTTTTGAACAAATACCATGCTGCTAAAAGCGAAAAGCTCTTTACACCTGTTTTTCTGGATGAGACATCGGTGTTTAGTAAAAGCGGGGACAGAAGAATGTGGCAAGATGGTACTAAACACAGTGATTTAAAAATAACTGGAAGTGGGAAACGATATGTAATGGTTCATGCCGGTAATAAAAAAGGTTTTGTGGCAAATGCATCGCTTATTTTTAAATGCAATAAAAAAACAGGCGATTACCATGATAACATGAACACCGAAAATTTTGAAAATTGGTTTAAACAGCAACTAATTGTAAACTTGGAAGAACCATCGTTAATTATAATGGATAACGCAACGTATCACAGTCGCCTGGATGAAGAAATCCCAAGAAAAAGTTGGAGTAAAACACGCATGTTAGAATGGCTCAAAAAAAAGAATATTCCTTTTCCAGATCACATTTTAAAGGATGCTGTTTGGAATATAATTGAAAAGCAAGTTTTGCCAGAAAAAAATTATCATTTAGACAAATACGCTGCCGAGCATGGTCATTGTGTTCTCAGGCTACCACCCTATCATTGCCATTTTAATGCCATCGAAATGGTATGGTCAGAAACTAAAAGGCATTATGACCAAGCTATTACGAAAACTGCAAGGTCACCTACTGAAGTCTTAAAAGTATGGAATGACGTTGTAAAAAATGTACCGGAGCAACGCTGGCAGAATTACATAAATCATACAGAGAAAATTATTTCTGAAGCATGGGAAGTAGAAAACAAACTGGACCTACTAAACATCGAACCTATGGTGATCTCTGTATCCAATGAATCCGATGATGAACTATCACTTTCCGAAAGTTATTCTGATTTAGAAACTAATTAAACTTTGCCTTGAAGATCACGTTGTCATTTTTTTAAAATCTAGAATTTGTACTTAATCGAACTCTGAATTGCCATATTTTTTTAAGAAAACTATGTATCTAGTTAATAAAACAATGTTTTTAAAATTAGTGCGCGTCTTTTATATTCTTTTATTATGTCAACATCTTTAGAATTTTATGAATTTCATAAAATTAGTTTGTATTATTACAAACCGCCACTGATAATATGAAATTTCAAGTCACTACGCCAATGCAATAAGAAATATGTCAAGCATTTGACATGACAAAGGTCATAACCTAATTTTTTTCATGCGGGTTCAGATGGTTCAAGAAGCCGCATACGTTAAGTTACTAAAACGGCTGGTACCTCTAAATAGGTATTAATTTTACTATATATAAACGTGACGATGATTTATGCAACACTATTGTTAATTGTGTTGCATAACCAAAGTATTGCGCGTTGCATTGCGTTGATTTCAATGATACTGACAAGAATGCATTCCTAAATTAATTCCATTTGAAATATTTTCAAATTACGTTAGATTCCGATCAACAGTGATACTCGTTCCGTTATATGGACGACGCCCAACTCTACTATGCATCAATCTCTCATACAAAGAGGGCCACCCCCTTCACTCTTTCTTTCCATCTATCAAACCGTAGATAAAGGGATTTTGTCTATAAAAATATGTTAAAGGTTTACATGTCAGTCCGGTACCAACCGGTACCCCATGCTAGGATTCGGATAAATTACAGTTTTTTTTTGCTGGGGCTACTAAGTAGATTTTTATTCAACACTGACCGTAAATATTTCAATGAGTTTTTTTTATATAGCCCGTTCAGTATTAAAACCGTTGCACGTCACATCTGTCATAACTGTACTATGTTGCCAAGTCCTTGAAATAATATGAGAATCTAGTATATGTCAAATGAAGTTTATCAAATATTCTAGGTTAGGTTTAGTTATTGATGGTTATTGCGTGCAAAGAAACTTCGACTTATTTCAGTTACATACAGAGATGTTACATATAAAATTTTAATTTGTATGTTAACCGTACAGCACTAAGAAATTCTTATTTTAAAAACTATGGAATTATTTTTAGCACTAAAAGGGTATGTATGGAATAGTTAACACTTTTATTTGTATGTTTATACCACATACTTAATTAGTTAGAAGTTATGGAACTATTCTAGTATTTAAAATGCATGTATGTATAAATAATATCAAGGAAAAAATATTATCTAATATAATTTTTAGGTTACAATTACCTAAGTACATGTTGGCTTCTAAAATGTTGTCACTACAATATGAAAGATTGATGTAAGGTTTACAGACAAATTATATATATAAAAGTTCTGATAACCTGGATCTACATCCTTTTTAAAGGTAGGCAATTTTATTTTATATTTTGTTGAAATAAATGTTAAATTTTTTTTAGAAAAGCCGGGATGTGAAGCTTTAGTGTGTAGGTCATTCTCAACAAGGAAAATCATCCTGAGATATATGATCATTGATCATAGCAAAAGAAAATTGTGCAGCAAGCACCACCACAGCTCAGAAAAGGAGAGCAAATCCATTCTATTCTCCGAGTGAAGGTATATGCGAATGATTAACTAAATCGTAGCACTGAAATCAATACATATTATAATTATCAGTATATTGGTGAATTATTTATCACTCCATCATCTTCTAATCAATCCAAATTTATATTTATCATTTTATTTTAGCTCTCCAGCATCTACCGCAACTGAAAGTATTGCTAATAAATGATTGATCGAATGAGACCTTTCAATTCAATAAAAACTATTGAATTAATTCTTTGTAGTTTTTATAAAACTTTGTGATATACACATGTACCTTTAGAAAATGCTGCCTGAATTACTTATTTTGAATATCATGATTAAAATAAAATAATAAATAATGCCACCCCAATTTTTATGGAATTGTTTTATTAAAAAGAAACATTGTAAATTTATAAATTAGTTACTACACCGAAAAGTTTGTAATACTATTTTTTTAAATAAGGTAGAACAATAATTGTCAAATAGAAATCTTTCAAATTTGAGAGGTTCACGGACAAACCAATTCCAACCCGTAACTTCTGGGATGCATCTATCGGCTTGCTTGGCAGTAGCCAGTATTAACTCAATAGGATTTTTAAAAAGATGGTAGGTAATACTTTGTGACTATACTGTTCTATAATATCCACAATGTATTTTGTTGGGGGGTTTGTTTCTGAAAAAAACATTTATTGAAAGGGCAGTATTCAAATAACCAATTCTTTTCTTTTCAAATATACCTCTATTATTATTTTTGTAAAAATAAAAGTAAAACAGCATTTATTGTCTATTAGGTATAATTTGAAGTAAGAATTTTGAATGTATTAAACTAGTTGTGTAGTCTTCTGAATTCTAACATATAATTTGCTATATCACTGTTCAAATACAGTTTGTATCTACTTACTAGGCTGTAATATAAATAAGCTCAGCTTCAACATTTGTTGATTGAGTTCTATATTGTGTCATTAACCTAATATTATCGAAAAGCATTGTCCATAATAAGAAAGATTCAATAGTAAGTAATTGGTTTTCAAACCATTTAAAAACATGTTCTTCATTCATTTTCCCATGATAATAACTCATCTGAGATTCATATATAAATATACTTTCTGCTCCATCAATATAACTATTTTCATTCTCAGCATGTAATACAAAATATCTAGAATAAAAACAATTTTGCATTCTAAAATTTTACATTATCATTGTAACATACCTTTTGACATGAACAACCATTTTGGAAAATTCAGGATTCATTAATAAAAACAAATGTATACAGTGGTTTATTTTTGTTGAAACTTCCATAAGTCCTCTTTGTGGATGTATCATATTTTAGAAAACTACTCAGGAACATTCTACATTTAATAATTATTGTTCTTCCTCCAATTACTGCAGTAACATTCCTAAAGTGACATGATTATCTATAAAAAAATGTCCATGTATAATTGCCAAGTATTAAGAATAATGTAACAGAATATAATAAATACAGTTGATTGGGTATAATATTGAACTTATAAATACTTGCTTCATAAACGCTGTAAATAGTATCAGGAGTAAATGCATCAACTATTGCAGTATTATTAAGTTTCATTTATACGTTTTTTTGGATGTGACTTTATCTTTGATAACTCATTACTGCTTGTGAAAAATTACTCACAGTTCTTTGCAGTTTTTGTCACAACATAACCCCAAAAATGTCAAGACGTCAACTGAACCTGATATAAACCATTTTAATCGCGGCAACAGCGCGCATTTTTGCCAACATAAAAAGTTTTTATTAAGACTGACGTTAGTTTGAGTTTAATATTTAATTAACCTACGAGCTGTATTTGATATGAAATTAATTACGAAACCTTTCTTTAAACATATATTTATATTCTTTAATACAATGCGACCTACAAATTTCAATATTTATTGAGTTTAGAGAGGCTTAACATAGTGATTGACAGATGATTGACAGCAGCAATCGAATGACATGATATAAACGAACGTCTCTTTTTCGACACTTTGATGACGTGCAACGGTTTTTGTACTGAACGGGCTATATATAAATTGGCTTTATACAACAACCGACAAAAGAACTGTTTATTTTGACTTACCTATACAGGGTGTTTTATTTTGAGGGTACCTGTCAAGAAAACAAAAGCAGATTTAAAAAATGTATCAAGCCGCTTTTTTCATTAACGACGATTGCTTCAATCCAACAAAAATAACATTCGGATCGCGGTACGCTGTAAAAATTTTTAAAAAAAAAATTGCTCGCTGCGGACAGGATTCGAACCTGTGCGGGCAAAGCCCAATGGATTTCAAGTCCATCTCCTTAACCACTCGGACACCGCAGCTTGGCAACAATGTATTTTTAAAGTACTACGGATTGTACTTCTCTTTATAATTCTAAAAAAAATAAAAAAATAATTCGCTGCGGACAGGATTCGAACCTGTGCGGGCAGAGCCCAATGGATTTCAAGTCCATCTCCTTAACCACTCGGACACCGCAGCTTGTCGAAGATGTCGTCTAAATAATTTCAACCTTGGTGTTCTTTTGTAGTACATTATTTTGTGGACACACTGTATTAGGATTGGTTATACATTGGAGCCTTACAGTCTGGAGTGAAAGTATAAGTTCTAGATATGAGTAATTCTTAACGTTAGTAAAAATAACCATTTATAATCTACTATCCTCCAATGTTTATACGTTTTTATGATTCTACAGAAGTAAGCTGCGGTGTCCGAGTGGTTAAGGAGATGGACTTGAAATCCATTGGGCTCTGCCCGCACAGGTTCGAATCCTGTCCGCAGCGATATTTTTTATTTTTTTTAAATACAACAATCAAAATTTACTCTCAAGTTATTGATACAAATTACTCATTTTCATATACAAAAAATTGTATATTGATTTAAAAAAAGCAACCATTATATACAATTTTTAATTTTACTTTAGCTATTCGCCGCAACACCCTTTACATACATCAGTATTACTGGTTGCGGAAAACAACGTTGTGTGTTATTTCTCAAATAAAAGTATTGTTGGTACGCCTGTTTATTTAGTTGACAGAATTTATTTGGTGTGAAAATGTCAAGCACGTCACACTTTTGTCATTTGTCCGAAGACCGTGTGTGAATGATGGGTGGAAAATGATCGTGATTGTTTACGAAGAAAAAACATTTTTAAAAAGCAATGAAATGACTTTATGTACGCAATTACCGCAATGGGAGGTTGCATAGGAATAACTCGTAGTAGAAGTGGTGCTATCGACGATTCTTCAGGGTCAATAAGTCGACCAAACTCAGGTAGTTTAATAACCTTTATAGACCAATTCTGTGATTATTTAAAACAAGAAAAAGTTTCGTTAAACACATTATTTTCGTCTAGGAGATAGTTTTTATTTATGGTGCAACTTTGCATCTATGATTTATTAAATTTATGGCTTTTTATCAGGGCTTAGCCCGTTTTTTTAATCTATAAAATATCTAAACATTTTAGTGATAAATCACACAATAATATAATTTTTTTATTGTTTGTAATCATTAACCTTCAGAAATGTGTGTATTAAAATTGTACAAAACTAAGTATAATTCATATCATGAAAAACAAATTAAATATTCATACAATAAGATAATGAAATCAAAGTTTACTTTGCAAATAACGATTAGAGAGAATAGAAAATTCGAAAACTTTCTAAGCACTTTAAACATTAGTTACATGCAACTTTCAATTACATTTACACACAGTAATTATTTATAAACATCTGATTTTTATCTTTTATCTATTTCAATATATTTCGATTTAAAATTAAGTTTTTCTCACTATCAACTTGATTATTACAGGTAGTCAACGAAAAAATCATCCCTTGTGCCATGAAACAATTCGGTGGAAATCTGATGTCCCCTTAACAGAGGGCCAACTTCGTAGTAAACGAGATGAATTCTGGGACACCGCTCCAGCATTCGAAGGACGTCGAGAAATATGGGACGCTCTCAGAGCAGCCGCAGTGGCGGCCGAAGCTATGGATTATGAGTTAGCTCAAGCCATTCTCGACGGAGCTAGTGTATCAGTACCCAACGGATACCTAACTGAGTGTTATGATGAGTTAGGTACTCGATACCAAGTCCCCATTTACTGCCTGTCATATCCGATTAATATAGTAAAAGAAGATAATGGTCGGGATTCGCCAGCAGAGTGTTCGGAACCTGTAGATGGGGGCACAGAGACTGTTTTGAAATTGAGACTGTCACATTCTTGTATAGATGTCAAGTTGTCTGTGTATTCTACTGATACCATTAGTATGTGCAAGAAAAAACTACAGGTGAGTTTTTATTTGTTTTTTTACCATTATTTTAGCTCTGCTTTTGGTACTAAAACAGGAGATATCTGCGAGGTGTCTGCCAGACTTGTATGGTACTTTTTATTTTGAGATATCGGTCTTTAAAAAACATCCATATTTTAATATGCTATAAATATTTGGTAATTTGTAAATACATAATATTTTTAAGTTGAAGTCTTTATTGTTTTATTTTCAAAACAATCAGTTTTTTTTTTAAATAAAATCTTGTTTTATTCATTGTTGTTGGGTTGTTAGTTTATTGTTTTATCAGTTTATTATTTTAACATTGTGAAATAAATTAAAACTGTAGGTATTTATTGGTCAAATTCACTGTTTTTAATTACATATTGGAAGCAATCGATAATGTTTAAAATTTGACATTGTTTTAGGTGAAAAATTAATTGTTTGAACCCTTAATATGTGGAATCATTCCACCATTATAATTTAACCAACTCACAAAGTTGTGTAAAAAGTTCCCCTAAATTATATTGAATAAATATTAAAAAAAAATTCCCAGTGTCCAAACAAATTGGATTTTCCATTCACCTGATGTCATCCATACATATTACAACTACTCGACCTTCAAATACAACCACTCTCGTCCATCGCAATCCATTAAATATTGAATTATTTATTCTGTATCGGTTTCAATCATTAATTAATCCAAATTAAGCTAGCATTGTTTTTTAATGAAGTTATTGACTCGCTAATTAAAAATGGGTGAAAATTAATGTTATGCCCATTTTACAGAGTCAAGAAGGTATAGAATCTTCTAGACAAAGGTGGTTTTACGGTGGGAAATTATTAGGAGATAAACTTCACGTTGAAGAAGCCAAGATACCACCCGGGTATGTGGTGCAAGTCATAGTTAATATGGAGACTTCATAATAGATGATTAGTTTTTATTTGGTAAGTTATTATTAAAATTATTCAAAGATGAATAATTTATTTATGATTTTATTTCTAAATATTACAAAAATTTGGACACCTGCTACAATAAATATTATACAGTGACACTAGTTTTTATGATTATGATTGTTTTTATTTCAGTTTTGGTATGATTTAGATTTTATGACTCACCACTATAACAGGTCTACAGTTATCAATTTTATACTTTGACCTTTGTAACATATCTATAAAGGTGTCGCGTTTTGACTGGACAACATCCACTATATTCAGGGTATTCAGCTTTTTATTTTCATTGTATAAAAATCTAAACAATAAGACTTTGGCGATTGTTGTAATTAGAACAAATTTGCCTATTTATAAGTGGAATACAAAGACGTTTTGGAATCTCCAGTATCAGATCCGGTTTTTAAGAAATTTAACCATCTGTAGTGCCCCTCATATAATTTAGTAGGTCATTCACGAAATAGCTTAATTAACACTTTTATAAGATCGGAATGACAAAAAAGATGAAATCACACAACGTATACAGGCAGGATACCGAGAACCAAAAAAATGAGAATATACAAGATCTCAATAAGAACTTATGCAGCCGAAACTACAGCAATGACAAGTGGAGAGGAAGAAAAGTTGAAAATATTCGAAAGAAAAGTTATTAGGAAAATTTATGGACCAAAGTAATTAAATGAGGGACAGTATGAAAGATTGACAAACTTAGAAATAGAAAAAATACTAGAGACTGAGAATATATGAAGAACAATAAAGGCATCCAGAATAAGATGGCGTGGACACATCAAAAGGATGAGAGAAGGTAGTAATGTAAAGAGAATAACAGAGTGGACTTACAAACAGACCAAAAGGTGGTAGACGGATGGACCAAATGGAGAGAGACCTAGAAAAAATAGAAATTAAAAACTGGAGGCATAAGACCCAAGACAGGAAAGAATGGAGGAAAATAGTTGAAATAGCAAAGAAACATGACAAACTTTAAATGCAAGCATTGAATCAATGTGGATTGACTCTCCACTGAAACAAAAGGGGTCTAATAGCCAAATATTGGCGGTTACTGTTCCGGAAGGAATGTATAACCTTACATATATATAATATTGGATAGATATATCTATCAATACAAAGATATAAAAGTGTTAGTAAGCATAAATATATAGTTTTGATGAGGACGACACTATAACTTGGGCTGACTGAGGTCTAAATAGATCAAGCTGAAGCTCAACTTGTGTTTTATTTATCACCCCGTTAATACCTTACCTTACACATCATCTACATTTATTTTTGGTTACGGACCTGTATATTACGATAAAATCTTAATTACGAATTTAGAAATATGTAACACAGTACATTTTTAATCCTCAATCTCTTATTGTTTAGATTCTACCAATACAATGCCAATAAATTGCTGGTTACCCTGTATATATCAATTATTAATGAAGTTCATGTGTTGAAGTTGTATAATATTATCGATTCGTAATTATAGTGGGTTTGTAGGTAACCAGAGTCGCTAGGGTAACTCTGGATAGAAATTATTGTAATTGACCGTGAAAAAATAAATGTTCTGTCATGCCGGGTGTTTTTTTTTCTTTTTCTAAGCGATATTTTCACTTCAATACCGAGTTGAAATTAATGAGACGTCAATTTTAATCTTTTTTTTTTAATTTATTAATATTGAAAGCGTGTAACTGTCAATAAAATTGCGTCTATTGTTTTAGGTAATCTGTTTCAAGATAACTATGCAGACGCCAATGTGAATTTTAATTAGGCCAGAAAAAAATCTAGCTAGGAAGTTTAAAAATACGTCATATCAATAAATTTTTTACGTCAAGGTGATTTTTTTAAATAAAAATGACATTTTTCACAATTCCGGCCGTTAAACTAATACTTTTTTTTTAATATATTGGATTACATCGACGTTGCCAAATTTCGATATTAGAATGAAGTTTACCAAAATTGAAATTACGTCAATTCCAACGATTTTTTTATATGTTTCTTAATCAAGGTGTAGCGCTTATGATATAGTAAGCAAAAAATTCTCTTCGCAAAATCTTAAAATTTAGATTACAAAATGATTTTACGTGTTTGTATCCTGTATACATTTTAGTTTTTAGCGATAATAATAATACGTTGCTGATGAATCAAATGAATTAATTCCGATTTTTAAAGTTCATAAAAGGTTTTAAATAATATTTCACAGTGTAGATGAAAGTTATATGACATAAAAGGGAATTTATTTGTTGCATAACGTAATTTATACGCAAATGGAAAATTTTAATAAATAACAATCATTCCAAGACATTCCAAACGGTTTTTATCGGTTATATTTCAAAATACGTATACAGTACATTCCTACTAGGTACTTTTATGTAATTATTTTAATACTAGAATCTAATCTGTTTACTAAAACAATAACCACTTGTCCTTTCAATTTAAGGATACAACTCGTAGCGTAAAGAACTGTAATGTTTAATGCAAAAAAAATCTTATGGTTTAAATGCTTTAAGCCATTAGGGAATCACCTTCATTAAATAATGACGATTTAGCTTGATAAAAAAAATAATCCTAATAGAAACACTAACCGGTTTTTCTGTTGCGCGCAACAGCTATCAGAGTAGAAATGATGTTGGAGTTGGGATGACTCTGTTCTATTTCATTTAGATACTTAAATACACAAGATCCAATCTCAATTGCTCCTCTATGTGTCAAACCTTCATGCCAAAATAACACCTGGTGATTTTCATATTGATATCTGTGACCTGAAAATGAGCAATTAATTATTAAAATTGAAGGACCATTTCACAGGACCCTACTCTGTAAAGTTATAACAATTGAGAAGAATGCTAAAGAATCTCCTATTGGGACAGGCATTACTGCCTGTAGATCGTAGATTGCAACAATTTGGTTTGTATCAGGTTCTACACTTTTTTTGATGTCTTCTAGCTTTTTCTTGTCTACTCAATTCCTTTTGTTTTATATGCTCTTTATAACTTCCTTCCAAACTTAACTTCTCATCTCCATCATAGTTCGCTTTTATATATATACGAAGGTACTTATAATATACAGATGAATACAATAGCTAAATGTATAGAAAAAGAATATAAAAATATGTAATATGTGTAGTACTTACTTCTTTCCTGCATTTCTACAATACCGTCTACATCAGCCATATTGAGCATTTTATTTGAACCTCTACTATTGCTTGACATGCTGCTTAACCTGTCTAGACTGTCAGCAGAGCTTAGAGCAGAAGCTTTTAAATCGTTCGATGATCTGTTTAAATCATCATAGGCTTCATCTAATTGTATATGTTCGTTTTCAAGGCAATAAATTAATCTAAATCACTCGAAAGACATAAAGAACTGGGGTTAGATATAAGAAAAGGGGGCCAGGCAAAAAATTTTAAAGGGCTACCTTCTAAAAAAAAGAATTTTAGGCAATTTTTGCGAAAACTTTTCACTATAAATACATTTATAACAATAAAATATATTTTTCCTACCTATTTAAATCCGTGTGCATATCAATGGGGCCAGATAGTCTTCTACACCATTACAATCTTTTATAAGCACATGTGTGGTATTTGCTTTCGTTTTTTGTTGAGACACTGTCTCATAAGTTGTATTAAGAATATTATGATTATGATGAAATAAAACAATTTAATTTGTTTTATTTCATCATTAGTATGGATCTTCATCAAGTAAAAGCCTCATCTATTTAATATTATGATTCTTTTTTATATCAGACTTTGTGAATGTAGAAGTTCTACGATATGTACCATTCAGATTTACCCAAGTTTCATCACAGCGAGTTGCAGGGTACAAATTCCGACTTATTTACCTAGTTCCACAGGTTTATTAAAAGTCAAATCAGAAACTTTTTTTCGGAAGTATTCAGGGGTATCGGAATTTATACTACTGCAACTTTCAGTTATAGATTGGAACATTGGAGCTTCAGTATCTTGCAATAATACATTTTCAGAATAGTCAGTATCTTTAATTTCTCTTAAAATAGGATCATTCTTAATAAAACTACTTTCCATAAGGTTGGCAAATGTAGGCGAGCACATGGAGTTAACAAGTCTTGGCGAGGACATGTTTTGAAATGAATCTACATCTCCAGAGTCAGCTATAATTTTTTCAAAATAATATCTACAGGAAGGTAGAGATAGATCAAAATTCACAGGCATTTCAGTAGTTGTAGGCTCCGGATTTTCGATATGTAATGTAATATTTGTAAGAGTAAGAGTATAATTTGTATCCATTTCTTTATGTAACCGTTTATCTAAATTCAAAACAGGATTTCCACTATTATTATTTACCAAAATTTATGCTATTAATATCTATGGTATCAACTTCTCCATCAGATAAATATGAGGAATACGAAGAGTTTGAATTTTGTCGACCTCTTTTTTGTTTTCAAAAGTCTTGCGAATTTGGATTATCAGATGACAAATCCATTTTGGCACAACAAATCTTAAACATCCACAGTCAGAAAAAGTACTGCTACTTACCACTACAATGCCTGTTAAATAATTAAACGATGAAATAAAACAATTTAATTTGCTTAAATCTCCATCATAATATTATAATGGAGAATGGATCTTCATCTCTTCAATTTTTGTTAAATAATTTACTTCTTTGGTAGTATCAGTTGGGATTTAATTGCAATTATTTTTATTAATTGTTTTATTTGAATATCAAGGACCACTTTGCTCTTCTGTTATGATCTAGAAGATGATGATGGTCTCAATGCTTTTATGTTAATAAAAACGTATTATTACCTTAATTTAAAGAAATTGCCGGCTGCTCAACAACTTTTAAGGGCGAGGTACACATTTGTACGGAAAGAAAAAGTTTTGTGTCTGCTACATCTAAAATATTACATGTAAAAAGCATTTCTAAAAATAAGTAGATAACTATACATACTTTCATACGGTTGTTTAGATTTTCAATTGGTAATAAAGGGATCAAATTTTGCTGTTGCCCATAATCTATGTCGGCGCTCTGGGCAGGTGTGCTCTGCTGAGAAGTAATATCGTATTGATGATCTTCATGGCGCGTTTGAACAAACTTTTTATCTAAAAGAAACCACGCTTAACGTGTAGTATCTCATTGTTTTTCTGTAGTGCGAATACTGCTAATCGCGCCAACCTTTCACCACGCGACTCCATCGCTAATAAGACAAATCAACTTGGGAAATCAGTCTTACAAAGAAACAATATCCTAAAATACATTTAATACTCTATTTTCCAGGAAAGCTACCATCATTTTTGGAACAACAAAGACTCATTATACGATAATGACCATCATGATTCTCATAAAAATTGTATTGGAAGAAACAATGACATAAAATACATTTGCATCTTTGTTGACTCGATAAACTAGTAACTCTATCAAGCAGCAATGACAAAAAGTACATTTAAGTCTTTGTTGCTTCAAAATAATATTTCAATAATTGTCATATCTACCTTTGCGGTAGTGTAGTTCCAAGCACATGCACTCTTCTTCAAGTAAGTTTCGCGCAATAATGTCTTTGTAGTCCCAGTTAGATGGAAGATTTTGCAATCATTTGACATTGAAATGTGACTTTGGGTTTAATAAGTTTTCCATTCTTTGATTCCAGTATAAAAGTTGCCTTTGGTTTTTTTTATTATATTCTTTGCTCTATACATATTCTTTATTGTATTTATTAAGAATTTTTTTGTTTACATCATTTAAGACTATTAATGTGCGATTCATAATTAAAATTTGTTTTTAAAGCTACAAAAAACATTATTTTTACTTTATAGGACATATTATTTAAACCGAAAACTAACCTGTATAAAAAGAACCTAGCTTAAAATGCACACACACACACTTTTATGAATGATCATTGATTGCAGAAACCATTTTCTTCTCGGAAGTAATTTACTTCAGGACGTAAAAACTCAACTCAACACTATGTTAACATTCTTTTTGGTCCAAAAATGAAGCTGCAGAACACAGTTCATTATTTTAATATACCTACACACAATGCACTAACTTTAGCAACGAACAGCTTCAAGACATATTATGAATCGCACTACAATAGTCCTTGATAAATATAATCCCGAGAAATCTTTATTAGAGCAACGAATATAATTAAAAAATCTAAAGGCAACCTCTAAACTGAAATCAAAGAATAAAAACGCAAACCTTATATCAAAGAAAGTGGGGTTATGTTATCTATCATAAAACAAATAATTGTCGCCACCGCGGTGCTACGATCTTAATTTGAATACTTGCGTCTAGCTCCACCGTTTAATTTTCTAGCCCGCATGCGCATTTCATGATCAGTTTGCCTTGTCTTGTCATTTTGAATTTTTAGGTTAGAATAATTAGGAACTAATACTTGTTTTAGTTTCTAATTTTTCTTTGTTAAAACAGATCATTGGTTAATTTTTAAAGAAGGGGAAGGAAAAATAACCATCCCATTCACCCTGTAGGTAAAGCTTTTTCAATGATTTTCCTTGCCCTTCTCGATAAATTGGAAGGCAAAGTGATCATGAAATGCGCGTGCGTGCATGCGGGCTAGAAAATTAAACGGTGGCACTAGACGCAAGTCGTATATATAAGGGCCGTTCGGCAATGTTACTCCATTGACTCCGAACACTCCTCCCTTCTTTAAATCGTTCGTTACTGTGGAATGGTGTGAAAAGAGTTGCTCCAATTGTACCACCTCGGCGAGGTAGGGTTTTAGGAGTGAAAAAAATAAAATTCTTATGTATTTTAGGTTACATGGTTTACAATTGCGAAGTAATAATTATTCATATTCTATAAAAATACTAAAAAATATCCACAAAAATATTACACTGAAAGACGTTTGTTTGAATTTGACGTTTGATAGATGTCCCTCGTTTGATAGTTTGAGAGTTCTGTAACAAATGAGCCTTTTACTCTACGAGAAATCTGCTTGTGCTCCACTCCTTTCACTCTCCATTTTGGAGTTAATTGCCGAACGGCCTTGTAGTATATATAGTCACAGTAAATTTGAATCCCCAATTGTCGTTCCCATCTTTATCTCGTTTTGTCTTCGTCTGCAGCTACTATTCAACAGATGGCGTTACTTTTTGCAAACATTGTTATACAGTTTTCCATCCTTTAGTTTGAACTGTCATTTCAATCCAAAAACTATTTTAATTACTTCAAACGTTGAATATTATCTTGTAGAACATAATTATGTACAGAATCTTTTTGTGAAACTTAAAAATCGGAATTAAACCTTAATTATTTTTTTGCTAAACTATTTTTTGTAATAATTGCCTTGGGTGTTTTTACCCCTACAGAGATTCAGGATTTTGAACAAGGTTGTGATAGAGAATATTCATGTTTGTTCAAAAAAAAACATATTTTTTTATAGCGTGTATAGTGGTGTTATTTTAGCCAGTATTTCTCAAACAGGAATCTTTGAAGCAAAGTAATTTGTAATAAAGTACCTAATTTGTAATGAATTCTTAAAAATGGTTGCGAAGAATCTATTCTATATCCAAAACCATGTCTTTGTGTTTAACTATATAATAATACACAATTATTGGTAGGGTTCTAAATTTAATATCAATAGTCACTGCACGTGTGAGGAGGATTGCACCAAATTTTTTCAACAGAAATATTACTTAATCCACATTTATCAAACATGATGCAATAAAACATGTGTCACTTATGTCAATTGTCAAAATCTTTTTAATATTTCTTTGTTCTATTTTGAATAACCCCGTAACTAGAATTCAATGACTTACGCATGGTTTAGTCACTATAAGCCAGAAATCCGATAGTTCCTTCTTCCACCATTGCATTCTACTATTTTTAACCGGCGTTAAACTAATGAAATCGAAAACAGTTGTAGCAAAGTTTCTGTCTGTTTTATTAACTCTGGATTACTACCCATCTAAAATATACTCTACCCGGGGTACAGGTGTACCCCAAAAGAAACAGTATGTTTTTATTAGTAGTAGATACAATTCGAACATAACACATCATTCTAAGCAAAGATATAAACTGCAGTCCGGACAGACTTTGATTTGGTGGATAAGACAGATGAATCTTTTGTACTTTCTGTACTTGACCCTTGATCTCCTGTCTTTTTTCCTTTCGCAAAAGGTGCACCTGCTAGAGGAAGATGGTGTTCGCTCTATATTTCGGTGTTCTGGCTTTATATCCAGAATTTTCTTAATGACAAAAGTCGCAGTTCAATTGGTAAACTTCGTATTTCGAGGCGTTCTTTCATCAACGGTGCAACAAGGTCTCTACCTAGTTTTTTTAGAAATGATCTTCTGTTCGGCGTGGTTTCCTTTTCTTTCCATAGAATGTTGGAGTTAATTCCAACATTGTCTAAAATGTTATAAAAAAATCTAAGTGGTCAGCGTCTTGATTTTCTAGCAACAGTAAATCTATGCACCAGCTGATCGAACGTATTAACTCCACATTTGGTTTTATTGTAAAAATCAACTATTTTGGGGTAGAACTGTGGAATTAGGTTTCTATCTCCTTCGGGATGCATCGTGGATAGTAGAAGGACAATGTTTTTCCGTTTGGATTTTGGAGGGTAATATGGAAGCAGTGTGAATTTTTGTACTTACCTTTTACTTGAATGAACGATTCTAAAATTTCAGCTTTATTTTTTTTCATGGTTCCAACTAAAGTTGTGGAATGGTCATCATGGATCTTCTTGGTTGTTTTAATTGTGGTGAACCAATTACCTGTGGTGACTAGGCTTTGTCAGATTTATTATATAATACTCAGCTACTGGAATACCTTGAGGTGTCGAATTTTTACCATCGTAAACCCTGGGCATTCTGAAGGTAAACAGTTTTTGCATCACAAAACGCCAACATTTTCATACCGTATTTGTCAGGTTTTGAGGGTATATACAGTTTGAAGAGACATCGGCCTCGGAAACCTCATCTAACGTGAAGAGCTCCGATAAAGTTCACTACATTTGGAAATGATTGCTTCAAAAATATCACGGATTGGAGCAAAACGATCTGTTTTACGTCGTTCTTCCCTTGTTTCCTTGTCATCGAACCTGAGGCAGTTTGTGAGAAAGGTAAAGCGACCTTCACTCATTGTAGCGCGAAAAGGGGAATTCCCGTTTCCTTATTGAAAAGTTCTTCAGTTGTTACCGAATTCAAATTGAGAGCCACTGCGTTGTAAAAAAGTCCACATAATGCCTTCATTTCAATTACATTCGTATCTCTTACGTAGGATGGCTTTACTATTGTATTAGTTACATCCTCGTGAACGTCAACAGTAGACCGATCTCTTGTATAATTCGCTCTCTGTAATCGTATCTCGTTGTTGGTAAAAGTGAAAAAATGAGACCATACTAAAACCCCACTCTAAACACTGTTTACACTACCACTACACCAACACTTAACACTATCTTACGCGCGTTTCGATAACCAAGTTATCTTCTTCAGAGACTGAAGGTAAAAAGAAGATAACTTGGTTATCGAAACGCGCGTAAGATAGTGTCAAGTGTTGGTGTAGTGGTAGTGTAAACAGTGTTCAGTGTCAAGTATCGCCAACGGTTCCAGAATTCCCAACTTACTAAAACCCCACAAGTAAGTGACTCCGCGGGCAGCGCCTTTATTGCCAGGAAGATGTACGACAAGATTTCTTTTATGAGTTCGAAAAGATTTTTTTCCCGTTTTGAAACCACTTTTTCCACATACTTTAAGAGGTGCTTCCTCGATATGCAAGTAGTTGCTGAGTTCCTTTTCGTTGGACTCTTGGAGCAAATTCAAGGGAAACTCCACTGGTTGCTGGTAGGATTTGTATATCAGCCCTACCTCCTTGTTGCTGTATAATATGAAGCAATGGCTCATTATCGTCTTCTGAATCTTCTTCAGACTCCTGTCTAGGATCGACTTGCGTCAAATTAGTGTCATTTGAAGGTGAAGGGGTTTGAGGAGAAATTTTCGTTGTTGCTGAAATTAAGTCGGAGCCCGTATGTAGTAATGTCACGTTATCGTCATCTGAATCTTCCTCAGAATACTGTCTATTATTCTATCTTCTTTAGAAATTTCAGATTTGTCGTCTGGCTCGAAATCTGAAAGATTATCAACTATCGACTCAAGTTTCGCTTGCGTCATTGGTCTGCGAGCAGCATGAAACTGTAAGAAAAAAGCCACGTTACAAAAACTTACCAGCAATATACTGCAAGCACTACCCGGGGGGTACAACAGGTGTACCCCAGGTAGCGTTCCAGGGTTAATAATAACAGACGGAAGATTTTGTCGGCAAATGTTTGTGTCACTATACTAATGGCTGCAACTATACCTACTAGTCCAGCTGTACTTAAACTTTGTGGTGTTAAAAGCATTTAGTGTGTTTGTGTATTAATTGGAGTGGTTTGAAACAGTGTCTTCTTCTGCAAGTTAACTCACTTTCTTATTCCGTTTTTTCTGTATACCTACCCTTATGAGAAATATTGAACCAAAGTTTTTTTAAGCAATAAGAAGGCTGCCATAGTTTATATTTGATTTTATACTGAATTACATCATATTTTTAATTTAAATGTTCTTTGCCAAACAAATTAATATGCTATTAACCCTCTACTTTAATATTTAATATGTTGCATTGGGCCGGTCCTAGAGATTTCGGCGACCCGGCCAAAAATGATACGATATATATAAACTTATTTCTTGACCAACAAAAATTAAACATTCCATTCCCTTTTATTGAACAACACAATATACTGAATCAGCTTAATCACGGAATATAAATATTCCGTGACTTAATTTTCACTACGTTTCCTCAAGTATACACGGCACGCACATTGTTTATTTACTCGAAATAGAAGAGTTCTATATAATGTCAATGTAGCCAACACAATAAATTAAAATTATCGAAATGACATAAGAAATGGGGGTCACTGAAAGGGAAAGTTACTTTTTGTTTCTTTCAGATATACTTAATGTTTTATATAATATATATATATTATACCCAAATAATAAAAAGCTGGTTTTAAGTAAGGGAATTTTGCTTCTTAAGGCTTACGGCAAATGTCTGTTAACTGTCAAAGTCAACGTCATAGCGTGGTTTTATTTTTATAAAGTTTATCCGTTTGTAAATATGTCTTTCCAGTGTATTATAATTCAATTTTGAAAATTTAAAACACACAAAACAAATACCAAGCTAAAGCTAGGCCTATATATTGCTTGCACTGACAATGTTGACAGTTACCTACCTGTGACATTTGTGGTAAACATTAGAAAGCAAAACACCCTAAATTAAAACGAGCTTTTTATCATTCGGGTACAAGATATATTGCATAAAACATGGTTTATATCTGAAAAACAAAAAAATCAAGTCAATATAGGTGTCCCCTTTTAGTGACCCCCATTTCATATGTCATTTTGTTCATTTTATTTTATTGTATTGGCTACATTGACCTTATATAGAACTCTTCTATTTCGTAACCCCAAATACAATAAATACCTACATCATCAGTCAACGTTGCCGGATTTTCACTAATCTCGACTGTCTCGTAAAATCGCCCACCATTTTTATTTCGATTGAAATTTGAATTTTCTATGGATAGTCGACACGAATTTCATTAGGCAACATTGTTATATAAAAAAAGATGATTTCGAATTCATTGTGTCGATTATACCAAATGTTATATATTAGTCGTTATTTTAATTGAACAATCTAACCTTGAACATATATTATGCATTTATCGCGTTATTTTTGACTGAAATATATTGATATTTTTATTTAAAAACATTTACGTTTAAATATATGTATATAGATAGTTTATATTTACAATACTTTATTTTATGCTTTTTGTAATATATAATTTAACATGCAATAATGTTTAAAAACAAATAATGTAATTGTATTCCGCACAAAAACGAGCATAGAACAAACGGAGAGTGGGAGTTAAACGAATATAAAATAAATCAGTAACTATATTTAAATATTTCCCATGGATACTAGATCTCCATATTTCCCTTAATATTACCCCACTCACACAGACGCGACTCCTTTTGACGTTTCCATAAAGGTCGCTTTACAGTTCGCGACTCTTCTTAATAATACCCCTCTCACACAGTCGTGACACCTTTTGACGTTTCCATAAAGATCGCTTTCCAGTTCGCGACTCTTCTTAATAATACCCCATTCACTCAGTCGCAACACCTTTTGACGTTTCCATAAAGGTCGCTTTACAGTTAGCGACTCTTCCTATTAATACCCCACTCAGACAGACGCGACACCTTTTTACGTTTCCATAAAGTTCGCTTTACAGTTCGCGACTCTTCTTAATAATACCCCACTCACACAGTCGCGACACCTTTTGACGTTTCCATAAAGATCGCTTTCCAGTTCGCGACTCTTCTTAATAATACCCCCATTCACTCAGTCGCGACACCTTTTGACATTTCCATAAAGGTCGCTTTCCAGTTCGCGACTCTTCTTAATAATACCCCACTCACACAGCCGCGACACCTTTTGACCTTTCCATAAAGGTCGTTTTCCAGTTCGCGACTATTCTTAATAATACCCCACTCACACAGTCGCGACACCTTTTGACCTTTCCATAAAGGTCGCTTTCCAGTTCGCGATTCTTCTTAATAATACCCCACTCACACAGACGCGACTCCTTTTGACGTTTCCATAAAAGTCGCTTTACAGTTCGCGACTCAATACCCCTCTCACACAGTCGTGACACCTTTTGACGTTTCCATAAAGATCGCTTTCCAGTTCGCGACTCTTCTTAATAATACCCCATTCACTCAGCCGCGACACCTTTTGACCTTTCCATAAAGGTCGGTTTCCAGTTCACGACTCTTAATAATACCCCACTCACACAGTCGCGACACCTTTTGACCTTTCCATAAAGGTCGGTTTCCAGTTCACGACTCTTCTTAATAATACCCCACTCACACAGTCGCGACACCTTTTGACCTTTCCATAAAGGTCTCTTTCCAGTTCGCGACTCTTCTTAATAATACCCCACTCACACAGCCGCGACACCTTTTGACCTTCCCATAAAGGTCGCTTTCCAGTTCGCGACTCTTCTTAATAATTCCCCACTCACACAGTCGCGACACCTTTTGACCTTTCCATACGACCTTCTTAATAATACCCCACTCACACAGCCGCGACACCTTTTGACCTTTCCATAAAGGTCGGTTTCCAGTTCACGACTCTTCTTGATAATACCCCACTCACACAGTCGCGACACCTTTTGACCTTTCCATACGACCTTCTTAATAATACCCCACTCACACATCACACAGCCGCGACACCTTTTGACCTTTCCATGAAGGTCGGTTTCCAGTTCACGACTCTTCTTAATAATACCCCACTCACACAGACGCGACACCTTTTGACGTTTCCATAAAGATCGCTTTCCAGTTCGCGACTCTTCTTAATAATACCCCACTCACACAGTCGCGACACCTTTTGACCTTTCCATAAAGGTCGCTTTCCAGTTCGCGACTCTTAATAATACCCCACTCACACAGTCGCGACACCTTTTGACCTTTCCATAAAGGTCGCTTTCCAGTTCGCGACTCTTCTTAATAATACCCCACTCACACAGTCGCGACACCTTTTGACCTTTCCATACGACCTTCTTAATAATACCCCACTCACACAGCCGCGACACCTTTTGACCTTTCCATAAAGGTCGGTTTCCAGTTCACGACTCTTAATAATACCCCACTCACACAGTCGCGACACCTTTTGACCTTTCCATAAAGGTCGCTTTCCAGTTCGCGACTATTCTTAATAATACCCCACTCACACAGCCGCGACACCTTTTGACCTTTCCATAAAGGTCGCTTTCCAGTTCGCAACTCTTCTTAATAATACCCCTCTCAGACAGACGCGACACCTTTTGACGTTTCCGTAAAGGTCGCTTACAGTTCGCGATTCTTCTTGCAATATTCTTGATCGAAAGCATGCGCAATAAGGGAAAATTTAGCAGATTCAATTCACAAAACTTTATGCAAAATTCATACGTCAAGTAGCGTGTGTGGTCTAATAGCAACTGCAAACAATAAAATGACAGTATCTGTACCTAATAATGAAGAGGTTGTTTTTTAATAAGAACTAAAGTGACTAGAGCTTATTCCACCGACCGGCACCCCCTACTATTTAGAATTTCTGTCTTGGTTAAAACAGATCCATTGGTTAATTTATCGAGAAGGAGACGGACAAGGAAAATCATTGAAGAAGCTATTTTTTTTCAACACTGTATAGCTTCTTCAATCATTTTCCTTGTCCTCGATAAATTAACCAATGGATCTGTTTTAACAAGAAAAATTAAGGTTATGACCTTGAAGAAATTCCGAAATAGTGGGGGTGCCGGTCGGGAAAATAAGCTCTCGTCTATAGTGTTCCTTCTTTGTAAGTGGATTATTCGTTATTCTGTGACTCTACCTTGAGCTATAATGTTTATGTGATTTTTCGAGGGTAGCTTATTTTTTATTTTGATTATATCCTGAGATTATAATAACAAAAGTTCTATACTCGTTTATTAAATAAAAATTATATGTAAATGTGAAAATTCTGATCATTATTTTTATTGGTTTTACGAATATATTTTTTTCGGATGAATGATTTTATATCCAGTGTATTTATATTTATTATTATTAAACACCAAAATATTTACGTTACAAAACTCGAAAACAAAAATATTTTTTACAAATTCAAGCAATACTCTTTTTTTCAATTTACTATTATATTATAAGAGGTTTGTCAAAAACATGAAATTATGTATGGTAATTATTTAGAAATATTTTAAACATCAACATCTTATTTTTTTAATTTTGTTCAGGGTAGCTGCTTCCAAAAAAATCTGACATCTTACCAATATAATCTTCATTAGAAGAGTTACTTCTTGTTGTAAAATTATTAATATTTTTGACAAAACCTTGTATACCTATGACTATACATAATTTACCGCAGTGTAGTATTTTTTTTTTAAATATATTTGTTGATTATTTTGATAAAATACGATTTTTTTTGACTGTCCATACTGAAATTTTGTTTTGAATAAAGTAGTGACATTTGAAGTAGGGAAGGCGATCTGAGATCGATTAAAGCCATATTTTTGCGATCTAGCGTCTTTAAGCGATTCATTTTCGCGAATAAGTAATGACGTCACGCCTAAAAACGCTTGAAGCGGAATCTGGCGTGATCGAGAGTGCGCCAGAAAACGTTGAAGCGGTTCAGCTGTTGTGCGTCATTCAATTGACAGCATTGACAGAATAAATTAATAGAGAGTGGACCAATGGTGAGGAGCGGCTAATTGTAGGACCACCGAAAAAGCTGTATCCTCACTGAGCAACACCATTAAGTCTCTCCTCCTTTTCATTTTAAATTCTAAGATCACAAATTTTAACAAAAGCAAATTTATTTTATTTAGGTATATTAATATTATTTTGCTTACTACAGATTCAGAATCTCAGAAAGAAAAAAATAAACAAAGTAAAGTATGTATGTGTCGTGAGAGAAATGTCGTTGTGATATGTCAGAATATCGCTAGATATTTCCATTTTTGCGAGGTTAAGCGCGACGTCACCGTTATGACATCACGCTTAAGCTACACTGTTAATCCGCTTAAAGACACTAGATCGCAAAAATATGGCTTAATAGAAGAAAGTGACATTTGAAGTATGTTTCTGACAGCTTACTGATGGTTAAAATAACACTGATTGAATAACCTAAAAAGTACTTCTTCTCTTTTTTACCCGCTTGAAACATAGGTACCAACTTTGAATAAAGACTGCTCAAGGCAATTTTTCGCGAACCTGTATAGGTTGCGGATTTCTCTGTTTCAACACTGTCACTAATTTAAAAACTTTCGCAACTTAGATACCTCTCTAGATGTTTCTTACTGAACTGACCTAAGCATATCGAGCCAAATGATGCTTTGGTACTGAGAAATTGGGAGCATACTGGTTCTATGGGACATAATAGGAACGAATTGCCTTGAAATGCTTTTTATATGGTACCTTGTACCTATAGTTTCATACGTATTTGAATAAACTCATTAGACACTTCAAATGTCAAGATAAAGGCTTGATAAATTTTAGCAAATGGTACACAAACAAGAAGCTCAGTAATCTTTTTTTGTGTGGGCATGTGTGAAAGGCGCTTGTCATACTTCACTTCGTTATCTGTCAACGTCAGTTCCTCAAGATCAATAATTTTAGTTACCAAAGTATCAAAGAGATTTAGCTTCTTGTTTGTTGCGTATTCTTTGATTTTAGTAACGCTAAAGTTTCTTTAAAAAAAATGCTTGCTTGTAGATAGTAAGACTGGACCATCAAAATAATAAATCAAACGCCAATACACTTTATTTATTGAACAGTAACAAATCTCGCGTTATTTTAAAAAGTGGTAACTGTGAATTGAAATTGTCTTTGTAAGTTTTACAAAAATGAAAACGTCCACTCAGGAAACCAGATGTCTGAGAAATCCGCAATTCCCCCATGGATAAAAACTATAATGAGATTCGTTAGTGTTTAAGTCATGATTTGGTTTAAACGAAATTTAGAATCCTAATAAAAATTCAAAGCAATAGGATCGTACATATATACCAGCGGGGGATTTCGGTCCAAGTTGCCAACCCAAAAAATTTCATATTTTTCTACCACTGGGGAAGGGAAATTTCAAAACAAATTTTTCCTATGAGGGTTCGTATTATTTATAAATTCCTCGGCTCTTCAAATTGGGTCATTTGATGCAAAATATCGATATTTGTAAAGGTCATGTCTGATTGGCTGAAAGTTGTGTTGGAGTACCTGATTTCATGTCGATAATGTCAATTGCGACATATCTCCTATCCAATGACGATATTGATTGATAGATATTATTGACGTAAAATCAGGAGCTCCAACATAAATATCAGCCAATCGGACATGATCTTTACAAATAAACAAAGCGAAGCTAAACATAACAAATTTGTTTTGAAATTTACCTTCCCCAGTAGTAGAAAAATATGAAATTTTTTCGGTTGGCAACTTGGACCGAAGTCCCCCCATTTAAAACAGGTAAAGCACTCTTTCTCGTTGAAAAATAATTTTTGAGAGTTTTATAATGATGTATCAGTGTGTAAATACATTCATAAATAATTATAATAAAAGTTTGTTATTGATTTTTTCTGTGTTTCATTTATATCCAGTAACTCCTAAATTAACCTGACTTGTGGACGCCTTCACTGTATACGCATGCCTCGTTTTGTTGACATAAAACGTAAATAAAGAAGAAGTCATGTACGTGTATCGATACAAAATATCGACTATCGAAAGCTAAAGTATCGATACTCATAAGTAACAATATGTATCGAACATCCCTAGCCATGATTGTATTGTAAACTTGCAGTTGCCGTTGAAAGTTAAAAAGATACTTTCACATTTGCGCATTTATATTCTCCGTTGCTGTTACCGTTCGCCGTTGAGCGTGACGTTCAGACATAACGAAGTTTTAAGTTTCGCAGTTCGTGCCGGTCGCATATTAACCAATCAAAAGCCTGGTCGTTTGACAAGAATCGGGTTTAGTGGGTTTAACATAAACCCTAAATATGTTGTTAAAAGCTGAGTAGCAGAGTCACGTTGATTAAAATTTATTTTTGTTGATGTGTGCTTTGTGACACAACACAACGGCGACGAACATCAAACGTCAGGTTTATAAATTGACACTATCAACCGCAACTACAACCTCAAACAGCAACGGGAGCGGGAACGGTAATGGCGACGGCAACTGCAAGTTTATAAATAGACCTTTAAACCTGTAAATTGGGTACTATAAGCTAAATATTCTGAACATTGAAAAAGCGAAACCATCGGGACTCGAACCCGGGACCGCTCGATTAGAAAGACCTTACGTAACCCTCTGCTCTACGGACGGTTCCTAACCTATCAATGTTCTGTTCGGTATTATCAGCTACCATTAACCGCTACTGTGCCTTACAGTACAAATAAAAGAATACTGATAACAAAACATTTATTAACAAAACAATACACTTCTTATATTTTCGGTAACCTTTTCAATTCGTGGGATAACCAAACGGCGGCAGATAATACTGCAAGAGAACAAGTTTGATGCGAAGCTGCTATACTAACCGGTACATAAGTTAAAAGAGTAGTGATCCCCAAAGTTACCTAAAAAGATTTAAAAATAGAATCAGTCTGAAGGTTGAAAATTATATACATACTTGAAGATACGCCAATGCTCCTAATACTGTCATAGCTTTGTAAGCTTTTGGTGGCAATACCCTATACTTAGACAAATACCAGAGTGTTGTAATAACACCTAGTGTAGTAGTACCTAATATCCTATGATCAAATTGAACAGTTGTAGGGTTTTCGGTGAAATTAACTATTTTTGGACTGAACGCCAAAATGTCTTCAGGAATCCATCTATTAGCAAACTTCGGAAACGAATTATATACCAAACCAGCATCTAATCCAGCTACAAAGGCACCTACAACATTATTGTGAATTAAAAAAAAGAACAAGACATTATACGACGTTTTATCACTTACCAGAAACAGCCGTTAGAAACACTAGACCCTTCGCAGTATGTGCCAGCATTCTAAATTTTCTAGAAGCTTTAATAATCGATTTACTAGCTACGGCGATTGTTCCTGCTGGAGTTAAAATGTCTAAAGCTGACCATAAAAAGAGGGTGTATAATATAAACGCTAAACTAAGATGTGAAGCTAGTCGGTATTGAGAAACTCTTGGTACATCGCTGGGTCCGTGAAAACGGTCTTCTAAACCAGATTTTACCATATACCAACCCATAAGACCCTGAGCTCCTATTAAGGTACCGAATCCTAATACACGAATCTTTAAACCACGTGGGAATCTACCCCTTGCCCAAAAGTAGACTGCTGGAATAAGAAACGTTGCTCCGATGGCTCTACCCCACTGTCTGTGCGAGTATTCCATGAACCAAATAAATTTGAATTCTTTTAAAGTCATGTCTTGGTTTTTTCTGTAAAAAAATCTGGATTCTTTATTTTGTTAATCACCCGGTATTAATTCGATACTGATACCAATGACAACCGATGTCAAAACAAATTTTGACCATAGTATCGACCAAACATATTGTATTTTAAAATATTTGTCTGCTTTGTGGGTATTTAATCTTACGTTTATTTTAAAAAAAAATGCAACCAAAACAAACCGCTTTGTACCATTACTCGTTGGTGGTGGTACCACCTCCACCAGCAAAGTTTACACTAAGTGAATGGCATTTGAATAACTCATTTAGGAACAGAATATGTCTGGACCAACAAAAATTAGCGGATTCTATAATAGCCGAAACTGATAGATCCATAGATGAAGTACAGGATAAAACTGATCTTAATAAAAGAGAAGTCGATCACAAGTTGAAAGAAAAAATTCAGGATATCGAGTTCATCACGTCAGAGATAGAAATACAAAGGAAAGAGGTTAGTTTTTAATTATCGTTAATTAACTATAATCGTTGAGTGAAAAATATAAGAAGAGGCGCAACCTCGTAAACGATTTTGTGCCGCAAAATGTTGTTGGCAGAGAGATGTCGCCACTCGCATTTTCTCTAGGAATTTGATAGTCGTATATTGACCGTACAAGAGTTTTTCACTCAACGCTATAATGCAACACATTTTTGACAGGTATGCAACGAAGAAGAAAACCTGAAAATGTACATGGAAAGAATAAAAGACTGCTTAGAAGCTTGTCAAAAAAATGGCTTAGAAATTGTGAGAAAATGCATCATACTGCGAGAAGGTAGAATTGGAATCGATTTTTGTTACGACATTGTCGAGAGAGAGTTGAAAAAAGAATTATCGGTCATAGAAGGTGGGATAAGTTTGCTGACAAGAACTTTACAAGAAGCAAACGAGCAGGTAAATTATACAGAGCGTCCATAAAGTTGATTAACAAAATGACAACTATATGAATTTCAGATTAGGCGTTTAAGATCAACTTTTTATTTCATGGATCGCGATTTGACCGATAAAAGTACCACACACAAAATTGACGCTTTGAACAGTACTTTGACCAATACCAGTCTGAACCTCAGCATTTACCATGGATTTTCTCCATTAGATCCCGCCAACATAACATTACAAGAATGGGAAAAATTCACACAAGAAAGCATCACTAAAGGTCAGTCACATAAATCAACCTTTAGAATTAATTCTAAAAACCAAATACTTAACGTTCTTCCTTTTTGTATGTAGCCGCCAAAGAAATCTCATGTGCTAGACAGCTTCGTTCTTATGTAGACATTTTGCTAAAACAAGCTATCGACGATATGGATATGCAATGTAACGCTACGAATAATGCGTTCAGAAGAAGAATTGAAGAAATTAAAGATATGAAAATGAGAATGGAAGTACAGCATTCGGAAGTTATGAGACAAGCCAACGAAATGACAAGAACTATAACTAAGTTGGAAAAGTCTTTGGTTGAGAAAGAAGGTTATATGGCGCTGGCTCATACTAGGTAAGAATAGATTTTGAAGTAAATCCAAGAATAAATGAAAAAAATACAATGATTTAAGGTTAGGTAATCGAGCACAAAGACCTGGAGTTGAACTGTGTAAAGATCTGGTTGAAATTTCTTTAGTCCATGAAGTGTCGGAATTAAGAGGTAATTGTGCACTTTTACAACAGAAAATGGCTGAAGCACAAGCTTCTTTACGATATCTTTTGAAAACACAGATTCAACTGGAAGAAGACATTAACATCAAAACCAATTCGTTGAAGATTGATGAAGTCGATTGTATGAGTCTTAGACAAGCAATGGACTATCATAGTTTTTGAATGTGTTTCTATATATATATTATACCTATTTTGGGAAATATACATTAATCAAAATTAAGAGTTTTTTAAATTAAATATACCTAGACTTGTAAGAATCCCCTTATTTTCAGTTGCAATTAAAACTTTATGAAAAACTCACATTTTAAACTCTGGAAACTGTTGATATCTCTCAAACTCTTCTTGCCATTCTGCTTCAGTCCAAGGCATCTTCTCGCCTAATAGTTTCCAGGTAACCATGGAAAGTCCCGATTCTGTTAATCTTGTTACACCTCCTATATGTATAATAGTTTAATTCCATTACTCGACATTCTTGATATATGCTTGTAGAAGGCGAGGATATCAAATAGAAAAACAAGAATCGTGCAATAACCAATTTATTATCAAGTTAAAAATACATCACAGATTAAAAAGTAGCTAACTAAAATTCATTTAACAGTCTTTTTGATAACCTCATCTAATACAATACAAATACTAAACAATACAACATAATATGTGATTGAAATACCTAAAACTACTGCCACAAACACCATACCACTGCATGTCAACAACCAATAACCAACTGCTTTTTGGCCTTTAGAAATATTTGAACCTAATCTAATTGGAACGGTTGTTGTACTTCCTCTAATCAAATTTCCCAACTAAAAAAATTATTTTATTTATATTCTTATAAACTTCTGAAGTAGAACTTACATTCACGTTTTTTGAAATAAATGGTGATCGCGCAAAAGCTTTTGTATAAGTCCTACATGATCCGTTTCTAATGATACTGCTGGTATTAGCTATAAACACCTGTTTTATTTTGGGAATTAAAGTTGAAGAACGACAATATTTTGTTAAATTGATCATTTCGTGTCAAATCAAAAGTGTATATTTTTTAACATCCTAAACATAGCATCTGTCACTGTCATTTACTTCTTCTCTTATTATACAGCCACCAGTGACTAGACAGCTTAAGAAATACAACCACCTATATGACTAACAGCCTAGATGTAAGCTCAAATAACAAAGGCTAAAAAGATAAAAAGTGAAAACATTTTGTTAGGATGTGTTAAAAAATGTAATTGAACATTTAATCATTAACAATAATATGATATAATTAATTTCCACTTGATTTTTACTTTTACACATCAATAATAGAAATTTTTACGTCAGCGTGGTATGAGGCACATTCTGTTTTTGTTGTATGGATATCAAAATTATTGGAAATAAGGTTAAAGTGATAAGAAATATGTGATATGTACTTAGATTAGATTACTGATTTCTCGTTTTGAACTAATTAATTATGGCCGAAAAAATTCGTATTAAAAAAAACGAAATTAAAGAAATTTTTAAAAATATGGAATATGGAAGTAGCAACGAAACCACCCAAGCAGCTTTTGTAGGTATACCTAATTTGGCACAATTAAATCATAACTATAAACGTTCTTTATAGGATTGGCTAAAGACCAAGGAAAATTCATTTTTTGCATACTTAGGTAATCCAACGGAGCAGCCAAATGGAACTTTGACAGAATTATCCAGTGCAGTAAAAAAAGAAAAGTTATGTACAATTCATGTACCAGATATTGATACTATTAAAAAGATTCTAGTACAAGATAGCAATAAAAAATGGTCAGATTTAAACCCATCTGACAGAGTAAGAATTTTAAATCAGTAGGTCTTTTTAACATACAATCATTGTTTAAATTTAAAGAATTATGTTTCAGAATTAGTATTCAAATTGAAAAAAAAGCCGATCTATTTGTTCAGTTAGAAATATTAACAAGAGGAATATTAAGCAAAGACACAAAAAACAAAGCGATCTCACTATTATCCCAATATTTTCATTATTATGCAGCATTTGCATATATTTCTGAGGAAGAAAAATTTCCACCTCAAGGTAAGTTACAGCATTGTTGAAATTTAAAATCAATATTAAAAATTCACTTTTACTACAGGTATTGCAGTTGGAGTAATTTCAAACGATAATTATTTAGCTCATTTAGGACTCTTCCTTGCTCCCGCTTTAGCTTCTGGACACAGTGTTATTTTACAAATCGGTCTACAATTAGCACCTGTAGCGTTTTTAATACAAGAAATTGCACAATCAGCTGGGTAAATAACCACTTTTTGAAAATTAAATATTATCTAGTGCTATACATAAAATGTCTTTTAGTGTTCCTGAAGGTACAATTAGAATAATACCATCAGATGATGGGGAACTTCTGCCTTATCTAAATTGCGAAAAAGTAGAAATTATCACTTTATTCTTGGACCTAAATAATGAAACCTACCGAGGGATCAACACACAGAATAAAAAAATACTTACTTGTAAGTTTAATAATCCTTAATTTATTGCAATGAAATATTCAAATTTTTTAGTAACTTCTTACAAGACTCCTGCAATAATTTTCGATAGTGCAGATCTGGATACAGCATCAGAAAGTGTAATAGAATCATCATGGAGCTATCAGAGCATGGTAAAATAGTTTTTACTATTTTACTTTACTTTTCTAAACCTCCTATTTTTTTTCAGTTACCTTGGACAACTGACACTATCTTAGTTCAAGAAAACATTTTCCCAGCATTCCTAAATAAACTAAAATCCAAGATGAAAACTCTTGAAATATCAACAGCTGACATTAAATCAACTCGCATTCCTGTAAATTTGAGTAAAACTGAAAGTATCAGTGAGTTAAACGAAATTGTCAAACAAGCTAAACTTCAAGGCATTGAAGTATTCCAAGTAGACGAGAGTTCTAATAAATGGAGCCCTACCTTGTTGATCGGAGGAAAAGTATCACACAATGCTTTAAGTACAAAAAGTGATACAGCTAAAGCCGTTACTGTCCTAGCTTTCAGGTCCATAGATGAAGCCGTTAATTTAGCAAATAATACGAAACAGGGTTTATGGGCGTCTATTTGGAGCGAAAGTAATTGCGTTATAAACGAAGTTACAAGAAAACTCAAGGTAAGAAGTTATTTTTATTTGCTAGTTCCTGTTCTAAAACTATGGCCTTAAAATTTCATGCATGTGCCCAGCAGATCTGTACTTAGTGACAGTCTAAATTTTAATTTTAGGTTAGCAATATTTGTGTAAATGGTAGCTACGCATTGTCACCAGAAATTGTTTTTACTCCAATCAAAGAAAGTGGCACTGGAAGCTATGGGGGCAAAGAAGGTAAAATTTAACCAAGTTTTTTGTAATAAATTCTTTGGTAATTGTATACAACACTTTTGAGTCAATTTTTGCGGAAAACTTTAAAATGACTGTAGAATGTATTTTCTACAAGTATAACTTATCGAGAAGGGCAAGGAAAATGATTGAAGTGTTGAAAAACTGCAACTTTAAATGCAACAGCATAGTAACAAGAAGTGTGCGCCAAAAACGGAGTTGTGTTTAGAGATCCTGAGAGTGTATCGAATAAGTGAGTACAATTTTTTGTGTGTGAAATTCCCAAGGAGCTGTTGTTTACAATGACCAATTCTTTGAAATCGTAGGTGATTCTTATATAAACTATTATTAATTTCCGAATCATTTTTTCAGGCTTGCTAGAATATTTATCTCTGGAACCAACAAAGAATTGTTACTGTACTAAAAAAGCATCCTCAGCATCTATTTCTAATGCAGATTCTTTGCTGAATACGGCCACTAAAGCCCAAACAAGTTGGCAAAAAGTTTCAAAAATCCAAAAAAGAAAAATATTCCATGACTTCGCTGAAAATTTACCACAAGTTAGGTAAGATGATATACACAAGAACTAAATTAAAATTCACATATATTTACAATTTTTAGCGAAACAGAAGCAAAATGGACCGCCAAAGATGTCTATATAGCATTAAATCGCTTTGAGAAGACCAACTATTCAACAACTATATCCGGATATAATTTAACTTCGTTTACAGAACCCAGAGGAGTTATCATATTGGATAGATCAGAAAGTAACAACGTTCTCTTGATCTTGACTTCAATTTTGGAAGGAAATTCCTTAATAGTCCTTACAACAGGAAATTCTATGGCATTTTTAAAATTGTTAAGCAGCAAACTACCCAGTGGCGTACTGAACCTAGTACCTTACGATTCAAACTTATTAAAAAAACTATCAGCAAACAAAAAAGTTGACTATTATTTTGGAGACGACAGCGAGCAAATTTTAAGGTGTTTACCACTTCCAGATTCCATTAAATATGTGAATATAGCAAGATGTAAAAATGTTTTTGGAAAAGTTACTGCTGTAAAGAATATTTTGAGTGATATCGGTTCTTCCAGTAACTGTACTTTTTAAAATATTTTAATAAACGTTTTCAAGTACTTGTATTATTTCAACCTACTAAAGAAGAAATTGAACAAAATGTTGATCCAGCTAATCGTTTTATTAGATCAGAGTCAGTCTTAATAACATTATTCGTAAGTAGAATTAATAAATCAATTTAGTCTTTAAAATAAACTGTTTTGGCTGCAATGATTCTTCTACCTCCTCTTCGTTCGGTTCTTTTGGGAGAAACTATATTTTCCGCAAATGAAACCTTCCTTGTCTAAAAATAACAAAATGTTGAATGTTTCTATTGGTGAATGGACCATTAATATGTAAATCTGACGGTTGACATTAATTTACACAATACTGTAATTAATAACAAATTTATACTACTCACCTGATTTGTACTCGTGATTTTACTGTCTGAAATGTTTTCTTTGTCGCCACAAGTACTCGTATTCTTTTCTAAAGAAATACTTTCATCTTTTTCTGTCAACATATATTCCCCGCGTTTAGTGGATATGTTAATTATTTGTTCTAACGATTCATCAAGAACGGACATTGTAAATCTAGGATTCAATGTTTCTGTTTGTAAGTTGGAATTATCCTGGAATTATTAAATTATTAACAAATCTATTAATTTTTGATAAGTGTTTACCTTAAGAGGAATTTCTTGTTCTTCTTGAATATCAGATAAACGTTCCAGTGATAAAGTTCTATTGGATCGATACTGTTCTGACATTACATCAAAAGAATCCCTGTCTTGCACCTTTTCCTTTAAATCCTGTTTCGTATCTTTATATACCGTGTTTTCAGTTGACAATTGTGATTTTTGTGGGTGGGTTTCTTCAATTTTCTCCTTTTTATTTTGAGCTGTTTCTCTCTGTAGTAACTCAAGTTCATGCTGATGTTTCATGGCTTCTAAACGCCATTTTCTTTTTTCCTCATTCGAATCTCTCAAAGCAGTCGAAAGTAAAAACCTGTCCAAAGATTTGGCACTAATGTCATCCTTCAAAGATTGTATTTCTTTGCTAAAAATTTCAAAATTAACAACTTACACTATTTTGTATGTTGAACAACTTACTTTTTTTCATTCAATGTAAGGCTGTAATACTCAATTTCTTCAAAATTCCTCTTTGATATCACAACTGGTTTTTCTAATAATTCTTTTTTATATTTTTCAATTAATTTTTCCAAGTCTTCAATTCTGGATCTACAATAATAAAGGAAAATGCAATACTGGTGAACATAAACTGAACCAAGACTATACTTACCTTAAAGCAACAGTAACTTCATGATCATCATCTTCTTTTTCTTCAATGTCAGATTTCCATTTTTCTAAGAGTCTCATATTTTCCAATTTTAATTGATAATTTGAATTTTGAAGTTGTGCTTTTTCTTGGGTCATTGCTACATAAGTCGACCTCATTTTATTCATTTTATCTTGCAAATATACTCTCCTTAAATAAAAAAAAGAAACATTCACTTTGCTATGCCTAAGCTAGTTTAATTATGTAGATACCTATCATCAACTTCTGCAAATAGTGAATTTCCTCTACTGTCCTTATTAAGTGGTCGGTTTTTAAAACTATCCAATTCGGACTTAAGACAACATATTTCATCGTTTAAAAATTGAATATTAGCATTTGCTTCGTGTAGATCTGTTCTAGTACAGTTGTAACTTTCTTTTAAATTTTCTATCTCGCTTGTATATTCCTAAAAATTAAACAATTTTATCTACTAAAACCTTTATTTGAGAATATTCTCACCTCTACTTGTCTTGTCAGATTTTCATTCTTGCTTCGTAATTCTTTAATAGAGTCTTTTAATTGCTGATTTTCATAAAATTCTGGAGGTTCCGAAAGGATGTCTTGTATTAGTGAACTTGTATCCCCAAAGTTAGTAACATTATTATCATAACAGCCCTTATATACGTCGAGTTCATTTTTCAACTGTTCATTCTTTTCTTCCATTTTCATAATCACATTTTCAAATGTTTGCTTCTCATCATTATAATTATCTCTCATATTATTTATGTTCTATGGAAAAGGAAATAGTGATCATTTAAAAAAATGCTACTCAATTTTACTTACTTGTTCCAATTGCTTAATAATGTCTTGATACTTCTGTTTTTGTTTGATCTGCTCAGATTGTAACATATCGACCTCATTTTGGTATTCTGCCTGAACAGACGTTAGTACCTTTACATTCCTCTGGCATTCGTACCATTGTTGATTTGCATTTTCTAATTCTAGCTTTATACTACCTAATTCTTGTTTTAAAGATGCATTTTCAGCCTTTAAACTTTCACAATCATCAGTAAGTTGTTCCATAGCTTAAAGAAAAACTATTTTCATTGAAAACAAGCGTAAATAATAACCTTAAAAGCGGAGATAATTTTTTAAATTTTTAAACGTAACGTTTTCTTTTCTTCTTCGTCTTTTTAACATCTTTTTCTAAAAATGTCATTCTCTACTTCTTTTTTACAAAAGAACTGTTTCCACTTATCTCTTGATAAGCTACTATGGGTTAATAATCATATTAATAAAATTTGCCTAAATGTTAGTCAACTACACAAATACTTAAAAATTTCAAATGTAACTCCGTGGAGACAGTCTCCATGCGTAACGCTTTTCACTTCGTCATTTTTAACAGCTATAAAGTTTTCCATCTATTCTTTTTTCAAAACTAATGTCATTTTCTACTTCTTTTCCACTTATTTTTTGACAAGTTACTATGGGATAATAGACACATTGATAAAATTCGCCTAGATGCTAGTCAACCCACAATACAGACATTTCAAATTTCAAAAGGATGACGACAGTATTTTCAATAAATGTGTCAATTTAAATTAAAATGTTTAAAATTTTAACAAAACTATTAGAAATAAATCGTTTGATATTTTTAAGCGAAACGCGGTTATGGAGAAAATCACATACAAGAGCAGCACCCATCCTTTTAGATTCTACCCTAGGAGAAATTAATGCAGCAGAAATATCTTTGCAGGATATGAAAAATCGAGATATTTTTGAAAGGTTGGGATTTCACATAGACTAATTTATTTTAAAAACTTTCTTTTAGGCTTAATATTATTTTAGATATATGTCCCTTCCCATTCCAGAAACTAAAATTCAGGCTACGTATATATGGATAGATGGAACAGGACAAAATGTTCGTTGTCAATCTAAAACATTAGAGGTCAATCCCAGTTCTCATAAAGAAATTTCAAATTGTACGTTTGACGGAAGCCAAACACGACAAGCTAATATAAATAATCCTGATTGTTACATTGTTCCTGTAGCCATGTATAAAGATCCTATAAGGAAAGGTAGGTGTAATTTTTGTCAATAATCAACTGTACAAGGTCCATGCCATAAAACAAGGCGCCAATCAAAGCATAAATCCCTATATTTTTATTGGTTTTCTATAAAATTTTAGGTACAAGTAAGTTAGTCCTGTGTGAAGCATTTGATGCCGAAGAAAAACCATGTAGAACCAATCACAGACAGAAGTGCGTTGAAATTTTAAATAGAGCATGTGATCACGAAATAGAAGTAAGTTTTGAACAGGAATATCTATTGACCGATGGAGAAGGAGTACCTTTTGCTTCACAACATATTGGAGAGGATTTACCAACAGGTTCAAGCTTTACAATTTAATTATCACATTTTACATTTAATTTTCCTATTTTAGAGTTTCATTATGCTGGTACAGGAACCGGAAAAATATTGGGAAGAGAAATAGCTGATTGTTTTTATAGAAGTTGCCTTTATGCTGGTATTGATATTTCAAGTGACAGAGCTGATAAAGTACTGGGACAATGGGAGTTTAAAGTTGGCCCATCTCCTACGATTAAAGCTGCCGATGATCTATGGACTGCTCGATATTTGCTTTCGAGAATAACTGAAGACTACGGGATTGGTGTATCGCTAGAGCCAAAATTTTCACAGCAATATCCTGGATCAGGTATAAGGAAAATAATCATTTAAACAAGAAATCATCAACTTTCTACTCTTCCAGCATTAATAACGACGTTATCTACAAGGAGCATGAGAAATGATAACGGAATTAAATTTATTAACGAAGCTTTTAAAAAGCTGGAAAAAAAGCACTTCGATCATATGAAAGTGTACGATGCGAATGTAGGAGCAGACAATAAAAGAAGGCTTACTGGTTGTTAATGAAATTTTCAACGAAAATCTTTTGGTGTTAATTGATAATTTTTTTTAGGAAAGTTTAAAACGTCATCGTCGGATAAATTTACTTGCGGCGTTGCTGACAGAACTTTATCGGTGCGCATGACAAAATTGGTTAATTTAAGAAAAAAGGGGTATTTAGAAGATCGAAGACCTGCTGCAAACGCAGATCCCTACCGAGTTATATCTGCATTAGTAACTACCTGTCTTTTAGAACTATGAGTTGTAATATTTTTATATTAAAATTTTACGTTTATGGTAAGTTTTTATTTTATTCTACTTTATACATAAATATCAACAAAATGGAATTTAAAAATATTCAGAGAAATACATTCTGTATAATTTCATCACAAAATGGTCTGATAACAAGAAAAAATATGTAATATGTTACAAGAAATAAAAAATAGTATAATACATGTTTTAATTAAATAACCTGATGTTGGGGCACACTACAACGCGATATTTGATTGGGGTATACAAGTTAGTCCATGATGGGATGGTTAATCCGTGATACTGTTACCCTAAAATAAAAAAAATATATATATATAATCTAGTCAATACTCAATTTTCAGATTTGACATTGATACATTTTTAACATACATGATTGAGATTGATAATAAAACTAAGGTTTATAGTATTTACCAAATTATAACTCTGGCTGCATAAAACCAAATACATTCTAATACTACTGATGATATAATAAAAAAAAGACAATTTTAGTTGTGCGGTCAATTAAATATTAATATAATAGGGCTCAAAACTAAAAAAATTGTGCAAATACGTTGATTTAACTTCATTTATAAAATTACCTTAAACAATGTGAATCCTAACGCTAAAGAATATATATTAAGACACTATTCCTGGAAGGTGAATAAAAAATTAATGTTTTAACGAATTCATCCTTTTACAAATACAATCCAGAAACTAATCTTTACCAGCCAGTATCATGTGCTAAGACACATCAACAGTATCATTATTTCATTAGCAGTAAATAAATTTACCCCTGGATAAAAAATGATATAGAATTTTATTACTTACCCATTTGTCAGCCATTATGAGTATAATGTTTTGCTCTAGTTTTGGACCAATTAGGGGATTCATTTGGGCCACATAACAACACAGCCAGCTAAAAAATACATAAATAATAGTCATTAAGCAACAAAATGTGTATTCTGAAAGAATTGTGTATGAATTAATGGAATTTGATGTTAATTATACTTACAATAACCAGCAGCATACACCCGTTAACATCAAAATTACTTGTATGATTCTAAAACAGAAATACAATATTATTTATTCTTACAGAGTAAAACCATTACATACCCTCTATTAGGTCCTTTGGGTACAAATATTGGTAAAACTATTCCTACACCACCCCATAAGACGGTGAAAATAACAAAAGGTATAAGAGATGCACCCATTTTTTGTAAAAGATATGTGTGAACTAAATTCACGTGAATATTTTCAACCCCTTTTTGACGTAAGCAAATGATTTGATGTCAAAATCATATGACTTCAAAATATCAGTTTACCAACATTATTTTCCCCACCCTTAGGCATTTTTTAACGAGTAAATTCTTTGGTGTATTAGAACTACGGAGTAGTACCAACTAGTGTAATTTGACGTCCAAAAAATAATCCAAACAGAAGAACGATTTAACCTTTATAAAAAATATCCTCCTATAACCCAAATTTTTTTAAAAATGACCAGCAATGTGAGACATCGTTTATCTAAAATATTCCAACCTATGACCATTATTCCTAAGAATTCAAATTTAACAAGACAGCAAGTTACATCTAAAAGTCAAAGGGTAAAGTTCGTAATACTTCAGTATTAAAAATTTCATATTAAAAAGGATTTTTTGTAGTTAATGCTAGAACTAGGCATTATTCAACAATCTATTCCTGGGTGTTTTCATCTGCTCCCTCTAGGATTGAAGTCGTTGGAAAAATTAACCAAAATTATTGATGACGAATTATTTAAAATTGGAGGTCAAAAATTATTGTTTCCTACACTTACAAACAGTCAACTGTGGAAAAAGAGTGGTATATTATTATTAATATTAAACTATTATGGTTAAATTTAAAAATACTGACTTTTTAAGGTAGACTGAAAGATGTAGGACCTGAACTTTTTCAACTGGAAGATCGTCATAAGCATAGTTACATTTTAAATCCTGTAGGTAAACTTTTTAAAAATTTATTTTTATAATCAATTAATTTATAAACTTTTAGACACATGAAGAAGTTGCTGGTGAATTATTATCTATGCTAGCACCAATTTCTTACAAGCATTTTCCTCTGAGATTGTACCAAATTTCCAGCAAGTTTCGAGACGAAATTAAGCCAAGATTTGGGCTTATGAGAGGTAGAGAGTTTATTATGAAGGACATGTATAGCTTTGATGTAGATATGGACAATGCCAAAAAAACTTACGAAGAAGTTTGTCATAGCTATGACAATATTTTTAACACCATTGGAGTCGAATATGTTAAAAGTATGAATAATCGTATTTAATTATATCATATTATTTAGTAACATGTTCTTTGTTGTCAGTTTTGGGTAGTTCCGGCACAATGGGTGGCTCGCTTTCTCATGAATATCAGTTTAAAGCTCAAATAGGTGAAGATAACGTACTACATTGCAATTCTTGTAATTACTCAGCCAACACGGAATTATGTGGTGACCAAAAATGTCCAAATTGTGGGGAAACTACCATTAGTGTCCAATGTGGAATAGAAGTTGGACATACTTTTTATTTAGGAGATAAGTATTCAAAAGTATTTAAAGCTACCTACGTCGGCAAAGATTCGAAGCCACAAATATTACACATGGGAAGTTATGGAATTGGCGTAAGCAGACTTCTAGCAGCTTCTATTGAAGTTTTATCATCAGAAAATGAAATAAGGTGGCCCCGTGTTTTAGCACCTTACAATGTTGTCATATTACCTCCCAAAGTAAGTTACAAAATGAGTATTAAAGTGTCATATAAATATAAATTCCATTTTTAGTTAGGCAGCAATGAAGAAGCCAAAACGGAAGGTAAAGCAACACAAGTATACACAACACTTGAAAATATGATACCAACTTTAAAAGATAACATTCTTTTGGACGACAGGACGTCTCTAACAATAGGTAGGCGACATCTAGATGCTAAACGAGTAGGTTATCGATTTATTATAGTTATCAACAAAAAAACCGCAGAAGAAATTCCTTTATACGAATTAAATGATATTGAAAACAATTCCCAGATGTTCCTAACAGAAGAAGCATTAATTGATTATATTAGGAAAAATTAAGCTTTAAATATGTAGTAATAAATATTTATTGTTTGTATTTGTTTTATATTTCTGTGGTATTCGTATTAGTTCAATTTGCATATTTTTTTTCTATATATCCTCAGGAGATTGTGATAAGCTAATCAAAGTAGGTACACCAACATTATTTGCAGGCAATTCAAAATCTTGTACATAATCGAGCCACATTTTTAACTGAGTTTTTCTTGCTTTGGCGGCTACTGGGGACTCATTATATTTACAATTTGTTTTCGGCAGGAATTCGGATAACTTGGTGTAACTAAAAAGGACGAAGTATAGTGTAATTGCCAACTGTCACTTGTCATGACAAGCTCAAGAAGTAACAGTGCTGATCTAGAGAGAAGACTTACTCATAAGGTGACCAAGGAGGCATAACAAAATCAGGCACTGGTTTCATAATAGAAAACCGTTTCTTAGTAGTCATCAATTCTTCATTCAAAATAGGATCTAAAAATTTCCTGGGAACGCCTAAAATACCAACACCAACTTCTAACTCTTCTAATAGTTCTTCGGGAGCAGTGTATGCTATTCTTAAATAGTCCAGTCTTTCGCTACGGCTGTATAAAATAAATATTAGTTCAATTAGTATTGAAACTTCGAGATGCAAATCTTACTCCTCTACGTCTGTAACTCCAATACATAACATTCTGTAATCGTGAACTTCTAAAATAATTTCTTGTGTCAATTGGGATCTGTGAAGAAGTTTCTTTTCCTTTTTGTAAGCTTTTCCCTGTAAGATTCTAGTTTCTTCGGGGTTGGCCAAAAATTGGTTCATTTTGAACATATCGTGCTCCATCGGACTAAAAATAGTCGTTCGCAATAATCTGTTAAACTCTTTTTCTGTAAAATGAATGAGATTAAATAAACTTTGTACTTTTGTGGAAATACATTTGTATTTACCTATGATGGTTAAATTTTTCTTTTTCAGAGCGATCCAAACCACTCTTATTGCCATTTTAACAAATATTTCAAAACGTTTTCGATCCTTATCGGATAAAGACACGTTATTTTCATTGGACATGTGATGAAATTTTTTAGCATCACCAACTCCAGTCAGTATGGCGGCGTAATCGCGCGCTACCATGCAACGAAGATCTGCCAGATCGTCTCTGATAATATTTTCAAGCTCTGTGACGATAGGTTGCCGCAATTTTCGACTTGCCTCAAATCTTCGCAGAAGCATGCTATTCCAAATCTAGAATATATTGAGTATTTAATTCGTAGCGCCGTAGTGCCTACAATGCATCTCTTCTTATTTATCACTCAACGCTACAACTTTCATAAGATTTATTATATAGCCAATCTTACCTGAATGTAGTACTGAAAGTATATGATGCTGGATCGAAGAAACTTGTCAACAGTCTTTGTATGGAAAAATCCAATAAATTCAGGTGTCAAACATTTAACATCACACGAAAACAGAGCTACATCTTTGCAGTCTTGTAATATTACTACATTTGTATCGTTAATTTTTACTTTTCTTTCATACTTCTTTCGAAATCTAGTCTTCAAGTCAAAGAATGTTTATTAATATATAGAAATATTACATGTAAAATAACCTATACTTGTGATGAAGTTCCGAAAGTATCTTTAAATGTTGTATCAGGTTTCACTGGAACATCAGCTATATCAGAAGTTCGGGTATTTTCAGACATGGGTCTCTGTTGTCCCACAGAGTCATAACTAAAATAAAACCGTGGTGCATTTATGCAACAGTAATTTCCTACTTACTTTGTAAATATTATAGTTTTGTTAAACTCATCCCATGTCCAAAACCCTGGTTTAAGAGAATCTCTTCTATCCCCCATAAGTTTTTTAAATAAAAACAATATTATTTATACTTAAATAGTATATTGTCTTTTTGACAGTTGTATTATTCAATAGTTACTTTAGTGACTGTAGTATTCATAATATACATTTTGACTATATGTGATAAAAATATTACTATGAGGCTCCAAATTTTTTCTGAATTTGTAATAGCTAGAAAAATATAAACAATGAAAGTTGTCTAAATTAATAAAAATAACTTACCTTTGTGAGCTAATAACTGGGAAAGAGTGGTATATAATGACACAAAAAGTATGTGAAATTCATTAATTTCTGTGTCCCATATCAATGAAGGTAATATCAAAAATATCCCGCTGCTAGAAAGGCATACTGCTTTGGAAACAGTTATTAAGGGTATATGATCTCTTTTTCTTAAATAAGAGTAAATTACAGTTAAACTGTATGTTACAGTAACGAAACCAATAAATCCTAGAATAGTGTTAAGACTCATTTCATAAAATTTTAAATCATCAAGGTATATATCTGCTTCGTTGAAGGTTGTTATATTGTATATTTCCCTAGGTGGTCTGACAATTGGAAATTCTTTAGTTAATATCCAAGTTATGTACGTTTCTAATACTATTAATCCGATAGATAGCTTCCAAAAATTCTAAAACGACACTGTTTCAATTACACTTATTTTTCTATGTTAAAAACACTTACTTTAAATTCAGAATTAAGTAGAATATGCCTATAAGCCATCATTCGAAGTAAAATTAAATCAATGATGACAATAACGGAATCATATTCTACGTATTTATCAGCAACATTATTGCAATTGTCCTATAAAAAAATTTACATACATAAAGGAGCTTGTAAAAAATAATGATTCTTACACATTCTGTTAACTTTAAAACTGTCGGACTGTATTCTTTATAGAGACTTTTCACTGCACTGCCACAGTTTATGCAATAATATTTATTATCCATACTTTTAATCTTTTAAATTTTAAAAGTAAATTCATAGGTTATGTTTATTTACACAAATTCTTCTTCTTTTCGTAATTTCTCTATGGTCATGGCTTGGTACAAAGTATCATCTGTATGTATACATTAGGCGATGTTATCATCTACTTGAAGAAAAGCATCTGATCCTTTACAATTCGAGCTAATATTCAATTCACCATTGGTATTTTCTCCAGCTCTATTTGCATATCCGCACATGAAAAAGCGACAATTTTTTATAACCGCTAAAAATTGGCTATTGTAGGCATGTTGGGTTATCATAGAAGAGAAGAAAAAAACGACAATATATAACCTAGCTTTTCGGTTTTTCTGATTGGTCGGGGTTTCACTTTGATCATAAAATAAAAATTATTTATTCATTTATTTACAAAATTTATTATGAAAACAGTTCAATAATCCAGTAAAAAACAATCACCGATGGCTAATAATGAGGCTGGTTCCTCAAGCCTACGAAGCACCCATACAAAACAATCCAACTTGGAATGTAAGAATCTGTATGATTATTTGAAATCTCGATCGCCGAACGTATTAGAGAGGCTATATAATCATCCTACAATATGCCTAGCAGTTTACAGGGAATTACCTGATTTGGCAAGGCAGTATGTAATTAGGTTAGTATTTGTTGAACAACCAGTACCTCAAGCAGTTGTAGCCTCATGGGGATCTCAAATTTTCGCAAAGGAACATAATTATGCAACTAAAGTGTTAGGTGAATTGAATTTATGGCAAGAAGCAGCAATTCCCGGCGGTCTTTTAGGTTGGATTTTGTCTCCAACTTTTAAAAGGAATCTCAAAATAGCTTTACTTGGAGGTGGAAAAGCATGGAGTATGTCATCAGCTCTAGATACAGATAGTAAAGCTAGAGATGTGGCATTTTTAGGTATATTTATGCAATTAATAATAGATTTTAGTAGCTTACTTGTTTATTTTTAGATACTTATTCTCAAGAAAGATGGGAATGTGTTTTGCACTATATGGTTGGTTCTCAACAACAAGAAGGTATCTCTGCAGATGCTGTAAGAATATTACTTCATGCAGGTCTTATGAAAAGGGACGAAGAAGATGGTACTCTTGTGATAACCAGACATGGTTTCCAATTTTTGCTTTTAGATAGACAAGCTCAAGTGTGGCATTTCCTACTTCAGTATTTAGACACTGTAGAAGAACGTGGATTAGATTTAGTAGAGTGTCTTACATTTTTATTTCAACTTAGTTTTAGTACTTTAGGAAAAGACTATAGTACCGAAGGTATGAGTCCAGGGTTATTAGTGTTTCTACAGCATCTTAGGGAATTTGGATTAGTATATCAAAGAAAACGAAAAGCTGGTCGGTTTTATCCAACTAGGTTGGCTCTTAATATAACGAGTAGTCAAAATAAAGTAACCACTGATATAGAAGAGGATACCCCCAAAGGATATATAGTAGTCGAAACAAATTATCGAGTATATGCATATACAGATTCTAATCTACAAGTTGCCTTGATTGGTTTGTTCACTGAATTAATGTATAGATTTCCAAATTTAGTAGTCGGTATAATTACAAGGGATTCAATAAGACAAGCTTTGCGTGGTGGAATCACTGCCGATCAAGTAATAGGGTTTTTAAAGCAACACGCTCATCCCAAAATGCTGGATACTGAAGCTAAGCAACCACTACCTCCAACAGTCGTCGATCAAATCAAATTGTGGGAATTAGAAAGAAATAGATTAACATATAGTGAAGGTGTTTTATACAGTCAGTTTCTGTCTCAAGCTGATTTTAATGTGCTTAAAGAATACACCGAAACCAATGGTGTCTTGATTTGGTGTAATAAAGAAAAAAGAACTTTGGTTATTAATAAGTCAGCGCATGATGACGTTAAAAAGTTTTGGAAAAGGTATTCGAAAAGCAATTAGTTATAAGATTTATTTAAAACTTTAGATTTATATATTTGTAAAAATAGTTGATAAATTTTTACTTTTGAAAACTTCTTTTATTTATACAGACCTTCTTGCGCCTCTTTCCTTTTAGAGCCTATACTCGCTTATACCCAAATTTATTTCCCATAAAGGTGCTTCTAAACGGGTAATATTTTTACTGCAATATTTGGCTACACTGTATGGCAACAATAGACCGGCCAATACGACAACTTTTAACGCAGCATATGGCTCAGCAGTATGGCCAGTAAATTTCTTTCGTAAACGGGTTATACAATCTGGCAACAATGGCTGACGAAATAATACGCGTCGCAGCGGCTTTAAACAAACACAATTGGACCGAAAAATTAGGTACTTGATATATAAAATGTTTCATCTTTTTTAGCATTTCTATCTTTATATATTTCCGGTTTCCACATTCCACAACTCATGGCGTAAATGTATTTCATTAATAAAGTCAATAATCCTCTCATTAGACCAAGTACTAGTCATTTTATTCATACAAATTTTTCAAAAAACATCAAATAATAACTAAAACGATGTAATATTGCACATGGAAAGCGTGACGATGATTTATGCAACACTATATACGCTTCATTGTTAATTGTGTTGCATAACCAAAAGTATTGTGTGTTGCATAAAATCGTGACGATAACGAAAAATCCAAGTTTTTTCTTCACCCAAAAAAAGTACTCAACGCGCCTAAAGAAGTTTTCACTTCAACAATTTTAATGCATGAATATAATACTTTTCGTTTATTTCAAATTGGATCCAGAAACGGGTATTTAAATTTTTCAAGTACAGCTCTGCGCTGTGTACTATTTTCAATTTGGAGGTTATGTCCTAAAAGTCGTATCGATAATTTTGTGTTTGACGATGGCGATTCTATTTGAAGATTATTTTTTCGGTAGACCCGAATTTGGAATAAAAGAAGCGATAACTATATTAGAAAGAATCAGAGAAGAGCCCAGAGAATTTGAAGTAGCAAATTTAATAAGAACGCTAAACGATCAAAATGAGAACAAAAATAATAGGCCAGAAGTAATTACAGAAAATGTAGTGTCTTCCAATGAATTAAAGCATAGAGAATTTCAAAACGAGAATATAGTTTATACAGGTATGTAATAAACAAAATTACTTATTCAATTTTTCATTATTCTTTATTCTATAAACAGAAATAGATTTGTTGGGATTTGATTAAAAGTTTGATTTGATATATTTTAGGTTTGCATTCACCAGAGAAGACAACAACTACATTTAACCAATCCTTTAACCCCGACTTTAAGATACATGAATTAAAAAATAAAGTAGGTAAGTATCAAAAAAAATTATTACCACAATCTTCAAATAATACACTATATGAGAATAAAGTAACTCAGTGGGGTAAGCTGAGTGATGAAGAACTAGCTAACAAACGTCTTTATGTGGATCTAACACAATGGAGACCAGATCTCGTGAATAATTCTATTTTTCAAACCAAATTGGCAGCGGCAGCTACAAAGGGTATTGATGATAAGAAAATAGAAGAAACTTTTGAAGAAAAGACTGTTAACTTTGAATATAACCCAGAATCACCGTTTAAATGTGAAACATGTTTTAAACCTTTCTCTAAGAAGTCTTACCTCCAGCGTCATCAAAAGGTACATGCAAATGATGAAAAATTTAAATGTTTACTGTGTTTAAAGACTTTCGCTGATAATTCTAACTTAAAAAGACATTATTTGTATTTACATAGTGGTAATAAGATGTTTAAATGTACAATATGTGCAATGACGTTTGTAGAAAACTCTGGCCTCAAAAGGCACTATTTGTATAAGCATAGTAATGAAGAAGAAAAGAGGTATAAATGCAAAATTTGCTCAAAAAAATTTGTAGAAAACGGTGGTTTAAAGAGGCACATTTTGTATAAGCACAGTGGAGAAGTTGGTAAACGGTATAAATGTACTATATGTTCGAAACAGTTTGTTGAACATTGGATGCTAAAAAGGCATTGTTTATATAAACACAGCGGAGGAATGGGAAAAAGGTTTAAATGTAGGATTTGTTCGAAAGAATTTGTTGAAAACGGAGGCTTAAAGCGTCATTTAAATGTACATTTGTAGGATGAGTATGAAAATGTAAATATTTATTCGTATAAGTTGAAAGTTGCATAAGTTGATGTAAGATTTTGAACAAATCGATTACACTTTTAAACATTTGGTGCAATAACAAATATTTGCTTTTCAACAAGACAACCACAACACAAGTCGCTATTAAAGTGTAGAATAATTTTACTAAAAGTTACAGTGGTGTCTCTTGTAAAACGCTTTTATTATTGACCAACTCGAAAATTTTGATAACCAAAAGAGTTAACTAGTTTTGATAAGAATTTTCGATTTGGTCAAAAATAAAAGTATATTACTATTGGGTAAACTTCATGTTTTCTGATGTAGCTCGTATACGAATTGGAAATTTCGATATCTGATGGTTGCATCTTAGTTTTTAGACCATGCATAACTTTTTTTCGTAAAAAAGTTTCCCATAATATGCTGCGAATTTAAGTGGTCACACTGTATTTTCCATTTCTAATAAAACTGCTCACTGAATATAGGCCAGTCAAAATTGACAATAAATTAACATAACATTAAAATATTCAAAAATAAAAAATATTCGACAGTAAATGATTGCTTCAAACACAACCTCAAATGTCAATAATAAAATGGTTGTCGGCATGAAACATCGTTTGTAACGCCAATGGCATGGAACGGTCGTTACGATAAACAAGACCGATTTTGGTTTCTGCGCAAGTCAGTTGGCAAACTTCACGTGGCTTCTTCTTATGTGAAACGCGAGTCTAGCTAGTCTAGTCCAGTTTCCAACTGTTTGTGATTGAACTGCGAACTAACCTATATGTTTTCTGTGAATATTTCAAAATGTGCTTACCTACTCCATTTCAAAACACAATATACATATTTTGTTTATAACAAATTCTCGTAAAAAACGTTTCTTGCTCTGTTAGAGAAGTAAAAGTTCAAGAAGAATTTGAATTATTTCAAAACGCCTCTATTGCTTAGCCAATAATCTTACCACTTATTTATTGTTTTTGCGTAGTATTACTGGCAGCATCTACATTATTATTCTCTACTTCATAATTTCATTGACAAATCAGAATTTAATTTTTGTATATTAATAAGGTAATTAGATACGAGGTTGTCGAAATTATTTGAAAAAATATAAATCAAAAAAAAGATCTCGGTTGTATTAAAATATATTAGATTCTTGATAAGTTGAAATTATGAGAATATAGGTGGCTTCCAAATGTTTTTAAAACAGTTACACGTCTCTAAATTTTTTTTTATCGTTTCAATTAATGCAGTTAGATTGTAAACGATAGCTTAGGACACCCGGTATACATACATATGATCCTAAGAGTATTATAACAATGTTGTGATTTTTTTATGTGTTATTTATTTTATTTATTTATTTTGTGTGTTGGATGTACACCACTCTGATATTACTGATTTTTTGAGTTGCCTACTAAACAAATCCAGTGCTATTTATTATACAGAACGTCCCGAAAAGTCTACGGTTAAAAAATTGAATAATCCCAACATTTTTGTTAACCTTAAGATACTTTACGAGACACTCTGTATAATATAGATTGTGTTAAAAGTGTGTGCTATTGTTGTAGAGAGCTGCAATATCAAAGTGGTTAACGTAATAAAAAATACCTAGTATTAATATTTTTCTATACTATTAAAAATACTGTATTTAAATACATAATAGACAGATCTGTAGTATGCTTTTGTGACATTAGTGATTCTATACGTACTTTTATTTATTAAAATAAAAACAAATATATATCTTTTGTGTAAAGTTTTGTTTCTTTTTTACTTTCCATGTTGTTTGTTTATATTTTTATTAAATAACCAATTATAAACTAGTAAAGTGGCCGGTCAAAATCGACAAATTAACAAATCATGACGTATCTCTGATTTTTTAGTATGCCCAAGTTTGCAACTCAAATGACAAATTAAGCCCAACCTGAGCTCTATAGGTCAATTGGTTACCGAATTACGGCACTTTGAAAATATATAAAAAATACAACAATGAAAAACCTCATAATCAGCATTATGAAAAAAAAATTAAAGAAATAAATAGCTACAAATGTAGTAGATGTGCCACATCGCATAATTTTGGAAAATGTCCTGCTTGGGGAATGATTTGAGGTAGATATAAGAAAATTCATTATACAAGGTGTTGAAAGAGTAGATCGGTCAACAACATTGGAAACCTTGTTTCGGAAGAAGAATATGAAGATCAAATTGGAGATAGAAACGAATCAGATGATGAAATATTTTATCTAAGAATGGTGAATGTGTCGAAGAAGAGAGAAAACGTTTTCAAAGAAAAAATAAAAATTCAAGACATAATTATTGAATTTATGTTAGATACATTTTGCCGTACAGTATATTTTTTAAAATGAAAATCAAGCCTTCAATTAAAAAGTTAATGAAGAAAATTTATTCATATACTGGACATAGAAGGTGATTGTGATTTTACATGTCATATCAATGAAATCAAAAAAAATATCACTTTTGTTGCCATCTATTATTGGTGCAAAAAGCTGCTTAGATCTGATTATATTGGGTAGAGTCCATAAGATTTATGAAAAGGATGATATTATAGAATAATATAAAGATGTTTTCACAGGCACTGGACCATTAAAAGTAGAATATGACATCAAATTGGGAGAAGGAGCAAAACCTGTCAAATCAGCTACAAGAAAAATCCCTATTGCTATTAAAGGTAAAGTTAAAGAAGAGCTAGATCGTTTGGAAATACTTGGATTAATAAAGAAGCAGATAGAGCCAACAGAGTGGATCCATCCTATTGTTGTAGCCCATCAGAAACCAAATGGTACAATAAGGGTGTCATTGATCCCAGGGAGTTGAATAAATCAATCATCAGAGAAGTTTATGAAATTCCTACAGTTGAATCCATTCTGTTCGACAGGAGCTAAGTATTCCACAGTATTGGATGCATCATCAGCATTTATGCAGGCTCCAATTACCAAGAAAAGTTCAGCTCTTTGTACTGTTTTGACACCTTTTGGAAGGTACAGTTTCCTGAGAATGGGTTTTGGATTATGTAGTGCACCAGAAGTATTTCAGAGAATAATGAACACCATTATTTCAAGCATAGAAGGTATAATTATTTATTTTGATGACATTCTAATTTATGCAGACTCCATGATGAAAGACTGAAACAAGTGTTGAAAGTAGCCAGAAGAGAAAATTTGACTTTCAGTTCAGAAAAAATCCAGTTTTGTGCCAAGAAAGTCAAATATGTTGGACATATCATATCAGAAAATGGAACTGAGGCAAATGATGAAAAAATAAAAGCAATTACAGAAATGATAACTCCAAAAAATAAAACAGATTTGCAGAGATTCATTCATTAATTCATCAACTATGTAGCCAAATTTATTCCAAAAGTGCTATCAAACAAAAATTAATGGATTTGGGAAGCAAATGAGGATGAATGTTTTCTGAAATTGAAAGAGCTATAGTCACCAATGTTCCAGTTTTGAAACATTTTGAAAGAAACAAGACAACTGTTCTTTCTGTAGATGCCAGTAAAAATGATTTGGGAGCAGTAATAATGCAGGATTCTAGACCAATCGCTTATGCCTCAACTTCTTTGAATGAAACACAAAGTAAATATAGCCAAATTAAAAAAGAGCTGTTAGCCATTTTGTATGGATGTAATAGATTCCACTGCTATTCATATGGCACAAAGTTCATAGTGGAAACAGACCACAAGTCTCTACTGTCTCTTGTCAAAAAACCTTTAGATAGTTTGTCTCCAAGACTGGAAAAAATGATGCTAAAACTATTAAGGTATAATTTTGAACTGGTTTTTGTATCTGGAAAACAACTTTCTGTGGCAGATGCACTTTCAAGAGCGACGCTTAAGCACAGTCGATACATCAACCAGATAACATTTGTGGCAGCAATTATAGCTTCAACCAAGGCTATTGAAGAAATGAGAATTGCTACGTCAATGGACAATAGGCGATCAAACTCATTTATGAAGGCTGGCCAAAAGAAAAATCACGAGTTTCAACTGACATTTATTCTTTTTGGGAAATTTAAGATGAGGTGTTTGAAGAAGATAGTATTGAGAAGAAGAAGTATTGAGTCAACTACATAGTGCCCATCAAGGAATTGTTACTTGTAAAAACAAAGCAAGAAACACAAAATGTACTGGCCTGGAATGTCTAAGAATATTGAAGAATTTATCAAGAAATGTGATTTTTGTATGAGCTATTCCAGACTGAACCACTAAAAAACCATGAAATTCCTCAGTATCCTTGAATTAAAATAGGAATAGATTTTGCTTTTATCAACCATAAAGACTATATCTTATCATAGTAGATTACCATTCAAAATTTGTAGAAATTAGAAAAATGCTGTCAAAAAATTGTCAACCATAGAAGCTTTGGAAACAGTTTTAAGATTGTGGCCCTCCATTCACCTCTTTTGAATATAACCACTTTGCAGAAAATGTGGTTTCAAGATCACAAATTCTAGCCCTCACTACCCAAAATCAAATGGTATGATATGACAATTCAAACTATAAAAGGCCTAATAGAGAAAGCAGCGAGAAGTGGTGGAAATGAATTCCAGGTTATACTAGAATATAATAGCAGTCCAAACGCAGCCTTACCATCTCCATCAGAAATGCTAATGGGATGAAAACTCCGCAGTAAAAATATATGTTTAATAGAGAATTTACAACCACTTTTCGAGACTGAAACTACTTTTATGAAAAGCTATTGGAACAGCAAATAAAAATGAAAAAATGTAATGATCAGTTGGAAAAATTTCAATTGAATGAAGGTATATTTTATCAAGAAAGTCATAGAAATTGGGAGCCTGCAATAATTTTGAGGAAATCAGTCTTACATAATTAATACGAAAAAGGTTCGGTGTTGCGACGAATCAGAATCTACTTGCGTCCAGATAATTCTCCTAATTTTCATTATGAGGATGAAGCTGAAGCGATGACTGGAAGACTTCTAGTTGGAAGTAGCTGTAGTACAGATAAAAACAGCTCACTAGAAAAGGAAAGCAGCGAGGGTCTAGAAGAAGATCCGGTAGGGCCTAATCCTGATGTAGTTAAAACGAGAAGCGGACGATCCATTAAAAAAACCAAAGAGGTATTTTGATTAAGGGGGACATGTTATGTACTACTTAGATATTGTGATTATAATGATGAATAAAGTTAGTTGTCAAATAATACTTTTCATTGTGGATCTTGATAGATGTGATAGGCGATGTTTCTTTTCTAGAGAAACTAACATTCCCAAAAGTTTTTCCAACAATTCGGTCCACCCCTTTCAGTCCTTCTTCTCGGGCAGTGTGGCAATTTATATGGGGGCCACCTGCAGTACCACTGCTGATGAATAGGAGTTTATCTATCGATGGGAACGGTGGATGGTTATTGAACCATGCTTTCAGTTTTTTCACGTCAGAGATATCTCGTGCAATTTGCGTAGGTCGCATATCGGCATGCTGTTCACTTGTTGTGGAGAAAATATCCCAATACCCTTCTTCCTCCTCACATATATTCACATATCCCGCCCGTCCAACGAGAGAGCACACATCTGTCATGGGTTAGGCTACCCTGGCAGTACCAAAAGTTTTGCTGTCGGGCCTTCTTCTTCAAGTTCTTCAAGGCCACTCTTGATGATTTGGCGGTTACACTTTGTTCATTTTCATTGTCTTCAGCAAACAGTATGAGTGACCTTTCACTGCCAAGCAAGAGTCTCTCTGTCTCATCCTTTTCATCGTCAGTGATGTATATCTCGTTGAAAATCAGATGAGCCAGGGCAAGGTTTGTGAGGGTATGGGCAAGAGAATATTCATGCCCATTCATCACTTTTTGAAAGTGCCGTAATTTGGAAACCAATTAACCTACAGAGCTCCGGTTGGTCTTAATTTGTCACAAATTTAATGTTCTTAAAAACGTATATAAAGTAGGTGGTATGGAGCAGAATTTGAAACAAGGCCAAATATTTCGCAGTTTTTGTTGTGTTAAAATTTTCCCACAACTTTTTGAGAGTTGCAAACTTGGGCCTTAATGGGTCCAAACAACATAATAAAAAATCAGAGATACATCATGTTTTGTGAATAGAGGAGTTCAGTTTGTGTGACCAACAAAAAGTGGTTTTTATGACAAGAATGACAGTTAATGTCTACCATTCAAAACATAAGATTTTTGCAGGTTTTTTATCATTACGAACATCTATATTGCTTTATTAAAACAATGAATACACCCCCGAAGCGTAAATCTTAAAATTTAAAATGACGTTTTAGCTGAATTCTCAATGCATCGGTGGCCAGTAATTCTAGGAACTTTCGGAAAATCACCAATTCTCTTCTGTCATTATGTCATTAGTTATGTCAGATGTCAGTGCTATTTGTTTTTGTTGATATTCGTTTAATCGTTTATGTTTATTTTCCATACTTTTGTAATAGTTCTAGTTAGTTGTATCACTTTATTCTTCTGATTGCTTTTTCCACTGACATCTGACACAACTAGTGACATAATGACAGATGAGAATTGGTGATTTTCCGAAAGTTCCTAGAATTACTGGCCACCGATGCATTGAGAATTCAGCTAAAACGTCATTTTAAATTTTAAGATCTTATGTTTTGAATGGTAGACATTAACTGTCATTCTTGTCATAAAAACCACTTTTTGTTGGTCACACTGACCTTAGACTGAACTCCTCTATTTAGCGAATTTTTGTGTCGATTTTGACTGGTCTAAAATATCGATTTCGCGTTCTGTGATTTTGACGTTTGTTTGTATTCAAACATATAAAAACATCGATCAAATACTAGCAAGTGAAATGTTTGGAATAAAACACAATGAATGTGTCGGGTTTGAATCTAGATGGAAAGTGAAGAAGTAAGTATATTATTTTTCATTATAAAATGTGCATAAAGTAAATTTTTAGGGTTATAACTAATACTGCTAGTCAAACTACTGAATTCTCTCAAGTAGATAAAGGAACAAGTTCGGTTACAGTTGACAGTGTTGAAGTATGTATTTTATTCTGTATTTGGAATGTTTTATTTGTTTATAACTGTTCAAATAGATTCAAACGGATAATTTAGAAGTACCAATTCTGGTTGAAGATGCTGACATGCAAAAGTTAGCGAAATGGTTACAAAAAATATACCCCAGAGTAAAAAAAGAGCTCGATAATGCCAACAATTCTAATGCATTTCGAGGATATCGATTACAGAGAGATACAAATGAGGCTGATTGTAAAATTTTACAAAAAATAAATATTGCTCACATTGCTGGTGGAGACAATGTAAGTAAATTTAAACGCTCTCGAAGTATGCTAGGGTAGTGATTCCGAGGCGGGGGTAACGGCGAGATTGAGGTGGGTTTGGTTGGTAGGCATCTCCTTGGGGATGAGTCCAACACTGTTTGGGTCCTGGACCCATTCGAACATGAGTTTCCCATCTCGGCCCGAAAAAAAAAAAAAAAAAAAAAAAAAAAAATTTAAACGTATAGACTTATCTTTTGTTCCTTTTTTGTGTATTTTAGTCGATTTCTAAGAGAATTTCATCGATCACTTGGAATCAAACAGGAAAATCTTTGGCGTTTTCTTGTAATTTTGAACACCAGTCATGGTGCCATCATTCCGGATCTGTATTTATATACACACTGTCTAGTAATAGTAAATTACCAGAACAACCGAAGAAAATTTTAAAAACTGAAAGCTGTCTAGTATCCTTGAAATTTCATCCTTCACATCCCGGTATTTTAGCAGGATCTACATTTTCTGGTGAGCGAACTATTTATTTTTTTCGCTCCTTTTCAAGCTAGAATTCTTTAAAGGTTCTGTTATTATTTGGAACATTCAAAACGACGATGGTGATGAAATTATAATAAGCAAAAATGCACACGAAGAAATTGTTACCCAAATATTATGGACTAATGATATTAAGCAAGATTTACTGCTAGTTACTACTAGTACAGATGGTCTTTTAAAAGTGTGGAAATTCAACGCGGTAGAATCTAATTTGGATCTTCGAACAAGGTACCTACACTTGTATAAAAAAACTCCTTTTTTAAAAATATTTCTGTTATATAAATATGTTACCGTTCGAACTGACCATCCTTCTTTCATTTTCGTTTTTACTTGAGCCATTTTAATCTCACCATAATAACGAGTCATATTTATTTATTTTTTATTAAAATCAAAGACAGAAATATGTGTAACAATCGGATTTGAGCATAAAAATGCATTTCTGTGGTTTCGTGCAATTACTGTTCAAGAACTGTCCGGAGCCTGCGCATTCGAAATTGGCTTGTCCGAGTTATAACCACAGAAATATATACACTGTGTTCATTTGAAAAGGACCCTCCCTTAATATTTCAGAAATGCGACATATTAGAAATAAATGCCGAAACAAATCAACTTTTAACTTGAGGGGGACACTTTTTAGAGCTAATGTCATAAACGTCAGATTCACCCCCTCCCTAATGGAGATACCACTCAAATTTTTTCAAATGGCGTTAGGTGTCAAGTCATACCTCATTTAAAAAGTCTGGTAAATCTCTATTCCATCATTTTGTTTTGCCTTTGTACCAGCCTTCCATTGTTATTTAATCGTTGTTTAAAATTGGCTCCCTTTCAACTCTTTCTATGCCATTTGAAAAAATCTAAGGGGTATATCCAGAAGGGAGGAGGTGAAGTGTTTCGGCATTTCTTTCTAATATGTCGCATTTCTGAAATATTAAGGGTGGGTCCTTTTCAAATGAATATATAGTTCAGTGGTTATAACAGGATCGTTCTGACAACCGCAGTTTGTCGTTCGGCAGTTCGGTTCATGAATGGTTCGAAAACCGTCCAAACCCAGTCTCGAGTGCGGAGCGAGGACGATTTCCAAATTATTAGTTATGTTCGCGGACTAGAATCCTAACCGATTCCAAACCAGTTCGGAATTAACTCTGAATTGTCTAGAGCGCATGCCTAGTTATGAACCATCAAATAATTTGATTATGCAGCGATCGATCTCAGAACGACAGATCACCTCGCACAACCTGAACGAAAACATAACAAGTAATTGTAGCTTTTTTGATATTCGCTCACAACGCTACAACACAACAAACGAAACAACCGTAAGTAACTAAAATAAGAGAACAATTCACATATCGATCATTTGCGCATGAGCAGTCCTTACCAGAATCAGAGAACCGCTAGGACTGATTCCGAATCGATAACGAACCAATCCGATATGATCCGCGAACACCGAACTATTATTAAAAATTCAGAATTATTTAACCGCGAAGGCCCCTTTATAGAATGCGCATGCGAATAGTCCCTGAACTGGTTCCGAATTGCACCCGCGAACAAACCCTTTTTTTTATGCATGTTCGTTTCCCATTCACATTTCATGTTTTAGATATAAAGTGAAACCGCCATTGTTGAGTTCTTTGCAAAGAAACAACGAATCGCCTTCTATAATAAACAAATCTTCAAGTAGCATAATTTGTTTTGATTTTTCTAAACATATTCCGGATTTGTTTGTTGTTGGCTTAGAAGGAGGACACGTAGTACAATGTTCTTTACTAGGCGCAACAGAATTAAAAGGTTAGTAGCATCATTATACAGGGTGTTTCAAAAATAGGTAATCTATATAATCCCATGAACTGTCAAACTGGGTTTTTTTAGGTAGTACAGTTGAAGAACCTTTGGAAGATCCATCTTTTAAATATTACGAACCTCACGAAGGCGAGGTAGTTGCCGTCTGTTTTTCACCCAATCGTAAAGAAATGTTTATGACTTATGGCACTGACTCGGAAATAAGAATTTATCTCATTGGACAGGTTAGGATTTAATTGTGTGTAATTTTGTATCTATGTTGAAAATAAACGTTCCAGGAAGATCCAGCGCAGTTGATATTTTTAAAAAGTACTTTGCTCGATTTGTCTTTTGTTCCATTTGAAGATAAACTAATAGTTGGTTGTGGTTTGAACGGTTTCATGGAAATATTTCATTTACAAAAAGCGCAACGAATTCAAGACATCACTAAAGAACAGTTTAAAAGCAAAATTACATCTTCATGTTTAGATATTAATAATAACAAGTTAGTATCATTTTGAAATTTAGTACCCCCTTTTTTTATTGTATTGTTTTCAGGAACAATCTCGTTGCTCTGGGAACTGTCAACGGAGAATTACAATTGTGGAATGTGCCTTGGGGCTCTTTAGAAAACAAATAAATTAATGTGAATTAAGTTTTTTAATTTTAAATAAACGATTTTATATATTTTTTTTTATTACCGTTATTGAAATAACATCCCATCTTTAGTATTGTCATGTGGCATGCGCAATAAGATACTGACTCCACAAAACAGACAAATCTATAGAACTGAAGGTCCTGTGTCAAAGTGTGAAAGAAGAAAAGTAACCACAGAACTAAATAAATTAGGTATATGTCCTGTGAAAATGACAGATCTCGAACCTAGAATATAACAAGTGACACAACGACAAACAGTTTTGTATTTATGGCACAAAACATCCAGTTTATGGTGACAGATCCGTCAAAATAAAGGTTCTTTCCTTTACTTAACTGAAGTACGGGAATCCTGTATTTTAGATTGGGAATATCCTTAAAGTTGGACTCACTGAGCATGCGTATATGTCAAAATAAAAGAGAGTTTCTTAGGGAAACTACAAAACGAACGTTGCAATAACTATCTATTAACAATTTTAACATATTTTCTTCTTTTCGGGTTAAATCCCTAGCGACAACTCGATTGCAACTAGCGCTTCAGGTAGATGGCTTTGAAACCTCATTTTTTATTCAAGGTCATTCTATAAACTTTCACTTCTATGGGTTTGTCTGTTTTGTGACTGACTCATAAAAATGAATCTGTCAAAAGTGATTACTTTACTATCGCTTAAAAATCGTTTTATTCCGTATATTTCGATTAGAACTGCTGGAAAATGGTATCCCGATGCGGAATATTTCCAAAGTTTCAGCGGCCCAGTAATGTATCCCAACGAAATAACAAAAAACTGGAAGACACCTCCTTGGAATTATCAAAGAAAACCTCGTGAAAGAAAGATTCAAAATATGGTGATCAATTTTGGACCGGTTCATCCTGCTGCGCATGGTTGTTTACGCCTAATATTGACACTAGATGGTGAGGTAGGTACGAAAAAACAACTATTTACATGACGGAAGGGATCTACTATGTTTTTTATTGAAAAACTACACATTTACAAAGGAAAATCAGCATTTCGTAGAGCGATCACAAACGGTTTTGAAACTGGACGACTCATGCGCAGTGAATAAAAACCGTTCACAGAGAGGCTCTGCGCATGAGTCGTCCAGTTTCCAACCATTTGTGATCGCTCTACGAACAATCCTATTATGTACAGGGTGATTTATAAATATTTTAGGATAATTTACCGAGGCATAGAACAAACAGAGTCAGAGGGCGCTGCATATGTGAAAATTATTGCTACTAAAAATTATCTTTTAGATTGTCAAGCGCCTCGATCCTCATATAGGATTACTACATAGAGGAACCGAGAAACTTATCGAATATAAAACTTATATGCAAGCTTTACCGTATTTTGATCGATTAGATTATCTATCACCTTTGGTAAACGAACTAGGTTTTTGTTTAGGCGCGGAAAAATTACTCGGTATAAAAGCGCCTAAGCGAGGTAAGTATATCTACATCAAAATTCATAAAAATATTCTACTATCTACTTTTATTTTTAGCTCAATACATTCGAACGATGTTTAGCGAAATTACACGATTGATGAATCATTTAGCAGCTAGTGCATTTTTAGCACTGGATGTCGGTGGAATCACGCCGTTGTTTTGGTATTTCGAAGAAAGGGAAAAACTGTACGAAATATGCGAAAGAGTATGCGGCTCGAGGATGCATGCTTGTTATTTCAGAATCGGCGGAGTAAATCAGGTGATTTTATAGTCTTACGTTGCAGTTATATTTCCTAGGTGACAGGTTGCAGAGGGATTTTAATAAGTGAAGTACAGATAAGACCTACCACTCCACCTATCGCCTAGGAAGTAAAATTAGTGGCTACAGAGACCGGATACAGAGACAGTGAGAAGTGAGAAGGCCTCGGACTAGTGTCACGAGTCTCGCTCGGAGAGCATGCGCCTAAATATCTCACTGATCGAAATAATCGATTCTTCGATTAATCGATCTTAGATCGCCATCCCTAGTCTCAGTCTTCTGTACACTGTCGCGGTCCATCCGCCACTACCTTTGAGTTTTTAGAGTCGAAAATTGCTTTCTAGGATCTACCGATTGGTTTGTGTGATGATATTTACGAAATAGTAAAGAAAATACCCGAACGAATCGACGAAGTAGAAGACATACTGACTAAAAATCGTTTGTTCATTCAACGAACTAAAAACATCGGAGTTGTCGCCGCACATGAAGCTATGAACAGAGGTTTTTCAGGTCCAATGCTGAGAGCTTCCGGTGTCAAATGGGATTTACGAAAAACTCAACCGTACGAAGTATACAGCGAATTAGATTTCGAAGTTCCTATTGGTTTAAATGGGGATGTTTACGACAGATATTTACTTAGAAATAACGAAATGAGACAGTCTTGTAGAATGATTGTACAATGCTTGAATAAAATGCCACCGGGGGATATCAAATGCGATGACCATAAAATTTCACCTCCAAAGCGACAGGAGATGAAAACGTCGATGGAATCGCTTATTCACCATTTTAAATTATTTTCTCAAGGGTTTCAAGTACCTCCAGGTGCTACTTATACCAGTATCGAGCATCCAAAAGGTTAGTATGTCACAATTAACTGTTGATTTGACCGATTGGGCATCGTCAGTACCGGGCAGATATGCGAGAAAATAAAAACTACGCAGACAAAATACGATGACAATTTCATATCAAGACGTTGGTAATAGAAATTATGGTTGCATAATGTACTGCTTCTGGTAGAGTCTTCAGTTTTTCTGTTATATATAACCGTAACCAACTGATAAGAAACGAAAACTTGATAAAACTGAACAAATATAAGTGTTGGGCAACAGCTCTAGCAAATATATAGTGAAATAATTGATTTACTTTGTTCTTAGGCGAATTCGGTGTGTATTTAGTATCAGATGGATCATCTGTAGTGTACAGATGCAAAATCAGAACGCCAAGCTTCGTACATTTATCTGCATTGGATTATATGGGTAGAAATCAGTACATCGCAGATGTTGTAGCCACTGTTGGTGAGTAATTTGAATGTGTATGGGTGAAATTTGTTGATAATTTTACTTTTTAGCTACTTTAGATATAGTGTTTGGTGACGTTGACCGTTGAAATGTGTACTTAAGTTCCAAATAAATATTTTGAAACAATGTTTTGTTTATTTAAAATATGAATCCTTGTTCGACGAGATTTCATAAATGCACGTTAGTTGGCGCTGATGTAGGTGGCTATCTTCCGAACCACTTGTACAGGCAGCTTAGGAATCTTAGATCGCTAAATGCCTATTCATGAGATTCTTAGATATTTCCGAATGTATGAATCATTATCATGGAGATCGAACTAATACGGAAAAATTGACAAAACCTGTCCTCAAAATCGTCTATTTAAGCAGTTTGTTTTTTCACCGCGGCGTCGCCACTGCAAATCCAATACCATCTAACCTTAGTTTTTATAAATGGCAGTAGTCAAATTGTAAACATTAAGGCTTATTTTTTTATTCACCGGTAGATCCACCAACTGCGGCTTTTTATTCATTGGTGGATTTCAGATTGAAGAAATCGCGCGTTCATTTATTGCTGTTGTTACAAACCATTCCACCGCTGTTTCGAGGTGGTGGATAAATTTGGTGGTTTACAAAATGACAGCTTAACCTCAAAAAAGTAAAGATTTGAAGCGGTTATAGCGAAGTATTAAAGAAATGGACGACTAAATAGAAATCAATTTAGAATGTGATAATAAAGTATTGACTGCACTATTATCAGCGTCATAAATTGAAGAAATTTCAATTGGTAGGTATAGATTGTCAGTTGTCAGATATAATGATGATGATGTAAACAACAAAAACTGCGACTGCGACTGCCACTGGGGACTCTAACATTTCGGTCAACCAATGGTAAATAAATCATGTAAAAAAACGTGCCTTTACTTATGATAAGAATAATGAAAACTCAAAGTAAGAACTAGAGAGATTAAAATTGTTTAAAATTATAAATGGACAGGGTGTGCGTTGTTAAAAATTATTGCAATAGTGGTTGGTAGTGCAGCAGATTTAAAATCAACCAATAACTCAATTATAAATAATAAGAATATCAAACAATAGTAATATCATATATTGTAGAGTTTTTATAGATGAATAAACATCTAAACATCTTTTCGTTTTTAAAAAGGCAATCTAGGTATATTTTTTAAACCTGTGGGTTTCTATTCACCTGCAATCCATAAAACCTTTGAGACCAACATGGCTTTTCATTTAGGGTATTTCGAATTGAATCCAACCTAAAAGTCGTCACTGTATACTGCTCGCAAAAAGTATCCTGAAATATCCTAACATTAAAAATTTTCTTGAAAATTCTTCGAACGCCCTGAAAAATAACATGATTACATTTTAATTTTTCTAAAATAACATACATATATTTATATTCACTTCTAGGACGGCCGGTATATATAAATATTCATCGTAGATATGATAAACAACTTTACTTATTTAACGGCGGGTGACTAACGCTAAATTTTTGTCGATTTATATTCAGTAGCGAGTTGACTTTCGAATAGGAATCATCGGCGTGCGTTCGAAATTTATTTTCGGTAACGTGTATCGTGTAGTGAAGTGTAGTGAATAGTGCCTCTATGGATTACTTGGATTACAATCTGATACATTCACGGTAAGTTTTCATTTTATTTACATATGAACATTTTTATTACAATAAATTGATTTTTAATATATAAACCAAGTATTTTACAATTGTTTATTAGATTTTTAATTTACTTAGAACTTTTTTTGATAAATAGGTACTTTTTGGTCATTGTATTGACGAAAAATTTTGTTTATAAATGATTAGTAGGTTTTAAATTTGCTTAATCTTGAAAAATTAATTTGGAAATTAGAATTAGTACATAATATTGTTTATTTATAATCTATTTTTGATTCCTTTTACTATTTTCTTATACCAAAATATTTAAAATACTTAAAAGGGGGCCGGTATATATTCCTAGTTATGAAAAATTGTTCTTATATGGGAGGTTAGTTCCGATAAACTGTACATATACTTATACCTCGTATTAGGGCTCCTATAGGGAATATTGAATGACAATTTAAATGTGTATGCTTCCATTGCTTCTTAATATACAGAATTGATATATATTGTTTATTTATAATCCATTTTTGCATCCTTTTACTATTTTCTTATACCAAAATATTTAAAATACTTAAAAGGGGGCTAACTAATAATCTTAATTCGTGTTATATTCTTAATAATACGATTTTAGAACTTGATTTTTAAAACCGATTTTCAAGAGAAAAAAGCAGTTTTCAATAATATTAAAACATCGCCCTGTATAATGTGTATTTAGTAATTCATAGGTATTTGGATTTTATCGAATTCTCAGACTTTTCTTATACTTTTACTCAAATTAAAAACCTACAGTACTACAGATACTTTTTTTCCAAAATACAAGTCTACATACAGTCTTTTGCTAATAAGTTGGCACTTTTTTAAAAAGCTATGTCGTTCCTCGTATTTTTTGTTGTTTTTTTCTGTCCTTTTTCCCCTGTTGGTGTCGGGTTATCAAAATATCGTAGATTTCTAAGTTGGTATGTCAATCCGAAAATTTTCTAAATACTATGCCTATTGTCAAACCAGAGTTTTTCGGTTACCAAAAGTGATTAAAAATATTCAAAGATAAATAAAGTAGTAAATAAATGTATCTGGCAAGACATATTAATCGGGTCCGGTGAACTATATACGGAACCACGAGTTTTTGACTGAATTAGCAGGATCAATGGAATGAATATTTTCCCTTCCCCTTCTTGAAGAACATTGGTGTTACCAACTTCCCCCTAAAGCTCCAACCAAAAACCCCTACAATTACTGGGAAACTCCCCTAAAACAATATTATTAATAAAATAAATAATTAAATGTTATTACACTATTACAGCAATGTAGAGTAAGAAAAATATACTAGAATAACTATACCTTTCAAGTCTGGATCAGTTTCCCAAGTATTGGAATATTTTGGACAATATTTTTTCTCATCTGTAGCTTTAGGCTTGCTGATGGTATGTTTATGTTTGTAGTAAACACAGGTAAACATCTGGCGCCATCCCACGGTCAGTTCGAAACCTCTCGGTCTTACACATTGACATTGCTCTGCACTTTTATAAGCGTCTATATATTCGTTGGTACTATAGACGTCACTAAACCGACATATCAGAAATAAATGTGATTGGCTAAATTTGGTTATTCCTGGGCCCATAATATCACATCTTCGTTTTTTTTTAGTTAAAAAAATAATTATTCGAAGTTGAAAAAAACCTAAAAATACCCCTAAAAAAATCCCATTTGACTTTTAAACCCCCTAAATTTGGGGGGAAAACACTCTATAGGTTGGCAGCCCTGAAAGGTATTGGAAATTTGGCGGCAGTACGACAGACAAACATAGTAACTACTTCTTTTGTAGGTTGCATAACAGTATATTTATACGGACTGATGAATTTAAACCTTGATAGTTTTATTTCTGTACAGTATAGAATAATAGAAGCCAAACTAGTTTTGAAAAAAAAATCGTAAAAACTTGAAAAATCGTTTTTAACTTTGTAATAATTCTGTTCTTGATACTTGAGGAAGCTGAATGAATCCCATCTCTACTTATAGTTTTACAATTATTTGACATTTGACATGCAAACGTTATTTGAACTTGCGTCTAGCGCCACCGTTTAATTTTCTAGCCCGCATGCACACATGCGCATTTCATAATCAGTTTGCAATCTAACTTATCGAGAAGGGAAGGGAAAATCATTGAAAAATCTATACAATGTTGAAAAATGGCTTCTTCAATGATTTTCCTTGCCCTTCTCGATAAATTAATAAGTGATCTGTTTTAATAAAGAAAAATTAGTAACAAAAACAAGTATTAGTTCCTAATTATTCTAACCTAAAAATTAAAAATGACAAGACAAGGCAAACTGATCATGAAATGCGCATGCGTGACTGCGAGCTAGAAAATTAAACGGTGGCGCTAGACGCCTAGTGTTATTTGATATTTGATGTCACTTATTAATAAAAAATTATATACCTTATAAAATATTATATTTAGAACAATATTAGAGAGAAAATACAGGAATTTTTTCTTGACGAAGAAAGAAAATATGATTTTGAATACTTTCCTGTATAGTGTGAAACATTTAAACTGACGAAATAGTTGCCTTTGAAATGTGGAAAAAAAATCTCTTCCGGGATATTTCTCTGGAAATTCTGAATAACCCGCAAATTTTTCGACGGACAATCTTCAAAATAGGTGAGTACTATCGATTTTTTGCAAAATGAGTCAAAAACTCGTTGTTCCGTTTAGTTCACCGGACCCAGACCTAATATATCACATTTTACCACCAAATGATAACAGTTTTCGACATTTTTGAAGACGAGGACAAAAACGGATTTCTTACTCATAAATTCTTCATTTCTGTTTCTAACCTCACTTCTATCGAACTAAATAAACATACTGGAACGGACGCCGCTGCAATTTAATTTACCGCAAGCCTATGTGCTAGCAGTGATACCAACTTGGGGGCGTTCTCCCTAATTTTAGGAACAAAAAATCTACACAGTGAGTTTTTTTGGGGTATTTTTAGGGATAAAATTTTAAGTGTTTTTTTAATTGCATTACTCTCCATACTTGTATTCAATAAAAGTTTATACAAAAATTTGAATTGATCAAATATGCTGTCATTAATGATTACTAGATGGTGCTAACAGCTGATGTAATAACATTTAATTATTTATTTTATCAATAATACCTATAGTTTTAGGGCAGTTTCCCAGTAATTGTAGGGGTTTTTGGTTGGAGCTTTAGGGGGAAATTTTTTTGACAGTTGGTAACACTGTGTGCCAGTGGCAAGAGCAAGAGCAAGAGAGACAATACCGAGAGGGATTTGCATCTTTCTCTGCACTGTGATCGGGAACGGGGACAGCGAATACTCGAAACAGTATTTGAATAGATTAATTATTCTACTGATGAAATAAAACAAATTAATTTGTTTAAATCTTCATTATTTATTTTGAACTGACGTTCAAATTAAAATTAGTGACGCGTTTCGCTACACAGTAGCTTTTTCAAACTAGTGAAGCTACAATGAAAAACTTTTAATTTATATAGTGCCTTAATACGGAATTCTAAGATATTGACAAAAGTATTAAACATGGGGATAAGTACAAACAGTGCCTAAATACGGAATTCTAAGATATTGACAAAAGTATTATAATATATTTAAATAGGTATAAGTACAAAAAGTGTCTAAATACGGGATTCTAAGAAAGTTACAAAGGTATTGAAAAAAGTACCTGGGAAATTGATCAACAACTATCACATTTTCTAGGTAAAAAGGTTTAATAGAAAATGTGATAGTTGTTGATCAATTTCCCAGGTACCTTTTTTCAATACCTTTGTAACTTTCTTAGAATCCCGTATTTAGACACTTTTTGTACTTATACCTATTTAAATATATTATGATATTTTTGTCAATATCTTAGAATTCCGTATTAAGGCACTATATAAATTAAAAGTTTTTCATTGTATCTTCACTAGTTTGAAAAAGCTACTGTGTAGCGAAACGCGTCACTAATTTTAATTTGAACGTCAGTTCAAAATAAATAATGAAGATTTAAACAAATTAATTTGTTTTATTTCATCAGTAGTATGGATCTTCATCAAGTAAAAGCCTCATCTATTCAATTAATTATTCTATTTGTGCGAATAGCGTGTGTATTTTCGGTTTGTTAGTTTGTTTTGTGATTTATAACGTTTTATATAAGGCGAATTTTCAAATTTAACAAAGCGGGAACGGTAAAAATGGTATTAAATTGTGTGGAGTTTAGGAGTAAGAACGTCTATTCTAAGAACCCAAATAATCAGTTTCATACGTAAGTGTTTCAAGATTTTTCCTTAGATGCAACTTTATTTTTTACTTATTTTATTTTGGTCCATTTTTCAATATTTTGGTTTGCACAAATTGCATTAATAGAACTTATAACATTTACATACATAAAATTTGAAACTCATGAAACATAATATTTTGCTTATCATTTGATATTTTTTGTTTAGTTATCCATGTTTTCTTCACAGGACCTATTTTGCCACTAGGCATACTGGGCCCGTGCATAGGGCCCAATGATCAGAGGGACCGTTATTTGAGTTATGTATCTAAATATATATTTTTTTATTTTATTTTGTTTTTTCACATGGACGTCCTCATAACAAAAATTAAAACAGAATCTTCAAGCCTATTGGTTACATTCCAATATTCGGACAGGGCCCGAAAATTTGATGGTGCCTAGGGCCCAACTCAGTTGAAAATAGGTCCTGTTTCTACATTTTATATCTTCCATTATCAAAAAACATTAACATTCTTTTTTACGTTAATCGCAATAAGTGCGAGTGTGACAGAAATCCCTCTGTCTAAAGGGTTGCATACATTTAAAGATTTGCCTAATTAGCACAAAACATTGCGTCCGTTCCAGTCTGTTTGTTTAGTTCAATGCCTACTTCACATACTGTCAATTGAGCTAGCAACCAATAAAACACCATGAACTCAAAGTGTATGCAAGTGTAACATGTCTATCGACCTGTTTCGATTTTACAGAATAAATCCTTTTAATTAGCGCTCGTCGTCACTAGCCACATTCAATTATAGTTCTGTGATCCCAAACTATTCTACCCTGACCGTAAGACAATTGACGTCTGCCAACGGACGCTTCCATTTTTTGCACAACGCCACGTGAAACACCCTTTTTTGTTATCGACCGCCTAAGAGGGCAGATCATCTTTCGCTATCTTTCATATCTTAAGTATCTATCTTAGGAATTTTACTGTGGTAAGTTAAAAATCATAATTCATAATTAATAAGCTTCTTCTAAAGTACTGTCTGATATAATTTTCGTATGCATTCTTTATTTTTTTAAAGAGATAGACGAAATTAAATTCAACACGTGGTCATAAACTGTTCTTTTATACTAATATGGTAGTTTTAAGCCAAATATTCTTTTATAATTCACTGTTTTACTTTCATACAAACATTTTCAAGCTTTTTCAGTTGCGAAATAACTCTTTTAATTATAAAATAACACTTTTATAAACCGCTAACCTATAAAATATTCTTTCGCAACGCCAGTGCCGGTTTCCTAAGCACGATATTTTTTCATATAACTAAATAAATAACTTTTTGCTATGATTAGTTTCTTTCGGATCATTGGTATATTTTTTTTAATTTAGCCGATAATTGCTATTTTTACTGTTTTAACATGGAACATATAATGTTGGAAAGCTTTCAGTAAATTAAATAAATTTTTTGACTTTCAAATAACTGCCTTCCTTTTCTTTAACCTGAAAAGCTGACCAACATAATGTGCCATTACATTCAAGTTCCTACATATCCCTGATCCACTTGTACTTCTAGGTAAGCACAGCCCCTAGGCGAGAATATAAGCCAAGAACATAACCCTAGGCTAGGATATAACCCAAGAATATAACGCCGAGGATATAAACCCAAGAATATAACCCTAGACTAGAATATAACCCCAAGAATATAGCCTAGAATACAACCCGAGGATAGAACCCCAAAATACCGCCTTAGAACAGAACACAACAGTTCAGATCAAGACCTGACTTCTTCTCCAGGAAACCACTTCATCTAAGAGCTAAGTACCTATAAAAGTACAAATTCCTGTTCATTTCCTGTGGCAGAATAAATTGTAAATTTGTTTTTAATTCTTTTTTTATTAGAAATCTTCAACTATAAAAGTTGAGGGAGATACCGCCCGGGGTCACTTTTCTTTATTAACTTAAATTTAAATTTTACAAGGCGTTTCTACCTTTTCCGCCTTAGTTTTCTTAGTATTTTTATCGTCAAAAAGGTAGTGGTGCCCTCAATTTTTACAACCCTTCTGTTGTCCCTGTGTGACATAAACTTGGGGTCGAATCACCCTTGAGAGGAGTCTCTAGCCGGAGCCCTTCGAGCTGGTGCCCTGTGAGGTACAGGCATTCACAGTTACACAAGGCTGTTATTGTTCTGCAGTCAGAAGTGGAAGCCAAATGCTAAAAAGCAAAGCATTTGCAGCCCTCTTATTAGTAGATGAATTTGGTATTATTGAACTGGAAATCTTGAAATTTTCATTTGTTCTGCATTTGTCCCAACATTTTTATGGATCAGTTCCAACCTGATCCAGTTCAGAGTGATAACTATTACAAAGATCAGTTCCAGTTACTAGTCCAGCTGGCCTTTTTGCGAGGGGTAGGTACGCCTTTACAGCAGTAGGTAAACAACCGTAAATAAAACCATACTAGACTTGGACTGATCTTGAACCGCTCGCGTTCAGAGTATCGTTAATGTTGTACGAATGGGAGGTACGAATTTGAGTATTTACATTTGTCTGATTTATAGGGGCCTGTGAGTGACTGCGTGTAGTGCATATTGTATATTTTTTGTTAGGAGGAAGTCAAATGAAAGATATGGCTTTATTTCACTATTATAGACAACGATGCAACAATTTAGTCCGTTCAAGATCTGTGCCCGAATCACGGCAGAACAGATCTGATCCAATGGATCAGTTCCAGTACAGGTTAGCCATCCCTACTTCTATCGATGGGTAGTCGTGCACGAGCACTCTCACATGTTACAGAATAGAGCCACTGGTATAGTTTCCATGGCGTCAGCCATCAGAGTAATTGGGGTGAGAATTCATGACATGTGACAAGCTTGACAGTTGATTTAGTCAAGTCAGTATCTTTGTGAAAAATGGTGTAAGGAAATGAAACTAAGTTTGTAAGTTTGATAATAGATAACGCTTTATTTAGGGACTATAATAATAATTGAACTAAGTTGAACTAAATCAGTACAATCTTAAATGACTAGAAATTCTAATATACAATAGATTTTTCAACACCAAACATTTTTTGACAACGGGTGCAACATTTATTTTAACAACTGGCCAGGTTAAGTTGGAAAAGGAATGTAGTCAACATGATTTTTTACATAATAAACAATAGGATGTACACGAACAGTAACAACTTTTTTTTCAATGATAATATATATATATAGAACGTCCTTTTTTCTTTACAATAGATAATATACACGCTTTTATACAGTGGTTAAATAAAGAATAAAGGAAGTTGTTGTAAATATATTTTTTGAACTTAAAAATAAAACATAATAAATAAATAATTTTAAACTGTGTGGTCACAGATTGACTATCCACTGATTTTTGTGGAGAACACGATAGAATGACTAATTTTTCCACCGTAAACGCAGACAAATCTCAAAAAGAGACCGCCGATCTTTGGTTATATTTGTCAAAAAAAAAACAAAGTAACTTTCAAAGAACCGATAAAGTTGCTTGAATATTTTTTTAAAAACCCGCAAAAAGATTAGAAAATGTCTCCCGAAAATTGGATAATTTAAACTATGCGCTAATTTTAGGAACTCGTCTTTATGGATGGCTTAAAATACATTCTTGTATTATGTTAAAAATATATGAATTTAAGTATTTACATTTCTATGTAATCTGCTTTGAGCAGACTTTATCAGGTACAGCATATTTAAATTTGCATATGCAGAGCGTACTAAAAAAATCTATTTTATACACGCTGTATATTCCATAAATAAATATTTGGATTTTCTTTTATATATTCAAGCAACTTTGCAGTAGTACCGATTTAAAAAATATAGTTAGACACAAAAATATTTTTTGCAAGTTAACAAATATTCAGTCTTTCGTACAACACTAATATGTTTTTTTGTTTGGAAGCACTAGTCACTTCAGACACTTAATCGTCTAAAAAAAACAGTTCAACAATGTCCAAACTACAGGTAACAATCTAACCCTTGGTCAAACGATCAGATTTTTAGCAAATACTGATCTTGTAAAAATATTTTCTACGATTTGTAAGTGCGTATGACGTCCCTGATAACCGCCCTACAAAGAGGACAGTGGCCACCTCCTTTTCCACGCCACTGTTGCAAAGCGCACTCGTAGCACATGCACATGTGCCCGCACATGTAAAGTACCGCATCTATGGGGTGTTCATAGCAAATTGTGCATTCTGCGCCAGCACCGACCGTTGCTCCGTTTTGTTCTACCCAAGAAAGCGGCGTCGAATACGTACTCGTGTCCGAGATGGGCTGAAACCAAAAATAATAATTAGTTAAATGTACATGAGATGGCGTGATCATTTGAAAATATAGAGTGACGCTCAAGTCAAATGTCTGATATAGATTCTGTGATCTTCTTTTTTAAAATAATGATTACTTGTGAAAAAAGAAGCAGAGAGAAGTATAGGTTATGTTATATTGAATACCTTGAGAGTTCTTTGTTTGTAATTACAGACTATCAATTTAACTTCAAAAATACTGGACACAATGCTTTTGTCAAACCAGTTTGTTTATTTCGCTGCTTCTAACCACAGAACAAAATATGACAGCTTAGATAATTGACAGTATATTGGAGATACTTACTTCGATGTAATTACTGCTACACGTCGACATCATAGTTCCCGTAGGCAAGTTGGTTGAAGTAGGAACCGGTGCCATTATAGTACTTGGAGAAACAGTAGATTGAGTCGAATGTCCTGGATACGAATTCTGTTGACTAGAATGATTATTCACTGAGTTTTGAGAAGCATGATGTTGGTGATGCGTGACAGGAACTGGAGCGGCTGTATTGATGATATTAGCGTGCGTAGGAGGGAGAATAACCGATAGTACAGTACCACCGTTAGCGCTGGGTTGTACTTGGATGTCGGCAGGTGCGACGCAGCATAATCTTGAATTTGAATTCTGCATCGCCGAGTTCCTACGAATTTCTGATTGGCTATTTATACTGTTCATAGATTCACTAGTAGGTGTTATAATTCGTCGTTCTGGGTTTCGGGTGGGGGAAATTGGAGTAGTACTACTTAAGACTCTGATACGTTGCGTGGATCCGTATATGTCAAAGAAAGCCCATAACCTTAGAGATTGATCGACGTGCATTACTACTAATGGCGCGCCGAGGTTTTTGCAAATTTGCACCTCGCCGTTTTGTGATACGGAAAAGCTTATTTCATCTCCTTTGTTCAAATTTCTAGCGAAGTCTCTGCTCAACACCCAATATTCTGGTCTATCCAACAGAAAATTGGAATCGTCAGGTAGATCTGGTTGAGAAAGTAGAGCGGGATCGCACGAAGTCAAACCTAAACTTAAACAACCTTGAAACATCGGTTCTGTTCCTAAAATTTGTACAACTATTCTTTCTCCAATCTGTAGAGGTCTGTAAGTGAATACATAACCTTGGCAGAATTCCGTATCTGTTCTAAAAGCAACACTTCTGTTGTTTGACATGAATTTAACGTTTCTACCTCTTGTTCTATGTAACGGCATCGCTTGGTAGTTTAATTGTGCTGGTTGGTATCGCAATAAAGGTAGAGTGATTTCTTCGTTAGATTGAATCGACATTTGCTGCATTGGATACGTTATTCTATCAGCAGATTCTTGTCTATTATCGCAATTTGGAGTTGCATTATATCTGGAAGAGTTGTTCAATTGATGCCTAACATCAACAAATTCTATAGCCGTGGAATTTCCATACACATCGATTAAACACCATAACGGTCCTCTTGTTTCGACATTACTAAAGAATATTCCCTTTTCTTCTCCGTTTATACCAAAATGGACGTCGCCAGTTGAAGTTACGTAGTAGAATAAGATAGTGCCTTGACTGCAGAAACGTTCGGGAAGGGCCTTGGCCCAGTATCCTGGTTTATTTGTAAGATCTGGACAGGCGTACTTAGGAAGGCCGTAACGAAGACTAGTCGGGTCGTTGTATGTGAAACCAAATCTTATGACTCCAGACCAATTGTTGGAAATCTCCAAGAATTTGATACAAACCTGCAACAATAAAAAAAATTATAAACGCATTTGCGTGATAAAATATTGAATGCTCAGCTAATTATGCAATATTCGATATAAAAAACTGTACTTCCGGTAAAATAAAGCATTGTTCAGTAAATATACAACATGCGCGATAAAAAGTATAAACGCTCGGTAAAAATAATAAATGCTCGGTAAAAAGAATAAATACTCGGTAAAAAGATCCGAGTGGTCGGTAAAAAAGTCAAATACTCGGTAAAAAAAAACAAATACTCGGTAATAAGAACAAGTTATCGGTAAAAAAGTCAATTATTCGGTAAAAAGATCCGAGTGGTCGGTAAAAAAAGTCAAATACTCGCTAATAAGAACAAGTTATCGGTAAAAAAGTCAAATATTCGGTTAAAAAGTAGAATATTCGGTAAAAAAAGTCAAACATTCGGTAAAAAAGTCAAATATTCGGTAGAAAGAATAAATGCTCGGTAAAAAGAACGGAGTGGTCGGTAAAAAAAGTCAAATACTCGGTAAAAAGAACAAATACTCGGTGATAAGAACAAGTTATCGGTAAAAAAGTCAAACATTCGGTAAAAAGATACGTGTGGTCGGTAAAAAAAGTCAAAAACTCGGTAAAAAGAACAAATACTCGGTGATAAGAACAAGTTATCGGTAAAAAAAGTCAAAAATTCGGTTAAAAGGAAAATATTCGGTAAAAAGAATAAATGCTGGGTAAAAAGATCCGAGTGGTCGGTAAAAAAAGTCAAATACTCGGTAAAAAGAACAAATACTCGGTAATAAGAACAAGTTATCGGTAAAAAAGTCAAACATTCGGAAAAAAAGTCAAATATTCGGTAAAAAGAATAAATGCTCGGTAAAAAGATCCGAGTGGTCGGTAAAAAAGTCAAATACTCGGTAAAAAGAACAAATACTCGGTGATAAGAACAAGTTATCGGTAAAAAAGTCAAATATTCGGTAAAAAAATTCAAATATTCGGTAAAAAGATCCAAGTGGTCGGTAAAAAGAACAAATACTCGGTGATAAGAACAAGTTATCGGTGAAAAAGTCAAATATTCGATTAAAAAGTAAAATATTCGGTAAAAAGAATAAATGCTCGGTAAAAAGATCGGAGTGGTCGGTGAAAAAAGTGAAATACTAGGTAAAAAGAACAAATACTCGGGGATAAGAACAAGTTATCGGTAAAAAAGTCAAACATTCGGTAAAAAGATACGTGTGGTCGGTAAAAAAAGTCAAAAACTTGGTAAAAAGAACAAATACTCGGTGATAAGAGCAAGTTATCGGTAAAAAAGTCAAACATTCGGAAAAAAAAGTCAAATATTCGGTAAAAAGAATAAATGCTCGGTAAAAATATCCGAGTGGTCGGTAAAAAAGTCAAATACTCGGTAAAAAGAACAAATACTCGGTGATAAGAACAAGTTATCGGTAAAAAAGTCAAAGATTCGGAAAAAAAGTCAAATATTCGGTAAAAAGATCCGAGTGGTCGGTAAAAAGAACAAATACTCGGTGATAAGAACAAGTTATCGGTAAAAAAGTCAAATATTCGGTTAAAAAGTAAAATATTCGGTAAAAAGAATAAATGCTCGGTAAAAAGATCGGAGTGGTCGGTAAAAAAGTTAAATACTAGGTAAAAAGAACAAATACTCGGTAATAACAACAAGTTATCGGTAAAAAAGTCAAATATTCGGTAAAAAGAATAAATGCTCGGTAAAAAGAACAAATAATCGGTAATAAAATTAGTTTCTCGGTGAAAAAAAGTGAAATGCTCGGTAAAAATAACTAAAGCTTAAAGCCTAACAGACTCTTCTCTTAATAAATACTGAAATCGACTTTGTTGAGGTTATGAGAAGATATGAAATTGAAAGTTCACACATTCATTGCGCTCCCTCTCTCTACTCCAAAATACATGTCAAATGTGGTAAATGTTACCGAGCATTTATTCTTTCGAGCAGTTTATTTAAATAATTATAGTGGAAATAAAAAAGTACCTTTTCATTGACTTTAACGGGTCTCGAACTGAAAGCTATTCCTTTACAAAAACTTTCCACTCGCTTAGCAACTGTACCATCTCTCGAAATTCGAATATTTTCGCCGTGGACGTTGTGAAATAACAGAGGAGGTAAATTGTTCGTACCACCATTCGATGATGAGCGTGAAGCTGTAACAAAGAGAAAAACAAAATTTAGAACCATTGAAAATATCACATTTTATGTATCTAACTGTAAATTCTTGTAATAGTCCAAATGACGTTATTTAAATGCAGACATACTTATGAGCGAGAAGTGAATCACCTAGTAGAAATATAGATGGTCGTGTGAAAGTTTTAGAATTGCCTTTACCCATCTTCGTTATAGATATTTACAAATATTACATCAATTTGCAGGAAATATGAATTATATAATTTCTAAAACAACTTATTGGGAAATCAGTAACGTGTCTGCTTTCTACAATATATTTTCGATAAATTTAAATAGTACAACAACTGATAAACAAATAATATATAGAACCGTTTTTATTCGTCTGGTAGACATAAAAAGTGTAGGTATACGAATCGGAATAATAGGGCGGTAGTCAGCGCTCCTTATATCCGGTTTAAAAACGGAAACTACCACGTGCATAAGTGCATATAGCTTATATCCTTATAGACCTACTCTAACCGCTCTGGTATTAAATTACCAAAGTTTCAGGTAGTTTCACAATGAAAAAAATGAAGGGAAAGAACAATCAAAAAATGCAAAGCAATCTTCAGGAAGTGTGAAAACGAGAGATAAACATTTGTACACAAAAAATGCATCTATAGGTATAGGATTAAAGATTACAAAATTTAATCTTTGATACGATCGACAAAAATGTACAAGATGTGGGTAAAAGACTTAAAATGTGTTATGTGAACTAGGCTTCAGTATTTTAAGTTGGCTACCATGTAGTGTCACTTGTCACTGACGATGATAGACATGACACGACATAGATGTATGGGGTTAATGAATAATATGGCGCAGTCAGTAGGATAATATAGATAGTGGTAAGATTAGAAGAAGAGTAAGGTTATTATGGAAATGTTGAAGCAACCTCCTCCTTTAAATATAGATGGGAGAAAAAGGTAGCTCTACTCTTACACTCGATAGGTGAAGCAGTTATTAGACATGTGTTCTTTGCAGGAGATAAAAGAGGAGATGAAACCACGGATGATTTTATGGGTTTTAAAATTTAAGAGATGGCTTAATAAGAGAACAGATTATATGAGGTATCAAAGGAAACTCATTAGAAGAAGACAATCTAGACTTGCATAAATGTATACAATTTTGTAAAGCTAATGAATAAGCAAGTGTACAATTACAAAAAATCTCCACACCCAGTGCAGGGGTATGTACAATAAATAGAGACAAGAAAAAACCTAACCTAACCTAACCGGTTATGGAAGTTATAATGAGAACCGTACAACAGAAGAAGGTACACCTGAAAATAAATGTGGAAAGTGGAATAGAAACCATCCCTACATAAAATGTACAGCATATGGTAGAAAGCGCAATAAATGTAAGAGGTTAAACCATTTTGCAGAAGCTTGTAGAAACAGAGATGTAAATTTAGTACCTACAAGAAGATACAAGAGAAGAAGCAGAAGAAATGTTCATAGGAACTGTTAACTTAGTAGGCCTAAGTATTTTAAGTTGGCTACCATGTAGTGTCACTTGTCACTCATGATGATAGACAGGACAAGACATAGATGTAACAGAAAGAGAAAGGCAAAGAGAGAAAGGGAGAGAGACAGAGAATGTCTCTTTAGATACAATATTAGAAAATTTGAAATTTCCAGTTCAAGTATTTGGAGAGTTTAAGAGTTTACATACAAAAAGAAAGACTACAAGTAGATTTTGTGTGGTGCTGGTGTCTCTCTGGTGGCTATAAGATGAAGCAGGTGAAAAAAACTTTATTTTATGAGGTTTTAGAACAAGCAAAACTTTTATGAAGAATAACATTCTTCGCTAAGACAAAAAATTAAAAATGTTTCATCTTGGACACACCAATCGTGGACAAACTGTATAAATATTTGGCAATTGGTCTATCAGGCACGAAATTCGAAAATTATAGATATCAAAATGATTACCGTTTCACAAAGTGGGAGTGAACATTGTTCCAAAACATCATTTGTATTCTTCTCATTTCCACATTCTTATTCTCAAGATTATTATCTCGTGTACGCATCAATCATTTCCAGTGATTAAAAGTTGTTATCATACCGTTAAAATAATAATGATAATAATCTTCATGTAAATACGAGGAAACTTGTTGCATATCATATAAAATAAAAATTCTTAAACAAAACTTGTATTGAATGCATTTCCACACACACCGGATTCGTATAGGTACCTACCTGAGTCTTCCCCCTCGCCACTAATACAGCTGCCCATTTCGATCCCTGCCCCCTTACTTGTCTCTAACATATTGCAGATAGAAAACACCACCTGGTTCTCACCGTAATAAGGGAAGATACTTTTTCCCCCTTGCGTTTCAGTCCCTTTGTGCCAAATACACGCACATGCCGATACGATTTTCAAAAGTACAATGACATCTGGTTCTAATTTCAGTCATAACCTCAATATTACAGTTTTAGAAAAATTATTTCTGTATTTTTATTAATTTTTTTGATTATATACTGTGTGTTAATAACTGAAACAATAATTTCTTATAGACTGTTTTTGGTTTTTGTCGGTATGTTCTAAACTATCTATTTAAGCGAGAATCCAGAAAAACCAAGTGAAAGTGAATTAAAGGACTATGCTTCCATCTTATGGAAAATATAAGACCACTCAAATGCGGATATTTTGATACCAACTTATTCGTCTTGAAAAATAGAATATTTGATAACATTGCGCCAATGTTGTGACTGTTATAATTAACTCACAATTAATGATATTATTTTTAAAATCGCTTACGGAGATTGTATGAGTAAGACAGAGAGAAAATACGTAAATAGACATGTATTACAGATTCCACGAAGTAATGATATCAGCGGTGATAAGAAATGAATAAATAAAACCAGACAGGGTTGAACTGACCTAATTTTATCAGTTAATTTTTATATTTTGTATTTTCTTTGTAGTATTTTGTAGTGTATTTGTTGGCATCGGTAACTCTTTAAAAAAAATAGGATAGGGATGCGGAAAATTTTTTTTTATATGCAAGATGTTAAATGTCTATCAACTGTTAATACAAAAATGCTTGTGAAATGTGTGTAGGTAATGAACCCGACGTAAAGGGTGATACTAAAAGATAATGTATAATTCTTAGAGTATCCCCTTTTACTCGCTCCACCTTCTCCCCACAGGCAGTGCCTGAGGACCTCATTACCTTCTATCCGCGAAGTGTAGCTGAAAAAAAAATTTTTATTGGCCTAAGCCGGTTTTTATATATTTTTTGGTAGCTAAAGTCGCCTTTTTGCTTTATTAAATTTTTTTGATGGCCGAAGCCGGGTTTTGTTTAATTTTTGTATTATTTTGATAGCCGAAGCCGGGTTTTGTTTAATTTTTGTATTTCTTTGATAGCCGAAGCCGGTTTTTGTGTTATATATATTTTGATGGCGATGAGTGTTTTCCCTTGCGTGACATAAAAAGCACTGTTAACTGAAATCTAATTTGCAACATTATATTTCTTCATGATTAGGTATAGTTCGATCAGCAGCGTCAACTACAGTCAACCAGTCTACCTATTCCATAATTAGGATACGTTAAGCCGTCACTCGAGTTCCCGTCAGGGTGAAAACTGACCTGTCCAAAAGGTGTTTATGGTAATTACGGTAAATTCTCTGAATCATCTGATATCTAGCTATGTATTTATTGCAAATTGTAATAAGTGAACAGTAAAAGTTTTAAGGGAGGTCCGTTTTCAGTTGTATGAAATAAGAAATAGTTATAAATGTCTTATGTTTGGCACTCTTACACGCTATTATTTTACATGATATCATTATTGGAATAAAATACGGAATTTTAATTCTACAATTTTATTGCGTACTACTACTGAACTGAGTCACAAATACATACATGTAAAGAAGCTAACCTAACCTAACATATAACCTAACCAGAAAGGGTTTACCTTTTTCACTTAGTATTACTTCAAGCATTTTGTGTATTACTATAGCGTACGACAACAAACGTTCGGAAATATGTATATTAATAAACTGCCGTTTCGAAAATGACAACTTAATATAATAGAAAATATAATAGAAAAATATATTCATAGCAATTAGTACTGACAGACCCCCTAGCCACCCCAATAGGTTATTCAACTTTTTCATTAGAATTCAGGATTACGAATAGGTATTACGATTTACTGGAATTTTCAAAACTATTTAGTTTACCTGTAAGCGGATTAAATAAACTGGACGGCAATTCGAGTGCGGGATTAAGATACCTGCAAGTGTCGGACGGGAACTCATGTGTATTTTATAGTCATTTAAGAATCCTGACGGGAATTCGTTTGTACCGGAATTGTTTACGAAATACGTGTCGGTCAGTGTTATTAAATGTACCTATTATAATTTTACTATTATAATATAGAAAACGTTATAATAAACTGCTATTACAAAATGACAAACTTATGTAAAGATGTTAGTCAATTAAGGGATGTACCTTTTTTACATAATTTGATTGCAATCTATCATATCTTTATACAACTGAAAAATATAATCCTATTATTTTGTTTCAACGAAACTGGTATTCATCGTATGTACAACTATATTCACAAGTCCGACTCTGTTTCACCGCAGCAGGTGGAGTCCTATTGAATAGTTAGATTTTGTAATCGAATCGAAAATTTCTGACAAATGAACTGATTTTGTGGGTTTATTAATTAAATTACAACATTGGCGCAATGTTATCAAATATTCTATTTTTCAAGACGAATAAATTGGTATCAAAATATCCGCATTTGAGTGGTCTTTTATTTTCCATAAGATGGAAGCATAGTCCTTTCCATTAAAATGTATTGGCCAAAAGTATTTTTCGAGCCAATAATAACCAAGGTAAAGTAGGTCAAAAAAAAGTCAAGTTTTTTGGCCTCTCCGTAAAGCCGTAAAAAGTAGTAGTTTTATTTGCAAAATATAAAAGGTTCTTTATTGCAGGATACCGTCCTTCTCTTAAATATTGAGGACGGTGTTTTTTTTAAATGCAATTTACCTTCCAAGAAATCATTTTAATAATCTTAGAACCGTCAATACGTGAACGAAAAAAAAATGAAGAATCTGTACCCCATTTACATTATTTTATATAATTATGGTTCGAGAACGAAATTTTCTTTTCCTTATAATTATCTTAATAAGTTAAATAGAGATAAATCTAAAAGGAGATGAACACCTCGATTTCTTTGTGTAAAATGTTCGTTTCCCACGGCATCATCTGGACTGGACCAGTGCGAACGCGAAGAAATTAATCGATACATTCACCTGAAGATGGTCTTTTGTAAAGGAATAATATATTTTAATTTAAAAAAAAACATCATTTGCACCATAACTATTCAAATCGGAAATAATTACTTTGACAGATCGTAGCAGTTTATTGGGTTTGTAAAAATTCCAAAGCATACTTTAACATTGACGCCTCTAGATGCATTATACATTTTCGGAAAGGGGAAGAGTTCAGCTTTCAGATAGAATAAAAATATATAGGGTGCTTCATTGAAAAAATAGACGATATTTGCATTTGAAAATACCATTTTTTAAAAACACTTTATATAAGATTTCACGATTTCGTTTCTGAGTTCCGAGATTTTTGCAATTAAAATGGATCAGAAACTTCTGGAACACTCGGTATATAAACGATATCTTTCACACTCCTGGAGACCAAATTATTATTATGATAACACACATATGTTGGGAACACGTGCGTGGTGTGTTGTAGACCATACGTTCGTTATGGTAGTTAACGATTCCTTTTTATTATTTGATTATGTTGTCGGGTGTACCTACCAACGCGAAGAATACAACGGATGTAGTAATTGTATTAGAATAGGCCACAAATTGAAGGAAATATGGAAATAATTATACTATTATTATTTTTATAGGAAAAGGAAATGTGATATTTACGTAATCTTAGAGATAAAAGAAGATGTGTATTAAAATCATTACAGTACCACCGCTAAGCTTAAAAATAGGAAAAAATGTCTCATACCCCTAATTTTGCCGCCCTTAGCGAATATTGATGGCAATTCCCTTTATGTATCTAAAACGGACATCGAGCAAAATTGGATTATAAAATCCTTTGACATTCTTCCAGTCTGAAAAGACAAATCGTTCTTTTTGAATAACCGCGTTCTAAAAACATCTCAATTTACCCTCTGCAAATGACGTCCCCCACAAATAAACGATGACAGAACCACTACAATCAAGTTTTGTCCGTGTTTAAAAACTTCCTGCATTGAAAGAGTGGATTATGCGAGGGTGGACAATCGATACAGAGACGTAGACAGCTTTTTAAAGATTGCAAAATGTTTTTTTTAAAAGTGCTTAAGCCAAAAAAACGTAGAGTCCAGTCATGGGATTGCCGACAGAAGTGTAAACACCAATAAATGATTCCCTTTTAAAAATTTTATCGTAAGCCCATTGTAAATGGAATTTTTCACAAAAAAAGTACACATATATATAGTAAAATTAATACCTATTTAGAGGTACCAGCCGTTTTAGTAACTTAACGTATGCGGCTTCTTGAACCATCTGACATTAACATGAAATCAAAATTTGACGTAACTTCAAAAACGTGACATCTAATAAATTAGTTACGACGTTCATTTTTGTTGGTAATTTTTTGTTTCAACCGATTTATTAATAATAAATAAGGATGGTCTTATTCTAAATGGGTATAAAATTTACTATACACAGTATACATATAGCTCATGGTAAGCGTGACGATGATGTATGCAACACTATATGCTTCATTGTTATTGTGTTGCATAACCAAAAGTATTGTGTGTTGCATAAAAGCGTGACGATGACGAAAAATCCATGTTTTTTCTTTAATCAAAAAAGTGCTCATCGCGCCTAATTCAAAAATATTATTTATCACAAATTGAATATTTATTCCTATAAAAGAAATACCCACTTACGCCGCCCATGACTCATCACACATCTGCATGCTTCGGCATTGAAAACCGCTATTATTTTGGGGCTGTAGTCAAGTGATAAGCCTGCTTTTCAAATACATTCCCCTAGGGACTATTCCAGTAAATGCATTTGCTATTTTTGGCTATACACAACAGTATTTGATATACTATTAATTTCTTCTTTTCCCCAAAGATTTTCATGAAAATTATCATCGAATTCGAGCAGTTGGTTTGAATGAATTTATTTTGGAATTTTTGTACGACCCTCGTATTAAAATTATACGGAGGAATGCACTTCTTCGATCTACTCCATTTTCATCTCAAAAAATAACACACAGTTCACTAATCTCTCTAGTAAATTTCTTTCGTTTTGTTTACGAATTCATATTTATAGAATTTTGAAATCATTATAATAAGTAGATTTAGAATCGACCAATAAAAATTAGATACAGAAAAAAATAATACAGAAAGGTGTAATTTTTGCAAATTTGACTCATGCGACGCCCTCTGTCGGTGTATTTACCGTAAATAAGTTCGGTGAATCTGTTTACTTGTTACTGGAGCTTTCGAAATTTTATTTATTTTAGTTAAAATCCGCTTAAAATGTTTATGAATTCGAAAAATAAACAGGATTAAAAATATCACTAAAGTTTGTGCAACAGAAAATCTATATACAGCGTGACCTATATATAAAAGAAACGTAGAGTCCAGTCATGGGACTGCCGACAGAAGTGAAAACACCAATAAATGAATCCCTTTTAAATTTTTTTATCGTAAATGGAATTTTTACAAAAAAAAGTACACATATATACACAATATACAGCTCATGGAAAGCGTGACGATGATTTATGCAACACTATATACGCTTCATTGTTAATTGTATTGCATAAGCAAAAGTATTGTGTGTTGCATAACCAAAAGTATTGTGTGTTGCATAAAAGCGAGACGGATGACCAAAAGTATTGTGTGTTGCATAAAAGCGAGACGGATGACCAAAAGTATTGCGTGTTGCATAAAAGTGTGACGAACGACGAAAAATCCTTGTTTTTTCTTCACCCAAAAAAGTGCTCAAAGCGCCTAAAGAAGTTTTCACTTCAAAATTCAAAAATGTAAGTGAAAATCTAAGAATTATTACCGATTATTTTAGGATATGGTATGTTTGTTAAGCGTAAAAAATTTCTGTTAAAACTATGTTAAATTGGAATCTTCTTCAGTAATTTAATATTTCACGCAGTTGAATTAGAAGAAGTTCCAATGGTTGATTCTGCGTCACACTTAGTAACCATAGAGGACAAAAAAAATGAAACTAAGTAGGACGAGATTCCCAACTTCCTGTTGAAAAATTACAGTCCACCTTATAATATTGTGTTAAATACTGTAAGATATCGTTTACTAGAACTTCCACTGAAAATAAATATCTTTTATCGGATTCTGATATCCTGTTGAAGTCCCTGGGCATGTCCTTTATTTTTTTTTTTCGTTAAAATATAGTGTATATTTTATTAAATGTGCAAATACCAAGTTCGACACTGTAAAAATAGTGTGCGAAGATAAATTTCCCATTCAACAATAAACGCAGCTAATACAGGGTGTTTCAAAAAAAGGTGATCCCGTCTCTAGGATAGGTGGAAAACTGAAAAATAATTAGGGTTTGCTTAGTAAACATTTTTCGTAACGCCATCCGTATTCAAGATAAAATTACATACTAATAATGATAATAATAATTAATAACTTTATCTGTTATTACTTCATAATTTTCAAATCAAAATATTCCGAAAACGGTACACAGTATCGAGTACCTTTTTGGTGTAAAATTGAATGATGTTTAAGTTCACTTGAAATTTTTATTAGTAAATCTAACCTTAAAAAAGTTATGTTCAATACTATTTGGTACGAACCGTGTAACTAGCGCCCTCTTTGAGAGGCAGATATAAAAACAAATTCATGGGAAGTACCTCGTATAAAATTTCATTACAATGTTGCCAAAAGTTTCGGCAAAATCGTTAAAATATATATATTTTTTTTCAACGCTCTTTATCTTGAATATAGCCCGTTCAGTACAAAAACCGTTGCACGTCATCAAAGTGTCGAAAAAGAAACGTTCGTTTATATCATGTCATTCGATTGCTGCTGTCAATCCTCTGTCAATCACTATGTTAAGCCTCTCTAAAGTCAATAAATATTGAAATTTGTAGGTCGCATTGTATTAAAGAATATAAATATATGTTTAAAGAAAGGTTTCGTAATTAATTTCATATCAAATACAGCTCGTAGGTTAATTAAATATTAAACTCAAACTAACGTCAATCTTAATAAAAACTTTTTATGTTGGCAAAAATGCGCGCTGTTGCCGCGATTAAAATGGTTTATTTCAGGTTCAGTTGACGTCTTGACATTTTTGGGGTTATGTTGTGACAAAAACTGCAAAGAACTGTGAGTAATTTTTCACAAGCAGTAATGAGTTATCAAAGTTAAAGTCACATCCAAATGAAACTTAATAATACTGCAATAGTTGATACATTTACTCCTGATACTATTTACAGCGTTTATGAAGCAAGTAAGTATAAGTTTAATATTATACCCAATTAACTGTATTTATTATATTCTGTTACATTATTCTTAATACTTGGCAATTATACATGGACATTTTTTTACAGATAATCATGTCACTTTAGGAATGCTACTGCAGTAATTGAAGGAGGAACAATAATTATTCTATGTAGAATGTTCCTGAGTAGTTTACTAAAATATGATACACATCCACAAAGAGGACTTATGGAACTTTCAACAAAAATAAACCACTGTATAAATTTGTTTTTATTAATGAATTTTCCAAAATGGTGCTGTAGGCTGTTCATGTCAAAAGGTATGTTACAATGATAATATAAAATTTTAGAATGCAAAATTGTTTTTATTCTAGATATTTTGTATTACATGCTGAGAATGAATATGGTTATATTGATGGAGCAGAAAGTATATTTTTATATGAATCTCAGTTGAGTTATTATCATGGGAAAATGAATGAAGAACATGTTTTTAAATGGTTTGAAAACCAATTACTTACTATTGAATCTTTCTGAACCTTTAATAAATTATGGACAATGCTTTTCGATAAATAATATTAGGTTAATGCGACACAATATAGAATTCAATTAACAAATGTTGAAGCTGAGCTTATTTATATTGTAGCCTAGTAAGTAGATACTAACTGTATTTTAACAGTGATATAGCAAATTATATGTTAGAATTCAGAAGACTACACAACTAGTTTAATACATTTAAAATTCTTACTTCAAATTATACCTAATAGACAATAAATGCTGTTTTACTTTTATTTTCACAAAAATAATAATGTAGGTATATTTGAAAAGAAATGAATTGGTTATTTGAATACTGCCCTTTCAATAAATGTTTTTTTCAGAAACAAACCCCCCAACAAAATACATTGTGGATATGATAGAACAGTATAGTCACAATAAAGTATTACCTACCATCTTTTTAAAAATCCTATTGAGTTAATACAGGGTACTGCCAAGCAAGCCGATAGATGCATTCCAGAAGTTGCGGGTTGGAATTGGTTTGTCCGTGAACCTCTCAAATTTGAAAGATTTCTATTTGACAATTATTGTTCTACCTTATTTAAAAAAATAGTATTACAATTTTTTCGGTGTAGTAACTAATTTATAAATTTGCAATGTTTCTTTTTAATAAAACAATTCCATAAAAATTGGGGTGGCATTATTTATTATTTTATTTTAATCATGATATTCAAAATAAGTAATTCAGGCAGCATTTTCTAAAGGTACATGTGTATATCACAAAGTTTTATAAAAACTACAAAGAATTAATTTAATAGTTTTTATTGAATTGAAACGGCTCATTTGATCAATCGTTTTATTAGCAATACTTTCAGTTGCGGTAGATGCTGGAGAGCTAAGACAAAATGGTAAATATAAATTTGGATTGATTAGAAGATGATGGAGTGATAAATAATTCACCAATATAATGATAATTATAATATGTATTGATTTCAGTGCTACGATTTAGTCAATCATTTGCATATACCTTCACTCGGAGAATAGAATGGATTTGCTCTTCTTTTCTGAGCTGTGGTGGTGCTTGCTGCACAATTTTATTTTGCTATGATCAATGATCATATATCTCAGGATGATTTTCCTTGTTGAGAATGACCTACACACTAAAGCTTCACATCCCGGCTTTTCTAAAAAAATTTCAACATGTACTTAGGTAATTGTAACCTAAAAATTATATTAGAGAATATTTTTTCCTTGATATTATTTATACATACATGCATTTTAAATACTGGAATAGTTCCATAACTTCTAACTAATTAAGTAAGTGGTATAAACATACAAATAAAAGTGTTAACTATTCCATACATACCTTTTTAGTGCTAAAAATAATTCCATAGTTTTTAAAATAAGAATTTCTTAGTGCTGTACGGTTAACATACAAATTAAAATTTTATATGTAACATCTCTGTATGTAACTGAAATAAGTCGAAGTTTCTTTGCACGCAATAACCATCAATAACTAAACCTAACCTAGAATATTTGATAAACTTCATTTGACATATACTAGATTCTCATATTATTTCAAGGGCTTGGCAACATAGTACAGTTATGACAGATGTGACGTGCAACGGTTTTAATACTGAACGGGCTATACGGATGGCGTTACGAAAACAGGTTTCCACCTATCCTAGACCACCTTTATTTTGAAACACCCTGTATATAAGCTTAACCAGCTGAAATAATATTTAATTTCACGCGAAATCTCGTATCTAATAATTCATACCGGTCCGCAATCGAAAACGGACAGAGGAAAAAAAAACGACTCGTTACTGATTATCATCTCGAATAACCCGAAATTATTGGAGGTTTTTCATAATGAACGGCCTTCTCAGGAAATCATGCATTCTTCATCTCTTTCTATCTTCTCACAGTCGGCGGAAACAAAAAATGCGAAGAACTTTTCCCACGCTCGCAACAACAATACCAGGTACCGTTCCGAACTTTTTCTACTGACAATTCGTCATCATATACTTAGGCTACCGCGAGAGAAAATCGCGCTATTAATCTGCACGTTGCCATATTTCACATTCTTTAATTAATCTAATGAATTTCCAATTAAATTTTCCAAATAGTATTAAAACGTTGCATAAAACGTCTTAATTGTTCCTATTTTAACATAAGTAAATTTTTTTCTTCATAATTAACCTTCAACAATTTAACCGATTTAGTCATAGAGGTTGGAATTTTTTAATTGATTAGTTCTAAAAGAGAACTGAGGAATTTATTTCAAAAGAATAAACTTTCCCATGGTTATCGAAGGTAAGCTATTTACCACTACACAAAAACCAAAATCAATTATAAATATTTTGCGAAATATAAATAGAAAATCCACCTGGACGAACGAATCCCTATTCCAGACAGGGAAACCCTACACACGCATCTGTTTCAGATACCAAAAGAAGGAAAAATCTCTTGAGAACCATCCCATCTGGTGCTATTTCAACGCGCCACCCCCATATATTTCGTCTAGGAACGGATAGACTTAGGGTCCTCATCCCACTACACCCTAAGGAAATCTAAAAACGCTATTTATTATCTTGTGGTGACTAGCTCATTGTACTTATGTCGTCTGGGGATAATAGAAAAGTTCTCTATATGCATTGAAAATCATTCAAAAGGAGTCGGTAAAACTAATAGAATTTTTTAGGTGCTTGAAAGTATTTTGGACAAAATTATACAACCGGAGTGACAAAAAGTCCTTTGAGTGGAATTGTTAAAGACAACAGGAAATATAATTTTATTGATACTTAATAATAAATTTATTAATTTCCGGTAGAAGGACACTGAGGACCTGTGAAATAATTGTACCTCTGCCTCCATTGTAAAACAATGTTTAGTTATACAGGATGTGCACTGACAGCAGACAAGCCTTGAACAAACAACGTGTTACATCAGGGCTAGTATTAGAGTGCCACCAAGATTTAGCTAACGCCTCGGTAGATAAGAATATTATCCTGAGGTGGGTTAAAGGGAACAACAGGAGTAAAGGTAACCGCAATGACGATTCTTTAGCCAGGGAAGCGACTGGACTAAAACTTTTAGGACCCAGCGACACCTACGGCCTGACGACTTCGGTAATAGCGAAACTAGCTAAACGTTAGACCCATGCTCAATCCCCAAAGAGATGGGATGAAATCAAGGGATGCAGTCTTGCCAGGATCACCCTGGGAAGCTGGCGTCGAAGAAATATTTGGCGATGACCAGGAAAAACCTACGTTTAACAGTAGGAATTCTGACTGGCCACTTTCAGATAATGAAACACCTGCAAACAATGGGGCTAGTGGACACACCTCTACCAGGAAGACGAAACTGTCAGGCATGTCTTATGCGAGTGTCCGGAATTATCGTCAAGAAGATGTCTCCTAGTGACCTATCCACCTTCCTGAAAAGGAGAGGATGTAAGATGACCTAGGAGGACAACTCCTCGGAAGAACGTCATGTGGCCTAAGTGCTGTAGGCATCCCTACTCTACAGATACAGAAGAGATGAATGAATTTTTTCCATATTTTAGGGACATTCTGTATTTGAGAATCTTAATAATATTTTTTTTGTTAATAAAAGATGGCATGCAAATGAATTCTTCGTAACGTTGCTCAAGGAGGAATTAATCTAGGAAATCAGTAGGCCGCAGTACCGCAACCGGAAGGACATGTTCTGGAAATTTGACCAACTATGAAAAATATTAAAAATCAACAACCTCTCTCTCGCTTTCAGAATTTTATGCTCTACAACCACGAACTTGTGTTAAATTTCAATGAGTTTGTTTTATTTTCTAACCGCATCTATAGCAATAATAAAAATTTTCTTTTGCTCTCTAATTATTTTTTTTAACTTGAAGTTAAAACTTTTCAGCACCATATCTCAGGAATAAGCTACAGATATAACAAATTTTAGCTTAGTTTCTGGGCTACAATAAAATTAAGAAGATTTTTACAAAATTGTTAGGGTTAATTTTTTGTTCAACCTTCAACTCTCCAGCACCATATCTCAACGATAGGTGATAATTAAGAACTGTTCATTAAAAAAGAGTCGAAATATATTTGGGAATTTTTTTTAACAATTAGACAAAGATGACAAATTTTATTAAAAATCAGGAAATCCATTCAAACTTCCCATCTATCTCTACCAATACCAATCGTGAGAATTACTCACAAATATTAAGTGGATTCCTGTGGTTCTATTTGATTTTCTCAAATGTATTACTCAATTGATAAACTGAGTATACCTTAATGTAAAATCAACAGAAATTTAATAGTTTACGAAAACGACCCACATCTTTGTTCAATACCTGAAGATATGATGAGGTAACGATGACTTTTACTCACGGTAAGAATATCCAATGTTGCCACGTTCTATCTCGATTATTTGAATAGTTTCTTGTATTTATACTATCAAAAAATACAGGGTGAATCATAATTATTGGGACATAGGCTAAGGGCAGATTGTTTGGACGAAAATATGGCGATAGGACCGAATATGTTTTAATAAAATATTGTCGCAGAAAAAGATAAAGGGCGTTTAAGTTGAATTTTTTATTTAGGAATAATTTCACTGTATATTTATAAATTGTTATCACAATCGGCACAGTGGCATAATTTTATACAGGGAATATTATTTTATGTGCTAGTTTACATTTTGTTACAAGGGAAGCCACATGAAGAATTTCTGATGATGGAATCGACTGGTAACTTTTTTTGGTGATTTTGATAAGAAAATATGACATAAACATCAATTCTACGTAATATTGGTACTCTTGTTTGAACACGATATTTTCATCCGTTTTCGAGAAAAACTCAATTGAATCAGTCGATCAGAAATCCTTCACGTGGCTCACTCTGTAACAAAATGTAAAATAATACATAAAATAATATTCCCAGTATAAAATTATGTCTCTATGTCTGTACCGTTTTTGATAATAATCGATAAATATAGAGTGAAATTATTTGCAAAAAAACGAAAAAAAAATTCAACTTTAACGCCCTTTATCTTTTTCCACAGCAAGGCATATTTGGTCCTATCGCCATATTTTGGTCCAAACCTATGTCCCAATAGTTACGACTCACCCTGTATATTTGTTAATACTTCTTTTGTTAAGGTCTTCATAGTTTTAACGGAAATTCATCGAACCCCGGCAACGTGGTAACGCTACCGTGGGAACACTCCAAAGTCGTGTGTAAGTAGTTAACGTGAAAATAACGTCACGAAGATTATAATGGAAAGACAACCTTAAACACATACTCGATAAAGCTCACTAGCACTATAGTTAATATTAATTATTGTTGAAGAAGTTAACATCATTGAATCATGTGAAGAATACTTTATGAGGCTTTTCGGCCTCATTTTTATTTCCAAATGTATTTTAAATTGTTCAAACAGTATAATAACAAGGTATATATATTATAATGGTTAGTTCGTTTATACAGTTTGTCTCAAAAGGAGAGAATAAAAAGTATCTAATGAAGAATTATAATTTTAAACACATAGTTCTATGTTATACATACTTCTACATCTCTTCTTTTACAAGGACCCTTAAAAGCTTTTCTAACCACATTGGAGAAAACGGGATTAAAAGGAGCTCACCTGGTTTTTGGGAAAACCTATTAAAAAGATCTGTCGGCTATGGGATTTGAACCCTGGGTCTCCCAAGTGCTCGCAAGTATCGTAAGCATTGTTTTACTAAAAAGCCTTACGCCTCTGTCACATTACACGGTTTTAATCGTGCGGTTAAAAACCGTACCGCTGTTGAAATGAAGAAAGGCATCGTCTACGGTTAAATGCCGGCATCGTGTCGTGCAACAGCCGAAGCGAGACTACATTCATGCTTTTACATTGAACGGTTTTTTTGTCGAACGGCATCAACAGCCTATTTGAAGTTCAATTTGTGTTTTAAATGGAATTAAGAATGGATGATATTTTAATAATCTTGGTCGAAGCAAGACCTTCCTCTCTCCTCTGATTAATGGGGGTGCACCCAAAAAAGGCGATTTTTCTTTTTCGGCGACGATGAAGCAACCACAAAGCACAAGGTTTTTTTTGCCCTTTATTGTTTTCTCAAAGATTATCGTTATCCTTAATTTGACGACGTATAAAATGAAGACCCTGTAGGTTATGTTAGTGTGGATTTTTTTCCTGGTAGATTAGTCCTAAAAGAGTGTACTTCTACTTCTAAAATTTTAGCTCAAAATTTACATTTTTGTGATTAGCACAATTTTTTAAGTAAGTTGTCCTTTATTTTTTTCTCTAAGATTAGCGTTGCTCTTAATTTGGCATCGTATTAAATGTAATCCCTGCAGGTTATGGTGGCTTGGATTTTATTCCTAGTAGATTAATCCTTAAAGAGCATCCTGCTAAAATTTTAGCTCAAAATTTATATTTTTGTGGTTTTCACGATTTTTTTAAGTTGCCCTTTATCGTTTTCTCAAAGATTATCGTTATCCTTAATTTGATGACGTATAAAATGAAAACCCTGTAGGTTATGGTAGTGTGGAGTTTTTTCCTATTAGGTTGATCCTTTAAAAGTGTCCTGTTGAAATTTTAGCTTGAAATTCACATTTTTGTAGTTTGCACGATTTTTAAGTAACTTGTCATTTATTGTTTTCTCAAAAATTATCGTTACTATTAATTTGGCGTTCTATAAAATGAAAACCCTATAGGTTATGGTGGATTGGATTTTTTTCCTAGTAAATTAATCCTTAAAGACTATCCTGCTAAAATTTTAGCTCAATATTTACATTTTTGTGGTTTTCACGATTTTTTAAAGTTGCCCTTTATTGTTTTCTCAAAGATTATCGTTATCTTTAATTTGATGACGTATAAAATGCAAACCCTGTAGATTATGGTAGTGTGGAATTTTTTCCTAGTTGGTTGATCTTTAAAGATTGTACTTCTAAAATTTTAGATCAAAATTTACATTTTTGTAGTTTGCACAATTTTTTAAGTAAGTTGTCCTTTATTTTTTTCTCTAAGATTATCGTTGCTCTTAATTTGGCGTCGTATTAAATGTAATCCCTGCAGGTTATGGTGGCTTGGATTTTTTTCCTAGTAGATTAATCCTTAAAAAGCATCCTGCTAAAATTTTAGCTCAAAATTTATATTTTTGTGGTTTTCACGATTTTTTTAAGTTGCTCTTTATTGTTTTCTCAAAGATTATCGTTATCTTTAATTTGACGACTTATAAAATGAAAACCCTGTAGGTTATGGTAGTGTGGAATTTTTTCCTAGTAGGTTGTTCCTTAAAGAGTGTACTGCTAAAATTGTAGCTCAAAATTTACATTTTCGTAGTTTTCACAATTTTTTAAGTAAGTTGTCCTTCATCTTTTTCTCTAAGTTATCGTTGCTATTAATTTGGCGTCGTATTAAATGTAATCCCTGCAGGTTATAGTGGCTTGGTTTTTTTTCCTAGTAGATTAATCCTTAATAAGCATTCTGATAAAATTTTAGCTCAAAATTTATATTTTTGTGGTTTTCACGATTTTTTTAAGTTGCCCTTTATTGTTTTCTCAAAGATTATCGTTATCTTTAATTTGATGACGTATAAAATGCAAACCCTGTAGATTATGGTAGTGTGGAATTTTTTCCTAGTTGGTTGATCTTTAAAGATTGTACTTCTAAAATTTTAGCTCAAAATTTACATTTTTGTAGTTTGCACAATTTTTTAAGGAAGTTGTCCTTTATTTTTTCTCTAAGATTATCGTTGCTCTTAAGCGTCATATTAAATGAAATCCCTGCAGGTTATGGTGGCTTGGATTTTTTTCCTAGTAGATTAATCCTTAAAAAGCATCCTGCTAAAATTTTAGCTCAAAATTTATATTTTTGTGGTTTTCACGATTTTTTTAAGTTGCTCTTTATTGTTTTCTCAAACATTATCGTTATCTTTAATTTGATGACGTATAAAATGCAAACCCTGTAGATTATGGTAGTGTGGAATTTTTTCCTAGTTGGTTGATCTTTAAAGATTGTACTTCTAAAATTTTAGCTCAAAATTTACATAGTTTGCACAGTTTTTTAAGTAAGTTGACCTTTATTTTTTTTTCTTTAAGATTATCGTTGCTCTTAATTTGGCGTCGTATTAAATGTAATCCCTGCTGGTTATGGTGGCTTGGATTTTTTTCCTAGTAGATTAATCCTTAAAGAGCATCCTGCTAAAATTTTAGCTCAAAATTTATATTTTTGTGGTGTTCACGATTTTTTTAAGTTGCCCTTTATCGTTTTCTCAAAGATTATCGTTATCCTTAATTTGATGACGTATAAAATGAAAACCCTGTAGGTTATGGTAGTGTGGAGTTTTTTCCTATTAGGTTGATCCTTTTAAAGTGTCCTGTTGAAATTTTAGCTTGAAATTCACATTTTTGTAGTTTGCACGATTTTTAAATAACTTGTCCTTTATTGTTTTCTCAAAAATTATCGTTACTATTAATTTGGCGTTCTATAAAATGAAAACCCTATAGGTTATGGTGGATTGGATTTTTTTCCTAGTAGATTAATCATTAAAGACTATCCTACTAAAATTTTAGCTCAATATTTACATTTTTGTGGTTTTCACGATTTTTTAAAGTTGCCCTTTATTGTTTTCGCAAAGATTATCGTTATCCTTAATTTGACGACTTATAAAATGAAAACCCTGTAGGTTATGGTAGTGTGGAATTTTTTCCTAGTAGGTTGTTCCTTAAAGAGTGTACTGCTAAAATTGTAGCTCAAAATTTACATTTTCGTAGTTTGCACAATTTTTTAAGTAAGTTGTTCTTCATCTTTTTCTCTAAGTTATCGTTGCTCTTAATTTGGCGTTGTATAAAATGAAACCCTGTAGGTTATGGTGGCTTGGATTTTTTTCCTAGTAGATTAATCCTCAAAGAGCATCCTGCTAAAATTTTAGCTCAAAGTTATATTTTTGTGGTTTTCACGATTTTTTTAAGTTGCCCTTTATTGTTTTCTCAAAGATTATCGTTATCTTTAATTTGATGACGTATAAAATGCAAACCCTGTAGATTATGGTAGTGTGAAATTTTTTCCTATTAGGTTGATCCTTTAAAAGTGTCCTGTTGAAATTTTAGCTCGAAATTCACATTTTGTTAAAAACCGTACCGCTGTTGAAATGGGGAGAGGCATCATGGGTCTTTCACATTATACGGCTACGGTTAAATGCCGGTGCCGTGTCGTGCAACAGCCGTGCCTAGTTAAAAGCCGCACGGGCGTGTTGGCCGAAGTGGCCTACATGACTGAATTCATGCTTTTACGTTGGACGGTTTTTAGTCAAACGGCATCAACAGCCTATTTGAAGTTCAGTTTGTGTTTTAAGTGGAATTAAGAATGGATGATATTTTAATAACCTTGGTCGAAGCAAGACCTTCCTTTCTCCTCTGATTAATGGGAGTGCGCCCAAAAAAGGCGATCTCTTTTTCGGAGACGATGAAGCAACCACAAAGCACAAAGTTTTCCGTGCCAATGTTCGCCGCAAAAACTCGGGCGATTTTTAACCGCACGATTAAAACCGGGCAGTGTGAAAGAGGCATTACGTTTTTTGGCTTTTAATGTTGAAAAATATTAATAGAAACAATATAAAAAGTTGGTGTTTTTAAGAACGTATTTTTAGGAAACGATGTTAATTTTTTTGACCTTATACATTAATTAGTTTCGCCAACAATTGTTGGTTTTAAGTTCTAAATAATAAAAAAAACCGGTTTTAATTGCTTTTATATGTATACAGGGAGAATCAAAAACTGTCTGGGTATTCTAAAATGGAACTAAATTGAATGTTAATATTTATTTGATGTGGGATAAAGAACTTTATAGAACTCAACTATTGATTTTAATGTTCTTATATTTAGAGACCTTGCACGGAAAGTCGACAATAAAACTATCGATTAAATATACCTTCAAATCAATAAAATACAGTAAAACTTGTTAATAGTTGTTGACACTTTTTGACACTCAATAAGTCTTTAATATTTCAACTTTTGAGCCTTACAACTCGAAATTGAGTGTCAGTTACATTTAATATTAAAAGCAAATAGTTAGGGAGGGCAAAAAAACTCATTGCCTACCCTAGAAAATTCGAAGAAATAAACAAAAACTCCACGTATACAGTGTGTCTACTTAAATTGGAATCATATGGAAAACTCTTTTATTGTTGGTTTTATGAAAAAAATTTATTCTTTATAAAAAGTCCTCTAAGGTTCAAAACTTGAAATGCCACCATCAGATATCTATTTTTTTCAAGGCATATACGAGGTTTGTCAAAAAATAGAAATTTTACTCTAGAGTAAAGTACCTTTATTTTTTACAATACATAAGAATGTTATAATGTAAAGTTATTTTGAATTAAGAGTTATATTCAAATATACAATTACAGCCATTTAGCATGAAAATTCTAAATTCAGTATTGAAATTTATAACTACAAATATAATGAATTTTCATGCTAAATGGCTGTAATTGCATATTTCAATATAAATCTTAATTCATAATAACTTTACTTTATAACATTCTTCTGTATTGTAAAAATTAAATGTACTTTACTCTTCAGTAAAATTTCTATTTTTTAAAAAACCTTGTATGTGCCTCAAAAAAATTGATATAAGTACAGAATTTTTTATCAAGAATACATTTTTTTCATAAAACCAATAATAAAAAAGTTTTCCATATGGTTCCAACTTAAGTAGATTCACTGTATATTTTTTTAAATTAATTAATTCATAGCTAGTATATCAGCTACGTCCAGGGCCGGATCTACGTATGGGCTTAATGGGCTCCAGCCCAGGGCCCCCGGATAATAAACCAGTAAAAAAAATCAAAAATATATGTTTAATTTTCCCGCATAATCCTTTTTTTAGGAAAATGGCAAATATTTTAATTATTTCGTGGGTCCCCCGGATATCGTTAGCCCAGGGCCCCCAAAGATCGCGGTCCGGCCCTGGCTACGCCAATGGTTTAAACAAATATTTGAATAGTATTAAATATTGTAAATATATTTTACGACTGCTTTTTATTGGATATTTTAAACTTACCTAAGCCCATGCGCTTTTTGATTTTCTTTAAAACCTTCATTTTTCCTTTAGGCGGCGAAACTTTATTTTCGACACTTTTGCAGTTGCAAGCCTTGTTTTCCTGTATCCCCATCAGTCACAAAACACAACAGTTTTTAATTCGAAAAACACACACAAGAAATCAAAAACAGTCCTTTATCCATAGAAAGAAAAAAAAACGTAATCGACTAGAATTAACCTAAATGTAAGAATACACGACACAAACCCTACCAGAATAAGTGTTCAACTGAATGAAATTCTGCTGTGTCGGTGAGAAAAGTATCCAGAAAAGACGGCGGTGGGGGTAACGTAGCATCTGCAGCCACGAGTCGCCGGCCAATGGGAGTCGAGGCGCACGCCGTATGCTTTTGAACAACAGCCGCCTTTAGCAGTTGTGACACCCTATCTTACCTGGCATTAAACTTATAATATTTACCTGTTGGAAATTGTTGCTGAGTAAATTTTAGGGCATTTCGGATATGAGGATGTAAACAAAATAGCGGACAGGGTCAACGAAATGATACAGATACCTACTAGGTACATCGCGAGGGGTCAGATTTTAGAATTAAACCTTATACAGTGTGGCCTACGATAATATAACACGATTTACAAGTACAAACAAAGGGGTTAGACTTTATATGAGCATTTAAGCTCGAATAATTTCTAACATACTGGGTGTCCCAGACAACAGATTGACGGAGCAGGTGTGAATGTAAACGAAAGCTGGTCTATTTCCGTTAAAACTAGTCTAGTTTGTAGTTGTCAACTGTCATGGAAACGTGAGAGAAAGACCTATAAGTGGACGACCGAGGGTTACCACACCCAAAGATTTCACGAGGTGTTTTTCTATGTAAAGAGTTATTTTTTTTGTATATTTTGAGTTGCAGCATTGAGCATGAAAAATGTCGGCGATAGTATATTTCACACCAACACTACCTGCTGCTTTAATAGCTCCCAAATTGTTCATCTTAGAAAAGTACGACCAGAGATCTAAGAAGGTCGTAAATCAATATAAGGTTCGGATTAAAATATCTCATGAAATAGTTTGGCATTTTAATAATAGTAGGCTCTCCATTATTTTTGGCAACGACTTAAACAGAAGGAAACTGGTATCCAGTATTGCAAAGAGAGTGGATCCTGGGGCACAAGGGTAGGTAATGAAAAGGCAGACACCATAGCAAAGCTAGGGTCAGAAACTGCATTCACTGGACCTGAAATATCAAAATCTGCTACACGTGGTAGTACATCTCGGTGGATTCAAACTAAACATAAGGCGTACTGGAGACACGTGCAAAAACAGGAACCCAGCAAACTCCTGGCCAAGAAACCTCTCATTGGAGATATAGATTCCTAGGACTAGCGTATACAAGGGAGCATTTCTCCAAGAAGGACTTAGTGAAATGACTGTTGAGCCTGATAAGGGCTAATATAGTCTCTTCACATAAAAGTTATAACCAAGAGCACAAAAAGCCTAAAGGCTGAGGTGCCGAGGTCTCTAAGCCTCTGACTGGTGGTGCCAAACTAATCAAAATCAATCAATCAGGTACAACACTGCATAGAATCGATCGCCTGGTGATAGCTCAAGTGGTTGGTCATTTATGACCTTATTATATTTCTGGTCGTACTTTACATTGATATTATCGATTCAACATGAAATTTACTACAAAAAAACTCATTTTTTGGTAACTCTTTACGAGTTAAATATGCCCTTTATTGTTTTCTCAAAGATTATCGTTATCCTTAATTTGACGACGTATAAAATGAAGTCCCTGTAAGTTATGTTAGTGTGGAATTTCTTCCTGGTAGATTAGTCCTAAAAGAGTATCCTGCTAAAATTTTAGCTTGAAATTTTTATTTTTGTAGTTTTCACGATTTTTTAAAGTTGCCCTTTATTGTTTTCTCAAAGATTATCGTTATCCTTAATTTGATGACGTATAAAATGAAAACCCTGTAGGTTATGGTAGTGTGGAGTTTTTTCCTATTAGGTTGATCCTTTAAAAGTGTCCTGTTGAAATTTTAGCTCGAAATTCACATTTTTGTAGTTTGCACGATTTTTCAAGTAAGTTGTGCTTTATTTGTTTCTCTAAGATTATCGTTGCTCTTAATTTGGCGTTGTATAAAATGAAAACCCTGTAGTTTATGGTGGCTTGGATTTTTTCCTAGTAGATTATTCCTGCTAAAATTTTAGCTCAAAATTTATATTTTTGTGGTTTTCACGATTTTTTAAGTTGCCCTTTATTGTTTTCTCAAAGCGTTATGCTTAATTTGATGACGTATAAAATGAAAACCCTGTAGCTTATGGTAGTGTGGAGTTTTTTCCTATCAGGTTGATCCTTTAAAAGTGTCCTATTGAAATTTTAGCTCGATATTCACATTTTTGTAGTTTGCACGATTTTTCAAGTAAATTGTCGTTTATTGTTTTCTCAACGATTAACGTTACTATTATTTTAGCATCATATAAAATGCAAACCCTGTAGATTATGGTAGTGTGGATTTTTTTCCTAGTAGGTTGATCCTTAAAGAGTGTACTGCTAAAATTCTTGCTCAAAATTTAAATTTATGTAGTTTGCACAATTTTTTAAATAAGTTGTCCTTTATTTCTTTCTCTAAGATTATCGTTGCTCTTAATATGGCGTTGTATAAAATGAATACCCTATAGGTTATGGTGGCTTGGAATTTTTTCCTATTGGGTTGATCCTTTAAAAGTGTCCTGTTGAAATTTTAGCTCGGAATTTATATTTTTGTGGTTTTCACGATTTTTTTAAGTTGCCCTTTATTGTTTTCTCAAAGATTATCGTTACTATTAATTTAGCGTCATATAAAATGAAATCCCTGTAGATTATGGTAGTGTGGAATTTTTTCTTAGTAGGCTGATCCTTAAAAAGTGTACTGCTAAACTTTTAGCTCAAAATTTATAGTTTTGTTATTAGCACAATTTTTTATGTAAGTTGTCCTTTATTTTTTTCTCAAAGATTATCGTTGCTCTTAATTTGGCGTCGTATTAAATGAGAACCCTGCATGTTATGGTGGCTTGGATTTTTTCCCATTAGATTGAACCTTAAAGAGTATCCTGCTAGAATTTTAGCTCAAAATTTATATTTTTGTGGTTTTCACGATTTTTTTAAGTTGCCCTTTATTGTTTTCTCAAAGATTATCGTTATCCTTAATTTGATGACATATAAAATGAAAACCCTGTAGGTTATGGTAGTGTGGAGTTTTTTCCTCTTAGGTTGATCCTTTAAAAGTGTCCTGTTGAAATTTTGGCTCGAATTTCATATTTTTGTAGTTTGCACGATTTTTCAAGTAAGTTGTGGTTTATTGTTTTCTCAAAGATTAACTTTACAATTAACTTAGCGTCATATAAAATGCAAACCCTGTAGATTATGTTAATGTGGAAATTTTTCTTAGTAGGTTGATCCTTAAAAAGTGTACTGCTAAACTTTTAGCTCAAAATTTATATTTTTGTGATTAGCACAATTTTTTATGTAAGTTGTTCTTTACTTTTTTTCTCAAAGAGTATCGTTGCTCTTAATTTGGTGCAGGTTATGGTGGCTTGGATTTTTTCCTATTAGATTGATCCTTAAAGAGTATCCTGCTAAAATTTTAGCCCAAAATTTATACTTTTGTGGTTTTCACGATTTTTTTAAGTTGTCCTTTATCGTTTTCTCAAAGATTATCGTTATCCTTAATTTGATGACGTATAAAATGAAAACCCTGTAGGTTAAGGTAGTGTGGAGTTTTTTCCTATTAGGTTGATCCTTTAAAAGTGTCCTGTTGAAATTTTAGCTCGAAATTCACATTCTTGTAGTTTGCACGATTTTTCAAGTAAGTTGTCGTTTATTGTTTTCTCAACGATTAACGTTACTATTATTTTAGCGTCAAATAAAATGCAAACCCTATAGATTATGGTAGTGTGGATTTTTTTCCTAGTAGGATGATCCTTAAAGAGTGTACTGCTAAAATTCTTGCTCAAAATTTAAATTTATGTAGTTTGCACAATTTTTTAAATAAGTTGTCCTTTATTTTTTTCTCAAAGATTATCGTTGCTCTTAATTTGGCGTCGTATTAAATGAGGACCCTGCAGGTTATGGTGGCTTGGATTTTTTCCTATTAGATTGATCCTTAAAGAGTATCCTGCTAGAATTTTAGCTCAAAATTTATATTTTTGTGGTTTTCACGATTTTTTTAAGTTGCCCTTTATTGTTTTCTCAAAGATTATCGTTATCCTTAATTTGATGACGTATAAAATGAAAACCCTGTAGGTTATGGTAGTGTGGAGTTTTTTCCTCTTAGGTTGATCCTTTAAAAGTGTCCTGTTGAAATTTTGGCTCGAATTTCATATTTTTGTAGTTTGCACGATTTTTCAAGTAAGTTGTGGTTTATTGTTTTCTCAAAGATTAACTTTACAATTAACTTAGCGTCATATAAAATGCAAACCCTGTAGATTATGTTAATGTGGAAATTTTTCTTAGTAGGTTGATCCTTAAAAAGTGTACTGCTAAACTTTTAGCTCAAAATTTATATTTTTGTGATTAGCACAATTTTTTATGTAAGTTGTTCTTTACTTTTTTTCTCAAAGATTATCGTTATCCTTAATTTGATGACGTATAAAATGAAAACCCTGTAGGTTATGGTAGTGTGGAGTTTTTTCCTATTAGGTTGATCCTTTAAAAGTGTCCTGTTGAAATTTTAGCTCGAAATTCACATTCTTGTAGTTTGCACGATTTTTCAAGTAAGTTGTCGTTTATTGTTTTCTCAAAGATTAACGTTACTATTAATTTAGCGTCATATAAAATGAAAACCCTATAGGTTATGGTAGTGTGGAATTTTGTCCTAGTAGGTTGATCCCTAAAGAGTATCCTGCTAAAATTTTAGCTCAAAATTTGTAGTTTTGTGATTTTCACGATTTTTTAAAGTTGCTCTTTATTATTTTCTCAAAGATTATCGTTATCCTTAATTTGACGACGTATAAAATGAAAACCCTGTAGGATATGGTGGTGTGGACTTTTTTCCTATTAGGTTGATCCTTTAAAAGTGCCCTGTTGAAATTTTAGCTCGAAATTCACATTTTTGTAGTTTGCATGATTTTTTAAGTAACTTTTCCTTTATTGTTGTCTCAAAAATTATCGTTACTATTAATTCGGAGTCATATAAAATGTAAACCCTGTAGGTTATGGGAGTGTGGAATTTTTTCCCATTAGGTCGATCCTTTGAGAGTCGCCTGCTAAAATTTTGGCTCGAAATTTTTATTTTTGTGGTTTTCACGATTTTTTAAAGTTTCCCTTTATTGTTTTCTCAAAGATTATCGTTATCCTTAATTTGATGACGTATAAAATGAAAACCCTGTAGGTTATGGTAGTGTGGAGTTTTTTCCTCCTAGGTTGATCCTTTAAAAGTGTTCTGTTGAAATTTTGGATCGAATTTCATATTTTTGTAGTTTGCACGATTTTTCAAGTAAGTTGTCGTTTATTGTTTTCTCAAAGATTAACATTACTATTGATTTAGCGTCATATTAATTGCAAACCCTGTAGATTATGGTAGTGTGGAATTTTTTCTTAGTAGGTTGATCCTTAAAAAGTGTACTGCTAAACTTTTAGCTCAAAATTTATATTTTTGTAATTAGCACAATTTTTTATGTAAGTTGTCTTTTACTTTTTTTCTCAAAGATTATCGTTGCTCTTAATTTAGCGTAATATTAAATGCAAACTCTGTAGATTATGGTAGTGTGGAATTTTTTCCTACTAGGTTGATCCTTAAAGAGTGTACTGCTAAAATTTTAGCGCAAAATTTACATTTTTGTGATTAGCACAATTTTTAAAGTAAGTTGTCCTTCATCTTTTTCTCTAAGTTATCGTTGTTCTTAATTTGGCGTTGTATAAAATGAAACCCTGTAGGTTATGGTGGCTTGGATTTTTTTCCTAGTAGATTAATCCTTAAAGCGTATGTCGCTAAAATTTTAGCTCAAAATTTATATTTTTGTGGTTTTCACGATTTTTTTAAGATGCCGTTTAATGTTTTCTGAAAGATTAGGGTTATCCTTAATTTGATGACGTAAAAAATGAAAATCCTGTAGGTTATGATAGTGTGGAATTTTTTCCTGGTAGATTAGTCCTAAAAGAGTAACCGGTTAAAATTTCAGCTCAAAATTTACATTTTTGTGGTTTGTACAATTTTATAAAACCATTGGTGTTTGTTTTGTAAAAAAATTTATACCTCGTTTTAATAATATTGTGGCCTGTTCGAAGCAGTCTGGTTTAGGTGATTTTTCACTTTACTCGAGTAAAAAAATTTTCCTACACTATTTGACGCCTTCTTTGTTACTTCTTGTTGACCATCGTAATCAATCTAATTAAGCGGTAATTAAAGACAGGAAGTCTGACTAAGTCAGCTTTTAATTCAATTATTAGATTCACAGAGACAGTCTGCATTTATTAATAAATTTCAATTACTTTTATAGGTTGAAGATGGTAGGTACGGGTTAAACAATAATTATGAGGGTATATCTTCAGCATTTGAAGAATTTCAGTGTGAAAATTGAGAATAACAAGTGAATTTATTTATCGAAAGATCTTGCAACATCGATTTTACGCAAAGTATAAATAAAGTAACGATTCAAGTTTCGATATACACGATTCAAATGTTTATTTCTGATGGAACTGTAGGGAAATAATGGTCCATTTATTAAGTAAATAATGTCGAAATAACCAAAAGAAACTAGGCCAACATAAACTACATGCGAAAGTAAACTTTTTTTAATATCTTTGTTGAAAATTTAGTTACAGGGATAATTTGGATTCTGTAGATTTGTTAAATTCTTTATTGCGATGGAATTATTATTTGGTAAATTTTTGTAGGAAAACCAATCAAAACATGATACCTATAAAGAAAATGTTTAAATAATTACCAATTAATTTGTAAATGTAAAAGTATTTTTGATTCTTCATGTTGGTACGGCGACTATAGTGTGATAAGTTGGTGTTAATGAGATACAGGGTGTCGAATTTTTTTTTGTAAGAAATAAGCATAAGAAAGAATATGTTTAATCTCACTGGCCTTTGGAATTTTGACAGAATTGCTTAACAAGTGAACAAAACTGTAACTAATTTTAACATATTTTTGATACCCTGTCTAGTTTCAACTTAATATATCGATTTTCAATAATAATTTAAGTGCACCCGCATATGTCGTCTTCACCTGTTGTCTGTGTTAAGAACAACATAATGAAACCATTGCTTTTGCTCGAGTAGATGCTGTGGTTCCATTCCCATTATTTCAGACTTCTTAGCGGCAGGTGCTAATGGGCTAGTCCGACGACGACTGCCCATCATATGCCCATGTCGATTCAGTCACTACCACTGCGAAATTTATAGAAAATAATGGGGGCCATATTTATTTTTATCAAAAAAAAAAATAAAACCCTTACTTTGATGTTCGTGGTTTTTATGATTTTTTAAAATGATATGCTCGAAATTCACATTTTTGTAGTTTGCACAATTTTTTAAGTAAGTTAATTGTCGTTTATTGTTTTCTCAAAGATTAACGTTACTATTAATTTAGCGTCATATAAAATGAAAACCCTGTAGGTTGTGGTGGCTTGGAGTTTTTCCTAGTAGATTAATTCTTAAAGAGTATCCTGCTAAAATTTTCGCTCAAACTTTATATTTCTGTGGTTTTCACGATTTTTTATATAAAATGAAAACCCTATAGGTTATGGTATTGTGGGGTTTTTTTCCTATTGGGTAGATCCTTTAAAAGTGTCCTGTTGAAATTTTAGCTCGGAATTTATATTTTTGTGATTTTCACGATTTTTTTAAGTTGCCCTTTATAGTTTTCTCAAAGATTATAGTTATCTTTAATTTGATGACGTATAAAATGAAAACCCTGTAGCTTATAGCAATGTGGAATTTTTTCCTAGTAGTGTACTGCTACAATTTTAGCTTAGAATTTACATTTTTGTGATTAGCATAATTTTTTAAGTAAGTTGTCCTTTATTGTTTTCTCAAAGATTATCGTTATCCTTAATTTGACAACGTATAAAATGAAATCCCTGTAGGTTATAAGATTGTTGATTTTTTTTTTTGGGAAGATTGCTCTTTTAACAGTGTCCTGATGAAATTTTAGCTCGAAATTCACATTTTTGTAGTTTGCACGATTTTTTAAGTAAGTTGTCCTTTATTGATTTCTCAAAGATTATCGTTACTATTAATTTGGCGTCATATAAAATGCAAACCCTGTAGGTTATGGTATAGTGGAATTTTTTCCTAGTAGATTAACCCTTAAAGATTGTTCTGCTAAAATTTTAGCTCAAAATTTATATTATTGTGGTTTTCACAATTTTTTAAATTTGCCCTTTATTGTTTTCTCAAAGATTATCGTTATCCTTAATTTGTTGACGTATAAAATGAAAACACTGTAAGTTATGGTAGTGTGGAGTTTTTTCCTATTAGTTTGATTCTTTAAAAGTGTCCTGATGAAATTTTAGCTCGAAATTCAGATTTTTGTACTTTGCACAATTTGTTAAGAAAGTTGTCGTTTATTGTTTTCTCAAAGATTAACGTTACTATTAATTAGCGTCATATAAAATGCAAACCCTGTAGATTATGGTAGTGTGGAATTTTTTCCTAATAGGTTGTTCCTTAAAGACTGTACTGCTAAAATTTTAGCTCAAAATTCACATTTTTGTAGTTTGCACAATTTTTTAAGTAAGTTGTCGTTTATTGTTTTCTCAAAGATTAACGTTACTATTAATTAGCGCCATATAAAATGCAAACCCTGTAGATTATGGTAGTGTGGAATTTTTTCCTAGTAGGTTGGTCCTTAAAGATTGTCCTGCTAAAATTTTAGCTCAAAATTTATATTATTGTGGTTTTCACGATTTTTTAAAGTTGCCCTTTATTATTTTCTCAAAGATTATCGTTATCCTTAATTTGACGACGTATAAAATGAAAACCCTGTAGGATATGGTGGTGTGGACTTTTTTCCTATTAGGTTGATCCTTTAAAAGTGCCCTGTTGAAATTTTAGCTCGAAATTCACATTTTTGTAGTTTGCATGATTTTTTAAGTAACTTTTCCTCTATTGTTTTCTCAAATATTATCGTTATCCTTATTTTGATGACGTATAAAATGAAAACCCTGTAGGTTATGGTAGTGTGGGGTTTTTTCCTATTGGGTTGATCCTTTAAAAGTGTCCTGATGATATTTTAGCTCGAAATTCACATTTTTGTAGTTTGCACGATTTTTTAAGTAAGTTGTCCTTTATTGATTTCTCAAAGATTATCGTTACTATTAATTTGGCGCCATAAAATGAAAACCCTATAGGTTATGGTAGTGTGGAATTTTTTCCTAGTAGATTAACCCTTAAAGATTGTTCTGCTAAAATTTTAGCTCAAAATTTATATTATTGTGGTTTTCACATTTTTTTAAATTTGCCCTTTATTGTTTTCTCAAAGATTATCGTTATCCTTAATTTGTTGACGTATAAAATGAAATCCCTGTAGGTTATAAGATTGTTGATTTTTTTTCGGGAAGATTGGTCTTTTAAGAGTGTCCTGTTTAAATTTTAGCTTCATATTTGCATTTTTGTGGTTTTTATGATTTTTCAAAATTAAAATTGCTTTTTCGAGTGAGTTTAGCATCCTTTTAAATCAATTTTTTTTTCAATAAACAATACTTTTGGTAATTTTTTCCAAAATTTAAATAATGTTGAGATATTTCAATAATTTTTCTGCTTTCATTTTAAATATTACAGGAAAATCTTCCGGAATCTAAATTGCAGATTCTTAGGGAATAATTCAAATAACGTCCTGCCAGAATATTAGTTTTGTCAAGATATCCAGCATTTTTATGGAAAGGGAACTATGAGAGAGTTGGGAAATGAAAATTTCTTGTTCATATAATAAGGAAAGCAAAATCTTTTTCATTTGCTTTAAACGATTTTAACTGAAAAAAATTGCTTTTAGTACATTTTGTTTGGATAATACCTTATAGTTTTTGAATTTAATGTAAAATACGTCAAAAAAATGATACAAAAAAAATAACCAAATTTACGTAAATTAGATGGATATAAAATCACATCTAGTATCTGTAGCTACAGGACACCCTGTAGACTGAAAGATAAATAGAACGGCAGGTCAAGAAAAAAGCTGAACTAAAGTTACAAACAAAAATAAGAATAAAATATCTAAAAAAGTAACAGATAAACACCGAAAGGTTAAAAAAGCAACATGCTATACTCTTTCTAAAGTCAATGTGAGGAGAGAGATTTTTTAATCACGCCCAATGGCGTGCATATAATTTTTATAAATTATTAGATTCCCGCCATAGATCATATCGAACAGTCGTTTCAAATAGTATCCAAAATTCCATACTAATTAATTACTTACTGGTGGTTCATTGGTTATGATAAAAACAAACCTAGTTGAAATAAAATACTGCTCCAGACATCTAAACACAACACCCGTCACGGTCAACTGGTCAACAAGTGTCTTTTAGGTCAAAACTTTTTAAAGTTCTCCGAAAATTATGATTGAGTAGCTAATCCAGAAATATAAGAAGGTCATAAATCACCAACCACTTGAGTTATCATCAGGCGGTCGATTCTACGCAGAGTTGTACCTGCCCTAGCCATTAAATTTTGTTGTATGATGATGATATTGGGTTAAGATAATTATTAAGAAAAATCGCTTGATTATAATTGAGAATTGTTTATGTCACCATAATGATGATTTTATTGATTGACTCTCTTAGATCTCCGGTCGTACTTCACCATATAAATATCCCAGCATGTTTCCATATTGTACAGAGTGTTTCGCGTTAACGTACTAATAGTCTACTTTTTTAATGACAATACTTTTATTATTTCAAATGAGACATCCTGTATGTTTTATTACCGATTACAAAACCTTATGTTGTTTTATTGCTTATTGAGTGAGGTTTTTGACGGAAGAAAAATTTACAGGATGTCCCATTTGAAATAATAAAGTTGAAAAGTCGACGCGAAACACCCTGTACAATATTGGAAGACGACGGGAGATTTTTATGGTAAGTGAACGTTTCGTTTATATCACAGAGAAATTTTATAAAAAATGTGGTTTTAGCTCTAATATCTCTGCACTACTATTTTTTCATTAAATTTTCTCAAAATGCAGCGCCGCATCGGATTAACAAAAAAAAGACGTAAAGCTTAAATCAAAACATAATAATATACAAGGTGTTTCATTTAAAATCCTAAACACCTTGTATATTTCAAAATATATCAATATATATCTTTTTGATATCTCTCTCAGTTTCGGTGGATATAATTGGCACACCCTGTATATGATTGCAAATAAATAATATTGCAAAGTCGGAATTTGTTTATTTTAAAATTTACACTGGCAATAAGTTGTTTGCGGCAAGAAATAATTCTCACAGCACCAAAAAAGTCACGTTTACAAAATTAAGACGGCATAATTCCGGAAAGTTTTTATGAACTTTTAAAATTTTATTTCGAGTCGAAAACTATTATAAATTCTTTGTCACCTGTGTACCAGATGTTTTTCATTGTTAATTTTATTTTTGAAATTAAAATGTTCTCACGTACCTTTAAAGATAATCCTTAGTTGTAAATTTGGTAAATGCGACATGTAAATCATAATTTGTATCGTTTTTTCAAATACAGGGTCAGCTATAGTGAACATTTTAGTTTTTCCAAAAATAAACCTTCAAATAAGTCAATTTATGAAAAAAAAGGTGAGCGGTCGTCGGACCGCCGACAGAAGCTTCTTATGCACAATAGAATGACCATTTTTCGTGAATTTTTTACCATTTTTCAAAAAATTTGACAATTTTTGACCGTTTTTTACAGTTTTTGACGAATTTTGACGAATTTTGACAATTATTGACCGTCTTTGACAATTATTGACCATTTTTGACAATTTTTCTAAAATTTCAACATATTTGGCAATTATTGACCATTTTTTCAAAATTTTGACAATTTTTGATCATTTTTGACAATTATTGACCAATTTTGACTGTTTTAACAATTATTGATCATTTTCGACAATTTTTCGAAGATTATGACAATTTTTCCAAATTTTAACAATTTTTGAGCATTCTTGACAGGTTCTGACAATTATTGACCATTTTTGATAATTTTTCGAAAATTTTGACAATTTTTGAAAATATCTGGCAATTATTATTAACCATTTTTTCAAAATTTTGACAGTTTTTTACAATTTTAGACGATTTTTCCAAATACTTGACAATTTTTGACCATATTTGAAAATTTTTGACAATTTTTCAAAAATTTCAACAATTATTGACCATTTTTGACAATTTTTGACGAATTTTCACAATTATTGACCGTCTTTGACAATTATTGACCATTTTTGACAATTTTTCAAAAAATTTAACATATTTGGCAATTATTGACCATTTTTTCAAAATTTTGACAATTTTTGACCATTTTTCAAAATTTTAACAATAATTGATCCTTTTGGACCATTTTTTACAATTTTTCAAAAGTTTTGAACATTTTTCAAAATTTTTGACAATTTTTGACAGTTTTTGACAATATTTGGCAATTATAAACCATTTTATTCAAAATTTTGACAGTTTATGACAATTTTTGATCGATTGAAAAGAACATAAAAAAAACAAAAATCGCTTGAAAAGAACAAAAAACAACAAAAATCGCTTGAAAAGAACAAATAAACTTCTAAAATCGCTTGAGGAAAAGAGCTAAAAACAACTAAAGGCGCTGAAAAAGTACAAAAAACCAATAGAAAAGTACAAAAAACACTAAAATCGAATGAAAAGAACAGAAAAAAACAAAAATCGCTTGAATAGGATAAATAAACTACTAAAATCGCTCAACATATTTGGTAATTATTGACCATTTTTTCAAGATTTTGACAATTTTTGACCATTTTTCAAAATTTTAACAATAATTGATCCTTTTGGACCATTTTTGACAATTTTTGACAAATTTTGATTGGTTTTGACAATTATGGACCGTCTTTGACAATCATTGACCATTTTTCAAAAGTTTTGAACATTTTTCAAAATTTTTGACAATTTTTGACAGTTTTTGACAATATTTGGCAATTATAAACCGTTTTATTCAAAATTTTGACAGTTTATGACAATTTTTGATCGATTGAAAAGAACATAAAAAAAACAAAAATCGCTTGAAAAGAACAAAAATCAACAAAAATCGCTTGAAAAGAACAAATAAACTTCTAAAATCGCTTGAGGAAAAGAGCTAAAAACAACTAAAGGCGCTGAAAAAGTACAAAAAACCAATAAAAAAGTACAAAAAACACTAAAATCGAATGAAAAGAACAGAAAAAAACAAAAATCGCTTGAATAGGATAAATAAACTACTAAAATCGCTCAACATATTTGGTAATTATTGACCATTTTTTCAAGATTTTGACAATTTTTGACCATTTTTCAAAATTTTAACAATAATTGATCCTTTTGGACCATTTTTGACAAATTTTGATTGGTTTTGACAATTATGGACCGTCTTTGACAATCATTGACCATTTTTCAAAAGTTTTGAACATTTTTCAAAATTTTTGACAATTTTTGACAGTTTTTGACAATATTTGGCAATTATAAACCGTTTTATTCAAAATTTTGACAGTTTATGACAATTTTTGATCGATTGAAAAGAACATAAAAAAAACAAAAATCGCTTGAAAAGAACAAAAATCAACAAAAATCGCTTGAAAAGAACAAATAAACTTCTAAAATCGCTTGAGGAAAAGAGCTAAAAACAACTAAAGGCGCTGAAAAAGTACAAAAAACCAATAAAAAAGTACAAAAAAAACTAAAATCGATTGAAAAGAACAGAAAAAAACAAAAATCGCTTGAATAGGACAAATAAACTACTAAAATCGCTCAACATATTTGGTAATTATTGACCATTTTTTCAAAATTTTGACAATTTTTGACCATTTTTCGAAATTTTCAACAATAACTGATCCTTTTGGACCATTTTTGACTGTCTTTGAGAATCACTATCAACTTATACTCCGGAGAGTTTGATATTGACTAAACAACAAAGATTTTTTATTATTTTGTCAAAAATTCTTGTTATTATAAAATGAAAACTCTGTAGGTTATAGTAATGTGGAATTTTTTCTTGATAGATTTGTCCTTTAAGAGAGTCCTGCTAAAATTGTAACTTGATATATAAATATTTGTGGTTTGTATGATTTTTTAAGTTGATTGATGGAAATTTCCATATGAAAAGTGACCTCCCACTGAGTCCATTTTCATATGCGCTGTTTTTACTACATCAGGCTTTACGAAATACAATATTAGTTAATTTAATAAACTTTTAATGGAACAAGTCACTAATTAATGCATACAGCAGATATCTCTAAATAAAGCCCTGATAATAATCTAGGGATTACTTCTACGCAAAATCCACACTACGTTCTTGGGAATATGGTATGAATTCACATACCATATATTATGAAGCAACTATATTAATCTTTGATTGTGAACCATATAAAGAACATCCGCTTGTTGGAGCCCAGGAAAATGTTAATTAGATTGTATATTTATCTTAACTCTATGGAAATTAATTAAATATTTAAGCATTGCGGGTATTTGTTACTTAGTTGGAAATATAATTTACGAAGGTCAATTGAAAAGCTGGAATGTTTAGAAAGTTTTGTTTATTTTCGTTATCCTTAATTTGGCGACGTGTAAAATGAAAACCCTGTAGGTTATGGTAGAGTGGATTTTTTTCCTAGTAGATTAATCCTTAAAGAGTATCCTGCTAAAATTTTAACTCAAAATTTATAGTTTTGTGGTTTTCACGATTTTTTAAAATTGCCCTTTATTGTTTTCTCAAAGATTATCGTTACTATTAATTTGACGACGTATAAAATGAAAACCCTGTACGTTATGGTAGTGTGGAGTTTTTTCCGATTAAGTTGTTCCTTCAAAAGTGTCCTGTTGAAATTTTAGCTCGAAATTCACATTTTTGTAGTTTGCACGATTTTTCAAATAAGTTGTCGTTTATTGTTTTCTCAAAGATTAACGTTACTATTAATTTAGGGTTATATAAAATGCAAACCCTGTAGGTTATTGTAATGTGCAATTTTTTCCTAGTAGATTAATCCTTAATGAGTATCCTGCTAAAATTTTAGCTCTAAATTTTTATTTTTGTGGTTTTCACGATTTTTTAAAGTTGCCCTTTATTGTTTTCTCAAAGATTATCGTTATCCTTAATTTGACGACGTATAAAATGAAAACCCTGTAGGTTATCGTAGTGTGGAATTTTTTCCTATTACGTTCATCCTTTAAAAGTGTTCTGTTGAAATTTTAGTTCGAAATTCGCATTTTTGTAGTTCGCACGATTTTTTAAAGTTGCCCTTTATTGTTTTCTCAAAGATTATCGTTACTATTAATTTGGCGTCATAAAATGAAAACCCTGCAGGTTATGGTAGTGTGGAATTTTTTCCTAGTAGATTAATTCTCAATGAGTATCCTGCTAAAATTTTAGCTCAAAATTTTTGATTTTTGTGGTTTTCACGATTTTCTAAAGTTGCCCTTTATTGTTTTCTCAAAGATTATCGTTATCCTTAATTTGACGACGTATAAAATGAAAACCCTGTAGGTTATGGTAGTGTGGAATTTTTTCCTAGTAGGTTGATACTTAAAGAGTTTCCTGCTAAAATTTTAGCTCAATTTTTATATTTTTGCGGTTTTCACGATTTTTTAAAGTTGCCCTTTATTGTTCTCTCAAAGATTATCGTTACTATTAATTCGGAGTCATATAAAATGTAAACCCTGTAGGTTTTGGGAGTGTGGAATTTTTTCCCATTAGGTCGATCCTATGAGAGTCTCCTGCTGAAATATTAGCTCGAAATTAATATTTTTGTTGTTTGCACAATTTTTTAAGTAAGTTGTCTTTTATTGTTTTCTCAAAGATTATCGTTACTATTAATTTTCATATAAAATGCAGACCCTGTAGGTTAGTGTAGTGTGAAATTTGTTTCTAGTAGATTAATCCTTAATAAGTATCCTGCTAAAATTTTAGCTTTAAATTTTTATTTTAGTGGTTTTCACGATTTTTTAAAGTTGTCCTTTATTGTTTTCTCAAAGATTATTGTTATCCTTAATTTGACGACGTATAAAATGAAAACCCTGTAGGTTATGGTAGTGTGGAATTTTTTCCTAGTAGGTTGATCCCTAAAGAGTATCCTGCTAAAATTTTAGCTCAAAATTTATAGTTTTGTGGTTTTCACGATTTTTTAAAGTTGCCCTTTATTGTTTTCTCAAAGATATCGTTACTATTAATTCGGAGTCATATAAAATGTAAACCCTGTAGGTAATGGGAGAGTGGAATTTTTTCCTAGTAGGTTGATCCAGAATGAGTATCCTGCTAAAATTTTAGCTCGATATTTTTATTTTTGTGGTTTTCATCATTTTTTAAAGTTGCCCTTTATTGTTTTCTTAAAGATTATCGTTATCCTTAATTTGACGACGTATAAAATGAAAACCCTGTAGATTATGGTAGTGTGGAATTTTTTTCCTATTAGAGTGATCCTTAAAGAGTATCCTGCTGAAATTTTAGCTCGAAATTAACATTTTTCTAGTTTGCACGATTTTTTAAAGTTGCCCTTTATTGTTTTCTCAAAGATTACCGTTACTATTAATTTGGCTTCATATAAAATGCAAAGCCTGTAGGTTATGGTAGTGTGGAATTTTTTCCTGGTAGATTAATCCTTAAAGAGCATCCTGCTAAAATGTTAGCTCAAAATTCACACTTAATTTAAATTTCTTTTTCAAAAATTGCTGTCCCATTAATCTTGTTACTTTACCATTCTCGTTTTAATAGTTCTGAGAAAATTCTTTTTTCAAAAATGGCTTGTGCCTTAACGTGTGCTCTACCTGAGAACAACCGTACGTACGTCTTCGCAAAATCTTAAGAAATACACCTTCAAACTTTTGATAGTAAACAATGTTTTCTTAAGATACTTTCAAATACGTTTTTTTTACATTCACTTTGTCCAAAAACCACAAAAATCGATTAGCCATCTTTGCTACCAGGTATAGGTGCACATATAGTTGAAAGAACAACCTTCCAGCGCACGGAAACTTAAGAGGATCATCGCCAAAGATCTACTTTACACTAAACAAATTTGATAATTATTAAAAAAAATCAATTTTATTTTCATGTTTAATTAAGGAATCTATTATAGGGCGCAAAAGGGGTAGAATAGAGAAAACAAAACTATTAAAAGAAATCACTAACATAGAGAGAGAGTCCTTGAATTCAATTCAATTAATGTTCAATTCAATTTATTCACTATTATTAAAGTACATGTTGTTTTTTTCTATTACAATTTCATATAATTATTATTTTCAAGTAGCCTACGGGAGGAGATCACACTAGGCTAGGAAGTTCAAAATATGTAACGAATCCTCTTAACTCCAGTTTGAATAATTTTGACGTAACTTTATGTCGTAAGGTTACAAAATAGAAAACAGCTGACGACTTAACAAAACATTATCATGGGTAGCTGAGAATTTAAAGTCCACCTACAATAGACCATATGATGCAAAGGCGAAAGGTCCATAGGATCTGTGGGAGTTTTTTTTTTCTTACGAAGATTGAAAGAAACAATTGAACTACCTGAAGATCCGTTCGCATTATACTAGTTAGTGAAAATCTTCGGCTATTTACCTGTTCGGGGTTGGATAAAAGAATTGGGGTCTTTTTTGTTAGATAATTATATAAACAAACATTTGTTTATTATTATTTTTTTATTGTTTATATCAAGTGAATCTATCACTATTTGATTTATTGATCTATTGAGGATACTCCCCTGAAATTTCAATTTAAAATTCATAGTTTTGTGGTATCTACAAGACTTTTTATGTTAAAAATGCGTTTTTCGAAAATTTCATGGCACTCTTTGAAGGTGAAAGAATGATTTTATCAAAAAACTGACTGGGTAAGTCGATTTCTCGACCCAAAAAACCCCTGGTTACGAATTTTAAGCATTTTTCATGTCGCAAATTTTTTTTTTGTAAGTTTTTAACAAAGAGGTAGATATGGAAATATTTCACCTTAATGCTTGGAAATATCGATTCAAAATTCACTTGTACATGTGAAATTTTCTCCTGAATTGATTGGTGGTCACTAGAACGTTCTATCTCTTCAATTAGTCGAGTTATGAGTACCTTTTGGTTTCAGAAAGTGGATTTTCGAATATTTTCATTACTTTCACATTTATTATTCATAAAACAGAAACCCTTCAAGTTAGGCTCTTCTTTTTTTTCCAAAACGTCTAGTCTTTTGAGAATAGTCTCCTGAAATTTCAATTCAAAATTCTTAGATTTTTGGTATTTACAAGACTTTTTATGTTAAAAATGCGTTTTTTCGAAAATTTCATGACACTTTTTGAAGGTGAAAGAATGATGTTATCAAAAAACTGACTGGGTAAGTCGATTTCTCGACCCAAAAAACCCCTGGTTACGAATTTTAAGCATTTTTCATGTCGCAAATTTTTTTTTGTAAGTTTTTAACAAAGAGGTAGATATGGAAATATTTCACCTTAATGCTTGGAAATATCGATTCAAAATTCACTTGTACATGTGAAATTCTCTCCTGAATTGATTGGTGGTCACTAGAACGTTCTATCTCTTCAATTAGTCGAGTTATGAGTATCTTTTGGTTTCAGAAAGTGGATTTTCGAATATTTTCATTACTTTCGCATTCATTATTCATAAAACGGAAGCCCTTCAAGTTAGGCTCTTCTTTTTTTCCAAAAAGTCTAGTCTTTTGAGAATACTCTCCTAAAATTTCAATTCAAAATTCTTAGATTTTTGGTATTTACAAGACTTTTTATGTTAAAAATGCGTTTTTTCGAAAATTTCATGACACTTTTTGAAGGTGAAAGAATGATTTTATCAAAAAACTGACTGGGTAAGTCGATTTCTCGACCCAAAAAACCCCTGGTTACGAATTTTAAGCATTTTTCATGTCGCAAATTTTTTTTTTGTAAGTTTTTAACAAAGAGGTAGATATGGAAATATTTCACCTTAATGCTTGGAAATATCGATTCAAAATTCACTTGTACATGTGAAATTTTCTCCTGAATTGATTGGTGGTCACTAGAACGTTCTATCTCTTCAATTAGTCGAGTTATGAGTACCTTTTGGTTTCAGAAAGTGGATTTTCGAATATTTTCATTACTTTCACATTTATTATTCATAAAACAGAAACCCTTCAAGTTAGGCTCTTCTTTTTTTTCCAAAACGTCTAGTCTTTTGAGAATACTCTCCTAAAATTTCAATTCAAAATTCTTAGATTTTTGGTATTTACAAGACTTTTTATGTTAAAAATGCGTTTTTTCGAAAATTTCATGACACTTTTTGAAGGTGAAAGAATGATTTTATCAAAAAACTGACTGGGTAAGTCGATTTCTCGACCCAAAAAACCCCTGGTTACGAATTTTAAGCATTTTTCATGTCGCAAATTTTTTTTTGTAAGTTTTTAACAAAGAGGTAGATATGGAAATATTTCACCTTAATGCTTGGAAATATCGATTCAAAATTCACTTGTACATGTGAAATTTTCTCCTGAATTGATTGGTGGTCACTAGAACGTTCTATCTCTTCAATTAGTCGAGTTATGAGTATCTTTTGGTTTCAGAAAGTGGATTTTCGAATATTTTCATTACTTTCACATTCATTATTCATAAAACGGAAGCCCTTCAAGTTAGGCTCTTCTTTTTTTCCAAAAAGTCTAGTCTTTTGAGAATACTCTCCTAAAATTTCAATTCAAAATTCTTAGATTTTTGGTATTTACAAGACTTTTTATGTTAAAAATGCGTTTTTTCGAAAATTTCATGACACTTTTTGAAGGTGAAAGAATGATTTTATCAAAAAACTGACTGGGTAAGTCGATTTCTCGACCCAAAAAACCCCTGGTTACGAATTTTAAGCATTTTTCATGTCGCAAATTTTTTTTTGTAAGTTTTTAACAAAGAGGTAGATATGGAAATATTTCACCTTAATGCTTGGAAATATCGATTCAAAATTCACTTGTACATGTGAAATTTTCTCCTGAATTGATTGGTGGTCACTAGAACGTTCTATCTCTTCAATTAGTCGAGTTATGAGTATCTTTTGGTTTCAGAAAGTGGATTTTCGAATATTTTCATTACTTTCACATTCATTATTCATAAAACGGAAGCCCTTCAAGTTAGGCTCTTCTTTTTTTCCAAAAAGTCTAGTCTTTTGAGAATACTCTCCTAAAATTTCAATTCAAAATTCTTAGATTTTTGGTATTTACAAGACTTTTTATGTTAAAAATGCGTTTTTCGAAAATTTCATGGCACTCTTTGAAGGTGAAAGAATGATTTTATCAAAAAACTGACTGGGTAAGTCGATTTCTCGACCCAAAAAACCCCTGGTTACGAATTTTAAGCATTTTTCATGTCGCAAATTTTTTTTTTGTAAGTTTTTAACAAAGAGGTAGATATGGAAATATTTCACCTTAATGCTTGGAAATATCGATTCAAAATTCACTTGTACATGTGAAATTTTCTCCTGAATTGATTGGTGGTCACTAGAACGTTCTATCTCTTCAATTAGTCGAGTTATGAGTACCTTTTGGTTTCAGAAAGTGGATTTTCGAATATTTTCATTACTTTCACATTTATTATTCATAAAACAGAAACCCTTCAAGTTAGGCTCTTCTTTTTTTTCCAAAACGTCTAGTCTTTTGAGAATACTCTCCTAAAATTTCAATTCAAAATTCTTAGATTTTTGGTATTTACAAGACTTTTTATGTTAAAAATGCGTTTTTTCGAAAATTTCATGACACTTTTTGAAGGTGAAAGAATGATTTTATCAAAAAACTGACTGGGTAAGTCGATTTCTCGACCCAAAAAACCCCTGGTTACGAATTTTAAGCATTTTTCATGTCGCAAATTTTTTTTTGTAAGTTTTTAACAAAGAGGTAGATATGGAAATATTTCACCTTAATGCTTGGAAATATCGATTCAAAATTCACTTGTACATGTGAAATTTTCTCCTGAATTGATTGGTGGTCACTAGAACGTTCTATCTCTTCAATTAGTCGAGTTATGAGTATCTTTTGGTTTCAGAAAGTGGATTTTCGAATATTTTCATTACTTTCACATTCATTATTCATAAAACGGAAGCCCTTCAAGTTAGGCTCTTCTTTTTTTCCAAAAAGTCTAGTCTTTTGAGAATACTCTCCTAAAATTTCAATTCAAAATTCTTAGATTTTTGGTATTTACAAGACTTTTTATGTTAAAAATGCGTTTTTTCGAAAATTTCATGACACTTTTTGAAGGTGAAAGAATGATTTTATCAAAAAACTGACTGGGTAAGTCGATTTCTCGACCCAAAAACCCCTGGTTACGAATTTTAAGCATTTTTCATGTCGCAAATTTTTTTTTTGTAAGTTTTTAACAAAGGGGTAGATATGGAAATATTTCACCTTAATGCTTGGAAATATCGATTCAAAATTCACTTGTACATGTGAAATTTTCTCCTGAATTGATTGGTGGTCACTAGAACGTTCTATCTCTTCAATTAGTCGAGTTATGAGTACCTTTTGGTTTCAGAAAGTGGATTTTCGAATATTTTCATTACTTTCACATTTATTATTCATAAAGCGGAAACCCTTTAAGTTAGGCTCTTCTTTTTTTTCCAAAAAGTCTAGCCTTTTGAAAATACTCTCCTAAAATTTCAATTCAAAATTCTTAGATTTATGGTATTTACAAGACTTTTTATGTTAAAAATGCGTTTTTTGGAAAATTTCATGACACTTTTTGAAGGTGAAAGAATGATTTTATCAAAAATCTGACTGTGCCAGTCGATTTCATACGATGCACCATAATTATTCTTAGCACGAACTCCTGGGAGATCCTGTATATTTAACCAATAATATTACCAACTAATAATTTGCTGCTAAATTTTTACATATTCTACAATATTTTTTAATTCAACTTTAACAATAATGTTCTTTTAAAACGATATTTAAACTGTTGAAAATTGAGTGTAGGTTGAATGGGGAGAGATTTCAAACTACTATACTGCCATATTTGGTTATAACTAGCAAAATTACATTAAGTGTCATTAAACAACATTTGACATAATAAAAACTAAAAAAACTGACATATTATATGTAAATTAGCAGGTACACTCACAATGTGGATTGTGAGTACAGTACAAGGCGCTGACCTCAAATAAATAGTACAGTACAAAGCCTACAATATTTTGAACTATACTATTACAAATAGAAATTATTTCAACATAAACAAATTTGAGTGGGTGTGAAGATTCTAAGGCCAGTGGTAGCCTTGAATTTTTTTTTGCCTTAAAAAGGTGCAATAGCCCACGTGGACGACCACTGCAAGGCACAATTATCTCAAGGTGTTCACTATTAACAATTAATCCCACTGACCATTGGGCAGTGCTTTCTCAACGTAAGATACCAAATCTACAGGTTGTCGGAGCTGTATAATAATTGAAGTTAGTAGTCGAAAGGGAAAAAACAGCTGTTCGCTTGAAAAGATTCAAAGAAATCCTTATTTCTAGTTCAGCTGTTGCACAATAACATTGAGAACCTTCGGTTTCCTTATATTGCCGTGAGAATCAGACTATATAATTTTTAGGTAAAATATCTACTATACGAGGACCGTTCTATAAGTTTTAACAATATTCACAGGAAATAAAACAATTTTTTTATTTACTTAATTACAGTTAACTGTAAATAATTGTCATATTAGTAAAGCGTGATCTATAGACGTCAAAAAATAATAGTTCAATACTATTAAACGTTTAACAAAATTAGAAAAATTAATTTCCAAAGAGCAGCAACAACTACTTCTCGGGCTATATGCCCCGACAGACATTGAATCACACTTCTAAAGTAAACGGGGTTGGTATATCTGTTAAGATATACCAACCATTCTGGTTTGCGATTAGAAGGAATAACATCACTTGTGGACCGGTTTCGGCGTATTGCGCCTCATCAGCACAAGGTAGATGCCATTCGTCCAGAAGCTCTGAGACGGTTTGCTCTTTGGAAATTAATTTTTCTAATTTTGTAAAGCGTTTAATAGTATTGAACTATTATTTTTTGACGCCAATTTTTTTATTGTTTTCAAGTCCTACCCTGGTAAATAGATCCACCTCTTCAAAGTTATACCTCACACGTTAAAATTACCTACACGGTGCCGGTTTTTGTTCGAGAATCGAGAGAATTCCACCACAGAGTTCCACTTATACATTCTCAACTTTGACCCCGAACGTGACGATTCCAGTTTTTTTCACTCTCCCGTACACCGTTCTTTCCCATACTTACATCTCTTCTTCGTTTTTATTCTGCGTGAGATATTCTTCAGCAAATCGAAGTAGGAGATGCTCATTTGTTTCGCTCTGACATACCGATCTCTATCAATAAATTTTTTATTAGAAAATCGAGTCAACAAAAATTTCTCTTTCTTTTTAACGTTAATGCACTTTGACATCGCCCTACATTATTTTTAAGTGAAATAACAAAATAAAGGGTCCTTGCGTATTATTTTCTTCTCTCCTTTATATACGGCACCCTGTATATTTTATCCAAGTAATGAATAGTGTACAACAGGTCCTGGAACGTTATTATTTAAATAATTTCAACTCGTGTCGATTCCTTAACATTTCAACTTCGCATACCTTCGAATCTATTGTGTAAGCATTTGAAAGTAACATCAATATTTTTTTCTATGGATATTCACAAGAATTCCTTAGGCGCAAGCGGCTGGTGCTTTTTTTTTAGTTGGTATGATTTATGTTTATCGTGATAATCTTGAGAGAAATAATTGCTAGAAAATTTCACGTTTCAGTTTATCTCATTATCGATAATTGGGACCAGTAAAATTGGATTTTCGATTTTGTGTAAAAATTAAACAATACTAAGGATAAAAATTTGTGTAATGGTATCTTTTGAAACGAGAAATCGATCGGTAGACTAATTTTTTTGATAAAATTGAAATTTAAAGAATTATTACAGTTTCCTGTAAAACAATGACCGGGCATGTAGCCCGGGAAGTAGTTGTTTCATCTTCGTTAAACGGTCACTGTTTTTGAAAAATGTTTTTCGAAACATTGTTGTAAGCCTTAGAATAATATATTTTTATTCTTCGATAAAAATTGAAATTTTTCTTTTTTTTTTCATCGACTTAAAAAAATTGTACAAACCCCAAAACTGCGAATATTGAGCTGAAACTTCAGCAGGGCACTCTTAAAAGATCAATCTACTAGGGAAAAATTATAACCGAAACGGTTCTTATTTTAATAGTCACAGTAAGAGTTAAAAAAAATCGAGCTCTAAAATAAAAAATAATTTTTAACTCAAATAATTGAATGTTATTATGATGGGAAACATGTACAGAAGAAAAAACATTTTTAGCCTAGAAAAACACTGAAAATTTGGAACGAAAAATCGACTGGTGACTCAGTTTTTTAAATAAATAAACAATTCAATAGATTTTTTGAAAAAAAAAACACTATTAACTTATACTAGATTTCCTATTGCATGGGAGAACAAGAAATGGTCGATAGCCATAAAGCGGTAAAGACCTGAATGGTTTCATTTGTCGGGTTTTTTTAATAGTGCAAAAGTATTATTATCCAAATATATTAATTTTGTCGAATATATAAAATTATCCTAATACAAAATTTTTTAGCATAACAAAAAAAAACTAACAGACTCATCCCTACTCGGCAAAACCCTTGAACTGATTGCACAACACTGGCCACCGGCTTATCATATTAATGAATACTTAACCATTGTGCCGAATTTCACGATCCTATTGCCTTTGAGGCGATACAGGATGAGTCGATTTAATTTTGGTAAAGCCGACCTGTTTTATCATTTTATTCCACATAGAAAAACAAGAAAGACTCACCCTATATTTATAGTACTTTTGAATAAATAATGAGGCACTTTGCTCTTACGGAAAAAGAAATATAGTATAATTTCTAGCCATTTCGAGATAATAATAGAAATAAAAATCAAACTGTGCTAAATCTGGAGATCTTGTAGACCACTCAATACGTTTTTGTTGACAATTTTCAACAAATTTATTATCAAGAGATATCGAAGAATAAATATACACTGCACAACCAAAAAGTTACCACGACATAGGATTGTCAAAAACTGTCAAAATTTTGAAAAAATGGTTAATAATTGCCAAATAATTTGAAAAATTGTCAAAAATTGTCAAAAATTGTCAAAAATTGTCAAAAACTGTCAAAAACTGTCAATAATTGTCAAAAATTTTGAAAAATGGTCAATAATTGTCAAAGACGGTCAATAATTGTCAAAACCAATCAAAATTCGTCAAAAATGGTCCAAAAGGATCAATAATTGTTAAAATTTTGAAAAATGGTCAAAAATTGTCAAAATTTTGAAAAAATGGTCAATAATTGCCAAATATAGTAAAATTTTTGAAAAATTGTCAAAAATGGTCTATAATTGTCAAAGACGGTCAATAATTGTCAAAATTCGTCAAAAACTGTCAAAAATGGTCAATAATTGTTAAAATTTTTAAAAAATTGTCAAAATTTTTTAAATATGGTCAAAAATTGTCAAGAATTTGGAAAAATCGTCAAAAATTGTCAATAACTGTCAAAATTTTGAAAAAATGGTTAATAATTGCCAAAAATGTCAAAAATGGTCCATAATTATTAAAAATTGTCAAAATTTTTGAAACGTTGTCAAAAAGGTTCAATAAATGTCAGAACCTGTCAAAAATGCTCAAAAATTGTCAAAAATGGTCAATAATTGTTAAAATTTGTAAAAATGGTCAAAAATGGTCTAAAATGGTCAACATTTTTGAAAAATTGTCAAAAATGATCAATAATTGTCAAAGACGGTCAATAATTGTCAAAACCAATCAAAATTCGTCAAAAATGGTCCAAAAGGATCAATAATTGTTAAAATTTTGAAAAATGGTCATAATTGTCAAAGACGGTCAATAATTGTCAAAATTCGTCAAAAACTGTCAAAAATGGTCAATAATTGTTAAAATTCTTGAAAAATTGTCAAATTTTTTTAAATATGGTCAAAAATTGTCAAGAATTTGGAAAAATCGTCAAAAATGGTCCATAATTATTAAAAATTGTCAATAATTGTCAGAACCTGTCAAAAATGCTCAAAAATGGTCAACAATTGTTAAAATTTGTAAAAATGGTCTAAAATGGCCAGAATTTTTGGAAAATTGTCAAAAATGATCAATAATTGTCAAAACTGTCAAAAATGGTCAATAATTATTAAAATTTGAAAAAATTGTCAAAAACTGTCAAAATTTTGGAAAAATAGTTAATAATTGCCAAATATTTTCAAAAACTGTCAATCATTTGGAAAAATGGTCAATAATTGTCGAAAATGGTCAATAATTATAAAAAACTGTCAAAAATGGTCCATAATTATTAAAAATTGTCAATAATTGTCAGAACCTGTCAAAAATGCTCAAAAATGGTCAACAATTGTTAAAATTTGTAAAAATGGTCTAAAATGGCCAGAATTTTTGGAAAATTGTCAAAAATGATCAATAATTGTCAAAACTATCAAAAATGGTCAATAATTATTAAAATTTGAAAAAATTGTCAAAAACTGTCAAAATTTTGGAAAAATAGTTAATAATTGCCAAATATTTTCAAAAACTGTCAATCATTTGGAAAAATGGTCAATAATTGTCGAAAATGGTCAATAATTATAAAAAACTGTCAAAAATGGTCCATAATTATTAAAAATTGTCAAAATTTTTGAAACATTGTCAAAAATGGTCAATAAATGTCAGAACCTGTGAAAAATGCTCAAAAATTGTCAAAAATGGTCAATAATTGTTAAAATTTGTAAAAATGGTCTAAAATGGTCAACATTTTTGAAAAATTGTCAAAAATGATCAATAATTGTCAAAACTGTCAAAATTGGTGAATAATTGTCAAAAATGGTCAATAATGATTGAAATTTGAAAAAATTGTCAAAATTGCCAAATATGTTAAAATTTTTGAAAAATTGTCAAAAATGGTCAATAATTGTCAAAGACGGTCAATAATTGTCAAAATTCGTCAAAAACTGTCAAAATTTTTGAAAAATGGTCATTCTATTGTGCATAAGAAGCAAGCTTCTGTCGGCGCTCCGACGACCGCACACCTTTTTTTTTGTCAAGTGCTCATTATTTATTACTCATTATACTGGTTCAATGCCTCATTTTGCGTTCTGTTTTCCTTATTATCTTATAATTTATTGAGAGATTCAAGGTGTTTTTGAAGAGAACAATGTCTTAAAAGGACATAAAAACTCAAAAAACATATCTAGAAAAATGGATTGCTTCAATCAATGAAACGACGAATAACAAAAATAAATAAAGAATTAGTATCTGGTGTTTCCACTCCTTCCGCGAATGATCTCCAAGTTCTGATTAGGTTCAGATCTAGGCCATTCCATAATTCGACTAGTCGTTCTTCCAATTTTTGTAAATTTTGGGGTTGTCGTCCCTCACTTCGTAACCGCCGACCGATAAAATCCCAAACATATTCAATGGGGTTTAGGTCGGGGCTACGGGCTGGCCAGTCGATGTGATCAATTCCTACTTCTTCAAGATACTTTCTCACGATAAGAACCGTGTGGGGACGCGCATTGTCGTGGGTAAGTGAAAAATTGGGTCCTACATTGGGGGCATAAGGCACAACATGTTCTTCAAGAATGTCTGTGATGTAAAGCGTTAGAATTATATATTTATTCTTCGATATCTATTGGTAACACGCTCTACTAAATACGACAATTTTACAGGAAACTGTAATAATACTTTAAATTTATTATCAATTACAACAGGACTTTCATCATTATCTTTTATAGGTCCGACTTCTTTAAAATCTTCGATTTTTCACCACACACAAAACTAAGTTTAACCTAGTTTTTTTTTGAATACGTAAAATTTATTTGGGAAGTAAATCTTTTCCCCACAAACTGATTTATGACCGAAAGTCAACCTTATACAGAGGAAATAAATCTTAAAAAAATACCCGTATAGAAAAAAAAAGGTATCTACTAAGAAGATGGCACTGAAAAGGCCATGTATATTACTGGTATCAATAAATTCTGATAAAGAGGAGTCTAAATAAATTAAGGATTTTTTAGGGGTAGATTTACGCTTCTGAGTATTTGAATGTACACATATGGAAAGAAATATTTGCAGTAGTCCAGTTTTTGTGTACTTTTGAAGTAAATAAATTGGTTCGCAGAATTTCGTTTTTTTTACTGGTAGTGTGAATTTAAAATTCTGAATTCGCGTTTTTTCATCGATCACTTTCAATTTTTACGAAAAATTGTTCAGACCAAAGTTGTAGAGAAACAAACTTTTATCTCCACGGTTTTTGGTTAGAATTAATTATGGGCGAGTTATTTGAGAAGAACCATTTTTTTAACTCAAAATTTCCTCCCCCCCTCTAGCGAATAAATTTTTGTTATTTTAGGTCGATTACTTTTTAAAACTTTTGATCTGCATCGTACAATTTAATATGGAAATTAACATTCCAAGTACGTTAAATAATTCAATAAATCCGATTATTTAATCCATTACAAAAACCGCTAATCAACTTCTTGCAATTAATAGAGAATAAAATTTCAGGCAGCTGCTTTCCCACAATTTGATAAGCTTCACTGGTTTAATATCTTTGACTCCCATAGCATATTATTACGATGACGATATTTATAACAAGTGACTTTACAAAGAGTAACAAATTTAAAATTCTCAATAGTTTAAAAATAAGCAAAAAATATGTAGTAGTTGTTTCTTATTTTGTGTTTTTTAATTATATCATTTTCTTTTTTTTACAGATTTTAACACTCAAGAAATGCTATATGCCTAAAGGTAGGAGACTGTTATGACAACTAACAAAAATTAAAATATATTTGAAAATAATAAGTTTAAATTGAAAAATAAAATTTTAAAATCATCTTCAGTGTGTCAAAATTTTCCTTTTTAAACATTAAATTTTTATAATATCTAATTATATATATTTTTTATTTTCTTCAAATAGAATATTTCTATAATTTTTACGTGTTTTTGCTAATCATCTGGTAAACATTTTTATTAATATTTTATTTTTATAACGAACCTTAAATTATGTTCATTTTTCACAAAAATATATTTATAAATATTAACATGAGTTTTCCAAGAAATAATTATTAAAAAACTGCAATAACTATTTTTTTTATTTTCTAAATATATTTTTTATTTTTGTTATTCAATGAGTATGCCTGAAATATTTAATTATATTTTTTTTAATTTTCTTCAACAAGAATATTTCTATAATTTTTATGTGTTTTTGCTAATTATCTGCTAATATTAACATGATTTTTCTAAAAAAATAATTATTAAAAAACTGCAATAATTAATTTTCTGCGGTTTTTGAATATTTTCATATTGAACATCCAATAATGAAGGATACTTTTTCATGACCTTTTTTTCTTGGGGTCACAGACTATTTTTTTATTAATATATTTTTTATTTTCTAAATATATTTTTTATTTTTGTTATTCAATGAGTATGTCTGAAATATTTTTGGTATTTATAATTTTTTTCTATTTCAAAATCACCTTCAGTGTTGAAATTATTAGTTTTTAAATTTTTATAATATTTAAATATAATTTTTTTTTCATTTTCTTCAAACAAGAATATTTCTATAATTATTATGTGTTTTTGCTAATTATCTGCTAATATTAAAATGATTTTTTAAAAAAAAAAATTATTAAAAAACTGGAATAATTACTTTTCTGCGGTTTTTGAATATTTTTATATTGAACATCCAATAATGAAGGATAATTTTTCAAGACCTTTTTTTCTTGGGGTCACAGACTATTTACAATTTTTATTTTAAAATCAACATCAGTGTTAAAATTATTAGTTTTTAAATTTTTATAATATTTAATTATATATTTTTTTTATTTTCTCCAAATTCATCTGGTAAACATTTTTCTTAATATTTTGTTTTTATAACGAACCTTAAATTATATTCATTTTTCACAAAAATATATTTATAATTATTAACATGATTTTTCCAAAAAGTAATTATTAAAAAACTGCAATAACTATTTTTTTTATTAATATATTTTTTATTTTTTATTTTATTTTAAAATTATTAGTTTTTAAATTTTTATAATATTTAATTATAATTTTCTTTATTTTCTTCAACAAGAATATTTCTATAATTTTATGTGTTTTTGCTAATTATCTGTTAACATGATTTTTCAAAAAAAAAGTAATTATTAAAAAACTGCAATAATTACTTTTGTGCGGTTTTTGATAATTGTTATATTGAACATCCAATAATGAAGGATAATTTTTCATGCTCTTTTTATCTTGGGGTCACAGTCTATTTATTTATTTATATATTTTTTATTTTCTAAATATATTTATTATTTTTGTTATTCAATGAGTATGCATGCAATATTTTTTGTATTTACAATTTTTACTTTTAATAATTTCATAAATATATTAAATATTGGAAACACCCCAGCAAGAGGATATTTTTTTGGATTTTGTTTGAGTTTCTGCTTTTTCAGGATTTTTTAGCATAGCAACGTTATGTGAGTGTGTCTAGTAAACACAATTTAATATTTTTGAATTTAATCAGAAAATTATCAAAGTAAAAAAAATACAAAAAAAAATATCAACTGTATAATATTAATTTTAATCTGATTGAGAAATATTTTAAGAAACTTTAAATTATTTTTCCTAATTTAAAACATTTATTTTGTTTATGTATTACTGTATAATAAAAAAAGAAAAATTGCTTAAAAAATTCAGATAACAGCTCATATTCAGAAATATTTAAAGAACCCTAAAATTTGTTTCCCTAATTTATAATATTTATTTACCGTAGCGTATTATTAAATATAAATAATAATTTTTGAAATATTAAGACAGTCTCAAAATTCATTGGATCAAACCGAATAATCCAGACAACACAGAGGTGATAATAATTTAGGAAGATAAAAACAAAGGATTTCTGGTGTAATGTTCTGGGAGGCAATAGGTCAACACGATTTAATCCTTTTAAAATTAAATAAAAATTAATCAAAAAAAGAATTTAAAAAAATACAAAAAATGTATTTTAAGATTTTTTCCCTAATATAGAATTTAGAGCATTTAGTTAGTCTAGCAAATTATTAGGTACAAAAATTAAATAAATAAAAAGAAAAATGCTTAAAAAATTTCCTTTTTTTTCACAACTCAGATTGAGAATTATTTTAAGAACCTTATTTTCAAATTAAGTGTAGCATATTGTTAACAATTTTGTTAGAAAATTATTATTTTTAAAATACCAAGACACTCCCAGAACGCACTAGGTACAACGGAATCTTCCCGACAACTCGGAAGAAGGATTTCGGGTGTTTCTAATTTTTGACATTCTCCTTTTTTACAAATTTACAAACTCATACTCCAAATTAAATTTTAATAGATAATGGTGTATACTGCTGAATCATAAATTCACTTTTTTATTAAGTGAGAAATTTTCAAACTGACGTATGCCTGTATTAAGTATATAGAAAATGTGATCACAGACTTTTCCTTGGGTACAATAAAAACTTGTAGTTTCTGAAAATCTTCTTTTTAACTTGATCACAATAAATTTATTTTTAAATTTTTTTAAAAACTTACAACTTCCAACTTATTTTAATATTTTCTCTTTATTTGTTGAGAAACTTTAATATTTCACAAGATACTTTTTTTTATTTAAAAAAATTACAATGATGTCATGCACGCGAAAGTGGTGACGTCATTCGTACATCCATGCGCAATTGAAAATAAAAATTGACCTGTGCAAGCGTTTTGTTATAATAGCTTTAGACAAAAAAATATTGAATTTATTCCAACCTAAACGACCTCACTGTATGGCATCGCGTTGATCGCAGCGCACCAGGAAGGGGTGTCGGAACTAATTTTAAAAGGCGGGATATTTAAATCTGGTAGTTTGGATTATGGGTAGAAATTTTACAATTTGTCTTAAAATTATTTATTATATAATTATTTCATTACAAAAAATAAAATTATATTTCATTATTTGCAATGAAATAAATATAATTAACAAACAATTTTAAGACACATAATTTAAATAAATAAGAGAACAACAAACTTTTAAAATTTTTATTAACCTGCACATAATAACATAACAAAATTAACTAAAATATTTGTTTATTAAATTAGTTCGGTTATTCTATGTACATTATTAACTTTCATTAATATTCTTATTCTATCTTTGGATTAAATTATCACAGTTACATTATTTAAAAGAATATTTTCTCCAATAATTCCTGTTATAAAAAAAATTATTCTAATATCACTTAAAATTGTACTTTAGCTAAATTCTTATTTTATAATATATCTGTTAAAACTGTATAACTTAAATATTCTATCCTAACTAGAAAATTTGAATTGGTATATTTTCACTAAAATTACATTGTATTTAAGGAAGCTAATCTAATATTACGGCAAATTGCACATTATTTTAAAATTTTTGACAAAAACAACAAATATTTTAATAAAAAGGAGTTAAAAACTAGATTTTCGATTTCCATGATCCATGAAGACAAGAACAGGTCTGGAACAAAAAAAATTAAACGCAGTACATTTTTACAACAAAAAAAAAAGAATTTTTGTTGTTACTTACCATCATTATAATATTTTTTACTTAATAAGAGGACGCAAACTTTTATGAGCTGAGAAAATACATATGATTTATGTTCTTGACAGGTGAACCAATCAACATTAATATGACCTTTTGCAAAGAGTTCAGTTTTTTCAATAATATTCTCTACATGACCTAAAAGCGGTAAAATATAGTATGCATCATTGAAAGAAATTTAATGATTTCCCTTTGTGGATAAATCAGACGTGTTTTATCATCATTTTCTTTGAAGGAAGTGGTGAACGTCTAAAATGTCTGTCTGCAAATTAGCCTTACTCTCTTCGCAATTAAAAGTTGTAATTTTTTTTACAACAAAACCAAACATAGCTTATTGCCTGAGTATCAAAATTTGAATAATTTAATTCTGAATCTAAAAACGGGAATTCAATATTTTCCAATTCATTAATTGTATAAGAATTTAATGGTTTTGGTTCATTATGAAAATTTAAAAAAGTCAGTCAGTCATCTGCTTCACAATTTGTGTTGTAGTTTTTGGAAGAAACTAAATTATTTCAAATTGACGTTTTTAAAGCCGATATAAATTGGTAACAATTTGGAGAGGTATTGGCTGCACCGTACTGCCGAATTGCCCCAAACATACTTTCAACTGGGTCCTGATTTAAAGAACGCGTTCTAATAAATTTGAATCCTAATTTCCAATATTCTTTTGTTAACAATTTGACACCATTAATAGTAGTTAACCAAGATGTTTTAAAAGGCATTTTGGTTTTCATAGCCTTCCCATTTTTCGGTAAAAACTGCCAAGATTTTATTTTTGGCAACATAGAATTCCAAAAAAGCAGATGGTTCGGTTTTTTTGAAACACACCTTCTAAGAGCCTTACCAGCATCGAAGGTTTGTTTCCCAGCATTAAAACTGTCAAATAACTTATCAATGTCCTCATTAAATTCAGCAGTATAGATAGCCTCAAATGGTAATCTACCAGGAACAATTAAACTTTCAATGGTAGCAGCCATAGTGTGGCTCATTATTTTTGCAGCAACTGAAACTTTCATTTTAATTTTACTGCTTCTACGATGATCAAAAATTGATTCTTTAATTTTGTGCAAAGCCTGAAATTTTTTTATTTTATCAATATAGAAATTTCTTTTTCTACAGTCGCGCGTAAAATGACTAATTATATATATTCAAATGAAATCGTAAAGTCGACAAATGCCGAGGATTGTTACTTTACGCTCTAGCGCAAAAAAGGAATCTTTTTCGCTCGCCCTCCGAATTATCTCAACTGGTGAATATTTAACAATGTATCAGATTAAAAATCAAATAAAATTATGTGAAATATGGTCAAAAATGGTCAATTATTGTTAAAAACTGTCAATAATTGTCAAAAATTTAAAATTTTTTTTGAAAAATGGTAAAAAATTTGAAAAATGGTCAAACATTTTCAAAAAGTGTCAAAAATGGTCAATTGTCGAAAATTTTAAAAAATTTTTGAAAAATAGTCAAAAATTTTAAAATATTGTTAAAATTTTGAAAAATGGTCGATAATTGTCAAAAACTATCAAAAAGGGGCAAAAATTTTCTAAAAATTGTCAAAAATGGACAATTATTGTCAAAATTGGTCAATAATTTTGAAAAATGGTCGATAATTGTCAAAAACTATCAAAAATGGTCAATAATTTTGAAAAACGGTCAAATTTTTTTGAAAAATTGTCAAAAATAGCCAATAATTGTCAAAAACTATCAAAAATGGACAATTATTGTTAAAAATTGTAAAAATTTTGAAAAATAGTTGATGATTATCAAAAATTGTTAAAGTTTTTGAAATATGGTCAAAATGGTCAATAATTGTCAGAAATGGTCAAAAATTTGGAAAAATGGTCCACAATTGTCAATAATTATCAAAAATGATCAATAATTTTGAAAAATGGTCTAAAATGTTGAAAAATTGTCCAAAATGGTCAAAAACTATCAAAAATGGTTAAAAATTGTCAAAAATGGGCAATTTTTGGCAAAATTGGTCAATAATTGTCAAAAATTGTTAAAATTTTGAAAAATGGTCGATAATTGTCAAAAACTATCAAAAATGGTCAATAATTTTGAAAAATTGTCAAAATTGTTAAAAATTTTGAAAAATTGTCAAAAATGGCCAATAATTGCCAAAAACTATCAAAAATGGTTAAAAATTGTCAAAAATGGGCAATTTTTGGCAAAATTGGTCAATAATTGTTAAAATTTTGAAAAATTGGCGATAATTGTCCAAAACTATCAAAAATGGTCAATAATTTTGAAAAATTGTCAAAATTGTTGAAAAATTGTTAAAAATCTTGAAAAATTGTCAAAAATGGCCAATAATTGTCAAAAACTATCAAAAATGGTAAAAAATTGTCAAAAACTGTCAAAAATGGACAATTATTGTGAAAAATTGTCAAAATTTAAAAAAATAGTTGATAATTCTCAAAAATTGTTAAAGTTTTTGAAAAATTGTCAAAAAATTTGAAATATGGTCAATAATTGTCAAAAATTTGGAAAAATTGTCCATAATTGTCAATAATTATCAAAAATGGTCAATAATTTTGAAAAATGGTCAAAAACTATCAAAAATGGTTAAAAATGGCCAATAATTGTCAAAAACTATCCAAAATGGTCGAAAATTGCCAATAACTGTCAAAAATTGACAATTATTGTGAAAAATTGTCAAAATTTTGAAAAATAGTTGATGATTATCAAAAATTGTTAAAGTTTTTGAAATATGGTCAAAATGGTCAATAATTGTCAAAAATGGTCAAAAAATTGAAAAAATGGTCTACAATTGTCAACAATTATCAAAAATTATCAATAATTTTGAAAAATGGTCTAAAATGTTGAAAAAATTGTCCAAAATGGTCAAAAACTATCAAAAATGGTTAAAAATTGTCAAAAATGGGCAATTTTTGGCAAAATTGGTCAATAATTGTCAAAAATTGTTAAAATTTTGGAAAATGGTCGATAATTGTCAAAAACTATCAAAAATGGTCAATAATTTTGAAAAATTGTCAAAATTGTTGAAAAATTGTCAAAATTGTTAAACATTTTGAAAAATTGTCAAAAATGGCCAATAATTGTCAAAAACTATCCAAAATGGTCAAAAATTGTCAAAAATGGACAATTATTGTGAAAAATTGTCAAAATTTTAAAAAATAGTTGATAATTGTCAAAAATTGTTAAAGTTTTAAAAATTGTCAAAAAATTTGAAATATGGTTAAAAATGGTCAATAATTGTCAAAAATTTGGAAAAATGGTCCATAATTATCAAAAATAGTCATTAATTTTGAAAAATGGTCAAAAACTATCGAAAATGGTTAAAAATGGTCAAAAATTGCCAAAAACTGTCAAAAATGGACAATTATTGTCAAAAATTGTTAAAATTTTGAAAAATGGTCGATAATTGTCAAAAACTATCAAAAATGGTCAATAATTTTGAAAAATTGTCAAAATTGTTAAAAATTGTTAAAAATCTTGAAAAATTGTTAAAAATCTTGAAAAATTGTCAAAAATGGCCAATAATTGTCAAAAACTATCAAAAATGGTAAAAAATTGTCAAAAATGGACAATTATTGTGAAAAATTGTCAAAATTTAAAAAAATAGTTGATAATTCTCAAAAATTGTTAAAGTTTTTGAAAAATTGTCAAAAAATTTGAAATATGGTCAAAAATGGGCAATTTTTGGCAAAATTGGTCAATAATTGTCAAAAATTGTTAAAATTTTGGAAAATGGTCGATAATTGTCAAAAACTATCAAAAATGGTCAATAATTTTGAAAAATTGTCAAAATTGTTGAAAAATTGTCAAAATTGTTAAAAATTTTGAAAAATTGTCAAAAATGGCCAATAATTGTCAAAAACTATCCAAAATGGTTAAAAATTGTCAAAAATGGACAATTATTGTGAAAAATTGTCAAAATTTTAAAAAATAGTTGATAATTGTCAAAAATTGTTAAAGTTTTTGAAAAATTGTCAAAAAATTTGAAATATGGTTAAAAATGGTCAATAATTGTCAAAAATTTGGAAAAATGGTCCATAATTATCAAAAATAGTCATTAATTTTGAAAAATGGTCAAAAACTATCGAAAATGGTTAAAAATGGTCAAAAATTGCCAAAAACTGTCAAAAATGGACAATTATTGTGAAAAATTGTCAAAATTATGAAAAATAGTTGATAATTGTCAAAAATTGTTAAAAGTTTTTGAAAAATTGTCAAAAATTTTGAAAATTTTCAACAATTGTCAAAAACTATCAAAAATGTTTAAAAATTGTCAATTATTGTTAAAAACTGTTAAAAATGGACAATTATTGTCCAAAATGGTAATAATTGTCAAAAATGGTTAATAATTGTTAAAATTTTGAAAAATGGTCAATAATTGTCAAAATTTTGAGAAATGGTCAATAATCGTCAAAAGTTGTCAAAATTTTGAAAAATAGTCAATAAATAATACGAGCCGTTTTCGAAAATCGATTTAAACACGTAATTTATAAAATCGATTAATATTACTATAAAAATCGATAACTAAAAATCGATTATAAGAAAATAATAATCGATTTAAATAAAAATCGATTATTCCTAGCCAGTAGATCTTTTTAAGGTTAATCATGATGAATAACGAAAATGACGATTATTCTAGCACTCCTATTATAATCTAATATAATATAAAAAACTGTTTTAATCATTAAAAGGGAGACTGTAGAAAAAATATGTGTGTAAATTGCTACCAAGATCTACAAATCCTACAACTTTGTCGCTAGCCACCTCCAATGTCAATTGTTCTTTTAAAGCTATTTCATCAAATAACAAGACATAATTTTGCTTCATTTTGACAACCCTTTCTTTAAGCCTATCAAAAATTCCTTTATTAACTTCAGTTTCAAATAGCAAGGATCATAGAAGTGACTGTAAAGTAGATTAACTAGGTAAAGCTACACAAAACGTTTTAAAAAATTATATGCTCGTGGTCCCTTTTTATAAATGGCTAATGAAAGGGCCTTATCTGTTGAAGGTTTATGTTTCTTACTGTTAGCAGTACTACTTTTTAAAAAATCCATCGGCTATACTTCAATCCGTCTCTTTTTTTGTCTATGGTATTAAGTCCAAATGGTATTGGGATGAAGATTGCGCCGTGGATAATTTAAAATATAAGTGTTAAGTCGCCAAGGGAGAGGAACATGAGTTGAATTCATTTTGCATAAGCTCTACTTATTCCTTATTCACATTTTACGATGTTATTGTATTTTCGTTGGATCTAGTATTGTTGGCGTCGACACAGCCATTGCCATTAGTGATGAACGATATCGTGAGTTTTTAATAACGTTGTAAAATGATTTTTCAAAATCAGTTATTTTAAAACGTGACTTGATCACGACATTTGATATTATGTTGAATATACGATGGGAAAAATGTTTCCATATTTATCTGTATCAGTATATTACATTTTGTAGTATTTTCAAAGGACTATGCTTCCATCTTATGGAAAATAAAAGACCACTCAAATGCGGATATTTTGATACCAACTTATTCGTCTTGAAAAATAGAACATTTGATAACATTGCGCCAATGTTGTGACTTTTATAATTAACTCACAATTAATGATATTATTTTTAAAATCGCTTACGGAGATTGTATGAGTAAGACAGAGAGAAAATACGTAAATAGACATGTATTACAGATTCCACGAAGAAAGGATATCAGCGTTGATAAGAAATGAATAAATAAAACCAGACAGGGTTGAACTGACCTAATTTTATCAGTTAATTTTTATATTTTGTTTTTTCTTTGTAGTATTTTGTAGTGTATTTGTTGGCATCGGCAATTCTTTGAAAAAAAATAGGATAGGGATGCGGAAAAGATTTTTTTATATGCAAGATGTTAAATGTCTATTAACTGTTAATACAAAAATGCTTGTGAAATGTGTGTAGGTAATGAACCCGACGTAAAGGGTGATACTAAAAGATAATGTATAATTCTTAGAGTATCCCCTTTTACGCGCTCCACCTTCCCCCCACAGGCAGTGCCTGAGGACCTCATTACCTTCTATCCGCGAAGTGTAGCTGAAAAAAAAATTTGTATTGGCCTAAGCCGGTTTTTATATTTTTTTGGTAGCTAATGTCGCCTTTTTGCTTTATTAAATTTTTTTGATGGCCGAAGCCGGGTTTTGTTTAATTTTTGTATTTTTTTGATAGCCGAAGCCGGGCTTTGTTTAATTTTTGTATTTTTTTGATAGCCGAAGCCGGTTTTTGTGTTATATATATTTTGATGGCGATGAGTGTTTTCCCTTGCGTGACATAAAAAGCACTGTTAACTGAAATCTAATTTGCATCATTATATTTCTTCATGATTAGGTATAGTTCGATCAGAAGCGTCAACTACAGTCAACCAGTCTACCTGTTCCATAGTTAGGATACGTTAAGCCGTCACTCGAGTTCCCGTCAGGGTGAAAACTAACCTGTCTAAAAGGTGTTTATGGTAATTACGGTAAATTCTCTGAATCATCTGATATCTAGCTATGTATTTATTGCATATTGTAATAAGTGAACAGTAAAAGTTTTAAGGGAGGTCCGTTTTCATATGTATGAAATAAGAAATAGTTATAAATGTCTTATGTTTGGCACTATTAAACGATATTATTTTATATGATATCATTATTGGAATAAAATACGGAATTTTAATTCTACAATTTTATTGCGTACTACTACTGAACTGAGTCATAAATACATACATGTAAAGAAGCTAACCTAACCTAACCTAACATATAACCTAACCAGAAAGGGTTTACCCTTTTCACTTAGTATTACTTCAAGCATTTTGTGTATCACTATAGCGTACGACAACAAACGTTCGGAAATATGTATATTAATAAACTGCCGTTTCGAAAATGCAACTTAATATAATAGAAAATATAATAGAAAAATATATTCATAGCAATTAGTACTGACAGACCCCCTAGCCACCCCAATAGGTTATTTAACTTTTTCATTAGAATTCAGGATTACGAATAGGTATTACGATTTACTGGAATTTTCAAAACTATTTAGTTTACCTGTAAGCGGATTAAATAAACTGGACGGCAATTCGAGTGCGCGATTAAGATACCTGCAAGTGTCGGACGGGAACTCATGTGTATTTTATAGTCATTTAAGAATCCTGACGGGAATTCGTTTGTACCGGAATTGTTTACGAAATACGTGTCGGTCAGTGTTATTAAATGTACCTATTATAATTTTACTATTATAATATAGAAAACGTTATAATAAACTGCTATTACAAAATGACAAACTTATGTAAAGATGTTAGATTGTCAATTGAGAGATGTACCTTTTTTACATAATTTGATTGCAATCTATCATATCTTTATACAACTGAAAAATATAATCCTATTATTTTGTTTCAACGAAACTGGTATTCGTCGTATGTACAACTATATTCACAAGTCCGACTCTGTTTCACCGCAGCAGGTGGAGTCCTATTGAATGGTTACATTTTGTAATCGAATCGAAAATTTCTGACAAATGAACTGATTTTGTGGGTTTATTAATTAAATTACAACATTGGCGCAATGTTATCAAATGTTCTATTTTTCAAGACGAATAAGTTGGTATCAAAATATCCGCATTTGAGTGGTCTTTTATTTTCCATAAGATGGAAGCATAGTCCTTTTAAATGCCTGTCCCATATTTTCTATTTTCCGATTGTTCCAAACTTTTTTACGCTAATATGAACTGTGACTGACTGTGATTTGTTCGTATCAGTCAAAAAGTAACAGTTCGTGAAATATCGCTAATCATTAATTGCCATTGCCATCATGGGTAGGTAAAAGAAAAAAATCTTACGAAGCAAATACTTTTCATTATAATTTGATTCACAATCGTTCTGTACACTTTTTAATCTCAATAAAAACCAATAATTAAATCCGATTAACAACTTTAACACAACTATAACAATAATAATTATTACTTATTTGTATCTTATATAAAATGAACTAATTAATTGAATATCATTTTGCCACTATAATACAGCGTGAGATTGTCGTGGTATTCTAGATCGCTCCGGAATCTGCAATCAAACCAGTTTTTTGTAGCTCCTTCAATGCCGGACAAATACATATCCTATTTAATATTATGTTTATTCCTTGTTAAGTAATTTTCGTTGTCGCTTTAACATGCGACCGGTAATTTATCGACTATAACAGTATAACTAGACTGTTGAATATCTATTGATTATAAATATAAAAAAAAATGTAACCAAAGCACCTGGTATTTTGTAGACGTGTATCTGAAGCTATTAAATGTGGACAAATAATAAAACACCACCGATATAAATTATATAAAACTATGCAGAATCACCTGCTTAAAATAAGACTGACGTTAGGTCTTTCCAAGACTTTTTTTTTTGGTTTGCGAAATGCGGGAAAGACAGATGTCGCTAACATTGTTATCCAGTGGCGTATGAACGCGACAATTGATAATGCTTCCTTTCCCCACTACTACTAAATCAATTTCACCGTACATAGACAAGCAAGAATCGACCTTAATTTCATTTTGCTTCAATTAGCGTTTAGAAACAATAGACTGGTTACGCTGGTTGTATATCTATATAGTATGCCTTACTTTGCATCGTTTTTTTACAAATCAAAAATATACGTTTTGTTGATCTAAATCTATACATTTCGAAACCGTTTTAAAATTTGAAATCGGACTATCGATAATGCATCTAGACACGTTGCAAATTATCGGATCAAAAAATTAAAATTGCAATTGCGATAGATGTAACCGCCCCCTTGCGTCTACTCTTCCCACATATAAAAGATCCTAAACTTTTCCACTTAACTGGATTGAATTCGATGTCTTTCTCATCGACTTTGTATCTACCGCACCCTGTATACAGATACATTCAAACACAAACGGAACATAGGGATTTTAAGCATTGTATCAGAACTGCTTTTGAACTAGTCGACCAACATCCAGCTTCAACAGATTTAAAACACGATTATTACAATCGTTTATTTGGACACCTATTATAACATATCGTAGAATTCCCACCACTCCGTATTCTCAGCTGTGGGCGGTCCTTAATTAGCAGTCGGTAGGTAGAGTACAATTTAAAGAATCTTATTTTGTTTTATTTACAACTTCATGTTTATTTTGAAAGCCGTTATTGCCAAAAGAAATCAAAACATATTATCTTAACTCGAAACATTAATTGGTAATTAATTTTCGATTTTAACAACATAAAAAGTAAGCATAATGTTTCAATATGTAGCGACGTTTACTACCCCCATCAAATAATGATTCAATACTAAATCGCAGTTCGCACATAACTAACAAATTTTGGAAGGAGAATGGGCGGGGTTTCTTACATTGGTCTGACTCCAGCTGTCCAGATCAATACTTGATATTCATTGAAGTGAACTTATAGAAATGTTTTGTTGGTGGACTATTTAGATCGGACAATACATTAAATTCCTATGTTCCGTTTGTGTTTGACTGTATCTGTATGTACTTCTACTGTAAAGGTAATATTTTTATAGCAATAGCATTTTTTTTGTTCACTTTACGTGCGCTACTGATGTTTGGAGAGAAAAACGACAATCTTGAGAAAGGTGCTTCGCGTAACTTCTTTCTTTCAAGAAAGTACGAAACTCAAGATGCGGGTTGCTATGGCTGATTTCGGTTGTTACCAAGACCGTCGTAGAATAAAATTGTTTTCGTGTACTTTTCAAAAGCTATTAATATCGGAGAATTATCGACTTTAACTACAGATACAGAACTTTTTTTATGTGACGTGGGTAGCATGAAATTTCTTCGAGTAACAACTTATTCTTAATCTATTTTATTTTTAAAAATCATAAAACTCACCTAAATTTTTTAGAATGGATTCACAATAATTGAACAGAACAAACATGTCGACATTAAACACTATCGCAAAATATTCAATTTGTGGAAAATAACCTTGGTTATGCAGTCATACCAGTTTTGTAACCATTAGTAAATTGTTATTAGCAGAAAATGTATTTTTCTGTCGATCGTGCTATATTAATATACACAAAATAATTCATTAATGTCCCCTATCTTAACCGTATACTTTGACACTTTTTTCGTGATCGAATTAGTGGGTTTTGATAAGTTAAAGTATACGAAAATATGTGAGAACAAAAAGTTATAAGATATTTTCAAAAAATAAAAGAGTGATTTTGAGACATTATAAATTGAAAATTAGGAATATTTGAGAGGCTCTTTTTGTAGAAAATTTCATGCTGAATCGAATGGCGTTGACTAGAAAGAGCTAGGTATAATGGTTATACAGTTATAGCCAAAAGTATGATATCATGTCATATCGGTCGACCGAGAACCGATTAAAAAGAGTTATTTTGGGACATTATAAATTGGAACAAAAGAGATACTTGAGAAGCAAAAGATCCTCTTTTTGTAGAAAATTTCATGCTGAATCTAACGGCGTTGACTAAAAAGAGCTAGGTATAATGGTTATACAGTTATAGCCAAAAGTATGGATTCATGTCATATCGGTCGACCGAGAACCGATTAAAAAGAGTTATTTTGGGACATTATAAATTGGAACAAAAGAGATACTTGAGAAGCAAAAGATCCTCTTTTTGTAGAAAATTTCAAGCTGAATCTAACGGCGTTGACTAAAAAGAGCTAGGTATAATGGTTATACAGTTATAGCCAAAAGTATGTTGTCATGTCTTATCGGTTGACCGAGAACCGATAAAAAATAAGAGTGATTTTGAGACATTATAAATTGGAAAAAAAGGGATACTTGAGGAGCAAAAGATCTTCTTATTGTATAAAATTTCATGCTGAGTCTAATGGCGTTGACTAGAAAGAGCTAGGTATAACGGTTATACAGTTAAAGCCAAAAGTATGGTGTCATGTCATATCGGTCGACCGAGAACCGATTAAAAAGAGTTATTTTGGGACATTATAAATTGGAACAAAAGGGATATTTGAGAAGCAATAGATCCTCTTTTTGTAGAAAATTTCATGCTGAATCTAACGGCGTTGACTAAAAAGAGCTAGGTATAATGATTATACAGTTATAGCCAAAAGTATGTTATTATGTCTTATCGGTTGACCGAGAACCGATCAAAAAAAATGGTGATTTTGAGACATTATAAATTGGGAAAAAGGGATACTTGAGGAGCAAAAGATCTTCTTATCGTATAAAATTTCATGCTGAGTCTAATGGCGTTGACTAGAAAGAGCTAGGTATAACGGTTATACAGTTATAGCCAAAAGTATGGTATTATGTCATATCGGTCGACCGAGAACCGATTAAAAAGAGTTATTTTGGGACATTATAAATTGGAACAAAAGGGATACTTGAGAAGCAAAATATCCACTTTTTGTAGAAAATTTCATGCTGAATCGAATGGCGTTGACTAGAAAGAGCTAGATACAACTTTTATACAGTTATAGCGAAAAGTATAGTGTCATGTCATATCGGTCGACCGAGAACCGATAAAAAATAGAGTGATTTTGAGACATTATAAAATTATGGAAAAAAGAGATATTGAGAAGCAAAAGATCCTTTTTTTGTAGAAAATTTCATGCTGAATCTAACGGCGTTGACTAAAAAGAGCTAGGTATAATGGTTATACTGTTATAGCCAAAAGTATGTTGTTATGTCTTATCGGTTGACCGAGAACCGATAAAAAATAAGAGTGATTTTGAGACATTATAAATTGGAAAAAGGGATACTTGAGGAGCAAAAGATCTTCTTATTGTAGAAAATTTCATGCTGAGTCTAATGGCGTTGACTAGAAAGAGCTAGGAATAACGGTTATACAGTTAAAGCCAAAAGTATGGTGTCATGTCATATCGGTCGACCGAGAACCGATTAAAAAGAGTTATTTTGGGACATTATAAATTGGAACAAAAGAGATACTTGAGAAACAAAAGATCCACTTTTTGTAGAAAATTTCAAGCTGAATCTAACGGCGTTGACTAAAAAGAGCTAGGTATAATGGTTATACAGTTATAGCCAAAAGTATGTTGTCATGTCTTATCGGTTGACCGAGAACCGATAAAAAATAAGAGTGATTTTGAGACATTATAAATTGGAAAAAAAGGGATACTTGAGGAGCAAAAGATCTTCTTATTGTATAAAATTTCATGCTGAGTCTAATGGCGTTGACTAGAAAGAGCTAGGTATAACGGTTATACAGTTAAAGCCAAAAGTATGGTGTCATGTCATATCGGTCGACCGAGAACCGATTAAAAAGAGTTATTTTGGGACATTATAAATTGGAACAAAAGGGATATTTGAGAAGCAAAAGATCCTCTTTTTGTAGAAAATTTCATGCTGAATCTAACGGCGTTGACTAAAAAGAGCTAGGTATAATGATTATACAGTTATAGCCAAAAGTATGTTATTATGTCTTATCGGTTGACCGAGAACCGATCAAAAAAAATGGTGATTTTGAGACATTATAAATTGGGAAAAAGGGATACTTGAGGAGCAAAAGATCTTCTTATCGTATAAAATTTCATGCTGAGTCTAATGGCGTTGACTAGAAAGAGCTAGGTATAACGGTTATACAGTTATAGCCAAAAGTATGGTATTATGTCATATCGGTCGACCGAGAACCGATTAAAAAGAGTTATTTTGGGACATTATAAATTGGAACAAAAGGGATACTTGAGAAGCAAAATATCCACTTTTTGTAGAAAATTTCATGCTGAATCGAATGGCGTTGACTAGAAAGAGCTAGATACAACTTTTATACAGTTATAGCGAAAAGTATAGTGTCATGTCATATCGGTCGACCGAGAACCGATAAAAAATAGAGTGATTTTGAGACATTATAAAATTATGGAAAAAAGAGATATTGAGAAGCAAAAGATCCTTTTTTTGTAGAAAATTTCATGCTGAATCTAACGGCGTTGACTAAAAAGAGCTAGGTATAATGGTTATACTGTTATAGCCAAAAGTATGTTGTTATGTCTTATCGGTTGACCGAGAACCGATAAAAAATAAGAGTGATTTTGAGACATTATAAATTGGAAAAAGGGATACTTGAGGAGCAAAAGATCTTCTTATTGTAGAAAATTTCATGCTGAGTCTAATGGCGTTGACTAGAAAGAGCTAGGAATAACGGTTATACAGTTAAAGCCAAAAGTATGGTGTCATGTCATATCGGTCGACCGAGAACCGATTAAAAAGAGTTATTTTGGGACATTATAAATTGGAACAAAAGAGATACTTGAGAAACAAAAGATCCACTTTTTGTAGAAAATTTCAAGCTGAATCTAACGGCGTTGACTAAAAAGAGCTAGGTATAATGGTTATACAGTTATAGCCAAAAGTATGTTGTCATGTCTTATCGGTTGACCGAGAACCGATAAAAAATAAGAGTGATTTTGAGACATTATAAATTGGAAAAAAAGGGATACTTGAGGAGCGAAAGATCTTCTTATTGTATAAAATTTCATGCTGAGTCTAATGGCGTTGACTAGAAAGAGCTAGGTATAACGGTTATACAGTTAAAGCCAAAAGTATGGTGTCATGTCATATCGGTCGACCGAGAACCGATTAAAAAGAGTTATTTTGGGACATTATAAATTGGAACAAAAGGGATACTTGAGAAGCAAAAGATCCTCTTTTTGTAGAAAATTTCATGCTGAATCTAACGGCGTTGACTAAAAACAGCTAGGTATAATGGTTATACAGTTATAGCCAAAAGTATGTTGTTATGTCTTACCGGTTGACCGAGAACCAATCAAAAAAAAGGGTGATTTCGAGACATTATAAATTGGAAAAAAGGGATACTTGAGGAGCAAAAGATCTTCTTATTGTAGAAAATTTCATGCTGAGTCTAATGGCGTTGACTAGAAAGAGCTAGGTATAACGGTTATACAGTTAAAGCCAAAAGTATGGTGTCATGTCATATCGGTCGACCGAGAACCGATTAAAAAGAGTTATTTTGGGACATTATAAATTGGAACAAAAGAGATACTTGAGAAGCAAAAGATCCTCTTTTTGTAGAAAATTTCATGCTGAATCTAACGGCGTTGACTAAAAAGAGCTGGGTATAATGGTTATACAGTTATATCCAAAAGTATGTTGTTATGTCTTATCGGTTGACCGAGAACCGATAAAAAATAAGAGTGATTTTGGGACATTATAAATTGGAACAAAAGGGATACTTGAGAAGCAAAAGATCCTCTTTTTGTAGAAAATTTCATGCTGAATCTAACGGCGTTGACTAAAAAGAGCTAGGTATAATGATTATACAGTTATAGCCAAAAGTATGTTATTATGTCTTATCGGTTGACCGAGAACCGATAAAAAAAAATGGTGATTTTGAGACATTATAAATTGGGAAAAAGGGATACTTGAGGAGCAAAAGATCTTCTTATCGTATAAAATTTCATGCTGAGTCTAATGGCGTTGACTAGAAAGAGCTAGGTATAACGGTTATACAGTTATAGCCAAAAGTATGGTATTATGTCATATCGGTCGACCGAGAACCGATTAAAAAGAGTTATTTTGGGACATTATAAATTGGAACAAAAGGGATACTTGAGAAGCAAAATATCCACTTTTTGTAGAAAATTTCATGCTGAATCGAATGGCGTTGACTAGAAAGAGCTAGATACAACTTTTATACAGTTATAGCGAAAAGTATAGTGTCATGTCATATCGGTCGACCGAGAATCGATTAAAAATAGAGTGATTTTGAGACATTATAAAATTATGGAAAAAAGAGATATTGAGAAGCAAAAGATCCTTTTTTTGTAGAAAATTTCATGCTGAATCTAACGGCGTTGACTAAAAAGAGCTAGGTATAATGGTTATACAGTTATAGCCAAAAGTATGTTGTTATGTCTTATCGGTTGACCGAGAACCGATAAAAAATAAGAGTGATTTTGAGACATTATAAATTGGAAAAAGGGATACTTGAGGAGCAAAAGATCTTCTTATAGTAGAAAATTTCATGCTGAGTCTAATGGCGTTGACTAGAAAGAGCTAGGAATAACGGTTATACAGTTAAAGCCAAAAGTAACGTGTCATGTCATATCGGTCGACCGAGAACCGATTAAAAAGAGTTATTTTGGGACATTATAAATTGGAACAAAAGAGATACTTGAGAAACAAAAGATCCACTTTTTGTAGAAAATTTCAAGCTGAATCTAACGGCGTTGACTAAAAAGAGCTAGGTATAATGGTTATACAGTTATAGCCAAAAGTATGTTGTCATGTCTTATCGGTTGACCGAGAACCGATAAAAAATAAGAGTGATTTTGAGACATTATAAATTGGAAAAAAAGGGATACTTGAGGAGCGAAAGATCTTCTTATTGTATAAAATTTCATGCTGAGTCTAATGGCGTTGACTAGAAAGAGCTAGGTATAACGGTTATACAGTTAAAGCCAAAAGTATGGTGTCATGTCATATCGGTCGACCGAGAACCGATTAAAAAGAGTTATTTTGGGACATTATAAATTGGAACAAAAGAGATACTTGAGAAACAAAAGATCCACTTTTTGTAGAAAATTTCAAGCTGAATCTAACGGCGTTGACTAAAAAGAGCTAGGTATAATGGTTATACAGTTATAGCCAAAAGTATGTTGTCATGTCTTATCGGTTGACCGAGAACCGATAAAAAATAAGAGTGATTTTGAGACATTATAAATTGGAAAAAAAGGGATACTTGAGGAGCGAAAGATCTTCTTATTGTATAAAATTTCATGCTGAGTCTAATGGCGTTGACTAGAAAGAGCTAGGTATAACGGTTATACAGTTAAAGCCAAAAGTATGGTGTCATGTCATATCGGTCGACCGAGAACCGATTAAAAAGAGTTATTTTGGGACATTATAAATTGGAACAAAAGAAAGAGATACTTGAGAAGCAAAAGATCCTCTTTTTGTAGAAAATTTCATGCTGAATCTAACGGCGTTGACTAAAAAGAGCTGGGTATAATGGTTATACAGTTATATCCAAAAGTATGTTGTTATGTCTTATCGGTTGACCGAGAACCGATAAAAAATAAGAGTGATTTTGGGACATTATAAATTGGAACAAAAGGGATATTTGAGAAGCAAAAGATCCTCTTTTTGTAGAAAATTTCATGCTGAATCTAACGGCGTTGACTAAAAAGAGCTAGGTATAATGATTATACAGTTATAGCCAAAAGTATGTTATTATGTCTTATCGGTTGACCGAGAACCGATCAAAAAAAATGGTGATTTTGAGACATTATAAATTGGGAAAAAGGGATACTTGAGGAGCAAAAGATCTTCTTATCGTATAAAATTTCATGCTGAGTCTAATGGCGTTGACTAGAAAGAGCTAGGTATAACGGTTATACAGTTATAGCCAAAAGTATGGTATTATGTCATATCGGTCGACCGAGAACCGATTAAAAAGAGTTATTTTGGGACATTATAAATTGGAACAAAAGGGATACTTGAGAAGCAAAATATCCACTTTTTGTAGAAAATTTCATGCTGAATCGAATGGCGTTGACTAGAAAGAGCTAGATACAACTTTTATACAGTTATAGCGAAAAGTATAGTGTCATGTCATATCGGTCGACCGAGAACCGATAAAAAATAGAGCGATTTTGAGACATTATAAAATTATGGAAAAAAGAGATATTGAGAAGCAAAAGATCCTTTTTTTGCAGAAAATTTCATGCTGAATCTAACGGCGTTGACTAAAAAGAGCTAGGTATAATGGTTATACAGTTATAGCCAAAAGTATGTTGTTATGTCTTATCGGTTGACCGAGAACCGATAAAAAATAAGAGTGATTTTGAGACATTATAAATTGGAAAAAAAGGGATACTTGAGGAGCAAAAGATCTTCTTATTGTATAAAATTTCATGCTGAGTCTAATGGCGTTGACTAGAAAGAGCTAGGTATAACGGTTATACAGTTAAAGCCAAAAGTATAGTGTCATGTCATATCGGTCGACCGAGAACCGATTAAAAAGAGTTATTTTGGGACATTATAAATTGGAACAAAAGGGATACTTGAGAAGCAAAAGATTCTCTTTTTGTAGAAAATTTCATGCTGAATCTAACGGCGTTGACTAAAAACAGCTAGGTATAATGGTTATACAGTTATAGCCAAAAGTATGTTGTCATGTCTTATCGGTTGACCGAGAACCGATAAAAAATAAGAGTGATTTTGAGACATTATAAATTGGAAAAAAAGGGATACTTGAGGAGCAAAAGATCTTCTTATTGTAGAAAATTTCATGCTGAGTCTAATGGCGTTGACTAGAAAGAGCTAGGTATAACGGTTATACAGTTAAAGCCAAAAGTATGGTGTCATGTCATATCGGTCGACCGAGAACCGATTAAAAAGAGTTATTTTGGGACATTATAAATTGGAACAAAAGGGATACTTGAGAAGCAAAAGATTCTCTTTTTGTAGAAAATTTCATGCTGAATCTAACGGCGTTGACTAAAAACAGCTAGGTATAATGGTTATACAGTTATAGCCAAAAGTATGTTGTTATGTCTTATAGGTTGACCGAGAACCGATCAAAAAAAAGGGTGATTTTGAGACATTATAAATTGGAAAAAAGGGATACTTGAGGAGCAAAAGATCTTCTTATTGTAGAAAATTTCATGCTGAGTCTAATGGCGTTGACTAAAAAGAGCTAGGAATAACGGTTATACAGTTAAAGCCAAAAGTATGGTGTCATGTCATATCGGTCGACCGAGAACCGATTAAAAAGAGTTATTTTGGGACATTATAAATTGGAACAAAAGGGATACTTGAGAAGCAAAAGATCCTTTTTTTGTAGAAAATTTCATGCTGAATCGTATGGCTAGGTTATATAATTATAGCCAAAAGTATGGTGTAATGTCATATCGGTCGACCGAGAACCGATAAAAAATAGAGTTATTTTGAGACATTGTTGACAAGAAAGAGCTAGGTATAACGGTTATAGAGTTAAAGTCAAAAGTATGGAGTATATTTTTACACATTAATAAACAATTTTGGTGTAGGCAACCAAACACAATAATATTAAAAAAAAAGCCCTAAAGCTGACTTCTAAAATAGAATACTTATAATTTTTGACTTACCTACCCATTGTTTCTATTATATTATTCTACAAAACTATAGACTGACCCTTTTTTCTACCCGCAATAAATAAGGGATTATAATGAATGCAACAGGGTTGAAAACTAATACTCAATATTTATTAATATTTCGATTCACATCTGCATAGCACATTTTCCAATTTCGTGGTCAGGTAAGATAATACAAAATTCACCCTCGCAAAATAAAAATAGCCAATATCTCCCTATTTTTCTATAGATATAATCATCCCTCACCTGGAATATCACCCCTAAAAGTATCTCTTCCTCTGTACCTCTTGCGCTCGTATGGTAATACTTACCATTTTGTCTGTTTCAAAATCTTTACAATTTATTATTTTTGAAATTTGTCACCTGGCGGCCGCAACAGGAAAGGGGTGGAATAAAAATTGAATTTCTAAGTGAAAGTTCGGTCGGTCATTGTATGTCGTTTTATTTTTCGAAATTTGGTAATGGTATTAGCAGATGTTTGCTTTTCGATTTGAAGAAAGAAGTCTGTTCGTGAACACTCTAATAATTCTGAAGTAATTTGGTAGAAAGTAAGGGTGGAATTAATATGCATGGTGATTATTTAAAGTGTCTTTAAAATAACGCAAGATTTGTAGGCTAGAGATATTTTTTTTAAGAAATTAATCAAAGACCAGTTGAAAAATTAAGTTAGCATTAAACTGAATGAAAAAAAACTTTTAGGCACGAGAAAAAATGAAATGGGAGTTGAAAGCAGTATGTATTATGAGATTTGCGTCAAAATGTGATCTTATTGGGGAAAGTGGTCCATATAAAAGTTGTAGATAATAAAAAACTCTACAACTTTTGTATAAGACATTTTTCAACATAACCTCAAATTTTTGACCTAAACGCAAAAAAAAATGTTTTTGCTGATAGTACCGAACAGGGGTTCCCATTTAAAAAATCACATGTTTGGTTTGTAAAGGAGTGATTCAACACTCTGTATAGTTCGAGATAATTTCAAAATACGCATCTTAAAGACATCTACAAATTTTCCTACACCCTGTATGTATGTTCTATATTGACCTCTCATATATTTAGTTGTTTCCACCTGTTGTCTTTAAAATTGATCAAGAAAGCAAGGTGTTTCTTTTCGATGGAGATGAAGGTATCAGCAGCTGAGAGATATATTGGAAAGGAGGTAACCAATAACTGCGGGTTTATCGAATTTAATTTCTGTGAAATTGAAAGAGGATTTTTTTTAAAAAATATGGTTCGGGTAATAATTCTTTCTTATTCTCTCCTTAAATATCAGTTCGAAACTCATAGTTTTGTGGTATTTACAAGACTTTTTATGTTAAAAATACGGTTTTTCGAAAATTTGAAGGTGAAAGATTTATTTTATCAAAAAACTGACTGTTCCAATCGATGTTTTCTCCTAATTAAGTACACCTTCAATTATTGGATTTGTATAAAATTATTTATCAATATGGTAGGTAATTATCCAAGAAGTTTATAGGTACATATTAATTCAATCTACAAAATATTGTATCAAATAATTTTTCAAATAGGTTCAGAAGTTTATTTAACCAAAGGTCTTTCAAAATTTACAAGAAAGCACACAATACTGAAAATATTATTAACATAGTAATAGCACAACTGTTACTTAATGTTTTGTACAATTTGTAACATGTCTATCGACCTGTTTCGATTTTACAGAATAAATCCTTTTAATTAGCGCTCGTCGTCACTAGCCACATCCAATTATAGTTCTGTGATCCTAAACTCTTCAACCCCGACCGTTAGACAATTGACGTCTGCCAGCGGACACTTCCATTTTTTGCACAACGCCACGTGAAACACCCCTTTCTGTTATCGACCGCCTAAGGGGACAGATCATCTTTCGCTATCTTTCATATCTTAAGTACCTATCTTATGAATTTTGCTGTGGTAAGTTCAAAATCATAATTTATAATTAATAAGCTTCTTCTAAAGTACTGTCTGATATAATTTTCGTATGCATTCTTCATTTTTTTACAGAGATAGACGAAATTAAATTCAACACGTGGTCATAAACTGTTCTTTTATACTAATATGGTATTTTTAAGCCAAATATTCTTTTATAATTCACTGTTTTACTTTTATACAAACATTTTCAAGCTTTTTCAGTTGCGAAATAACTCTTTTAATTATAAAATAACATTTTTATAAATTACTATTAACCTATAAAATATTCTTTCGTAACGCCAGTGCCGGTTTCATATATTTCCTAAGCACGATATTTTTTCATATAACTAAATAAATAACTTTTTGCTATCATTAGTTTCTTTCGGATCATTAGTATATTTTTTTTATTTAGCTGATAATTGCTATTTTTACTGTTTTAACATGGGACATATAATGTTGGAAAGCTTTCAGTAAATTAAATCAATTTTTTTGACTTTCAAATAACTGCCTTCCTTTTCTTTAACCTGAAAAGCTGACCAACATAATGTGCCATTACATTCAAGTTCCTATATATCCCTGATCCACCTGTACTTCTAGGTAAGCACAGCCCCTAGGCTAGGATATAACCCAAGAATTTAACCCAAGAATATAGCCTAGGATACAACCCGAGGATATAAAGCCAAGGATAGAACCCCAAAATACCGCCCTAGAACAGAACACATCAGTTCAGATCAAGACCTGACTTCTTCTCCAGGAAACCACTTCATCTAAGCTAAGTACCTATAAAAGTACAAATTCCGTTATTCATTTCCTGTGGCAGAATAAATTAAAAATTTGTTTTTAATTCTTTTTTTTTATTAAAATCCTCAACTATAAAAGTTGAGTGAGATCCGCCCGGGGTCACTTTAATTATTAACTTTCATTTAAATTTTACAAGGCGTTTCTACCTTTTCCGCCTTAGTTTTTAGTAGTTTTTATCGTTAAAAAGGTAGTGGCGCCCTCAATTTTTACAACCCTTCTGTTATCCTTGTGTGACATAAACTTGGGGTCGAATCACCCTTGAGAGGAGTCTCAACCGGGACTATATATACGCGGGTTTTTGAGTGCGTGGAATAATTATTGAAACAGTTAGTTAGTTCGAGAAAATTAGTGAAACGGACAGTGATTAAATAGTGCAGATAAATAGTGTAATAGTCAAGTGGTGAAAATAAATCAGAACTAATATACCGAGGGTAAATAAAATAGTAGACATTAAGTAGAGTGTGCATATACATTAAGTTTAATACAGTGTGTGTTCCGTTAAATAAAAAGATAGTAATTAGCCATAGTGTGTATAATTTTATCCCACAAGTTGAAAACTATTTAAATAAATAACAAAAAAACATTACAATACATAAATTCTAGACTTGGCAATCTTTTTTGTCACACGTTCCTCTTCTGCTGTCAGTTTATCCCTCTTCAAAAGAAATGGTGGAGTGAACACATTAATTTTAAGTTCATTTGCGACATATTTTAGTAGAGAGCCCATATTTACTACCTAATAGACAGTCATTTTCTTGCAAAAAGTTCTTCATATCACACTATCAGCAGAAGAACTGACAGGTCTTCAATCCATTGGCTACATTTTTTAACATCAACAGCGTTACTTTCTCCACAAATTGCTTTGAAAACTATACCGTTTCTTTTTTTAAAATCTTCCTACCAGCTACAAAAATTATGAATGAAAAGTAGAACCCAACGAATGCATCCAAGTACACGGCATAAAGCATCCTTCATAGATCCCTGATTTGGTTCCGAGACACTTCTTATTACGTATATAAAGTTTCAAAAAAACTGTGTTTTTCCATTTTCTACCAAAAACCGTGTTCTATAATAAACAAAATTTCTTAAATTTAAAAATATAGTAACTTCTACTTTGTACGAGTCTTTCTCTTCACAGTATTTGTTAGCCGAGGACTCACTGCCCATAATAATGGTTTAAAACAATTAACAATACCCATGTTATGGTCATATATTTTTAAAGACATGAAGCACGCTTCCGATTTCCTACATACAATTACACCACTTAAAACTCAAATAGGGGACATAAACGTAACAAGTTGTTAGTAGAAGGATCATTTTTAAAGTAAAAGACTAGACCACACTAGACAGGGTAGCCGTTAATCCATTTTAATATCTAGGTACAAATATTATACCCGGTACGTAGGTGTAACTTTCATAAAGTTAGTTTTACTTTTTTTTAGTTTTCCAAATAGTAAATAAGTGTTTGGTTAATTTTTTGGTTGTATTACAATGAGGCTTAAGTGGATATATTATTGTAAGACAATTTTTTTTTCTCACCCTGTTATTCTTAAAATAGTTTTCGTTTCAAGTAAAATAAATTAAATCATGGGTATACCCTAATATTTCAGAAATGCATTTCTCGACAAAACAACCAATTGTCTGAAACAGATAAGTAAAGTATCAAAATGTCACGTAGTCTTCGAGGCCACGAAAGGGGAAAGAAAATTTTAAGAACGATTTGAGATTTAGTTTCTAGAAAATAACTAAAGTGTTCACTTGAGCCAAATAAATCTATTAAAATATAGTGTGTATTGTGGTGCATATCAGGAGTTAAATAGGTGAGTCTATCTCACAGAGTAATTCAGTTTTGCCTGTTATTTGATATTTGATTTTAAAAGATATTTTATCACATAGAGTATATATATATTTGCTAATTATTTTTAATAATAACTTTGTTTAAAGTTCTTTAATATTCAACGTTATTAAGAACATTAATTTGTTGTTGCATTTCCTATTCATCCAATCCTACTGTACTGTGGAGAGTTTGCGCCACTTGCAGTTTAACTCACATACCTATACTGTACTGTGGAGAGTTTGCGCCACTTGCGGTTTGTCCATTCCTGATACAGGGTGACTTCTCACGTCACCTATATCTCCTTCCACCCCCCTGTATTGTGGAGAGCTTGAGCCACTTGCAGTGTAACCTTATTTTGCTGTACTGTGGAGAGTTTGTGCCACTTGCAGTGTATTATTATTTTGCTGTACTGTGGAGAGTTTGTGCCACTTGCAGTGTATTATTATTTTGCTGTACTGTGGAGAGTTTGTGCCACTTGCAGTGTATTATTATTTTTCTGTACTGTGGAGAGTTTGTGCCACTTGCAGTGTATTATTATTTTGCTGTACTGTGGAGAGTTTGTGCCACTTGCAGTGTATTATTATTTTGCTGTACTGTGGAGAGTTTGTGCCACTTGCAGTGTATTATTATTTTGCTGTACTGTGGAGAGTTTGTGCCACTTGCAGTGTATTATTATTTTGCTGTACTGTGGAGAGTTTGTGCCACTTGCAGTGTAATATTATTTTGCTGTACTGTGGAGAGTTTGTGCCACTTACAGTAGTTATAATATTGTTTGTGGAGAGTTTGTGCCACATATTCCTTACATGCATTGGGGAGAGTTTGCGCCCCTTGCACCTTTCCTAATAACCCTAAATATTTACTATTAGGCATTTATTTTTGATCAAGTGAAGTTTTAACTTTACTTTAGTACTGATATGCATAATCACAGTTCAAACACATAAGATGCACCTTGTATATTATTAATACTTTCATTAATTTTGGGGATTTCAACTATACTAATCGTTAGTTAAATAATTAATTATTATTTATGGCAAATTGAATACTCAGAGTGTTTTTCTATCTAATTCCAGGTACGTCATCTCGGTTGTTCAACCTACTTGGACCATGTCCACATGGACTGTTCAATTAAATCCAGGCATCACGTCCAGTGTCTTGTAAATAGTTATTTTCAACATTTAGATTTGTTTTATTATCTATATTATAAACAATATAATGTAAGTACACAGTAAGAAATTAAAAGTTAAATTCTAATTAAATATATCAATCTTTACAAATCACTCATTCTCCTCAAGTCAAGTTTTTCCCTCCTTACATTATTCATGGCAGACGATATACAGGGTGATTGATTAGTGCGATTAAGTCCAGTATGTCCTAGATATTACAATAAAAATTAGATGGACCAACACCATTAAGCGTTATATTTTAAAATTAGTTTCAATCTTACAGGGTGTTTCATAACGGCGTGCTAGACCAAAGTTATATTTTTTTAAACGAAACACTTTGTTCAGCACTCCCTATACTTAAATTTATTACTTTTTGAGATATTTTCACTTTTATATTAAAAGTATTGAATAAGTATCTAGATGTTAATCAATAAGTTGGTCATGACTTATTTGTCAAAAACTGACAGTTTACTATTATTGTGTGTAAAATTCATTATTTTAGTGGATATTGTTAAACGGAAGAAAATATATTATAAATAAAGCTTATTATAGCGAAAAAATAAATCAAACATAATTTTACTAAAATACAGTAATTATAATTAATTATGAAAGGTGTTCAAAATGTCCTCCAAGGACATCTATACATGCCTGAAAACGATGATTAAAAGAATTGCTAACAGCATTTGAGCAGTAATATTTTGAAATGCTTTTCTTATCAAATTCTATTCCTTCATGTTGTTGTCGTTTTTTTGTCGTTTTTTACGTAACAAGGATAGAACTTCACTGAAACTGATTAAACAGACTGTCAGTTTTTGACAAATAAGTCAAATCAAGTAATAAATTTAGGTATAGGGAGTGCTGAACAAAAATTAAAAGTATAATATTAGTTCTTTTCGATAGCGATATAAAATACAGTGTGATCCTTTTGAAAAAAGGGAGAAAATAATGGATTCGCATTTTGACTCACCCTGTACACAATTTCATGAATATTGAGAAAATAGATAATGATTAAAAAATAACTGCTGCAATTGATCATTGTTCTCCTTTTAAATTATACATGGCGTTGAACTTCTTACGATTTTTATAAAAAAGTGGTTATAACTTTTTAAATACCATCCTTATATTTTCTTGTTGGCCTCTTAGTCCAGAAAATAAAGGGTCCCAGAAGCGATTATATCTGCCGGTCCATGCATTTTCCGTGAAGGGTAGAGTTTGACTGGTAATTGAATATCCAGAAATTTCACACACCTAATCGCCATTTTGGAGGGGTAATCCCGGCCCCAAAGTTCCAAAAATTGGTTTCCCGCCAATATCTCCTAAAATATGACATTTAGAGAATATTTATACAGGGGAAAATGAAGATCAGGTCATTAACTACAAAAATGGTCCTAATGATTTTTGCCGAAAACTCGATAGTTTTCGAGATAATGGCCCTCAAGCGGGATCCTTATGTTGAGCTCCCGCTCCGGAGTCAAAGATTTTGAAATAACTTTCTCGAAGCTTGCTTCTTATTGCACGACATAGGACTTTTGGGAAGGCTAGTGAACTCGTAAAACGTGTAATGTTACGAAAAAGCGTTCGTCACGCGATGACTCATTAGAAAGAGAGAGAGAGAGAGAGAGACGCAGGCCATAGTGTACGTTCAGTGCAGAGAGAGAGAGGCGTGCCGCTGTCAAAATTTTGAAAAAATGGTCAATAATTATAAAAAACTATCAAAAATGGTCAATAATTGTTGAAAATTGCCAAAATTTTTAAAAATGGTCAAAATTTTTGAAAAATTGTCAAAAATGGTCAATTATTGTCAGAACCTGTCAAAAATGGTCAAAAATTATTAAAATTTGGAAAAATGGTCTAAAATGGTCAATAATTGTCAAAAATTTTGAAAAAATGGTCAATAATTATAAAAAACTGTCAAAAATGGTTAATAATTGTCAAAATTTTTGAAAAATTGTCAAAAATGGTCAATTATTGTCAGAACCTGTAAAAAATGATCAATAATTGTTAAAATTTGGAAAAATGGTCTAAAATGGTCAACATTTTTGAAAAATTGTAAAAAATGATCAATAATTGTCAAAACTGTCAAAATTATCAATAATTGTCAAAAATGGTCAATAATTGTTAAAATTTGAAAAAAGTTCATAATATATCGCAATTACCCTCCTCTTTGGCTGTGCCCTTATTTTTTTTCTCGAGTTTAGTGGTTTTTCATAAATCCATGAAACCTCAAAATTATGGATTTTTCAACATCGGTTTTTGCGAAAGATATTAATGTTGCGAAATAAATCATTTTTCCCCTATATAAAAATTCTCTAAAAGCCATATTTTAGGAGATATTGGCGGGAAACCAATTTTTGGAACTTTGGGGGGCGGGAATACCCCCCCAAAATGGCGATGAGGTGTGTGAAATCTCTGGATGTTCAATTACTAGTCAAATCTTACATTTCACGGAAAATTCATGGACCGGCAGGATTTTTGTACACTTTGCCTACTTTTCATCCTTCATTTACTGGACTATCTGTTATAGTCTAGTCTATAAGCTTAAAATGGTGTTAATTCTACATACTTTTATTAAAATTATGTGGTTAGGTTGTCTAGATCATTGTGCAAAATAATTAAATTAGCCCATAAATAATTCCAAAAGTTGTAAACAATTAAACACAAAAAAAATAGTGTTTCGTTTGAGGCTTATTTTTCCTAAATTATAAATATTTTCGAAATTTGAAAAAAAGATCCTTAAAGAGGAGGATATTTCCAATAAAAAAGTCCCAGAACTCCATCTCCATTATTTATCATTTTAATTTGACGCTGAAAATAGCCCTCCGCGTGCCATTATTAGGTTGCGCGCACGGCCTCGAAAGCGAGTACGTCACTTAAAATTTTTTTTTAAATACTTAAGGTTAATTGAAAAATCTAAAAAAAATATAGTATAATCTAATCTTGATTCCCGTTGGAATTTTTGATAAAAACAATATGCTTGACGATTGTTAATTAACAAAATTTTTTCAAACTTACTTCATCGTTCAAAACTAAAAAAATGTTTAAATAATTGCCGTAAAATTATTTCGCTTCGTGGAGCTCTTCTTATATACATACAAAACAAGTAAGCGTCATCAAAGTTTTAAAAATGTTAATACTTTGTTTATAATAAGTAATGTAAGTTAGCAAAAAATGGCAAATCAGTCATTTATTGTTAACTTGAAAAAATTATTATAAACAAAGTATTAACATTTTTAAAACTTTAATGGCGCAATCTTGTTTTGTATGTATATAAGAAGAGCTCCACGAAGCGAAATAATTTTACGGCAATTATTTAAACATTTTTTTAGTTTTGAACGATGAAGTAAGTTTGAAAAAATTTTGTTAATTAACAATCGTCTAGCATATTGAAAAATTTGTTTTTATCAAAAATTTTAAATGACGTACTCGCTTTCGAGGCCGTGCGCGCAACCTAATAATGGCACGCGGAGGGCTATTTTCAGCGTCAAATTAAAATGATAAATAATGGAGATAGAGTTCTGGGACTTTTTTATTGGAAATATCCTCCTCTTTAAGGATATTTTTTTAAAATTTCGAAAATATTTATAATTTAGGAAAAATAAGCTACAAACGAAACACTATTCTTTTGGTGTTTAATTGTTTATAACTTTTGGAATTTTTTATGGGCTAATTTAATTATTTGGCACAATGATCTAGACATTATTCCGGATCGAATGAGCTAAACCACATAATTTTAATAAAAGTATGTAGAATTAACACCATTTTAAGCTTATAGACTAGACTATTATTTTACTCAGCTTAAATTTTATTCGACTAACAGTAACATTTGGTTGACATAGACTAAGAGATAATAATTTTTATCATTTATGTGCCACAGATGCGTTTTTACTTTGCGGGAGACTTTGTTATTTCGAATGGATGCCGTTTGCACCATCGAGTTTTATGTGAAAAACAAATAGAATAAGGCTATTCCCCAAGACCCAAGCTGGATAATCGTGGACATTGAAAATCTTAGAATTTTCACGAAATGTATTTGATTTAATAAATATTTGCAAAATATGTTTGTAAATTTTAATAATTATTAAAAATCTTTTTATTTATTATTCCTATCCAATTGTACAGGACGTTGAACTTGTTATGATTTTGAAGAAAAATTCGTTATAACTTTTAAAATACCCTGTATAACAGATTACAATCTTATATTTTTGTAATGGGGAAATGAAGCAAAGTTTTCATTCAAAAATCCATATGTTTGATTTGGTACCGAGTTATGGAACACCCTCAACATTGTAACTAATTTTGAAATATGAAGCTTGAAGCTGCCTACAAACTTTTTTGTTATATCTTTCATGATAACAGACCTAGTGAGCATTATCCCACTAATCAATCACCCTGTATATACAGTATTCCGTTTGGCTTTTACACACTGTATATATTGTTATGCGAGCTACTGCATTAATATGCTCACTTAGTGCCCCCAGTGAAATCCCCGTATGAGACGACTATGGCTCCTCCGCCCAATTTTCGAGAACCATCCAAAATACGAAACATCGAGAATACCCAGTGCATCCGCCAGAACGTCGAGAGATTTCTAGAATTACGGCGCGCGAGTATAAATAGGCCACGAGCATCGCTGCAGGCAATTAGTCAATCAGTCAGTGTTGATACCGAAGGAAAGTAATCGCGCCTCGATAAAGTGTTTATTAAGTGACTCTCATATAAATTATAATTAGTGTGTTTAGTGTATTACATAAATTAATAAATAAGGACTGAATTACATATAAATATAAATTAGAATAAACGTTACAATATTGTAAAAAGTACGTCCCTGTGAATATCTTGTGTCGCAACGGTCTAGTACAACCTAACGAACAAAACCAAATGCAACAACGGTGGACGCGTGTTCGAAGAGATTGTAACCCGATATCTGCTTCCGTTCAGTTCCTTCTTCATCTGCAAATATGGCTTAAAAGCACACCACCCGCTCCGCCCTCTCGACACACGACTTCTATCTCACCAAAAAAAAAAAAAGTTTTGTTTACTCGCTGCCCGAAATTCAAACTCGGCAATTCTTTTAATTTGGAACGCGAGAAACTGTCAAAGGGGAGAAAGAGAGCTATTCGAGGCAGATGCTGATGCCCAACACCAAAATAAAATTTAATAATATATTGTAACTCTGTACAGACTCGAAGACACGCGTCGAGCATATGCAATCAGTCAGCTGGTTTTATTTTAGTCTATACACCGTTGAAAACTATTTTCGTTATCTTGTAACGGATTGGTTTCTAATTACTTCATATTAAAAAGTTATATTGAACTCCGGTCAGCACAAGCTGGCCTTATTCGAGTTTTTATTAATATTAACTCAATAATAATTAAAACATATAATTTCTGCTTCCAGGAAAAGAAAAGCTTGTATAGCGTATACGGTGGGCCTCCCTGTATGTTTCAACAGTTTAATTTGCTCAATGCTGAGTCAACGAAATATTGTGAAATATTCTTTAAATAAGGGAATTTTAACATATTTTTTGAAGTAAAACGTCTTTACGTACGCTTGACTTGGGGAGTAAGCTGGTGAATGCGTGACGAGAGCGTTACGAAAAGTGTGATCGGGTGAGACGAACGAAAGTTGAGAGAGAAATATGAGTTAGTGAAGATAGAAAGAGAGAGAGTTACGTTTCGTATATTACTGTAGGGGTAAGAGAGAGCACTGTGCGCGCACATTTTCTTTCTCTCTTCCTTGTCCCATCCCAAGAAAAATTGAACATCCGATATTTTCAAATAATTAAAAGTTTGCTATTCTGACTGTCCCAATCAAAGCGAAGTCGGTAAATAATTAGAAATATGTTATACTGATTGTCCCATCCAAAGAGAAATTCCTGTTTCGATTTTATAGAATAAATCCTTTTAATTACCGATCGTCGTCACATTAGCCACTTCCAATTATAGTTCTGTGATCTCAAATTCTCCTACTCCGAACGCTAAGACAATTGACGTCTGCCAACGGTGGCAGCCCTTTCCGCTATCGACCCTCTTCGAGGAAAGACCTCCATTTTCTTATCGCTTTTATACCTTTCCTATCTAATTGATTTTGCTGTGGTAAGCACAGCTCCAACCCTAGGCTAGGATATAAGCCCTAGATGAGGACAAAAGCCCTAGACCAGGATACAGACCTAGACCAAAATACCGTCCTAGTACAGGACACAGCTGCTAGGATACCGTTCTAATCGAGACATCTTTATCTTCCTATCTTCTTCGAGATCTAGTCTCCATCTTCTCAAGACTTCGCAGAGGCAAGACGTCAAAAAGGTAGTGGCGCCCTCAATTTTTACAACCTTTCTGTTATTCTGGTGCGACATAAACTTGGGGTCGAATCACCCATGAGAGGAGTCTCTAGTGGGAGCCCTTCAAGCTGGAGCGCTTACCGTTACAAATTAGCGCCTCTTACCGTTACAAAAGTGTGCTATAGATACTGATTGTCTCAACCAAAGCGAAGTGAGTCAACATTTTCAAATAATTGACAAATTTTTATACTGATTGTCGCATCCAAAGAGAAGTTTTACTTCAGTAGCGTGGTCTAAACCTCTCATTTTTTTTTCTTTATATTCTTCCAAGTATATTTCAAAATGTACCTATTTCTGTATTTTTTACAGTGTAGTTTAGATCACACCGATACATAGTTATTACTGGAAAATACTAGTCGTTGGATGACAGACTCGCACGTAACTGGGATGTCGATTAAAGAAATAAACTATATCAAATTACAGAGTGTTAAAAATGAAGAACGGTTCTTAGACATCTAAAATATTTTGTTTACCCAAGGTGTAATTTCATTAGAACTTTATTTTTTAACGGTTTTATGTAACGGTAAGACGTTTAGTGAGAAGCCAAAAATTATAGATAAACGGAATTTTTGATATTTTTTAAATGAAATTCATTTTATAAGTATAAAAGCTATATCGATATTTCCAAGCATTAAGAGAATTTATTTCCATACCTACCCCCGTCAATTTTTGATAAAATCATCCTTTCGCCTTCAAATAAAATGATTTTTTCAAATTTTAACAATTAATGTCCATTTTTGACAGGTTCTGACAATTATTGACTATTTTTGACAATTTTTCAAAAAATTTGACCATTTTTAACAATTATTGACCATTTTTGACAGTTTTTTATAATTATTGACCATTTTTTCAAAATTTTGACAATTTTTGACCATTTTTCAAAAATTTTGACAATTTTAGACCATTTTTTCAAATTTTAACAATTATTGACCATTTTTGACAATTATTGACCAATTTTGACAGTTTTGACAATTATTGATCATTATTGACAATTTTTCAAAAATGTTGACCATCTTAGAGCATTTTTCCAAATTTTAACAATTATTGACCATTTTTGAGCATTTTTGACAGGTTCTGACAATTATTGACCATTTTTGACAATTTTTCAAAAATTTTCACCATTTTAGACCATTTTTGCGAATTTCAATAATCAATGTCCATTTTTGACAATTTTTTAGCATTTTTGACAGGTTCTGACAATTATTTACTATTTTTGACAATTTTTCAAAAAATTTGACCATTTTTAACAATTATTGACCATTTTTGACAGTTTTTTATAATTACTGACCATTTTTTCAAAATTTTGACAATTTTTGACCATTTTTCAAAAATTTTAACAATTTTAGACCATTTTTTCAAATTTCAACAATTATTGACCATTTTTGTCAATTATTGACCAATTTTGACAGTTTTGACAATTATTGACAATTTTTCAAAAATTTTGACAATTTTTAACAATTATTGATAATTTTCAACAATTTTTGACAGTTTATTATAATTATTGACCATTTTTTCAAAATTTTAACAATTTCTGACCATTTTTCCAAATTTTAACAATTATTGACCATTTTTGACAGTTTCTGATAATTATTGACCATTTTTGACGATTATTCACTATTTTTGACCATTTTTTTAAATATTTAACAATTTTTGACCATTTTTGACAGATTCTGACAATTATCGACCATTTTTGACAATTTTTCAAAATTTTTGACAATTTTTAACAATTATTGACCATTTTTGACAGTCTTTAATAATTATTGACCATTATTGCCACCGAAATATCATTACAAATGGCAAGAAACTTTAGGCAGCAAGGAAATACTTACTTCAGTTACAAACAGATTAATACAATTAAATTTCCAGTTGTAACTGCAGTAAATGGTGCCATAATATACTGTAGTGAATGATTTGAAGGCTCCTTATCTACTAGTCCTACGCAATCCACTAGATCTTTCCAATGGTCAGATCTTCTCTTTTTTCGGCTTTGCCTATTTCTTCCAATATTACATTGGAGCTGATACCGCAAAAGAGTTCCGGCCCCCAAAAGGGTGTTTCAGTCCTCCTCTTTACTAGTTCATCTAGTATTTCATTTCCTTCTATTCCAGTGTGTCCACAGTAAGGTGACTATATTATTCTCGCCCAGTTCATTGAGTTTGCCAAGGCATTCCCATTTTGGAACTGATTACACACAAGAGCTCGGTGCTTTAATGGCTGCTTGACTATCTGACATTATGATCCTTTGCCTTCTATATCCTTTATCAATATTGAACTGGGCACACTTTCTTTCCGCTTGAAAGATACTTGGGGTTTTTCCCAAGCTTTCACCTGGTCCGTACACTCCTATCCCAGTTCCTTCTATTGCGTTTGAGCCGACTGGGTACCATTCAATGGCATTCTTTCCAAGTCTGGTAATGGTATTTGGATCCCATTCCTTCTTGTTGCTTAATTACGTAACGAATTTCTTTAAAAAGTTATACTTTTTAATCATACCATCTTGTGGCATATTCCAGGTTTTCTAATTTCTAAGAAGTAAGGAGGTGGTTTTTTTAATGATTCCCTCTCTACTTAGTTTGTATCCTGTTCTTTCTGCAATACTTTCCACCACTATATGTAGTGGTGTGAGGTTGAGAATTACTTCCATGGCTGCTGTTGGACATGTTCTCATTGCTCCTGTAATGAATTTTGGAGAGGTGTTCTCTCGTGGTCAATAGGCTAGTTTTACTACTCCATAAGTGATAATTGGTCTCACTATGGCAGTGTACATCCAGCTCAGGATTTTTGGGTTACAAACCCAATTTCTCCCTGCTAGATTCCTGCACACCATTAGAGCCATTTTTTCTTTGTATATAATCTCCTTTTCGTGTTTATTCCACAGGAGTCTACTGTCTAGAGTCCAACCGAGATACTTGACTTCTTGTCTCCCTTCAAGTTTAATGGTTTTGAGGTTGAGTTTTCTTTTCTTGGTGAAGGCTATTAAGATGGTTTTGGTGGGGTTGATGTTGATGACCAAACTAGTTCAATTCAAACAGAAAAAAGAAATAAAATTGTGCAAATGTAGAAAAAACGATTAGGACTTAAGATCCCGTAAATAATATGGGGATAATATACAATTTATAACTCACGTTAAATGCAGTTCTCGATTAAGGACATATGGTCCTGGCAGGAGTATAAAAATACCGTAACTTATTATACAACACAAGCACACAAATAATAGACCGCGCACGTGGCACTATTCAATGAAAATTCCTATTAGAGACAGAATATCCTTAGGGGGAAAATAAACAAAATATGCGCATCAATTTTGTATCCTTAAATGTATCCAGAATCGGTCGGAAGGGATTCTATATTTCTTTTATATCTGCAAAATAAATATTTTCAAAATAATAAAATGTTTATATTATTTATACTAATTTCTGGGGTCCAAAAGTAGGACAAGCAATACAAAGAGGAGTTTGTTGAATGAAAGTAACGTGACAGCGGCGTTATTATAAGAATATACATGATTATCCCATTGCACTATTATGACTCTCTAATAATGTTAAATTTTTCGGTTAAGGTTCCTTTTAATAATGGTTGAAGTTTTTTAAATAAAACACATCTTTCTTCGACAAATGTTTAATTTGAAATCTCTGACCAAAAAACCAAAGCAACAATTGCCAGCCTATACATTTTTTCAATCTAGCGCGTGTCTGCTTATTTTGCAATTGTTACTTTTATCGATAAATAAATTATAATCAAACTGCTTAGTCGATATATTTTATGATTACAATAATTATTATAACTAAACACATACATACTAAAGTTAATAACCTATAATTTAACAATAAGCATAAATTCTAACCTAACCCATTACAACTTGTTCGATGCATAAATGCTACGGCATATTTGCATATTTGTTTCAAGCCAAAATATGGATCGTTTATTTCATTTGTAACGATGAATAACAACAGCAGATACCACCAGGAACAGTGCGTTGTTTTTTTTATAAAAAATATTGATTGAATTATTGCCAATAAAAATTAATCAAGCCAACAGAAATTTGTTTCAAATTAAGAGAGAGCTTTGTGCACATGTTGTAGGTACACAATATTTTTTCTACAACCACGCTTTTTAATGATAAAATAAGTTATATTTCTAACGTTTTCATTAATATACTGCGATGTAATGCGTCAGATAATGATAGATTTTGATCTTTGAATAGTGGTTGTGGGAAAAATATATTTTCCAGTACGGTACTGGACTCGTATCAGCTCGAAAACAAAATGTGCATAATAATGCGACCCAGACGACCACGTATGCGTATGAAATAGGGTGGGCAAATTTCGTTTTTCGCCGATGTGGAGGAAGGTGGATGAAGGTATTTTTATTTGATAGCATAACGGTACCAGACGCGTGTACGAACGTCGGTCTGGCAGCTGCCGCTGTACCCGAACGATCCCTCTTCCGTGGTTTTCTCAAATATTAATTATGTATTATAAATAAGTAAATCCATTATTATCATAAAGCTGCAAAATATGTTTTTATTAATAGACTAAAGCGTCCGCAGAGGTACTATAATAGTACTTCCGGTTGAAATTTTGAGGAGTGGTTGGGGGAGCTACAAAGATTTTGCTCTCAAAGTCTCTTCATAAGACTTCCAGACGGAAGTACTATCATAGTACCAATAGCTAGCTCTTCATGTAAAATATTTACGACTGGTACATTAAAATGTTCTTCTTCGTTTTTCTTTCGTGGCAGTCAAGTGGAGTGAATTATTCAATTTAAAGATAATTGTTCTTAAAAAGGTCTAAGATGTAACCTCTGACCTCTCCAATTTTACAATAAAATCGGACAGAACGGCTGTAAGGAAGTTTTAATCAACCTCACGTTTCATTCCAATTTGTCACTTCTCAATGCTATTTTATGGCGATTCACGAGACACGAACTTGAAGAATAGGTACTAGTGATTTAGTTCAATTGAAGATGCGTGATTTAACTTTTTTTTTCAAGTACAAATGCACGTAACTGGCTATCGATTATTTCGAAAACTCGTTTAATTGTTGCTAAGTCAACATATTAGTTTGTGCATATAACGCTCGTCTAAGTTTTTGATTTCATTTTTGCAGAACGTCAGAGTTTATTTGAATGGAATTTTTTCTTCAACAGAATTAAAGTTTTTGAAAGGAAATATATTTTCATTTTGCTTTTTTTAACGATGTTATTAAATACCAAAACGGCACACCATAAAACTCGATGGTGAAAACGGCTTCCATTCGAAATAATGAAGCCTACATGTGTCACCGTGTAAATTTTTTTCCTAATATAGTGGACTTTTGAGAATTTCAGTTCAATAAGCATAGTTTTGTGGTATTTACAAGACTTTTTATGTTGAAAATGCGTTTTTTATAAAATTTCATGACGCTATTTGAAGGTAAAAATTTGATTTTATCGAAAAACCAAGTCGACCAGTCACATTCTCGTCCCCAAAATCCCAATTTCACAAATGTTTAGCAGTTCATGTTAAAAAAAATAGTCAAAACAGTTAACAGTATTTTAGAGCGAGTAAAGTATAAGGTTTTCAAGATTATAATTGAAACAACCAAAAATATAACATACAGCTAACTAAAACGACACCCTAATATTTTTTCGTACATGTGGGCACTTACTCATGAACATGTGTCGCTATTTTCTGCTATAGGCTACACACCTCCCCTTCAACAAGCTTACCAATTGTTGTCGTATCCTTCAAATATTTTATATTAAAAAAAGATTTGTGCAAAAATACTATAAATCTAGGATTGTTGTGGATTTTTATGTTTTTTTTTAAACAGGGATACATCAAAAACCATCCCAATTATGTACTAACTTTCGAAAAATAATACGATATTGTTCGAGTTGAAGGGAACAATTAGAAAACGAGCGATAAACGTCCCGAATCGCCCACGACAGGAAGCTTCGAATTTCGGATAACAAAAGGCAATCGAAAAGACAAAAGACTACTGTGTTTGTGCCCCATGTTGACTGCGATGATGGTTGATGTTGATGAAGATAAAGTGGAATTAATGGCTAGACCGGAAATTACATCAACGCGTCTGGATCCCCTTAATAATTTTCTTTCATACATTCTTTTACTTGTTTCTTGAAGAGGCAATTAAAATATTATTTTTATTATTTTTTTACTCCCCCACAAAAGTCTCGCTTTTCAAAATTTTATCTTTAAAGCAGCTGAAACCGCCTACAGACCGAGAGTAAAAGTCATTGTTTTAAGAATGTCTCGACTCAAATAATCCTTGCCAAAGAACACGAACAATTAATTGGCATTTTTGTTTTCAAATTATTTTTTTTTGTTTAATGTTATACCCTGTATAATTGTTACTTACGTCGTTGTGAAGCATATTTCAACAGGGGTTGCTATTTAAATTTGCATTATGCCCGGTTCAGACCACTGATTTAGTAGAGTAAAGTAATTTAGTAGAGTAAAGTAATTTAGTAGAGTAAAGTAAAGTAATTTAGTCGAGTGTGTCTACTGTTTACACAAGTCAAGTTAATTAGTAGTGTTTGCTTAATCAAGTCGAGTCAAAACAATCGTTTACATGGGGCTAGTATTTAGTTGAAATCGATTAGCAGCAAGTCGAGTAGCATAGTAAAGTTACAAAACAAAATCTTCGGTTAATATTGAAAATTCTTATTAAGGAAACTAGCAGTATATGTTTGGAGGAAATACAAAAGCCTAAACGTCTATGGGTAAGAAAATGGATGAGTAGAAGAAATGAGCTTGAAGTCTCCAGTTGCCTTTTAAAAGAACTGGCTTTAGAAGATCCAAGATAATATTTTCTTGCCCCAGGATGTCTGTTGAGTCATTTAATATTTTGCTGGACAAAATGAAATTATCTATTCAAAAGGATGATATTATAATGAGAGATGCTATTCCAGCCGCCACAAAGTTGCAGGCAGTATTATATTTTCTAGCTATTAAACTAAGTTGTTGCCTGTCCAGACGTATTTAGTTGCTGTGCTAGTAGGTTGTCTTTTTTGGTGGGGGCTGCTACTCGCCCCAAAAAATAGAATAGACTTCTATTTACTAAACTCGACCGATAACTGGACAAGGCCAGTAATCTCGACTAAGATGAAGGTGTTCAGACTGGTCAAGTACTAAATTACTTGACCACTCGACTAAACTACTAGCTGCGTCTGAACCAGGCCTTATCCCTTAGGTAATTTTAGTTTACCCTCTCTTCCCTAAAAACTATTGAGTTTTTTGACATTTCTTTTTAATATATATACTTAATTGATTGCAAGTTTTAAAATAGACACACTGTATACATAGTGTATTCGTAAAACATTCCTGCTTTAGTTTCCCTTCGTGTTTTTTTTATCTCTTACATAAATAGAAATACAAATACACCAAAAAAAGAACATTATATGTGCATAATATGTTATTAACAGTATAATTTTGGTTGATTTCTACGTTATCTTAGTGTAATTTAGTGCAGACGGATAGGAGTGTAAGATTTCGTGATAATTATAGGCATTAAATTTACAAAATTTTTAATTATTCACGTTTTAACTTTAAAAGTATTGTAGAAAAAAATGTAGACACCAATACAAAAGAGGAGTTTCTAACCTCAAATTAAAATATTTTTAATGAGTTATTGCCATGCAAAATCATGCATAAATAATAAACGAACTCACTTGGTATGCCGCTTGCAGTTTGACCCATTATATTTCTATGAATATTAACCAAAAAGCACAACAAGGGTTTAAAATATTTGACACTTAATGTTGTTAAGACATTACAATTATTTGCTAACGAACACAGAGGATGGATTTTCACATTTGTAACGACATCACTTCACAAATAATGTTAGTAATTTATAGTTTCTAAGAATATTATTGTTTAATAAAAAAATTTACGCAAAATAAAAATATTTGACATTTTTTTCTATCTATGTTATCTTTGAAGTTGGAAGTTGGAATTAAATTGTCAATTCTTCTTTTTTTAAACCTAAAATTTTATAATTTGGTGATTGCGAGTGTTCGTTAGCCGCAATTAGACGAGACCAAAACAATTTCACTGTACCTACTGTATAGGCAACACGTATTACAAGAACCAAGATTGGGAGCAACCAGTGATAGTCACTGGAGCAACTGATTTTATCTATTGGAAAAATGAAGAAAGGCTCTCTATTTTAATAGATGGTTAATAATTTTTGGATATCTACCGTAGATACACTTAGATCACTAGTCTTTTACACTGATAGAACTTTGAAAATAATATTGTGAAAAATAAAATGATGGAGGCAAGAGAGATTTGTTGAACGAGTCAGATGCTGCAAATGAAATACGCATACACAGTCGGCTCAAAAACCACCACTATGCCTAAGAAAAAAGTGGGGAATAGGAAAAAATATCAGCGTAGTTCAAACAGCACTGGCTGGTATCTCAATTGTCACAAAAGAACTAACCAGAAAGGGAATTTCTGGCAAAAACATAAAAATCTACACTGATAGTAGACAAGCCCTATTAGCCTTGAACAGACAACGTCAGGGCTAGTATTTAGAGTGCCATCAAGTTAGCTAACGACTCGGTAGATAACAATATTATCCTGAGGTGGGTTGAAGGGCACGTCAGGAGTAAAAATAACCGCATTGTCGATTCTTTAGCCAGGGAAGCGGCTGTACCAAAACAACTACGGCCTGACGACTTCGGTAATTGCGGAACTAGCTAAACGTTACACCCATGCTCAATCCCTAAAGAGATGGGATGGAATCAAGGGTCGCAGATTCGGCAAGATCACCCTGGGCGACCCTGGGAAGCTGGCGTCGAAGAAATATTTGGCGATGACCAGGAAAAACCTACATTAAACAGTAGGATTTCTGAGCTAAGGAAACACCTCCATACAATGGGGCTAGTGGACACACCTCTATGCAGGATGTGTGAACGAGTGCCCGGAGTTATCGTCAATGAGAGAGTGAGTGTTCGGTGAGTCTTGGCCTACACCTGCCGATATAAAGGAGATGTATTCTAATGACCTGTCCACCTTTCTGGAAAGGACAGGATGGACGATGACCTAGGAGGACAACTCCTTGGGAGGACGTACAATGGGTCACATGTGGCCTAAGTGCTATGGGCCTAAACTCACCCTCCCTACTCTACAGTCTCTTACACTGATAAAACTTGGAAAATAATATTGTGAAAAATAAAATGATGGAGGCAAGATTTTGTTAAAGGTTGAAGGAAGTAAAACAATTTATTATACGATAAATTTAATATATTTTTATACACAAGTTGGGTTGGATATAAATTACAATCATTACACATAAATAAGTAGTCATTTTGTAGATAAAAAACTTTATGTGTATGTATGATACTTTTTTATTGTTAATCGGATGTATATTTAAATGTCAAAAGTTATGCGGAAAATGAACTAGTTTACAACAGGTAATACTTCGTTAAAAATTCAAGGTCCGGTGAATAATATCTTGAAAAATCAATATAATATAAGATTATCTGTCCAAAAATGTTATTTTTCTCTGGAAAACCTGAAATTACCGCAACTTTTTCGTGAGTAGTATCGATTGTTCAAGATATTATCCACAAACACATGTTTCTGGATAGTTCACCGGACTTACAATTCAATATACTTTACAATCTTTTTTCCAAAGAGTTATTCTTAGCACAACCACCAAAAAGAGAGTGTTTTATTTAAAATATTATTTATCTAATTTACCATTAACAAATCGTCCAAGAGATTAATGGTCTCTCATATAGATTTGGTTGTTGATATTTCTTAACCTTTTTCGATAGTATTTGGAAAATTATTTTCACTTGACCATTGCATGTCCAACCATGTTTTTTCGAATTGCTGGTTTGTACGACTGAACATGGACCATAAATGCCGTTTTGGAATAAAATTAAAATTGCAGTATTTCTGAATATGCTGCCAAAACTGTGAAATTGTCCGACTGTTATCAAAGATCACAACCTTGTCAAATATCTTAGAGCTTACTTGACAGGCTCCCAAGGTAGCGCCACCCATACAATTAATTCGCCATACGCAGCGCTACTGGTCAGATGCCTATATATATAAGTAGGCTGTCAATGATTTGACAGTTGCGTCTAGCGCTTGTTTTGTTACTATGGCTTTGAATCGTCTTTCTTTACTTGAGTCGCTTCGCAAAATTGTTAATGTGACATTCCAAAGTCGTTTCACTCATAATTAACGAGTGTTACCAAATTGTCGAAAATATTTGGTTCAAAATTTTGACGTTATTACAATATGATTGGTTCAGCTGATCGATATGGCTCAATGTACGCATGCGCGAACTATAAGGAAGCCAAGTTTCAGAACATTTATTTTTCTGTCTTCCAGCCGGAAAGCATCAACTTTTGGGCCGCCGCGCTAAACGAAGTTGCCGCTTTCCGCCTCCGTCGAACAGAAAAATAGTATACACACCTCGGCCAGTGAGTAAGAAAGCCTCAGATCACATGTTTGTCGACCTCAGCTTCGCTTCGGCCGACAATTTCATGTGATCTGAGACATTTCTTATCTTGATCGAAATGAGGATATCCCCATTTAAGTTTGGGTTCAGAAACATTTAAATTGAAATAAATACCTACTAAGTTGCGTTTTCAACCACCAGTGAGTTGTGCGCATGCGAGGCGAGTCAAACCATAGAAGTTGCAAGTTAATTTGACGTTTATTAAATGTCGAAAGTAAGAACCAGTTGTATTATTTACTTATATTTGTTGACGATGGATAAGAATAGAACATTATTGTTTACCGAGTGGGAAAAGCCTAACATCCTGGACGACTATGAAGTTTGCAAAGACGAGGCGCAAGCCGAGACTTAGCAATACAGAGTCCAGGAATGTGTCTTTTCCTACGAGGTAAACATACTATTTTTCCGCAAATCGTTTAAAATTCGACAGATTGAACGTATTAAGGTTGAATTGTCAAACTTATTGACGCATATAAATTTAATTAATATAATTTTCCATTTCTGGGACTCATTTCCTTATAGTAAGGAAGTGAATAGGAAATCTTTTTTCTTTTTCTTTGAGAAATTTTGTCTGGAATGTCAAAATTTCCTAGCGATTTGCGGAAAACTTAATTATTATAAATATCAGTTTTCGGGAGTTGTCAATATGAATATTTTCCAGATAATTTTCGAAATAAAATAATGCGATGAGTTTCCGTTACTATTTTTATTTATTGTTCGTTAAATTTGATCATATAAATATTTGTCAATACAATAAATAAGAAAATAATTTCTTTAAATAAAACAGTCTCATTTTTTTACAAAAATAAATAGAAATAATTTGTCTTAGTGAGTTGTGGAGTACAAGAATGTATGAGTTTTTTTAATGTAAATTTGTACAACGGCAAAAGCATTTTCTCAAGAATAATTCTATATACAAAAGATCTATAAGATTACACCGAATTAAATAAATTAAAGTCAACAGATAAATCAAGTTTGTAAAGAAAATACGAATGGTCACGTTTATTTAAAATTAGGCACTATTTTTGATTCAACGAAGTTACACCTTAAAAGAGTAAGAAAAAAACATTACAAACTATCTATCCTGAATTCAAATCCAAGTTGCCGACGATGTAAACACGACATATACGTCCGTCCACGTGAACTATGTCCGGTCATTGAACAGGCTATTAAACGGTAAGAAAAGAAAATGACATTTTGTTGTACAAATTTACGGAGATAAATTCTTAATATCTACTGATAGGTATACAGAGCGATTGAAATATTTGTTGATTAATAAATGGTAACAATGAAGGAATCCCATTTTTATAATAAATAAAATACCAGCAATAAATATATTATAGCCATTTCAACCACTCTGTATATTTATTTATGTATGTATATATACAGTTATAAAATGTTTATTTTATTCTATACTTATAATAAAAGTTTATTTTGATCGTATAAATGAAATACTTTTTTTTTAATACTGGGAGCGGCAAAAACAAGAAAACTATATATTCAGTTGTTAATATTATTGTTACTTGTTAATATCAAAAGAAATTGCTTCAAATCTTTTATTTGTTGTTACTTTCAGAGATTTTACGGAAATATGACATTTGGAAATCACAAAGAAAACTATAAAACCTATCGCCATCTAATTGCTTTATAAAATACTAAACTTGATCTCTCTATTGTAAAAATGTTAGTTGGGCTTAATAACTTATAGTTGAATGCATAACTGGTTTTATAACTAGTAGTTAGTTCATTCGCAGTTGACAACAGCGCACCAATCTCAAACAATCTGTGCGTCAAACAATAACCAACCAAAACGCTTACATTCCATGATGCAGCGTTGCGTCAACTGCCAAACTGTGTGTGAGCGTGATTTGAAGGTTAGGTTGTTAGTTTAACCGTTGTGTACGTGTTTGGTTCTAACTGGTTCGTCCTAGCCAATTCAAGTAACAACTCGCATTGGCAGATGAATCAGACGAAGTATTTGAAGTTGCTGTAAGCAACTGGTTACCAACTGGAAAGCGATCGCTTTCTCTATCACTACTTGGAATGCTTTTTTTGCTCTTGTCGTACAGAGTGGAGTATTATGGAGCAACAAAGGAACTAATGAACAAACTTTTTAGTTCTAACCTGACTTTAAACGCGTCATTTCTATAATTATGCCTGCGCCAACTGTCAGTTAAGGTCAAGGGTATCTCTTGATTGACTACTCGTCATAAAACGGGCTCAAGATAAAAGGGGGAAAAGTTTGTGCGGTTAAATTAAAAAGGGAAACAAAATGGAAGAAGGAATTCACTCAAATACGTCAAACTCTCTGAAGGTCATACATATATTCTTTTAAAGCTGTAATTTTACTATTTTTGACGTAAAAGTGTGTACCTGGATTTGAGCAAGTTTAGTTGACGCCGCTCCCAAGAGATGGCTCTGTGTTTTACACGATAAAACCTAACCTACGTTTTTAATCTTGTATTTTTCTTTTGTAAGATTTAAAAAGGGTAAACGCCGCTAGTCACAATTCTAACATCATCAGGGGTTGTTATTTTTTTTATATATATGTATATTAATATAGTCTGTATCGGGGTTTTTGTTTAATAACTATTTATTAATATTTATTATTTGTCATCATTCGGATTTATTTTCGTCGTTTCTTTTTCAATTACTTATCAATTAAAAACAATCACAATCGAGGTGGGGGGGTAATAAATAATATTACTATTCAGGATAGACATGCACTTATTTGAAGTTTTCCTTTTTTCCTAAACATGCAATTTTTTATAAATATATAATATATATAAATAATCATTGTAAATATTATTCGGTAATAAGAGATTGTTTTACAAGTCTGTCAATTACATAAAATGTAGATTCTGCCATAATGTCAGCTGTCACAATGTCAAAATGGGGTAGACAAATCACATAAGAAGAAGCCACTTGAAGTTTGCCAACTGTCTTGCGCAGAAACCAAAATCGGTCTTGTTTATCTATGTCGCCTCGTAACGAGCGTTTCATGCCATTGGCGTTACAAACGATTTTTATGCCGACAGCTATTTCATTATTGACATTTGAGGTTGTGTTTGAAGCAATCATTTACTGTGGAATATTTTAAGACGTTTAGCTAGTTTATCTGTGAGTGTTGTGTGTTTTATTTGATCTAAAACCATGCCTACTAAAAAATTATCCACAGTCAAGGCCGACAGATTCTTAAAAACGTTGCAACTTTTATCAAGTCCGAAAATGTAAAAACGTTACGATACGATTTGAAGTGGAATGTCAATTTTACAATATGGCGTTGGTTTTGACAAGTTCGCGCATACGACGCAACTTCAGGTGGGTTCTTCTTACGTGTTAGTTTATTTAGTGTAATCACAAACGGTTGGTAACTAAACGACTCATGCGCAGATTAGAAAATAGCTTCTACGCATGAGTCGTCCAGTTTTCAATCATTTTTTATTGCAATACTGCACTATAACTTTGACACCTTTACAAATGGCCGCTTGGCTTCACTCTATTGATTAAAACATATCTTGAAAGAATGCTCTTGTTATAAAACAACCTCTTAAACATTCAAAGACTTCGAATAAAAGATGCCTTTCTCCAATTTTAAATATTAAATTTGAAATATCCTAAAATCAAGGGGGCGCAATACTACCACCACTGCATTTGTTCAACGTGCATGTGCATTCGTTGCTTGATCCACAATATGGCTAAATATACGAATGACGTAATCGTTACGAAGTACAGGAATGCCGACAGCATGCAACCGGTGCCGTGCTCGTTGTGGTCTTTTACATATCTGAAAAAAAATGCAAAAAAAGATAGTTCAAGTTAAAATATGTAATTATTTTTTCGTACCTGGCAGCTTTGTTTCCTTCGAAAGTACTGTCGTAACTCTGTACGACCAATCCGTCGTAATCCTTTTGTGGATCTTGCGGAGCGTCATTTTGCATGTTTTTCGCGTTGCTATTTTTGTCGTTTTCGTAGTAAAACGTCAATTTGTATGGTTGATTGGTGGCCGGTTCAAGGTCGAAGTCTTGCGTCATGGGAGCGTGGACTGGTTGTCTAATTTCTTCGTCCACGTATACAGTCTCGGTTAGGGGTGTTGCTATAAACGATGATGATGATGTTTGGGCGTTAGAATTGTGATTAGCGGCGTCTGTCAGTCAGTAGCATTTCTTGGTGCAAGCGCATTTACGCACGATATCGATGTCTTTGGTGTAGCGGGTGCCGTCGTTGCAAATTAAACGAACCTAATTGGAATAATATAAATAAAGATTTATTCACTTCATACGACCAACAATATAATTCTTACCTTTCGCCTTTTGCTTTTTCTTGCATGACAGCAGCTGGTGCCGCAACCACCGACACATTTGGCCATCTTTAATGGCTTTCTTGATCTGCATCCGTGTTCCGTGTAGTGTTCACGAACAAGTTCTTTTCGGCAAGTTGGTGCTGCATAAAGAAAGTAGGTATAAATATTAAAGTTGTATCTTTAGATTTATTGAAAAAATGTTAATAGACAATCTAATACCTTTCCGTCACCGATTCTTCTTTAGAATATAGAGCTTAGAATTTTCTTAGCTGAAGCATGAAAATTAGTACGAAAAATCCACTAATACTTACACTCTTCCTCACCTTGCTCGCAGTATTTCCCCTTAAAACCAGGTCGACATTTACACGTGTATTCCCCGTTTCTAGTCGGTACGCATTTGCTGTCGTGTTTGCAGTGATTAGTGAGACACGGATCTGGAGGACTGGCGGGCTCTTCTATCATTTCATCCATTTCGTCTTCTTGTTCGTCTTCTTCGCGATCTTGGTTCATTATTCCGCAACCGGGTTGGACTTTTTGTTGAGTTTGAGCGTTACCGAAATCAACCGGTTTGTGATTTATCCAAACCTCTTTCATACATCCTAAAACAAGTGAAAAACATAGCAACAAATCTATAGAAACTATACAAGATTTTACCATAAAAACTGGTTAAATTTCTCAAATGCCATTGGGTGAAAGCTTCTTGTCCCGCTTCCGGTGGTATTCCCCCCAAATACATGGGAGTACTAAGTCTTAAATATTCTTTAGAACCTTCGTTTATGATGCTTCTAGCTAACCCCCTGTCAACGCGCAGAGTAAAGTTCTTTTTAATCGCTATAAGTTCCGCTATGTGGTATTCTCCATCAGATACCATTTCAAAACTAAAATTTTTAATTAAAACATTCAAATAAACAATAACAATTTATATCAAATATATTTACCTGTACATCGTTGAAACGGGGTAGTTTCCAATATCGTAACTAACACGTATTCTTCCATTGAAAAGTTCGACCGCCAAATGTTCTTGATGGCCGTCGTACATTAGAACGCCATTTTCTTTTTTGGTGGCAAAAATTATTGTAACGTTCGCTTCCGGTTTGGTTCTCAATGGTTCCAACTCCACGTAAGAAGTGTTGTGGATAAAACTTAGAGATGTCAGATATTCGCATCGTTTGCCAGAATAACCGGGTGCGCATTTGCAAAGGTAGTCGTTGGTTCCGGACGGTTGAAAACAAACTCCATGGACGCAGTCGTGGTGTTGACACGGTGACGTTTGTGGATACATCATAGCAACTAATGGCGTAATTTCACATAGCTTCCCGCTATATTCGCCGGTACATTTACAGAAATATTCGTTTACACCATCTACACATGTACCTCCATTCTAAAACGGAATATATTACAGTTGAATACCTTCCTTTTGTATGTTTGGAATAAGGACACTACTTTATCGGCTTATACTCAAACCTTGGCGCGTACTTATCAGGGCATGGAACAAGAAGCACAAACCCTAGTGCTATTACTGCTTACCGCTTGTCACATTTTCAACATGGTTTCTATATTAGTGTGTTCTCCTTTCAATTAAAATAGTCTCCGTTTAGAAAGACATAATTTGCCACTAGATGGCGCTGCATGGTTTATAATTGTGGCTGTTCAAACTAAGAAGGTTATCTATGGATGGATGCACCAGAACACGAACACTGGCCTCATGGCTGAATGTCACAATGGCCGAATCCAGTATAGAGTAGCTGAGTAGCAACAGAGCCTCAGGATTGGATGGAATTACCGATGGAAGATACCGGTGCAGCTCAAAACTGCGAGACTAGTGTTAGTGTGGAAACATGGGAAGCCAGAGGACGAACCCTATTCGTATAGACCTATCCGCCCACTTGACACCGTAGGAAAACTATTTGAGAGGATAGTGAAGAACAGATTCCAAGAGGAGCTCGGGAGAGCAGGAGGCCTGTCAGACTGACAATTTGGCTTCAGGAGGGGCAAGTCTACCATCATGGCAGTAGAATGGCTGAAGGCAAAAGGCAGGGGGCTCGCAAAAAGTGGGCGGCAGTAATTACCCTGGATATCAGGAATGCGTCTTGGTCGAAGATTATGGAAGTGTTGAAGAGAAATTTCTCGGCATTCTTACTCAACATGATTGGTGACCACCTCTCAGACAGGTATGTAGAAATCTCGCTAGGAAAGAAGATGGAAGTGACCGACGCTCTGGAACATCCTTTACGATGGCGTCTTGAGGCTAGAGCTGGAAGAGGGTGCAACTACCCTCGCATTTGCTGATGGTCTGACCATATTTGTGGCCAATAGGCCATAAGTCGGAAGCGATGGTAATTAAGGGACCTCTGAAGAGAGGCAGCATCCGTTTCAAGGTGCAGGGGACAGAAGTTATCCCCAAACGAACGATTAAGATCTTAGGAGTCCATTTGGATGACAGGTGGAGGTTTAACAAACACATCCGAGAAGCGTGCGATAAAGCCTGCGAGCTAGCCAGCATACTCATGAGAATCTTGCCAAACAAAGGCGGGCCCAGCACTAGGAAGAGATGGATGCTACTTAGAGTGACTAATTCCATCCTGCTGTATGCAGCACCGGTATGAGAGGAAGCGCTCAGGTTCAGAGCGGAAAGAGAGAGGCTGTCCAGGAATCGGCGGAAAATGAACCCGATAGTGTGTTGTGCCTACAAAACGGTCTCGACTTCAGCGGCACAGGTAATAGCGGGAGCGGTCCCAGTTGAGCTACTGATTTAGGACATAATGACGGAAATTGTAATCTCAGAAAAGCCAATGGGAGGCAAATTACACTGGAAATGTGGCAGGTCCTATGGAACAAGTAGGAAAGAGTGGCGCAATGGACCAAAAGACTAATCCCTAACATAGAGCTCTGGGTCAACTGTAAGTTTAAACATACCAATTATTTCCTAACTCAATTCTTGAGCGGACAGGGGGCGTTTGGGAGATCCACCCACAAAATTAAGAAGTCGCCTAATGACACGTGCATGTACGACGATATCGCAGACGATGCTGATCACACAGTATTTTACTGCAAACGTTTCGAGGAGAAAATGGAGAAATTGGTGGACAACTCGGGAGAGCCGTTAACGCCAGAAAATATCATCGGGTTCATGATTGGAAATGAGGTTTCCTTTAGGAAACTCTCTAGTAAAATCACAGACATCATTAGAACTAAGGAGAAGGAAGAGAGGGAGAATCTGGCAATACATACAAAGGTTCTATACCTAAGCAATGCCAAGGGGGAGAAATGAGAAGTCAACGTCCCTTTATCCCTGTTATGCCTCCACAGCGGTTCCAGAGATATAGGCGAAGAAGTGTTTAGAGTTTAGCTGGTAGGCGGCTGAATGGTGACAGCGGAAGCTGTGGAGTGACTCTCCCTGGCTAGCAGAGAGAGGACGCAACACCTCGACCGAATCCGCAACTAGGGACACCTTCCCTAGGTCTTCGTAGAAGATTCCCCCCACCAAAAAAAAGTATAGAGTAGTACCTATAGGGATGAAGAAAAAAGGAGAAGAGAAAAAATGGCTTCAACGCTTATAAATTGGTGATATGTTGGTGATGTAGTGATTTAGTTTGTCTTACCTGGCACATGTGGTTCTCACAGTCGTCGATGTTGTTGGTACAGTTCTCGCCCTTAAAACCAGGTAGACACTCGCAAGTGTAATAATAATCGTGATCAACGCAACGAGCGTTATTTTTACAAGGGTTATATTGTTCTGTACAAAAGGGAATTTTTCTTTCACAGTATTCACCCATGAATCCGGCGGGACATTTGCACTGGTAACCGGCGATGCCGTCGACGCATGTGGCGTTGTTTTCGCACTTGTTGTTGATGCAGTCGTCGATGTTGTGTTCGCATCGCATTCCGGTAAACCCAGGGAGGCATTGACAGCTAGAAAATAGAAGAAATTTCCGCTAAGTAACCGTTGAATAGAAGTATTGAAATTAATACACTTTCGTCGTTGCTTTATAGTGCTTTCTACCGTTTTACCTAACCTTATTTTTTGTTTTACCTGAATCTCCCTTCCTCAAGCACTTTACAACTCCCATCGTTACGGCAGGGGTTGTCGTAACAAGCGTCGATCATAAACTCACATTTCTTTCCATGATATCCGGGGGCACATTTGCACTGAAAGTCCCCTTCAGACAGAGTGACGCATTTCCCTTCGTTTTGGCAAGGAAATGTATAGCAAGCATCGCATTTTGCTAAAATGTCGTTGCTTACTTTTCCTGAAAAAATAACAGATTTATAAGATACCAAAATATACAAAAAGAATTCTAATTTAAAAGACTCAACTCCAGCTCTTAATTCCACACCAATGTGCCTAGCTATATATAAAGTTACTCTTCGCGGTAAATCTTCGAGCGCAGTTGCCCCCGGTAGTTCAGAGAAAGAAATGTTAACTGGTATTAAAAAAAATCCCCGAGCAGATGATAAAAGTAAAATTACAAAAAAAGCAAAAGTTAATTAATAGTTGTATTAAAATGAGCTGAAAGTTGTAAAGCTCAATTTAAATAGACACATCGATAGTATAGATATCTGCAATTATCTCGGTCGAAAACAACCACCAATAAATCACAGTGCCTCGAGTAGGTATATACATTTTAAGTTTATAAAAATTTTAATAATTTACCTTTACAAACGAAAGATGAAGATGGTGTAGATAGAATTGATTTGTCTTTCATTGCGGGAGGTTCCGCGCAATGCGCTATTCCTGGTTCGACATAATCGACTTTTACCCAGTCTGATAACCATTTTAAAGAACAGTCACAGTACAATGGGTTTGCTCCGAGTGCTCTAAAAGATACATAAAGAACACAATTAACAATTTCTCCTGTATAAGTATGTAAAAGTTTTACTCACATATGGCTGATGGATTTTAAATTTGCAAATGTTCCTTCTGGAATTAGAGATATTTGATTACCGTGGAGAGACCTAATAAAAAAAATTAAGATTTGAATATATTTTGTACAATTAACTTAAGAAAAAGGGTACAAGTATTAGAAAGAGACGTTAAGTCATTCTATTTGCTAAAACCGGCTGGAATTATTAGAGTTTGAGGTTATCTAATGTCATTAAACTATAATAAACTATAAAAAAATCAATTTGTAAATATACGTTATGCAACACATTAATAGATGGCGCAGATATTCGTTACGGTTATATTTCATCGCTTGCCGCTTCTTCCCTGATGTGTATGTTCTGTGTTTTTAACTCCAAACATGTGTCGACATCTTTTGACCGTTATTAAAAGCCACCGTCGTAGGTAATCGATAAGAAAGAGAATCACATTAATTGTGTTCGAGTTTTGATATAATAACAATAAATAATCATCATTGTTTAACCTTATTTCATAATATACAAGTATTTTTTATAAAATTATTTATATTATTATTACAGATTCCTGCATTAGGATTTAGTATACTTTTTAATACATCGGCAAGATGTCGCTGTATGTTGTAAACTCGGTAAAGAATAAGTCAAAAAATACTTACAGAATTCTCAAAGACAGCAATCCTTGTAGTGAATCTCGTTGAATACACTGCAACTTATTATAACTAATTATAAGGGTGGATAATTTCGAAAGATTCGTAAAGGTGTCGTTAGATAACATCGCAATTTTGTTGTTACTTAAATCCCTAAAAAAATATTATTAAAAAAGTAATTATTGATTAATAAGGTACTTACAGCCTAGTCAAAGATTTTAAATGCCTGATCCTATCTCCTTGTATCCTGTCAATTTCGTTGAAATCTAAATAAAGTTCTGACGTTTCCGGTGGTATACCGCGTGGTATTTCTTTAAGATTAGCTCTGGAACATCGAACTACTGTTCCTGTACAAGAACACATCGGTGGACAATAGTTTTCTCCTAAGCAACCTTGATCCCCTTCGAGACATTTGAATTCCGTTTTGGGCAGTTCTCTAATAAGAACTTCTTTGACTCGATCCGGACCTGCGCATCTCGGAGGGGATCCACTTAGTCCTTTATTTTTTAACCAATCGGAAAACCAAGCTAAATGGCAGTTGCAAATAAACGGATTTTGTACGAGGTTACTAAAAAAAAGTTCGACAGTTGGTAAGTGCGAAGGATCATTTAGAAAAAAAACTTACAGGGTGTGTAGAGATTGAAGAAAATCAAAAGATCCAGGCATAACGCAAGTTATTTGATTGTTGTTCAAAGATAAAACTTTCAAATTGTGTAAACCTAAAAACATTTTATTGTGGACTTCTAGCAATTTATTTTCAGATAGTAATCTGAAAGAAAAAAAATCGATTTTTTAGTGAAATGTGGAAGTTAAACGTTGATTTTTGTTTGCTTACAGATCTGATATCTTCGAAGCACCTTCGAATGAATTTTCTTCGATGCCAGTTATTTGATTTCTTCTTAAATCGAGTTTAATTAGATTTGGCAGTGTTCCGAAAAGTCCATCGGATTTTATACGACCCAAATCGTTATCATGTAACAATCTAAAATAAATAACAATGCAACAAGTTGGAAAAATCAACGGTAATCTTAGAATATCAGGATCAGATAGAAATTTCTACAAATAAATTAGTCCCTTATAAAAAATATTTATCGTACGTCCTTAGTAAATGGAAATTTTTATAAATCCCTACCAAAAATTACTTACAATTCTGTTGTATACAATGGAATGTCTCTGGGAATTTCTTTCAATTCTCTTCCCGAACAATCCACAATCGTCCCATCACAAGAACATCCCGATGGGCACGCGTTGTCAATAAGGCATTCGCCGGCAAATTTCGTTCTAAATTCTTCTTGACCTAAATATTCAAATTTTACAGGTTAAGTTGTACACAAAATGTAATATTTATCTGCTGATTTTGTTTTATTGGTATCAGTACTAAAATAAAAAAAATTACTATGTCATTACGACAGATCAGCAGATAAATACCAATTCTAACAAATATAACTGACTCTTTGAATTTTAGTTGGTCTAACATATGTTTTGACAGATTTTTTACATTTTCAGAATTAAAAGCTTTGTAGATTCAAGAAGTCAGTTGAAGAAACCACACAATGAAATGAGATGAAAAATATTCAACTGAAAATGAAGCTAGAAAAAAATTACTATCGGGAACCTCTTATAAAGATTCTTTCGTACTCCCATGGTAAATGGAAGATTTTCAAATAATTTAACCCCTTTTCAAAATTTTACCGTACGTCCATGATATAGAAAAATTAGCAAATAAATTAACACATTTTGAAAATTTTATCGAACGCCCGTGATATACAAAATTTAGCAAATAAATGAATTGCTTTAAAAATTTTTATCGTATTCCCATGGTAAATGGAAGATTTTACAAATAACTACAACCCCTTCCAATATTTTATCGTACGCCCATGATATAGAAAAAATAGCAAATAAAATAATCTCTTTTAAAATTTTTATCGTACTCCCATGGTAAATTGAAGATTTTACAAATAATTCAGCCCCTTTAAAAGTTTAATCGTACGCACACGATATAGAAAAAATTGTAAATAAATGAATCCCTTTTAAAAACGCCTATGATGAAAGGAAATTTTTACAAATGAATGAACCCCAGTTAAAAATTTTATCCTACGCCCATTTAGCATGTCGGTGACGCGAGACCATAAGTTTTGCTCCTGCCAAAAATCGCTTGCGTTTTCAGTTTAAAAATCATATAATTTTTGTTGGGCATAAAACCATGAAAGAACTACAATTTTTTCAACGATCAGAATGGCGAGAAGACTTTATTAAAATGGAGTTTTTGTGCACTCAAAAGGGCACTAGAGACAGAAACATGCAGAATAGACACTTATTTATATTAATAATAAAAATGAATGTTAAGTGAATGAAACACCATTACCACTTATTATAGTGGAAAGGTGCTTACCCTTACATTTGAACTTTTCGTCTTTCAACGACTCGATCCTTCTTTTTTGCATCCTTTTTGGAGTTTCGCATCGCGCACCTGAGGTCTCAATGGGATTTTTATGTAGATATTCCGCCAACCATTTTAAATTACAATCACAGATGAACGGATTTCGAGCTAAATGACTGAAAAAATAAAATAAACAAACAATATACTAAAAATATATTCTGTCAAAAACGTATCGAGAATTGATCATCTGACAAACCTCCTTGGGGACCCACTAGCAACTAGGACACACTCCAACATTTCCAACTGCTTGGAAAAGAGCCCGAATCGTCTTGATTCCCAAACCAAACCAGGCAAAGTCATTCAGACCAATAACTCTGTCTTCTTTCATGTTGAAGATAACTTTCTCATTGAAACATGCCTATCAATCAGGAAAATCCTGCGAAACAGCCTTACACCAACTGGTGTCGAAAATGGAGGCTGTCCTAGGAAATCAAGAAATAGCTCTCGGAGCATTAACTTCCACAGGGAGGAGTTCTATCATCTTTGCTGTGGGACCTAGTCATAGACGAACTCCTGGAGGAATTGAACAGGAAGGGGAGATGATCTGACAGATGATCTGACAATACTTGAACTGGGTAAATTCCCTAATGTTATATCGGAGCTGATACAACAAGCTCTAGAAATGGTGCAGATATGGTGTAGGAGGGAATGACTAAGAAAAACTGCGCTCATTCCCTTCACTAGAAAAGGGAAGCTTGAGAGAGTAAAACTGCCAAGCCTCTTCAACGTGCAGCTGTGTCTCAGTCAGAAGGTCAAGTATCTGGGCATAATTCTGGATGCAAAACTAACCTGGAATTCACAACTACATGACAAATCCAATAAAGGGATAATGGCCCTAATTGCTGTCAAACGGGCGATAGGAAACAGATGGGGACTAAATCCACGGATCCTTCACCGGCTGTACACAACTGTGGCGAGACCCATGGTTATCTATGAAGCCTTAGTTTGGTGGCCAAAAACAGATCAGAGGAATTCCGAACTGGAGCTATCAAAATTTCAGAGGCTTGCCTGTCTGTGCATAACGGGTGCTGTGAGAAGCAGCCTGACTGCGGCCATTGAACTCCGCCTCTTTCTCTACATGTTAAGGCGGAAGCGAGAATGGCTGCGTACAGGCTGGAATGCAATAGGAATAGGCACAAAGGAACCAATACCCATAGTCATTCCATAATCACAGATGCTGTCCACAATTAACGACAACCATATCCAGTAGCTGTACAGCTAAACTGGGATGGGTTGGAAGCAAGCAGTCAGGAAGGAACGTTGGTGTGGTACTTGCATCTATATTCCAGGCAGAAATCTACGCTATCGACACGTGTTTGCAAATGAACATCGAAAGGGAGTATAGAGATCAAAATATCCTCATACTCTCAGATAGTCGACCATATTTCACAATCTTTCAAAAACTTTAACAATTTTTGACAATTTTTAACAATAATTGTCCATTGACAGTTTTTGACAATTTTTGACAGTTTTTGACAATTTTTGACAATTTTTGACAATTTTTGACAATTTTTGACAATTTTTGACAATTTTTGACAATTTTTGACAATTTTTGACAATTTTTGACAATTTTTGACAATTTTTGACAATTTTTGACAATTTTTGATAGTTTTTGACAATTTTTGACCATTTTTGATAGTTTTTGATAGTTTTTGACAATTATTGGCCATGTTTCAAAATTATTGACCATTTTTGATAGTTTTTAACAATTATCGATCATTTTTCAAAATTTTGACAATTTTTGACCATTAGTGACCAATTTTGATAATAATTGTCCATTTTTCATAGTTTTTGACAATTTTTAACCATTTTTGATAGTTTTTGACCATTTTACAAATTTTTTAAAAAAAATTTTGACAATTATCGACCATTTTTCAAAATTTTAATAATTATTGACAGTTTTTGACAATTATTGACAATTTTTGTCAATTATTGATAATTTTTGTCAATTATTGACCATATTTCAAGATTTTTGACAATTTTCACATAATTTTATTTGATTTTTAATCTGATAAATTGTTAAATATTCACCAATTGAGTTGATTCGGAGGGCGTGGTTTGATTAAATAAGCGAGCGAAAAAGATTCCTTTTTTGCGCTAGAGCGTAAAGTAGCAATCCTGGGCATTTGTCGACTTTACGATTTCATTTGAATATAGTAATTAGTCATTTTACGCGCGACTGTAGAAAAAATTTTTTATTGGATAATAATTTGTACTTTGAAGATTCTTATACAAAACAACACCTGATTGAAGTTTTACAGACATAGACATTTAGGAAATTATACGCCCTAAAGAGTATTGAGGAAAAACAAAAAAGTAATCAAAATTGAAGATGGGTATAAGAATATTGGGCAAGTCCATATTAATGGGGGAAATAAATTTATTATTGATTTACAAGAGGATAGTGATATTGATACAGATGGTATGGAAGAAGGATTAATAGAATTTTTGGAAGAAGAAAATTAATTAAGTTTAATATATTTTTCATGTTACTTATGCAGTGGTGACAAACAGGTATTTATTTATTTAGTTTTGTTTATGGTTTTTGCTTTGAAAATTCGTTTTCCATAAAAAAATCGAATGGGATACAAAAAGGGCTCGATTCGCGTCTGGTAACCCGTTTAAACCGAACGCCCTTTCAACAATTACGTAACAACAAATACAATATATAATTATGTTTTGTAAGTAGACAAAAATAATATTAATACCTTTCAGAGTTTAGCTCCGCAACATAACTTAAAGGGGATATACGATTATATCTCTGCACTATAAGTTTTACGTCAACTATATTTACTATCTACAAAATTTTATTAATTAAAAAATACTTACAGAGTTTGAATACTTCTTAATGAATCGAAACTACCGTTAGCCAAAGATTGGATGTTATTATCATATAGAGACCTAAAAAAATTACATGTCATGCTACTTACATCGATCTATTTATATTTTGAAAAAATTTACTTACAATAAACTTAGACTGTGTAAATCTCGAAAAGTATTTTTTCGAATACAAGATATTTCATTGGCGTTCAGTAATCTGGAAAAACAAAATCACAAATTTAGGTTTGTCGGCGATTCATTTTTATGATACTTACAATAATTGTAAGGATACCAATCCTTGAAAAACGCCAGCTGGTAAGTCCTTGATTTTGTTACCATACAATACCCTGGAAAGTATTGAAATTTTAATCTTTAGGATTTGTATATTGAGATAAATAATATTTAAAAGTGTCTGAATACAGGGGTATGCGAAAAAGAGAGAAAAATGAAAATTTTAACCATGTACTTTACAAACTTTTTATGGGAATTTTCGTAATCTATGGGGTCAAATTTAAAATTGGGAATTGGAGATTTGGGGGGTCATGGGGTGGGCCTAAATTTGGTGTTGGGGCAATTGCCTAAAGTTGGAGGTGGCGCAATTGCCTAAAGTTGGGGGTGTGCCCATTGCCTAAAGTTGAGGGTGGCACAAAATTTGGGGGTGGGTCAAAATTTGGGGATGGTGTTTGGGAGTGGGTTTTGGTGAGCTTTTCAGAAGGGCATGCGCATTTCTTTTAGGATCGGCTTAGTATATCTACTAAAGTGTCGGAGAAAACTTAGTTTAGATTTAGAAAATTTGAAAGTGAGGTTTTGTTATAGTGGAAAATGCACGCATCAAATCAAAAAATTATAGAGCCCATAATAATGGGAATTTCGAATTGAAATTTTAGATACACACTCTTAAATAATAAACAAATATGGAAAAAAATCAGCAGCAGCGCAACTACTATATTTTGTATACGAGGTATCAGAAAGAGAAAGGTACTGAAATTCGTAAAAAAAAATTTTCACTTATAATATCACAAGAACTTAAATTATTTCCGGAAATTTTCTTGAGGACACGAATATTTTGAAAATTTTCTTAAAATATTCGTGCCCGGATGAAAATTTCCAGGAATAATTTAAGCTTGCGTGGTATTCGGTAAAAAAATTTCAAGCCGTAATTTGGAAAAATCAAAATCAAGTGTATGGAAACAGTTTGTTGAATTTTGTAACGAAAAGTTCTTATAGAAATTGTGCATTATTCACAGGTATATCTACATTATTTAGAGGTTGTAGATCATATGTTTACATTTTCACTTAAATATCGTGGCGCCTCGAAAAAATTTCCGGAAATTTTTTTAGTTGCCATGGTAACTAGTCAAAATTAAGGCATCTTATTGGTTAAAAAGTAGAGTTGTGAAATTTTCGTTAGAAATATTTATCGATACTTACAAAGAACTTAATGTTTTGAGTCCTTGAAAAGCATCCGGTGCTATTTTGGAAATTTTGTTATTGCTCAAATCTCTGTAAAAAAAATCATAGTCAAGTGAAATATTTTATTAAAATTAAAGTATACTCACATTCTTCTAAGCCTTTTGTGAACAACAAAAGCTTTCGGTGGGATTTCCGTTATTTCATTCTGCTCAAATCGTCTAGAAAATGAATGTAATCCTTTTAATGAAAAACTTAATTTTTGTCAATATCAGACTTACAATTCCGTGATCCCGTCTGGAAGATGATCTGGTACTTTCGTCATTCCTTTTTGTCTACAATCGACAATCCCGTCAGCACATCTACATGGATGAGGACATTGTGGCTCACTAATACACTCCCCACTAATAGCTCTTTCAACTAAACCTAAAAAATATCCCATTCTGGACTGTTTTCATCGAATAACAAGATGATGTTCATTATCAAGTTTTTTTTTTTAAATACCAGCATGACCTAAATGGAGTGTAATCGACACAAAAAGGTGGTGGAAAAGTGGCACATAAAGCAAACCATTTCCTCGAATTTCCGGGTGTAAATAATAAATGATGTAGTGAATTTTAAAAGGTTCAAAAAAAGCTGTTGGTGAAATAAATAATGCGAATGGACTGGATATAAAGTTTACTTATTTGTTTTGTGCTTAAATAGTGCACAATGAAATGGAATAAGATGAATGTTGGCATTCTAAATGTCAAAAAAGTTTCATAAGGTTACGCGAGAGCGTCATCAGGTCACTAAATTCAGTTTTTTATAAATATCTCGATAAAAGTTGTAGAGTATAAAATTATCTACAAGTTTTGTCTGAAATAATTTTCTATACGTTTAACCGTTTCGGAGCTATGATATTTATTATATCTCAAAAACAGTTGACGTATAAAAAATTGTTTTAAATAAAATTTGTAGAAAATTTTTTACTAGGTGCAAATATAAAGGCAAAGGAAGCCAGATATATGAGAAAATCTGATTTTGGTGTCCTTCGTCCTTAAATATCGTTTCTTTATTGTGACATTTTTTCACTTACCAGAACATTTGAACTCACGATCTTGAAGGTCAACGATGGCTTGTCCTTTTAGGTGACTCGGGGAATAACAACGTGTATATTGAGCCAATCGCGAAGAGTGTCGTAGATATTTTGACAGCCATGACATTTGGCAATCGCAGTGAAAAAGATTGTCGCTCAATCGGAGCGTTCGTAATCGAAACATGTTGCTGAACATATCTTTGCCCAGCCACGTCAAATTGTTGTTGTTTAAAGTTCTAAAAGTATAAAAAAGCGTCAATTTTATGATTACAACAATAAGTAATTCAATTTCTGTCAAATGTCAACGTCAGTTCTAGAAAAACTCTACGATGTGATTAAAAGCCTTTCAAAATACATTTTGTACAAGATCGTTAATCTTCACGTCTTTGTTGTGTTTTATCACAATTTGTCACCAACGGATCAGAAGTGTACATAATCCGTAAGTTCGTAGAGCCGTGTTTAAATAAGGTAACGTGAGATTCCATGATGTCGTTAAGATACAAGGCACTGAAACGTTAAATTCACAGAAAATATATAGCAAACATATAATTTTTTTAAATGGGAACCCCTGTATATTATACTAAATTCGAATTGCTTACATTTTTTTGAAGCTTTTTAGCTTACTGTAGGTTAAAGAAAAAGAATAATTTTGCCTAATAGAGTTTCGTAATATATCTCCGTATTCGATAAAATTTTAACTATTTTCTCTTTTGTATACATGGTGGACAGAATTCTACGAAAAAACATCACCTAGGGTCTTTTCAGAAACCGCTCTAAAAAGTACCAATACTGGGGCCAACTAGTGAAAAAGTGAACCCAATCCTATCCAATCATGCCCAAAACCAGGTCAAAACGAAAAAAGAAAAACGATGACACTGACGAGGAATTTGCTCAACCATACCCTCTGATGGAATCTCAGATTCCACAACCCAACCTAGAGCCCTTTAATCTTCATCTTTCCCCAAAGCATTCATCTATATTTAAGATTTAAGATGATCTAAGATAAACTAGCCATCCTCGATCTAAACCCAGATCTCCGTCCTACGCACAGGCTGCAAAGTCTCCAGCCTCTTCTCACATACACTCTTCTCGCTCCTCCCAGGCCTCTTCAATCCATGGAGAATCCATACATAGCTAAATCGACGAAGAGGTCTCAGTTCGGACTTCTTCTTCTAAACCTCCCTCCCACACATCATCATCTACAACTCCACTACAAATCCTCCCATTCAAATTCTGCTCCCATAAGGAATTTTACATCCTTCAGAACAGAAATGAAATTCTCAGAGGTCAAATCTCCTACCTAAAAGCCAATCCTTACTGTACCGCCCTCCTCAAAAATCCAAAGTGCCATAGGTGGTATACTTACCTCTCCACTCACAAACTTCTACCTCCAGGAATAAAACTCCAGCCAATACCCACACCAAAAACTTCTACGTCATCTCAAATATCTCCAACTAAGAAATCTTTGATCTTCTCAAAGACCTTCTAATCAACTTTTTAAAATGCTGGTTGATTGAGAAAAGATGGGAGGAGTATGAGGGCGCGCTAAAATGAGCGATTGGGAGTAGGAGAGATTGGATGGACCGGAAATTCGGGGAGGTGAATTACTTCTTGACACAGATATTCACTGGACATGGGTCGAGAGTAGGGTACCTCCACAATATTAGGAAAAGAGAGACCGGAGTGTGCGAGAGGTGAGAAGTGGAGGTTGATGTGGGGCATGTGTTTAGATGCTGGAGGAACGAGGAAGTGCTGAAGAAGATGGAAGGCGGTGTATTGGGAGAACATGGTGGAGATAATGTTGAGGGGGGAGGAGGAATGGATGGAGGTGAGTGGCGTAGTATAGAGCATGGTTAGGGGGAGAGAAGGACTCGATATGGCATGAGAGGTAGGAGTGATAGTTAGAGAGAAGACGACGGTGTGAGCGGAGAGTGTGCGAGGGACCGCCGCCCGTCTCGAAGGGTAGTGATTACGAGGCGGGGGTAACGGCGAGTTTGAGGTGGGTTTTGTTGGCAGGCATCCCCTTGGGTATGAGTCCAATACCGTTTGGGTCCTGGACCCATTCGAACATGAGTTTCCCATCTCGACCCGAAAAAAAATCCCTTCCGCCCGTAGGACGGTGATCGTCACCTCATACCGACCTATTATAACCACAACTGCTCTGTTGAAGGACAGGGCAACAAGGCATATTTGAATTTCTCGCCAATCTCTTAACCTCGGACAAACTATACACCCTCACCTCACCTCACCCTGTATGTATATTCCTGCATATAAAAATAATTAAGCAACTAAAAAATCCCCGGATTTGAATGCGGTTTTTATCGAAGTGCCTTGGAATTATGAAAAGTTTCGGAGGTAGTAGCAAGAACCTGTATATATTGTGTATAGAAGAAGACGAAGAAGAAGGAAAATGTAATTGATTAACGACATCATCAACGGCATTATTAACAGCACGTCAAGGTAATTCTACACGTGACTCTATTAACGGCACATTTCCCCTCCCAATAATAACGTTCCTCTTCGTCGCGTTGTTTTCCTAAGCTCCAAGATATCCGAGATCTATTGATTTACTACATCAACAGGTTATATTTTATACCTAATGCTGTTATTTTCCACCTTTTTTTCTTCTATGTATTCAGTTATTTATTTCGGAAAGGAAGAGGATATCCACACAGATTTATAGAGATTCATTTAATTGAAAAGTTATTAAGAAAACGAAAGATGGTTGTGAGAAAATCTATATTTATTTATTACTAAAGGAAAATTCAAAACATGAATCTCCTGATAAAAAAAAAGATACAGAAAAAGGATATAGTAGTACATAGAATGGAAGGAATGAGCCGTAGTAGTGTTTGGGAAAAAGGAATCAACAAAAAAGTGACAAACAGACTTTCTTGTGAAAGGAATAGTCAAAGGAAAAGGAAATTAAGCAAAAGGATGAAGTTTCGAGAGAGAGATATATATGTGGAAGGAATGGGTAGATAATTTTAGATGTACAATTGCTCCTAAGCTACCTTGTGGAAGATGGAATGAGGAGATAAGAAGGAAGAAGGAAGAAGGAACGAGGAACGAGGAACAAGGAACAAGGAACAAGGAACAAGGAACAAGGAACAAGGAACAAGGAACAAGGAACAAGGAACAAGGAACAAGGAACAAGGAACAAGGAACAAGGAACAAGGAACAAGGAACAAGGAACAAGGAACAAGGAACAAGGAACAAGGAACAAGGAACAAGGAACAAGGAACAAGGAACAAGGAACAAGGAACAAGGAACAAGAAACAAGGAACAAGGAACAAGGAACAAGGAACAAGGAACAAGGAACAAGGAACAAGGAACAAGGAACAAGGAACAAGGAACAAGGAACAAGGAACAAGGAACAAGGAACAAGGAACAAGGAACAGGAATTTAGAGGGAAAAATCTCCCAAGCTTCCTTGAAATGAGCCGCAGTAGTGTTTGGGAAAAAGAAATCAACAAAAAAGTGAAAAAGGGACTTCACTGTGGAAGGAATAGTCAAAGAAAAAGGAAATTAAGCAAAATGATGAAGATTCGGGAGACATAAATATGTGGAAGGAGCGGGTAGATAATTTTAGATGTACAATTGCTCCTAAGCTTCCTTGTGGAAGATGAAATGAGGAGGTAAAAAGGAAGAAGAAACAAGAAACAAGAAACAAGAAACAAGAAACAAGAAACAAGAAACAAGAAACAAGAAACAAGAAACAAGAAACAAGAAACAAGAAACAAGAAACAAGAAACAAGAAACAAGAAACAAGAAACAAGAAACAAGAAACAAGAAACAAGAAACAAGAAACAAGAAACAAGAAACAAGAAACAAGAAACAAGAAACAAGAAACAAGAAACAAGAAACAAGAAACAAGAAACAAGAAACAAGAAACAAGAAACAAGAAACAAGAAACAAGAAACAAGAAACAAGAAACAAGAAACAAGAAACAAGAAACAAGAAACAAGAAACAAGAAACAAGAAACAAGAAACAAGAAACAAGAAACAAGAAACAAGAAACAAGAAACAAGAAACAAGAAACAAGAAACAAGAAACAAGAAACAAGAAACAAGAAACAAGAAACAAGAAACAAGAAACAAGAAACAAGAAACAAGAAACAAGAAACAAGAAACAAGAAACAAGAAACAAGAAACAAGAAACAAGAAACAAGAAACAAGAAACAAGAAACAAGAAACAAGAAACAAGAAACAAGAAACAAGAAACAAGAAACAAGAAACAAGAAACAAGAAACAAGAAACAAGAAACAAGAAACAAGAAACAAGAAACAAGAAACAAGAAACAAGAAACAAGAAACAAGAAACAAGAAACAAGAAACAAGAAACAAGAAACAAGAAACAAGAAACAAGAAACAAGAAACAAGAAACAAGAAACAAGAAACAAGAAACAAGAAACAAGAAACAAGAAACAAGAAACAAGAAACAAGAAACAAGAAACAAGAAACAAGAAACAAGAAACAAGAAACAAGAAACAAGAAACAAGAAACAAGAAACAAGAAACAAGAAACAAGAAACAAGAAACAAGAAACAAGAAACAAGAAACAAGAAACAAGAAACAAGAAACAAGAAACAAGAAACAAGAAACAAGAAACAAGAAACAAGAAACAAGAAACAAGAAACAAGAAACAAGAAACAAGAAACAAGAAACAAGAAACAAGAAACAAGAAACAAGAAACAAGAAACAAGAAACAAGAAACAAGAAACAAGAAACAAGAAACAAGAAACAAGAAACAAGAAACAAGAAACAAGAAACAAGAAACAAGAAACAAGAAACAAGAAACAAGAAACAAGAAACAAGAAACAAGAAACAAGAAACAAGAAACAAGAAACAAGAAACAAGAAACAAGAAACAAGAAACAAGAAACAAGAAACAAGAAACAAGAAACAAGAAACAAGAAACAAGAAACAAGAAACAAGAAACAAGAAACAAGAAACAAGAAACAAGAAACAAGAAACAAGAAACAAGAAACAAGAAACAAGAAACAAGAAACAAGAAACAAGAAACAAGAAACAAGAAACAAGAAACAAGAAACAAGAAACAAGAAACAAGAAACAAGAAACAAGAAACAAGAAACAAGAAACAAGAAACAAGAAACAAGAAACAAGAAACAAGAAACAAGAAACAAGAAACAAGAAACAAGAAACAAGAAACAAGAAACAAGAAACAAGAAACAAGAAACAAGAAACAAGAAACAAGAAACAAGAAACAAGAAACAAGAAACAAGAAACAAGAAACAAGAAACAAGAAACAAGAAACAAGAAACAAGAAACAAGAAACAAGAAACAAGAAACAAGAAACAAGAAACAAGAAACAAGAAACAAGAAACAAGAAACAAGAAACAAGAAACAAGAAACAAGAAACAAGAAACAAGAAACAAGAAACAAGAAACAAGAAACAAGAAACAAGAAACAAGAAACAAGAAACAAGAAACAAGAAACAAGAAACAAGAAACAAGAAACAAGAAACAAGAAACAAGAAACAAGAAACAAGAAACAAGAAACAAGAAACAAGAAACAAGAAACAAGAAACAAGAAACAAGAAACAAGAAACAAGAAACAAGAAACAAGAAACAAGAAACAAGAAACAAGAAACAAGAAACAAGAAACAAGAAACAAGAAACAAGAAACAAGAAACAAGAAACAAGAAACAAGAAACAAGAAACAAGAAACAAGAAACAAGAAACAAGAAACAAGAAACAAGAAACAAGAAACAAGAAACAAGAAACAAGAAACAAGAAACAAGAAACAAGAAACAAGAAACAAGAAACAAGAAACAAGAAACAAGAAACAAGAAACAAGAAACAAGAAACAAGAAACAAGAAACAAGAAACAAGAAACAAGAAACAAGAAACAAGAAACAAGAAACAAGAAACAAGAAACAAGAAACAAGAAACAAGAAACAAGAAACAAGAAACAAGAAAAAAGAAACAAGAAACAAGAAACAAGAAACAAGAAACAAGAAACAAGAAACAAGAAACATGAAACATGAAACATGAAACATGAAACATGAAACATGAAACATGAAACATGAAACATGAAACAAGAAACAAGAAATAAGAAATAAGAAAAACAAGGAACAAGGAATTTAGAGGTAAAAAAACTCTCAAGCTTCTTTGGAGATTAAGAAAAAAGATAATCTAAAGAGATTCAAAAATGAAATTGGAAAAAGATATTGAAAAAGGTACATTTATACTGCAATTAAACACTGCTAAACATAAACTTCTGCCTTCAATAATGCAAAATCAAAATTTTCTCCAATCCCTCTGTCTTAAAAAAATATATCAAACGGTTATACTTACAATATCTCCAAATCCTTCAATGTCCTTAAAGCGTTGTCGTCGATACATGTTAATTTATTATTATCAGCTTGTCTGAAAATTATTTAAATTATATAAAAATTTGTGAAAAAAAACTTAAAAAAACTTACAAATTTTTCAATGCCTGTATTCCTCGAAAGGTTTTTTTTCCGAGAACAGATATCTGGTTGTGACTTAAATCCCTATAAAAGAAGGATTATGATAAAAAATGGGAAAACATAAAAATCCACCCCAACAGAATGTTTTCGAATTTAAAAAATTCAGTGAAATCTCACAGATAGCTTCTCTACTAGTGGTAACAGATAGATGACATATATATGACAAGTGACAATTGTTAACTACCTAATCGTGTTTGAAAAGAATAGCTTAAAAGGTGCTGCTTCACATAATACTCTGCAGTTTTAAGGTCGATATTCTCATAGAAATTGATTCTAATGGTGCAATAACAAGTGAACTGGTATTTTTTGTAGAATCCCATCTCAGAAACCTATTACGGCTTTATAATAGTGAGCTGAAATTGCCAAATCTATCTGAATTGGCTTCTAATATTGCAAAAATTAACTAAGTATGCTTGGAACTTATCATTTTATCAGCATTTTCTACGCGGAACTTATCAGGCCAACAGCATTTTCTGCATGGAACTTATCAGGCTACCAGCATTTTCTGCAAGGAACTTATCATTTTATCAGCATTTTCTCCATGGAACTTATCATTTTATCAGCATTTTTTAATAATGAGTTGAAATTGCCAAATCTATCTGAATTGGCTTCTAACATTGCAAAAATTAACTATTTATGCATGGAACTCATCATTTTATCAGCATTTTCTGCATGGAACTTACCAGGCCAACAGCATTTTCTGCATGGAACTTATCAGGCTACCAGCATTTTCTGCAAGGAACTTATCATTTTATCAGCATTTTCTCCATGGAACTTATCATTTTATCAGCATTTTTTAATAATGAGTTGAAATTGCCAAATCTATCTGAATTGGCTTCTAACATTGCAAAAATCAACTATTTATGCATGGAACTCATCATTTTATCAGCATTTTCTGCATGGAACTTACCAGGCCAACAGCATTTTCTGCATGGAACTTATCAGGCTACCAGGATTTTCTGCATAGAACTGATCACTTTATCAGCATTTTCTGCATGGAACTTATCATTTTATCAGCATTTTTTAATAATGAGTTGAAATTGCCAAATCTATCTGAATTGGCTTCTAACATTGCAAAAATCAACTATTTATGCATGGAACTCATTATTTTATCAGCATTTTCTGCATGGAACTTACCAGGCTATCAGCATTTTCTGCATGGAACTTATCATTTTATCAGCATTTTTTAATAATGAGTTGAAATTGCCAAATCTATCTGAATTGGCTTCTAACATTGAAAAATCAACTATTTATGCATGGAACTCATCATTTTATCAGCATTTTCTGAATGGAACTTACCAGGCCAACAGCATTTTCTGCATGGAACTTATCAGGCTACCAGCATTTTCTGCATAGAACTGATCACTTCATCAGCATTTTCTGCATGGAACTTATCATTTTATCAGCATTTTTTAATAATGAGTTGAAATTGCCAAATCTATCTGAATTGGCTTCTAACATTGCAAAAATCAACTATTTATGCATGGAACTCATCATTTTATCAGCATTTTCTGCATGGAACTTACCAGGCTATCAGCATTGTCTGCATGGAACTTATAATTTTATCAGCATTTTCTGCATGGAACTTATCATTTTATCAGCATATCAGCATTTTTCAATAGTGAGTTGAAATTGCCAAATCTATCGGAATTGGCTTCTAATATTGCAAAAATCAACGATATATGCATGGAACTTATCATTTTATCAGCATTTTCTACATGGAACTTATCAGGCCACCAGAATTTTCTGCATGGAACTTATCATTTTATCAGCATTTTTTAATAATGAGTTGAAATTGCCAAATCTATCTGAATTGGCTTCTAACATTGCAAAAATCAACTATTTATGCATGGAACTCATCATTTTATCAGCATTTTCTGCATGGAACTTACCAGGCCAACAGCATTTTCTGCATGGAACTTATCTGGCTACCAGCATTTTCTGCATAGAACTGATCACTTTATCAGCATTTTCTGCATGGAACTTATCATTTTATCAGCATTTTTTAATAATGAGTTGAAATTGCCAAATCTATCTGAATTGGCTTCTAACATTGCAAAAATCAACTATTTATGCATGGAACTCATCATTTTATCAGCATTTTCTGCATGGAACTTACCAGGCCAACAGCATTTTCTGCATGGAACTTATCAGGCTACCAGCATTTTCTGCATAGAACTGATCACTTTATCAGCATTTTCTGCATGGAACTTATCATTTTATCAGCATTTTTTAATAATGAGTTGAAATTGCCAAATCTATCTGAATTGGCTTCTAACATTGCAAAAATCAACTATTTATGCATGGAACTCATCATTTTATCAGCATTTTCTGCATGGAACTTACCAGGCTATCAGCATTTTCTGCATGGAACTTATCATTTTATCAGCATTTTTTAATAATGAGTTGAAATTGCCAAATCTATCTGAATTGGCTTCTAACATTGAAAAATCAACTATTTATGCATGGAACTCATCATTTTATCAGCATTTTCTGCATGGAACTTACCAGGCCAACAGCATTTTCTGCATGGAACTTATCAGGCTACCAGCATTTTCTGCATAGAACTGATCACTTCATCAGCATTTTCTGCATGGAACTTATCATTTTATCAGCATTTTTTAATAATGAGTTGAAATTGCCAAATCTATCTGAATTGGCTTCTAACATTGCAAAAATCAACTATTTATGCATGGAACTCATCATTTTATCAGCATTTTCTGCATGGAACTTACCAGGCTATCAGCATTGTCTGCATGGAACTTATAATTTTATCAGCATTTTCTGCATGGAACTTATCATTTTATCAGCATATCAGCATTTTTCAATAGTGAGTTGAAATTGCCAAATCTATCGGAATTGGCTTCTAATATTGCAAAAATCAACGATATATGCATGGAACTTATCATTTTATCAGAATTTTCTGCATGGAACTTATCATTTTATCAGCATTTTTTAATAATGGGTTGAAATTGCCAAATCTATCTGAATTGGCTTCTAACATTGCAAAAATCAACTATTTATGCATGGAACTCATCATTTTATCAGCATTTTCTGCATGGAACTTACCAGGCCAACAGCATTTTCTGCATGGAACTTATCAGGCTACCAGCATTTTCTGCATAGAACTGATCACTTTATCAGCATTTTCTGCATGGAACTTATCATTTTATCAGCATTTTTTAATAATGAGTTGAAATTGCCAAATCTATCTGAATTGGCTTCTAACATTGCAAAAATCAACTATTTATGCATGGAACTCATCATTTTATCAGCATTTTCTGCATGGAACTTACCAGGCTATCAGCATTTTCTGCATGGAACTTATAATTTTATAAGCATTTTCTGCATGGAACTTATCATTTTATCAGCATATCATCAGCATTTTTCAATAGTGAGTTGAAATTGCCAAATCTATCGGAATTGGCTTCTAATATTGCAAAAATCAACGTTATATGCATGGAACTTATCATTTTATCAGCATTTTCTACATGGAACTTATCAGGCCACCAGAATTTTCTGCATGGAACTTATCATTTCATCAGCATTGTTTGATAATGAGTTGAAATTGCCAAATCTATCTGAATTGGCTTCTAACATTGCAAAAATCAACTATTTATGCATGGAACTCATCATTTTATCAGGATTTTCTACATGGAACTTATCAGGCCAACAGCATTTTCTGCATGGAACTTATCAGGATACCATCATTTTCTGCATAGAACTTATCATTTCATCAGCATTTTCTACGTGGAACTTATCAGGCTACCAGCATTTTCAACATGGAACTTATCATTTTATCAGGATTTTCTACAAGGAACTTATTACGCTACCAAAATTTTCGGCATGGAACTTATTATTTTATCAGGATTTTCTACAAGGAACTTATTACGCTACCAAAATTTTCGGCATGGAACTTATTATTTTATCAGAATTTTTAAAACGGAACTTATCATTTTATCACCATTTTCTGCATGGAACTTATCATATCATCAGTATTTTCTGCAAGCGAGCTTTATCAGCATCTGGAATCATTCTGTTGGAGTAGTAAATTTTCTTTTTCAGTTTTGGGTAAATGAAAAAAACTAGCTTCGAGAAAATGTGAATGTTTCTTGGTTCCTTTAGCAGATTGTATTCATTCAAGCAATGAAACCAAGGGATGCATTCTCGACTGAGTGAGATCTTCCCTAGAGAACAGAACAGTGCAGTGACGAAGTACATGAGAAAAATCAAGACAAAAATATGTGTTCTTTAGGGAAGCTCTACTCCCTCAGTCAAAAATTCGAACTCAAAGCGCTCAGTATTTACCGACACCTGACTTCATTTATAGGTACTATCAATCAGCATAAGATTAACTACAAGACATAAGTTACAGTTTTTTAAAATTTGTAACTAAAAAGATGAAAAAACTGATCGCATTGAAGTTAATTCTCAAGGTTTGTTTGTTGATGAAGTATCATTTATATGTCGAAAAATACTGAGCGGTTTTTATTGTAAACTTTTAATAGAAATCGTGAAATCACTACGTGAGATAAATGTGAGCGGTAATGTTATTTTAGAGATGTAAGTATATGAGACAGAAGTTTTATTAATCTACAAGAACAGCTTTGTTATTATTGGAAATTATATTAGGCTGTGCGGATAGTGTTCTAGTAAGAAATAAAATTAGTTGAATAGATGAGGCTTTTACTTGATGAAGATCCATACTAATGATGAAATAAAACAATTTAATTTGTTTAAATCTTCATTATTTATTTTGAACCAACGTTCAAATTAAAATTAGTGACGCGTTTCGCTACACAGTAGCTTTTTCAAACTAGTTTAGCCTGGGTGTACGTTTCTTTTCCTGGTTTAGGAATAAAAAACACCTTTGACTCTCTCCATGCAATTGGTACAAAGATTTAAAAAAAAACAATAGTCTCTCCCTTCTTAAAGAACAAAAGATTGAATTTTTCATGTAATTTTTATTAATTTTAATTATTTTTAATCAAACTAATAATATTTCTTACTAAATTCTTATGGACATTTTTTTTCGGGATATTTCACCCGACAGAAATTTAAGCGTAGAGAGTGATACAAAAGAGTCTAGACACCATTTTTACCGATAGTACAACACTTCTATTTTGATATTTCACTAAAAAAATGTATTCAAACAAATTACATATAAAAATCATTCCAAAATTATGAAATTTCAAATTTTGGCGAATGCGAGTAAAAAACTTGGTGGCGCATTCGCTAAAATTGGTCCAATAATAATTAACAACCTTTAGCAGAGGGAAATATTTCAAGTGTTGTACTATGCTTTGTGACATCAACAGAGAAATTACTTACAAACGAAATAAATTAGGCACGGTAGAAAATAAATTTTCCGGAATGTGTCGTATACTGTTGCCATTAAGTCGTCTAGAAAAGAAAGAAAAAAAAACTCAGAGAAAATAATAGTCGTGAACTCGTCTCTTAATTCTCTTACTTACAGTCTCTCTAAATTTACTAGATCTTGAAAAACGTCTTTCTCTATCGTTCCTATCAAGTTATCGGATAACTGCCTGCGAAAAATACGTTACACTTTAAAAGGTTCGACATTTTTAGGATTTCAGGGAACAAATTTATTATTAAATGACAAAAAAAAAGAAAAAACTAAGTTGACCAGTCAATTTCTTGTCTGAAAATATCCTATTTTACGAATTTTTAGCATTTTTCATGTCGCGAAAAAAAATTTTGTTGTGAATTTCAAACGCGGCGAAATATTTCGCGAAAAAAATGTTTTTCCGTTAATTTCCTGATGCTCAGAATTATCGATTCAAAATTCACTCATATGCAAAACTTCACTTATAATATCACAAGAGCTTAAATTATTTCCGGAAATTTTCTTGAGGGCACGAATATTTTGAAATAATTTTCTTAAAATATTCGTGCCCTCAAGGAAATTTCCAGGAATAATTTAAGCTTGCGTGGTATTCGGTAAGAAAATTTCACACCATAATTTGGAAAAATCATAATCAAGTGAACCTCATGTTTTCCCATCTGGAGAATGTATTGAGCATAAAAAGACCTTCAAAATGAGGTAATACTCGACCACCATTTCCATTTAAAAAAATAATCCAAATGCGCGCTCAGCTGTCACTTTGACATTCAAAGCTGTCATAGATGTGTTAAAAAATGCAGAATGGGGTCATATATTATCGTTCCAAATTGCATCACTATATACCCAACGGTTCAAAAGTTACAGGGGGGGGACGGATTTAATGTCCTCACTGTATGTATATTGTGAGCTTTTCATTTATTTGTTTTACCTAGTGTGGGTATTAATCATGAAAAAAAAATTAAAGAACTTAAGATTACTTACAAAATTTTAAGCTTTGATAAGTCCTGGAAATCGGACTCGTACAGAATCGTGATGTTATTCGCTTGTAGATCCCTGAAAATAAAATAAATAGTTAATATTTTAAATCTAAGTAGGTTCAATTGAACTAAATTTATTTTAATTTTAATTTTATATTATTAAAATTAAACTTTGTTTTTAGTCGGAAAGAAATACAAGTTTTTTAATTTCTCGTTTTAATTGTCTTATTTTTAAAACGAAAAATTGTCGGTAAAAGTCAACATTTATATTATGAAAGTCGAGAGGGAGTGAAAAGGGTCTCCGGAACCGAAGTCTACCGACGTAAAAGCTGCGTTTAATTCAATTTAAGTCTGTCAAATTTGTTTAATTGAACGAAATGGCTTTTAAATGCGTTTTCAATTGGATTTTTTAATTGTTGGAGTTGGTTGGCTTTGTGGTAATAACCATCGTGGATAGAATAACAAATTTTCTGTTTTACATTTTCCTTTCCACTTTTCCGGTATCGCCTTCCCTTCGTTTACGTTTCTATCGAGCTATGATTCTTCTGGATTAGAGCGTTCATTAAAGAGAAATAATTTTTATATTAATTACAATATTTTTTTTATTAAAGTTTTATGAAATCTTACCAAGTTATTGTTCATTGACTTTTTGTTGATTTTTCTATAATCTTTAGGGTCATCACTTAAGCAAATTAAGTTAGGTTAGATTAGATTAAGTTGGGTTTGGTTAAATTTCAATTTGGCCGTTCCGAAAAGTGGATTAATTTTTGAAAAAAAAAAATTTCCCTAAATTTTGGCAAAATTTGAAAAAAATCAGATTTTTTTGAAAAAATATATAATCTATCCAAAAATTATTTCGATTTTCGGATTTTCCGACCCAAAATACATAATAATTGACCGTTTCAACAATGCCTTCATTATACACCACTTTTTTAGCTTTTTCGTCAAGAAACCGGAAATTTTTCGAAAATGTTTTTACATGCTCTTTTTTAAATTGCCATTACGGCCAAACCGTTGGAGATATGATATTCATCTCCTGACCTTTCGATAGAGCGAAAATGGCTCTATCCTATAAACCTCATTTAGTTTCTTTGATTTCATAAATAACAAAGTTATTAAGAGTCAAAGTGACACAATTTTTTTTTAGACAAACAACCCTTAAAAAAATCACCTACGCCTATGGAATCGAAGAAACCAAATAGACATAAATCAACAGTCGAAGGTCTATATTAACAATAAAAAGATATACCACTTCTTAATTGTCATACAGAAGCGAGTTATTAAAGGTCAAAGTTGAAAATTTTTGAAAAAAATTTCGGTTTCAAGGGTAAAATTTTCAATTCCGATTTCGTTGAAAATTTGTATGAAGGGGTTTTTCGATACGGCCATTTTAAAAATTTGATCAGTTTTTAAAAAAAAATTGGTTTCCCGGAA